>JARWLC010000013.1:120681558-121281558 GCA_033318265.1 Phyllotis vaccarum
TGAGGTCTTTGATCCATTTGGGATCGAGTTTTGTGCAGGGAGATGCATATGGATCTATTTGAATTCCTATATGGGCCACCATCCAGTTGGGCCAGTACCATTTGTTGAAAATGCCATCATTTTTCCATTGTGTATTTTTGTCTCGTTGTCAAAATTCTGGTGTTTTTAGGTATGTGGATTAATGCCATGGTTGTCAGCTCAACATACCCGGTTTTATGTCAGTACCAAGCTGTATTTATTACTATAGCTCTATAGTAGAGCATGAGGTTGGCTGTGGTCATGCCTCCAGAAGTTCCTTCATTGTACAGGATTACTGTGGCATTTACTATGTTGATGCTACCATTCCAACTCATGGAAAATCTCTCATTTTTTGATATCTCTTCAGTTTCTTTCTTCAAAACTTAAAGGTCTTGTCATACCAGTCTCTCATTGGTTTGGTTAGAGTTACCCCAAGATAGCTTATATAGTTTGTGCCTATTGTGAAGGGTGATGTTTCCCTGATTTCTTTCTCAGCTCCTTTGTCATTTGTATATAGGAGGGCTACTGACTTTTTTTTTTTGAGTTACAGTTGTATACTGCTTCGTTACTGATGGTGTTTATCAGCTGTAGGAGTCCCCTGGTAGAATTTTGGGGATCACTTATGTATACTATCATACCACACGCATATATGGATAGTTTGACTTCTTCTTTTCCAATTTATGTATCCTCTTGGTGTCTGTATTAAATAATTGTGGAGGAGGGGATAGCCTCTTTTTGTTCCTGATTTTATTGGAATCACTTTGAGTTTCTCTGCATTTAGTTTGATGTTGGCTCTCAGCTTGCTGTATATGGCCTTTATTAGTTTAGATATGTTCCTTGTATCCAAGATGTCTCCCAGACCTTTGTCATTAAGGGGGGTTGAGTTTGTCCAAGGCTGACATGACCATGCGGGTTTTTTTCCTTCAGTTTGTTTATATGGTGGATGACATTAATAGATTTGTGTATGTTGAACCATCCCTGCATCTCTGGGATGAAGCCTGTTTGATCATGTTGAATAATTAATTTAGGTGTTCTTGAATTCACTTTGCCAGTACTTTATTGAATAATTTTGCTTCAATGTTCATGAGGGAGATTGATCTGTAATTCTCTTTCTTTGTCATACTGTTGTGTGGTTGGGTATCAGTGTGCCTAGAGCCTCGTAAAAAGAGTTTGGCAATGTTCTCTCTGTTTCTGTTTTCTTGAAAACTTTGAGGAGTGGTACTACCTCTTCATTGAAATTCTGGTGGAATTCTGTCCTGAAACCATATGTTAGTGGGATGTTTTTAGTTGGAAAAATTTTTGATGACTGCTTCGATTTCATTGGGATTCATGGGTTAATTTAAATTGATTATCTGATCTTGATTTCAGTTTGGTAGGTGGAGCCTATCCAGAAAATTGTTCATTTGTTTTAGATTTTCCAATTTTGTGGAGTACAAATTTTTCTAAGTATGACCCAGTGATTTCCTGGATTTCTCAGTGTCTCTTGTTATAGCTCCCTTTTAATTTCTAATTTTGTTCATTTGGATGCCACCTCTCTGCCTCTAAGTTCGTTTGGATAAGAGCTGGTCTGTCTTGTTGATTTTCTCCATGAATCAACTCTCTTTCATTGATTCTTTGTACTGTTCTCTTTGTTTCTCTTTTATCGATTTAAGCTCTCAATGTAATCCTGGCAGCTAGTCCTCCTGGGTGAGTTTGCTTCTTTTTATTCTAGAGCTTTCTGGTGCGCTATTAAGGTGCTAGTGTGAGAATTCTCTCTACTTTCTTTATATTGGTTTTTAGTGCTATGAACTTTCCTCTTAGCACTGCTTTCATTGTGTCCCACAATTTTGGGCATGCTGTGGATTCATGTTCATTGAATTCAAGGAAGGCTTTAAAGATTTCTTTATCTTTTGACCCAGTGATGAATCAAATGAGCATTGTTCAATTTTTATGAGTTGGTAAGCTTTCCCCAGATCCAAGATTTCAATATTGTCAGCATATCTCTCTGGACATATTCTTATCCACCTCTTCTTACTAATTCAGGCTGGCCTAATTTCAGGTTTTTGCTCTCTTTGCTTTGTAATTATAAATTATAAATTATTTTGAAAGTTCCATGTGAGTGATATATTTACTTAATTTTCACCTCAGTCCAACTCCTCACAACCAATTCCCTCTCAAATACATGACTTCTCATTCTATAATTGCTTTTGTCACATATAGACTTATATATCATAAACCTACTGAGTCCATGTACTGTTGCTACCCTGTATATGTGTTTAAAGTTGGCATTTGGGGATTGGACATGATTTTCTCTTGCTCTGAAGCCACTGATTGCTTATAGCTCTTTATCTAGGGGTGGGGCCTTATGAGATTTCCCCCATTAGCAATGGTACACTGACTGGTATTATCCTTCTGCAAGTCCATATGTCAACCTTTCTGTTGAAATTTTATGAGTACAGCATCCTTCTTAGGGCTAGAAGACACTATCTAGCAGAGGACATCTCAGTCCTGTTTCCTACAATCTTGTGACTCTTCTTTCTCTATATTCCCTGAGCTTTAAGTGCAGGGGTTGCATGGTAGATATATATATATAATCCTTGGGACTGGTCACCTTTCTTGGGAAGGTGTCATGAACTCAATACAAATTAGAATAATCTGAGAAGAAGCAATCTCCGCTGAAGAACGACCTCTATCAGAATTTCCTGTGGCATGTCTGTGAGAAATTTGCTTTATTAAAAATACTGTTTAGAAACATTGAGATGAATATAATCAAAGTTGTCTTATATTCCTGCAGGCCACTTAGTTCCAAATAATCACACAACGGCTTATATCAATTATAAGCTGTTTGTCCTATTGCTCAAGCTTATTACTTGTTTGTTAACTTTTACTCTTAAACTTGTCCATCTTTCTTATCTCTATTTAGTTGTGTGGCTTGGAACCTTTGCTCAGCTGAGCATTCTCACCTTTCTTTTACTGAAAGAAACTAGTGGAGCAGCAGTTACTGTAATATTAAGGCTCCAAGTCAATTAATTATTTGAGTATGAGCTACTGGGTATTTGGTATTTTAGAGTTTCTGGCTGGATAGAAAATACACAGTACAGGCGACTCAGTAAATTGAGACAAAACTAGAGTGTGATGCATGAACTGAATTTGCGTCCCATGGGCAGAATTTTTCCACTGACACATAGATCTTGTCAGAATATAAATATCAAGTAGATGAGTTCTGATAAAAAGAGGATATATCCAGGTGGGTTTGGTGGCTTGCATATAATTCCAAACATGAAATGCTAAGGCAGGATCACTGCGGCAAGGAGGATAGTTACACTATCTGTATTGGTGAGCTCTGGTTTCGAGTGAGAGGTCTTGTCTCAGTAAATAAGATAGAAACGTGATTATGGATGGTTCCAGATATCAGCTTCAGGACACACACACAAAGACAAACACAACAGGGGCACATGTATATACATCACGCATGAAAAACTGAGCACTTTCCTAATGTGCAGCAAACATCCTAATAAGGACATTTCTGCACTGAACATGAGGGCTCAGTAATAGAGACATCATAATGTCTATGTTGTAACAAAGACCTCTCCTGAGGAGCAGAGATAAATACAGGGTCAGCTAAGTGGTTTGGTTATTTTGAGAGAGCCTGGCCAGAAGAAAGGTGGAGCGCAGCCAAACTCATCAAGTGAGCATGGCTGGGAACAGGGAAAGAAGACGAAAGGGATCCCGCTCCCCAAGAGCCGAGCTTCAACATCCTGTCAACCGAAGAAGACAACATGCATCCCACTCCACAAGAGCCGAGCCTCAACGTCCTGTCAACCAAAGAAGAGGACATGCATCCTGCTCCCCAGGAGCCGAGCTTCAATATGCTGTCAACCAAAGAACAGGACAACATGTATCCTGCTCCCCAGGAGCCGAGATTCAATATCCTGTCAACCAAAGAACAGGACAACAGGTATCCCGCTCCGCAAGAGCCAAGCTTGACTATCCTGTCAACCAAAGAAGAAGACATGTATCCCGCTCCACAAGAGCAGAGCTTCAATTTCCTGTGAGCCGCATAGACCGCTTCCTGCGACAGGGGAACTATTCCCAGCGCCTGAGCTCCACTTCACCCGTCTTCCTAGCCGGTGTCCTCCAGCATGTGACCTCCAACATCCTGGAGTTGGCTGGCGAGGTGGCCCACAGCAGTGGCAAGAAGCGCATCGCCCCAGAACACCTGTATCGAGTGCTCCAGGACAACGTGCAGCTCAAACAGCTCTTAAAAGAGGACACCAAGTCCGTGGGTGACCAGATAGGAGACCACGAAGACAACTGAAGACGCTGGGTCTCAGAGGCTGGAGGGTCCACCACCCTTCCCACCCTTCAGCCTCAACCAGGCAGCGTCCTACTAACTAAGGGGCTAATCACACAAATAAACATCAAAACAGAAGCCAATCACTGTGTCGCCTTTTCATTTGCCATTTTGAGCTAGAGAAACACCTGGGAGGGTGGTGGTGGGGATGGAGCTGTGGTCAGTGTGGGGATTTGAATTCCAGGGGAGGTCGTTTCTAACAGGGACCGTGTGGCCAGGGGTCCTGGTGGGAGGAGGAGGTGGTCAAGGGAGAAGAAGAGGGCCTGGTGAGAGGAAGGGGGCCTGGTTTGTCAACACAGGTGGCCCTGGGGGAGGACTGGGCTGTGGTACAGGGCAGAGAAGCTGTCTCTGCAGGTTGTGAGCACAGAAAGTCTTGGGAGCCCAGGAACCTGGCTTCACAATCCCAGTGCAGTGCTAACTGGAGGAGGGTGGATGAAGACAGGGACTGGGGTAGGAAAGGCTTCTTTGGAGAGAAGATCTCAGGTCAGAAGGTGATGATGATATGATAGACCATGGGAAGTGGCACACTTTGGGAGTGAGCTTCAAGGGTCAGGAGCTTCAAAGAGAGCACTGAAGAATGAAGAGGAGGAGGAGGAGGAGGAGGAGGAGGAGGAAACACACAAAATAGGAAATAGAGTCTGCGTTTTCTTTTCTTTTCAAGATGCTTGCCTTGTTCTAAAAGGATTTACACAAGAGTAAGTAGGTAACATACTAAGGTGCGGTGTGGCATATATGTGTATATGGTTTAATATTCTGTTTTCTTTAGGCCCGGGTATCTCTACATAGCCCTGGCTGCCCTGGAACTCACTGTGTAGACGAGGCTGGCCTCAACCACAGAGATCAGCCTGCCTCTGTCTCCCAATTTCTGGGATTAAAGTCATGTGCTGCTAGTCGGGGGCCTTCTGGAAAACTAAATAACAATGGTATATAAATGCCATTACCCCACAGACACGAAATTCAAGCAGAACATCTATGAACTTATAAACACCTTCAGTTGTGCACATGTCCTTCTCAGAAGGAGGCTCTGAATTGTCAGTGATGGTGTATGTCATAGAGCAATGCAGCAGCATCAGAGGCTAAGCCTGAGCCTGTGTTTGAAGAGTTTGTCAGTATTGACTGTCAGTTATATCCCCGATGTTCACACAAGGGCATGGGATCATTCCTATGAACACTTTCAAATGTGGCTTTCACATAACGCTGGGACCCAAATCAAGTGTGCTAACAATCTGTGTCCATGCCTGTGAATGTCCACATTGGATGTTTTCACTGTTCATGAGTGCCTGGTAGCCCCTCCCCGCTGCACTGCTGCTGCTGGCCTTTTAGAGCTAACTTCTCAGAGACTGAGGCAGCTTTCACAACTGAACCAGAAGGCTTCACTTATAGGTCCCACTACACCACTGTCTTTCCATGTTTATTTGGACATTCCCTGTTTTCTCTGGACAGTGAATTATGTATAGCTCGGAAGACAAGAATCCCTTCTCTTGATTTCCAATGAATTGCTACATCTGTGTCCTTTCCTCTCCCACAAACTCAGCCTACTTTCCCAAAGAATAGCCATCTTTGCCGAGTGCTCAGGTGTCTGTTGGTGTTGGGGCTACTAGCTATGACTACCAAACGTCAATATTTTGGCACTTACAGGGGACAGGTGCAGATGGAGATGGATTGATTGGCAGGCTCTGGTCTCTTCTTTGATCCTCCTTTCTGGTGGCTCCCTGTGTCTGGCTTGTAACCAGGCTACAATCCACAACCCGAGATTTTGTGTAATAAGGGGAGCTGTGAGAGAGACATCCATGGATCCTGTGGGAAGGAGCAATAATTAAGATCTCTTGAGTTTATTGGGCACCTGGAGAAGAGCTACGGGGAGGTAGGAATAGGACAGGAGGAAAAAGCATGGTTGAGCTGCGGGAGGGTCAGTTTGGGAGAGGCAAGAGAGAGATGTCTTCATAAAGGGAGCCATTTGGGGAATACATAGAAACCCGGTGCTGGGGAAACATCCAAGAACCCACAAAGATGACTTGATCTAAGCAGATGCAGAGATCTACAACTAAGCACTGGGTCAAGATCCCAGTGCAGTCAAAGCGAGGGAGGAGGGATTATAGGAGCAAAGGGGTCAAGACTTTTATGAGGAAACCCACAGAGACAGCTGTCTTGAGCTACTGGGGACTCACTAATCATTTTAGATAAAAAAATTATCCAGAGATGACTGAAACTTTAGTCTCTGTGGTTCACTGGTTAGTTTTATTAATTTACACAAGTGGACAATGAAGTGTGAGTACGTAATAAATAGAATACAACTGGACATAATAGTAACAGAAAAAGTCATATGCAGAATAGAAATATAAAACTATTATTAAAGGATTATTTCAGCTAAAAAATTTTAATTCTAACGCCTAGGCAAATTTTCAGTAACACATATGCTAGATTTTAGGTCTTTATGATTTTAATAAAGCTTCATAGAAAACTGTGTGTGAATCCTCATTACAGAAAAAATTACTGAAAAAAATGACAATTAACCTAATAAAAAAATTAAAAATCAATATTCAAAGATTTATTTTTCAATTTACTGAAATATAAGCTGCTAAGGCTATAATTTTATTGCCTAATATCATTTGGTAAATTTCCATCTGGCCCATGACGACTACAAGTGGAGCTCCAGAAATTTCCCCTATAACCTTGAACTTCAATACTTCTGCCATCCAGTATCTTATATTGTTTCTTGGATGACCATGGAAGGTATGAAGATATGGTTCACTTTCAATCTCATTACATACACTGGTGTCATATTTACTTATCATATACATACATATTCATTTCTATTTTATCTCGTTTATTTTACTATAACAGGATGTTGCTATATTGCCTGGTCTGGTCTCATATTTGTGAGCGCCAATGATCTTCCTGTCTCAGCTTCCTTAGTATATGTGACTATTACAAGTATACACTTCCACACTTCACTTAGCTCTTGCCTATAATTTATGTCAGCGGTAGGTCATTTGATAAAAGACATATCAATTATTGTTATTCTAGATTATTTAGGGAAGGATGACAACGAATTATACTTCTTCAGTTCAGGCACATTTTTCTGTTTTTTTCTTTGCACATGGTTGAATTATAGATGGAGAATCTGTACATAAAGAGTCCTAATTATACTTTACATTAACATGATTCAATGTAGAAAGGACAACACCTCTTTTGCTTTGACATTTTTGCCTGTGACTCGCACACCCTGACATAGCAAATAAGGCTAATTTTTTTCTAAAATCACTCTGATAAGTTGAAAGAACAAATCTTTTATTTCGAACATTTTTTTGGCAAACTAAAAGGACCCTAGCATATTTATAAATGTAAGCTTTGTGATGTGGGAATGTCCTTCTATATGCTGTGAAAAAAAGGATTGTTAGGGCCATTGCAGGCACTGTAGAAGTAGGTAGGGAAATCAGAGCATAGGTAGGAGAAGGAGCGTGAAGTCAGAAGACACAAGATCCAGCCGCCCAAAGAAGCAACATGTAAAGTAACACAGATGAGCCACAGGCCTCTTGACAGGACAGATCAAGGGAAATGGGTTGAATTAAGATAGAGCAGAATCCTGTTGTAACACATGGTGCCCAACGTGGGCAGAACACCCAGGTAAAGCCCGATAAAGCTTGAAAATGATTCTAGAGCACAGAAAGGGAACCAAAAGTGTCTCTGAAGTTGGTCATGGTACAGAGAAACTGTGGTGTTTGGGCTTGAATTTCAAAATGGGGCAGCTTAAATCAAGGCCAGATCTTGAAGTCTCACAGAAGACTCATATAAGCTTCAAACTACATTTGATTGATTGAAGGTTCCTGTTCATATTGAACAAAAATGGAGAAGAGTCAAAGACAGCTTCTTAGTAGCAGCATTTTCTTGGGTCTGCTGTGTTTGTTGGCAGTGAACAGAAAGACGGCCGCCTCAAGAGACGCTTCTTGACTCAGCTTTATTGGAAAAAAAAACCAACTGTGCAGCCCTTTAGGAGGCCCTGCTGACAAATGCTTAAGTGGAGTGAGCACCTAAAAATCCCCAGAGTTAGGTTGGTAACAGGTTTCATGTTACTTCATTATTTCATATTGCTTCTTAGAAATGGAAAGATAAGCATGGCCCCAGCACCCCCACCCTGTTGAAAAGTCACCAAGAGGGGTGGGCCGAGTCAGCAGTCAGGGACCTAAGCTGTGGTGGAGAGATGGGAGCTCTGGGACCATATAGGTCTATGGGTCTGAACCTCTGGATGGATGGGGCCAGAAACCTCTTCGGATCAGATATTCAATCTTTGCTGTTTGGCCAAGATTACACAGGAAATACATTAGGCTATATAATGTCTCCTCCAAGGATATTCAGTTTCTGATCTCTGGAATCTGTGAATGTCATGTTCTGTGGCAAAAGTGAATTTATGGATAATGAGACGACCCCGGGTTTATTATGACACCCAGGTATGACATTAAGTTATGAAGAAGGAATGCAGTGTGTGAACTGAAGAGGGAAAGTGTAACACGGCTGCCTTGATGATGAAGGAAAGGGGCAGAAGTCAAGGAATGTAGCTATAGCTAAGCTCTCTCTAGTAACTGGGATTGGTAACTATCTCTTTGTTCAATCTTTGGGTGGACATTTTGTTTAATTGACCAGTCCTTTGTCTTACAGAAGCTTCTAACTTTCAGGTGGTCCTATTTATTAATTGCTGCTCTCAGTGTCTGTGCCACTGGTGTTATATTTAGGAAGTGGAGACACCCTTGCATTCAAAGCTATTTCCCACATTGTCTTCTATTAGGTTTAGTGCAACTGAGTTTACGTTGAGGTCTTTGATCCATTTGGGATCGAGTTTTGTGCAGGGAGATGCATATGGATCTATTTGAATTCCTATATGGGCCACCATCCAGTTGGGCCAGTACCATTTGTTGAAAATGCCATCATTTTTCCATTGTGTATTTTTGTCTCGTTGTCAAAATTCTGGTGTTTTTAGGTATGTGGATTAATGCCATGGTTGTCAGCTCAACATACCCGGTTTTATGTCAGTACCAAGCTGTATTTATTACTATAGCTCTATAGTAGAGCATGAGGTTGGCTGTGGTCATGCCTCCAGAAGTTCCTTCATTGTACAGGATTACTGTGGCATTTACTATGTTGATGCTACCATTCCAACTCATGGAAAATCTCTCATTTTTTTGATATCTCTTCAGTTTCTTTCTTCAAAACTTAAAGGTCTTGTCATACCAGTCTCTCATTGGTTTGGTTAGAGTTACCCCAAGATACCTTATATAGTTTGTGCCTATTGTGAAGGGTGATGTTTCCCTGATTTCTTTCTCAGCTTCTTTGTCATAATAGGAGGGCTACTGACTTTTTTTTTTTTGAGTTACAGTTGTATACTGCTTCGTTACTGATGGTGTTTATCAGCTGTAGGAGTCCCCTGGTAGAATTTTGGGGATCACTTATGTATACTATCATACCACACGCATATATGGATAGTTTGACTTCTTCTTTTCCAATTTATGTATCCTCTTGATGTCTGTATTAAATAATTGTGGAGGAGGGGATAGCCTCTTTTTGTTCCTGATTTTATTGGAATCACTTTGAGTTTCTCTGCATTTAGTTTGATGTTGGCTCTCAGCTTGCTGTATATGGCCTTTATTAGTTTAGATATGTTCCTTGTATCCAAGATGTCTCCCAGACCTTTGTCATTAAGGGGGGTTGAATTTGTCCAAGGCTGACATGACCATGCGGGTTTTTTTCTTTCAGTTTGTTTATATGGTGGATGACATTAATAGATTTGTGTATGTTGAACCATCCCTGCATCTCTGGGATGAAGCCTGTTTGATCATGTTGAATAATTAATTTAGGTGTTCTTGAATTCACTTTGCCAGTACTTTATTGAATAATTTTGCTTCAATGTTCATGAGGGAGATTGATCTGTAATTCTCTTTCTTTGTCATACTGTTGTGTGGTTGGGTATCAGTGTGCCTAGAGCCTCGTAAAAAGAGTTTGGCAATGTTCTCTCTGTTTCTGTTTTCTTGAAAACTTTGAGGAGTGGTACTACCTCTTCATTGAAATTCTGGTGGAATTCTGTCCTGAAACCATATGTTAGTGGGATGTTTTTAGTTGGAAAAATTTTTGATGACTGCTTCGATTTCATTGGGATTCATGGGTTAATTTAAATTGATTATCTGATCTTGATTTCAGTTTGGTAGGTGGAGCCTATCCAGAAAATTGTTCATTTGTTTTAGATTTTCCAATTTTGTGGAGTACAAATTTTTCTAAGTATGACCCAGTGATTTCCTGGATTCCTCAGTGTCTCTTGTTATAGCTCCCTTTTAATTTCTAATTTTGTTCATTTGGATGCCACCTCTCTGCCTCTAAGTTCGTTTGGATAAGAGCTGGTCTGTCTTGTTGATTTTCTCCATGAATCAACTCTCTTTCATTGATTCTTTGTACTGTTCTCTTTGTTTCTCTTTTATCGATTTAAGCTCTCAATGTAATCCTGGCAGCTAGTCCTCCTGGGTGAGTTTGCTTCTTTTTATTCTAGAGCTTTCTGGTGCGCTATTAAGGTGCTAGTGTGAGAATTCTCTCTACTTTCTTTATATTGGTTTTTAGTGCTATGAACTTTCCTCTTAGCACTGCTTTCATTGTGTCCCACAATTTTGGGCATGCTGTGGATTCATGTTCATTGAATTCAAGGAAGGCTTTAAAGATTTCTTTATCTTTTGACCCAGTGATGAATCAAATGAGCATTGTTCAATTTTTATGAGTTGGTAAGCTTTCCCCAGATCCAAGATTTCAATATTGTCAGCATATCTCTCTGGACATATTCTTATCCACCTCTTCTTACTAATTCAGGCTGGCCTAATTTCAGGTTTTCGCTCTCTTTGCTTTGTAATTATAAATTATAAATTATTTTGAAAGTTCCATGTGAGTGCTATATTTACTTAATTTTCACCTCAGTCCAACTCCTCACAACCAATTCCCTCTCAAATACATGACTTCTCATTCTATAATTGCTTTTGTCACATATAGACTTATATATCATAAACCTACTGAGTCCATGTACTGTTGCTACCCTGTATATGTGTTTAAAGTTGGCATTTGGGGATTGGACATGATTTTCTCTTGCTCTGAAGCCACTGATTGCTTATAGCTCTTTATCTAGGGGTGGGGCCTTATGAGATTTCCCCCATTAGCAATGGTACACTGACTGGTATTATCCTTCTGCAAGTCCATATGTCAACCTTTCTGTTGAAATTTTATGAGTACAGCATCCTTCTTAGGGCTAGAAGACACTATCTAGCAGAGGACATCTCAGTCCTGTTTCCTACAATCTTGTGACTCTTCTTTCTCTATATTCCCTGAGCTTTAAGTGCAGGGGTTGCATGGTAGATATATATATATAATCCTTGGGACTGGTCACCTTTCTTGGGAAGGTGTCATGAACTCAATACAAATTAGAATAATCTGAGAAGAAGCAATCTCCGCTGAAGAACGACCTCTATCAGAATTTCCTGTGGCATGTCTGTGAGAAATTTGCTTTATTAAAAATACTGTTTAGAAACATTGAGATGAATATAATCAAAGTTGTCTTATATTCCTGCAGGCCACTTAGTTCCAAATAATCACACAACGGCTTATATCAATTATAAGCTGTTTGTCCTATTGCTCAAGCTTATTACTTCTTTGTTAACTTTTACTCTTAAACTTGTCCATCTTTCTTATCTCTATTTAGTTGTGTGGCTTGGAACCTTTGCTCAGCTGAGCATTCTCACCTTTCTTTTACTGAAAGAAACTAGTGGAGCAGCAGTTACTGTAATATTAAGGCTCCAAGTCAATTAATTATTTGAGTATGAGCTACTGGGTATTTGGTATTTTAGAGTTTCTGGCTGGATAGAAAATACACAGTACAGGCGACTCAGTAAATTGAGACAAAACTAGAGTGTGATGCATGAACTGAATTTGCGTCCCATGGGCAGAATTTTTCCACTGACACATAGATCTTGTCAGAATATAAATATCAAGTAGATGAGTTCTGATAAAAAGAGGATATATCCAGGTGGGTTTGGTGGCTTGCATATAATTCCAAACATGAAATGCTAAGGCAGGATCACTGCGGCAAGGAGGATAGTTACACTATCTGTATTGGTGAGCTCTGGTTTCGAGTGAGAGGTCTTGTCTCAGTAAATAAGATAGAAACGTGATTATGGATGGTTCCAGATATCAGCTTCAGGACACACACACAAAGACAAACACAACAGGGGCACATGTATATACATCACGCATGAAAAACTGAGCACTTTCCTAATGTGCAGCAAACATCCTAATAAGGACATTTCTGCACTGAACATGAGGGCTCAGTAATAGAGACATCATAATGTCTATGTTGTAACAAAGACCTCTCCTGAGGAGCAGAGATAAATACAGGGTCAGCTAAGTGGTTTGGTTATTTTGAGAGAGCCTGGCCAGAAGAAAGGTGGAGCGTAGCCAAACTCATCAAGTGAGCATGGCTGGGAACAGGGAAAGAAGACGAAAGGGATCCCGCTCCCCAAGAGCCGAGCTTCAACATCCTGTCAACCGAAGAAGACAACATGCATCCCACTCCACAAGAGCCCAGCCTCAACGTCCTGTCAACCAAAGAAGAGGACATGCATCCTGCTCCCCAGGAGCCGAGCTTCAATATGCTGTCAACCAAAGAACAGGACAACATGTATCCTGCTCCCCAGGAGCCGAGATTCAATATCCTGTCAACCAAAGAACAGGACAACAGGTATCCCGCTCCGCAAGAGCCGAGCTTGACTATCCTGTCAACCAAAGAAGAAGACATGTATCCCGCTCCACAAGAGCAGAGCTTCAATTTCCTGTGAGCCGCATAGACCGCTTCCTGCGACAGGGGAACTATTCCCAGCGCCTGAGCTCCACTTCACCCGTCTTCCTAGCCGGTGTCCTCCAGCATGTGACCTCCAACATCCTGGAGTTGGCTGGCGAGGTGGCCCACAGCAGTGGCAAGAAGCGCATCGCCCCAGAACACCTGTATCGAGTGCTCCAGGACAACGTGCAGCTCAAACAGCTCTTAAAAGAGGACACCAAGTCCGTGGGTGACCAGATAGGAGACCACGAAGACAACTGAAGACTCTGGGTCTCAGAGGCTGGAGGGTCCACCACCCTTCCCACCCTTCAGCCTCAACCAGGCAGCGTCCTACTAACTAAGGGGCTAATCACACAAATAAACATCAAAACAGAAGCCAATCACTGTGTCGCCTTTTCATTTGCCATTTTGAGCTAGAGAAACACCTGGGAGGGTGGTGGTGGGGATGGAGCTGTGGTCAGTGTGGGGATTTGAATTCCAGGGGAGGTCGTTTCTAACAGGGACCGTGTGGCCAGGGGTCCTGGTGGGAGGAGGAGGTGGTCAAGGGAGAAGAAGAGGGCCTGGTGAGAGGAAGGGGGCCTGGTTTGTCAACACAGGTGGCCCTGGGGGAGGACTGGGCTGTGGTACAGGGCAGAGAAGCTGTCTCTGCAGGTTGTGAGCACAGAAAGTCTTGGGAGCCCAGGAACCTGGCTTCACAATCCCAGTGCAGTGCTAACTGGAGGAGGGTGGATGAAGACAGGGACTGGGGTAGGAAAGGCTTCTTTGGAGAGAAGATCTCAGGTCAGAAGGTGATGATGATATGATAGACCATGGGAAGTGGCACACTTTGGGAGTGAGCTTCAAGGGTCAGGAGCTTCAAAGAGAGCACTGAAGAATGAAGAGGAGGAGGAGGAGGAGGAGGAGGAGGAGGAGGAGGAAACACACAAAATAGGAAATAGAGTCTGCGTTTTCTTTTCTTTTCAAGATGCTTGCCTTGTTCTAAAAGGATTTACACAAGAGTAAGTAGGTAACATACTAAGGTGCGGTGTGGCATATATGTGTATATGGTTTAATATTCTGTTTTCTTTAGGCCCGGGTATCTCTACATAGCCCTGGCTGCCCTGGAACTCACTGTGTAGACGAGGCTGGCCTCAACCACAGAGATCAGCCTGCCTCTGTCTCCCAATTTCTGGGATTAAAGTCATGTGCTGCTAGTCGGGGGCCTTCTGGAAAACTAAATAACAATGGTATATAAATGCCATTACCCCACAGACACGAAATTCAAGCAGAACATCTATGAACTTATAAACACCTTCAGTTGTGCACATGTCCTTCTCAGAAGGAGGCTCTGAATTGTCAGTGATGGTGTATGTCATAGAGCAATGCAGCAGCATCAGAGGCTAAGCCTGAGCCTGTGTTTGAAGAGTTTGTCAGCATTGACTGTCAGTTATATCCCCGATGTTCACACAAGGGCATGGGATCATTCCTATGAACACTTTCAAATGTGGCTTTCACATAACGCTGGGACCCAAATCAAGTGTGCTAACAATCTGTGTCCATGCCTGTGAATGTCCACATTGGATGTTTTCACTGTTCATGAGTGCCTGGTAGCCCCTCCCCGCTGTACTGCTGCTGCTGGCCTTTTAGAGCTAACTTCTCAGAGACTGAGGCAGCTTTCACAACTGAACCAGAAGGCTTCACTTATAGGTCCCACTACACCACTGTCTTTCCATGTTTATTTGGACATTCCCTGTTTTCTCTGGACAGTGAATTATGTATAGCTCGGAAGACAAGAATCCCTTCTCTTGATTTCCAATGAATTGCTACATCTGTGTCCTTTCCTCTCCCACAAACTCAGCCTACTTTCCCAAAGTATAGCCATCTTTGCCGAGTGCTCAGGTGTCTGATGGTGTTGGGGCTACTAGCTATGACTACCAAACGTCAATATTTTGGCACTTACAGGGGACAGGTGCAGATGGAGATGGATTGATTGGCAGGCTCTGGTCTCTTCTTTGATCCTCCTTTCTGGTGGCTCCCTGTGTCTGGCTTGTAACCAGGCTACAATCCACAACCCGAGATTTTGTGTAATAAGGGGAGCTGTGAGAGAGACATCCATGGATCCTGTGGGAAGGAGCAATAATTAAGATCTCTTGAGTTTATTGGGCACCTGGAGAAGAGCTACGGGGAGGTAGGAATAGGACAGGAGGAAAAAGCATGGTTGAGCTGCGGGAGGGTCAGTTTGGGAGAGGCAAGAGAGAGATGTCTTCATAAAGGGAGCCATTTGGGGAATACATAGAAACCCGGTGCTGGGGAAACATCCAAGAACTCACAAAGATGACTTGATCTAAGCAGATGCAGAGATCTACAACTAAGCACTGGGTCAAGATCCCAGTGCAGTCAAAGCGAGGGAGGAGGGATTATAGGAGCAAAGGGGTCAAGACTTTTATGAGGAAACCCACAGAGACAGCTGTCTTGAGCTACTGGGGACTCACTAATCATTTTAGATAAAAAAATTATCCAGAGATGACTGAAACTTTAGTCTCTGTGGTTCACTGGTTAGTTTTATTAATTTACACAAGTGGACAATGAAGTGTGAGTACGTAATAAATAGAATACAACTGGACATAATAGTAATAGAAAAAGTCATATGCAGAATAGAAATATAAAACTATTATTAAAGGATTATTTCAGCTAAAAAATTTTAATTCTAACGCCTAGGCAAATTTTCAGTAACACATATGCTAGATTTTAGGTCTTTATGATTTTAATAAAGCTTCATAGAAAACTGTGTGTGAATCCTCATTACAGAAAAAATTACTGAAAAAAATGACAATTAACCTAATAAAAAAATTAAAAATCAATATTCAAAGATTTATTTTTCAATTTACTGAAATATAAGCTGCTAAGGCTATAATTTTATTGCCTAATATCATTTGGTAAATTTCCATCTGGCCCATGACGACTACAAGTGGAGCTCCAGAAATTTCCCCTATAACCTTGAACTTCAATACTTCTGCCATCCAGTATCTTATATTGTTTCTTGGATGACCATGGAAGGTATGAAGATATGGTTCACTTTCAATCTCATTACATACACTGGTGTCATATTTACTTATCATATACATACATATTCATTTCTATTTTATCTCGTTTATTTTACTATAACAGGATGTTGCTATATTGCCTGGTCTGGTCTCATATTTGTGAGCGCCAATGATCTTCCTGTCTCAGCTTCCTTAGTATATGTGACTATTACAAGTATACACTTCCACACTTCATTTAGCTCTTGCCTATAATTTATGTCAGCGGTAGGTCATTTGATAAAAGACATATCAATTATTGTTATTCTAGATTATTTAGGGAAGGATGACAACGAATTATACTTCTTCAGTTCAGGCACATTTTTCTGTTTTTTTCTTTGCACATGGTTGAATTATAGATGGAGAATCTGTACATAAAGAGTCCTAATTATACTTTACATTAACATGATTCAATGTAGAAAGGACAACACCTCTTTTGCTTTGACATTTTTGCCTGTGACTCGCACACCCTGACATAGCAAATAAGGCTAATTTTTTTCTAAAATCACTCTGATAAGTTGAAAGAACAAATCTTTTATTTCGAACATTTTTTTGGCAAACTAAAAGGACCCTAGCATATTTATAAATGTAAGCTTTGTGATGTGGGAATGTCCTTCTATATGCTGTGAAAAAAAGGATTGTTAGGGCCATTGCAGGCACTGTAGAAGTAGGTAGGGAAATCAGAGCATAGGTAGGAGAAGGAGCGTGAAGTCAGAAGACACAAGATCCAGCCGCCCAAAGAAGCAACATGTAAAGTAACACAGATGAGCCACAGGCCTCGTGACAGGACAGATCAAGGGAAATGGGTTGAATTAAGATAGAGCAGAATCCTGTTGTAACACATGGTGCCCAACGTGGGCAGAACACCCAGGTAAAGCCCGATAAAGCTTGAAAATGATTCTAGAGCACAGAAAGGGAACCAAAAGTGTCTCTGAAGTTGGTCATGGTACAGAGAAACTGTGGTGTTTGGGCTTGAATTTCAAAATGGGGCAGCTTAAATCAAGGCCAGATCTTGAAGTCTCACAGAAGACTCATATAAGCTTCAAACTACATTTGATTGATTGAAGGTTCCTGTTCATATTGAACAAAAATGGAGAAGAGTCAAAGACAGCTTCTTAGTAGCAGCATTTTCTTGGGTCTGCTGTGTTTGTTGGCAATGAACAGAGAGACGGCCGCCTCAAGAGAAGCTTCTTGATTCAGCTTTATTGGAAAAAAAAAAACCAACTGTGCGGCCCTTTAGGAGGCCCTGCTGACAAATGCTTAAGTGGAGTGAGCACCTAAAAATCCCCAGAGTTAGGTTGGTAACAGGTTTCATGTAACTTCATTATTTCATATTGCTTCTTAGAAATGGAAAGATAAGCATGGCCCCAGCACCCCCACCCTGTTGAAAAGTCACCAAGAGGGGTGGGCCGAGTCAGCAGTCAGGGACCTAAGCTGTGGTGGAGAGATGGGAGCTCTGGGACCATATAGGTCTATGGGTCTGAACCTCTGGATGGATGGGGCCAGAAACCTCTTCGGATCAGATATTCAATCTTTGCTGTTTGGCCAAGATTACACAGGAAATACATTAGGCTATATAATGTCTCCTCCAAGGATATTCAGTTTCTGATCTCTGGAATCTGTGAATGTCATGTTCTGTGGCAAAAGTGAATTTATGGATAATGAGACGACCCCGGGTTTATTATGACACCCAGGTATGACATTAAGTTATGAAGAAGGAATGCAGTGTGTGAACTGAAGAGGGAAAGTGTAACACAGCTGCCTTGATGATGAAGGAAAGGGGCAGAAGTCAAGGAATGTAGCTATAGCTAAGCTCTCTCTAGTAACTGGGATTGGTAACTATCTCTTTGTTCAATCTTTGGGTGGACATTTTGTTTAATTGACCAGTCCTTTGTCTTACAGAAGCTTCTAACTTTCAGGTGGTCCTATTTATTAATTGCTGCTCTCAGTGTCTGTGCCACTGGTGTTATATTTAGGAAGTGGAGACGCCCTTGCATTCAAAGCTATTTCCCACATTGTCTTCTATTAGGTTTAGTGCAACTGAGTTTACGTTGAGGTCTTTGATCCATTTGGGATCGAGTTTTGTGCAGGGAGATGCATATGGATCTATTTGAATTCCTATATGGGCCACCATCCAGTTGGGCCAGTACCATTTGTTGAAAATGCCATCATTTTTCCATTGTGTATTTTTGTCTCGTTGTCAAAATTCTGGTGTTTTTAGGTATGTGGATTAATGCCATGGTTGTCAGCTCAACATACCCGGTTTTATGTCAGTACCAAGCTGTATTTATTACTATAGCTCTATAGTAGAGCATGAGGTTGGCTGTGGTCATGCCTCCAGAAGTTCCTTCATTGTACAGGATTACTGTGGCATTTACTATGTTGATGCTACCATTCCAACTCATGGAAAATCTCTCATTTTTTGATATCTCTTCAGTTTCTTTCTTCAAAACTTAAAGGTCTTGTCATACCAGTCTCTCATTGGTTTGGTTAGAGTTACCCCAAGATAGCTTATATAGTTTGTGCCTATTGTGAAGGGTGATGTTTCCCTGATTTCTTTCTCAGCTCCTTTGTCATTTGTATATAGGAGGGCTACTGACTTTTTTTTTTTGAGTTACAGTTGTATACTGCTTCGTTACTGATGGTGTTTATCAGCTGTAGGAGTCCCCTGGTAGAATTTTGGGGATCACTTATGTATACTATCATACCACACGCATATATGGATAGTTTGACTTCTTCTTTTCCAATTTATGTATCCTCTTGGTGTCTGTATTAAATAATTGTGGAGGAGGGGATAGCCTCTTTTTGTTCCTGATTTTATTGGAATCACTTTGAGTTTCTCTGCATTTAGTTTGATGTTGGCTCTCAGCTTGCTGTATATGGCCTTTATTAGTTTAGATATGTTCCTTGTATCCAAGATGTCTCCCAGACCTTTGTCATTAAGGGGGGTTGAATTTGTCCAAGGCTGACATGACCATGCGGGTTTTTTTCTTTCAGTTTGTTTATATGGTGGATGACATTAATAGATTTGTGTATGTTGAACCATCCCTGCATCTCTGGGATGAAGCCTGTTTGATCATGTTGAATAATTAATTTAGGTGTTCTTGAATTCACTTTGCCAGTACTTTATTGAATAATTTTGCTTCAATGTTCATGAGGGAGATTGATCTGTAATTCTCTTTCTTTGTCATACTGTTGTGTGGTTGGGTATCAGTGTGCCTAGAGCCTCGTAAAAAGAGTTTGGCAATGTTCTCTCTGTTTCTGTTTTCTTGAAAACTTGGAGGAGTGGTACTACCTCTTCATTGAAATTCTGGTGGAATTCTGTCCTGAAACCATATGTTAGTGGGATGTTTTTAGTTGGAAAAATTTTTGATGACTGCTTCGATTTCATTGGGATTCATGGGTTAATTTAAATTGATTATCTGATCTTGATTTCAGTTTGGTAGGTGGAGCCTATCCAGAAAATTGTTCATTTGTTTTAGATTTTCCAATTTTGTGGAGTACAAATTTTTCTAAGTATGACCCAGTGATTTCCTGGATTCCTCAGTGTCTCTTGTTATAGCTCCCTTTTAATTTCTAATTTTGTTCATTTGGATGCCACCTCTCTGCCTCTAAGTTCGTTTGGATAAGAGCTGGTCTGTCTTGTTGATTTTCTCCATGAATCAACTCTCTTTCATTGATTCTTTGTACTGTTCTCTTTGTTTCTCTTTTATCGATTTAAGCTCTCAATGTAATCCTGGCAGCTAGTCCTCCTGGGTGAGTTTGCTTCTTTTTATTCTAGAGCTTTCTGGTGCGCTATTAAGGTGCTAGTGTGAGAATTCTCTCTACTTTCTTTATATTGGTTTTTAGTGCTATGAACTTTCCTCTTAGCACTGCTTTCATTGTGTCCCACAATTTTGGGCATGCTGTGGATTCATGTTCATTGAATTCAAGGAAGGCTTTAAAGATTTCTTTATCTTTTGACCCAGTGATGAATCAAATGAGCATTGTTCAATTTTTATGAGTTGGTAAGCTTTCCCCAGATCCAAGATTTCAATATTGTCAGCATATCTCTCTGGACATATTCTTATCCACCTCTTCTTACTAATTCAGGCTGGCCTAATTTCAGGTTTTCGCTCTCTTTGCTTTGTAATTACAAATTATAAATTATTTTGAAAGTTCCATGTGAGTGCTATATTTACTTAATTTTCACCTCAGTCCAACTCCTCACAACCAATTCCCTCTCAAATACATGACTTCTCATTCTATAATTGCTTTTGTCACATATAGACTTATATATCATAAACCTACTGAGTCCATGTACTGTTGCTACCCTGTATATGTGTTTAAAGTTGGCATTTGGGGATTGGACATGATTTTCTCTTGCTCTGAAGCCACTGATTGCTTATAGCTCTTTATCTAGGGGTGGGGCCTTATGAGATTTCCCCCATTAGCAATGGTACACTGACTGGTATTATCCTTCTGCAAGTCCATATGTCAACCTTTCTGTTGAAATTTTATGAGTACAGCATCCTTCTTAGGGCTAGAAGACACTATCTAGCAGAGGACATCTCAGTCCTGTTTCCTACAATCTTGTGACTCTTCTTTCTCTATATTCCCTGAGCTTTAAGTGCAGGGGTTGCATGGTAGATATATATATATAATCCTTGGGACTGGTCACCTTTCTTTGGAAGGTGTCATGAACTCAATACAAATTAGAATAACCTGAGAAGAAGCAATCTCCGCTGAAGAACGACCTCTATCAGAATTTCCTGTGGCATGTCTGTGAGAAATTTGCTTTATTAAAAATACTGTTTATAAACATTGAGATGAATATAATCAAAGTTGTCTTATATTCCTGCAGGCCACTTAGTTCCAAATAATCACACAACGGCTTATATCAATTATAAGCTGTTTGTCCTATTGCTCAAGCTTATTACTTCTTTGTTAACTTTTACTCTTAAACTTGTCCATCTTTCTTATCTCTATTTAGTTGTGTGGCTTGGAACCTTTGCTCAGCTGAGCATTCTCACCTTTCTTTTACTGAAAGAAACTAGTGGAGCAGCAGTTACTGTAATATTAAGGCTCCAAGTCAATTAATTATTTGAGTATGAGCTACTGGGTATTTGGTATTTTAGAGTTTCTGGCTGGATAGAAAATACACAGTACAGGCGACTCAGTAAATTGAGACAAAACTAGAGTGTGATGCATGAACTGAATTTGCGTCCCATGGGCAGAATTTTTCCACTGACACATAGATCTTGTCAGAATATAAATATCAAGTAGATGAGTTCTGATAAAAAGAGGATATATCCAGGTGGGTTTGGTGGCTTGCATATAATTCCAAACATGAAATGCTAAGGCAGGATCACTGCGGCAAGGAGGATAGTTACACTATCTGTATTGGTGAGCTCTGGTTTCGAGTGAGAGGTCTTGTCTCAGTAAATAAGATAGAAACGTGATTATGGATGGTTCCAGATATCAGCTTCAGGACACACACACAAAGACAAACACAACAGGGGCACATGTATATACATCACGCATGAAAAACTGAGCACTTTCCTAATGTGCAGCAAACATCCTAATAAGGACATTTCTGCACTGAACATGAGGGCTCAGTAATAGAGACATCATAATGTCTATGTTGTAACAAAGACCTCTCCTGAGGAGCAGAGATAAATACAGGGTCAGCTAAGTGGTTTGGTTATTTTGAGAGAGCCTGGCCAGAAGAAAGGTGGAGCGCAGCCAAACTCATCAAGTGAGCATGGCTGGGAACAGGGAAAGAAGACAAAAGGGATCCCGCTCCCCAAGAGCTGAGCTTCAACATCCTGTCAACCGAAGAAGACAACATGCATCCCACTCCACAAGAGCCGAGCCTCAACGTCCTGTCAACCAAAGAAGAGGACATGCATCCTGCTCCCCAGGAGCCGAGCTTCAATATGCTGTCAACCAAAGAACAGGACAACATGTATCCTGCCCCCAGGAGCCGAGATTCAATATCCTGTCAACCAAAGAACAGGACAACAGGTATCCCGCTCCCCAAGAGCCGAGCTTGACTATCCTGTCAACCAAAGAAGAAGACATGTATCCCGCTCCACAAGAGCCGAGCTTCAATTTCCTGTGAGCCGCATAGACCGCTTCCTGCGACAGGGGAACTATTCCCAGCGCCTGAGCTCCACTTCACCCGTCTTCCTAGCCGGTGTCCTCCAGCATGTGACCTCCAACATCCTGGAGTTGGCTGGCGAGGTGGCCCACAGCAGTGGCAAGAAGCGCATCGCCCCAGAACACCTGTATCGAGTGCTCCAGGACAACGTGCAGCTCAAACAGCTCTTAAAAGAGGACACCAAGTCCGTGGGTGACCAGATAGGAGACCACGAAGACAACTGAAGACGCTGGGTCTCAGAGGCTGGAGGGTCCACCACCCTTCCCACCCTTCAGCCTCAACCAGGCAGCGTCCTACTAACTAAGGGGCTAATCACACAAATAAACATCAAAACAGAAGCCAATCACTGTGTCGCCTTTTCATTTGCCATTTTGAGCTAGAGAAACACCTGGGAGGGTGGTGGTGGGGATGGAGCTGTGGTCAGTGTGGGGATTTGAATTCCAGGGGAGGTCGTTTCTAACAGGGACCGTGTGGCCAGGGGTCCTGGTGGGAGGAGGAGGTGGTCAAGGGAGAAGAAGAGGGCCTGGTGAGAGGAAGGGGGCCTGGTTTGTCAACACAGGTGGCCCTGGGGGAGGACTGGGCTGTGGTACAGGGCAGAGAAGCTGTCTCTGCAGGTTGTGAGCACAGAAAGTCTTGGGAGCCCAGGAACCTGGCTTCACAATTCCAGTGCAGTGCTAACTGGAGGAGGGTGGATGAAGACAGGGACTGGGGTAGGAAAGGCTTCTTTGGAGAGAAGATCTCAGGTCAGAAGGTGATGATGATATGATAGACCATGGGAAGTGGCACACTTTGGGAGTGAGCTTCAAGGGTCAGGAGCTTCAAAGAGAGCACTGAAGAATGAAGAGGAGGAGGAGGAGGAGGAGGAGGAGGAGGAGGAAACACACAAAATAGGAAATAGAGTCTGCGTTTTCTTTTCTTTTCAAGATGCTTGCCTTGTTCTAAAAGGATTTACACAAGAGTAAGTAGGTAACATACTAAGGTGCGGTGTGGCATATATGTGTATATGGTTTAATATTCTGTTTTCTTTAGGCCCGGGTATCTCTACATAGCCCTGGCTGCCCTGGAACTCACTGTGTAGACGAGGCTGGCCTCAACCACAGAGATCAGCCTGCCTCTGTCTCCCAATTTCTGGGATTAAAGTCATGTGCTGCTAGTCGGGGGCCTTCTGGAAAACTAAATAACAATGGTATATAAATGCCATTACCCCACAGACACGAAATTCAAGCAGAACATCTATGAACTTATAAACACCTTCAGTTGTGCACATGTCCTTCTCAGAAGGAGGCTCTGAATTGTCAGTGATGGTGTATGTCATAGAGCAATGCAGCAGCATCAGAGGCTAAGCCTGAGCCTGTGTTTGAAGAGTTTGTCAGCATTGACTGTCAGTTATATCCCCGATGTTCACACAAGGGCATGGGATCATTCCTATGAACACTTTCAAATGTGGCTTTCACATAACGCTGGGACCCAAATCAAGTGTGCTAACAATCTGTGTCCATGCCTGTGAATGTCCACATTGGATGTTTTCACTGTTCATGAGTGCCTGGTAGCCCCTCCCCGCTGTACTGCTGCTGCTGGCCTTTTAGAGCTAACTTCTCAGAGACTGAGGCAGCTTTCACAACTGAACCAGAAGGCTTCACTTATAGGTCCCACTACACCACTGTCTTTCCATGTTTATTTGGACATTCCCTGTTTTCTCTGGACAGTGAATTATGTATAGCTCGGAAGACAAGAATCCCTTCTCTTGATTTCCAATGAATTGCTACATCTGTGTCCTTTCCTCTCCCACAAACTCAGCCTACTTTCCCAAAGAATAGCCATCTTTGCCGAGTGCTCAGGTGTCTGCTGGTGTTGGGGCTACTAGCTATGACTACCAAACGTCAATATTTTGGCACTTACAGGGGACAGGTGCAGATGGAGATGGATTGATTGGCAGGCTCTGGTCTCTTCTTTGATCCTCCTTTCTGGTGGCTCCCTGTGTCTGGCTTGTAACCAGGCTACAATCCACAACCCGAGATTTTGTGTAATAAGGGGAGCTGTGAGAGAGACATCCATGGATCCTGTGGGAAGGAGCAATAATTAAGATCTCTTGAGTTTATTGGGCACCTGGAGAAGAGCTACGGGGAGGTAGGAATAGGACAGGAGGAAAAAGCATGGTTGAGCTGCGGGAGGGTCAGTTTGGGAGAGGCAAGAGAGAGATGTCTTCATAAAGGGAGCCATTTGGGGAATACATAGAAACCCGGTGCTGGGGAAACATCCAAGAACCCACAAAGATGACTTGATCTAAGCAGATGCAGAGATCTACAACTAAGCACTGGGTCAAGATCCCAGTGCAGTCAAAGCGAGGGAGGAGGGATTATAGGAGCAAAGGGGTCAAGACTTTTATGAGGAAACCCACAGAGACAGCTGTCTTGAGCTACTGGGGACTCACTAATCATTTTAGATAAAAAAATTATCCAGAGATGACTGAAACTTTAGTCTCTGTGGTTCACTGGTTAGTTTTATTAATTTACACAAGTGGACAATGAAGTGTGAGTACGTAATAAATAGAATACAACTGGACATAATAGTAATAGAAAAAGTCATATGCAGAATAGAAATATAAAACTATTATTAAAGGATTATTTCAGCTAAAAAATTTTAATTCTAACGCCTAGCAAATTTTCAGTAACACATATGCTAGATTTTAGGTCTTTATGATTTTAATAAAGCTTCATAGAAAACTGTGTGTGAATCCTCATTACAGAAAAAATTACTGAAAAAAATGACAATTAACCTAATAAAAAAATTAAAAATCAATATTCAAAGATTTATTTTTCAATTTACTGAAATATAAGCTGCTAAGGCTATAATTTTATTGCCTAATATCATTTGGTAAATTTCCATCTGGCCCATGACGACTACAAGTGGAGCTCCAGAAATTTCCCCTATAACCTTGAACTTCAATACTTCTGCCATCCAGTATCTTATATTGTTTCTTGGATGACCATGGAAGGTATGAAGATATGGTTCACTTTCAATCTCATTACATACACTGGTGTCATATTTACTTATCATATACATACATATTCATTTCTATTTTATCTCGTTTATTTTACTATAACAGGATGTTGCTATATTGCCTGGTCTGGTCTCATATTTGTGAGCGCCAATGATCTTCCTGTCTCAGCTTCCTTAGTATATGTGACTATTACAAGTATACACTTCCACACTTCACTTAGCTCTTGCCTATAATTTATGTCAGCGGTAGGTCATTTGATAAAAGACATATCAATTATTGTTATTCTAGATTATTTAGGGAAGGATGACAACGAATTATACTTCTTCAGTTCAGGCACATTTTTCTGTTTTTTTCTTTGCACATGGTTGAATTATAGATGGAGAATCTGTACATAAAGAGTCCTAATTATACTTTACATTAACATGATTCAATGTAGAAAGGACAACACCTCTTTTGCTTTGACATTTTTGCCTGTGACTCGCACACCCTGACATAGCAAATAAGGCTAATTTTTTTCTAAAATCACTCTGATAAGTTGAAAGAACAAATCTTTTATTTCGAACATTTTTTTGGCAAACTAAAAGGACCCTAGCATATTTATAAATGTAAGCTTTGTGATGTGGGAATGTCCTTCTATATGCTGTGAAAAAAAGGATTGTTAGGGCCATTGCAGGCACTGTAGAAGTAGGTAGGGAAATCAGAGCATAGGTAGGAGAAGGAGCATGAAGTCAGAAGACACAAGATCCAGCCGCCCAAAGAAGCAACATGTAAAGTAACACAGATGAGCCACAGGCCTCGTGACAGGACAGATCAAGGGAAATGGGTTGAATTAAGATAGAGCAGAATCCTGTTGTAACACATGGTGCCCAACGTGGGCAGAACACCCAGGTAAAGCCCGATAAAGCTTGAAAATGATTCTAGAGCACAGAAAGGGAACCAAAAGTGTCTCTGAAGTTGGTCATGGTACAGAGAAACTGTGGTGTTTGGGCTTGAATTTCAAAATGGGGCAGCTTAAATCAAGGCCAGATCTTGAAGTCTCACAGAAGACTCATATAAGCTTCAAACTACATTTGATTGATTGAAGGTTCCTGTTCATATTGAACAAAAATGGAGAAGAGTCAAAGACAGCTTCTTAGTAGCAGCATTTTCTTGGGTCTGCTGTGTTTGTTGGCAATGAACAGAGAGACGGCCGCCTCAAGAGAAGCTTCTTGATTCAGCTTTATTGGAAAAAAAAAAAACCAACTGTGCGGCCCTTTAGGAGGCCCTGCTGACAAATGCTTAAGTGGAGTGAGCACCTAAAAATCCCCAGAGTTAGGTTGGTAACAGGTTTCATGTAACTTCATTATTTCATATTGCTTCTTAGAAATGGAAAGATAAGCATGGCCCCAGCACCCCCACCCTGTTGAAAAGTCACCAAGAGGGGTGGGCCGAGTCAGCAGTCAGGGACCTAAGCTGTGGTGGAGAGATGGGAGCTCTGGGACCATATAGGTCTATGGGTCTGAACCTCTGGATGGATGGGGCCAGAAACCTCTTCGGATCAGATATTCAATCTTTGCTGTTTGGCCAAGATTACACAGGAAATACATTAGGCTATATAATGTCTCCTCCAAGGATATTCAGTTTCTGATCTCTGGAATCTGTGAATGTCATGTTCTGTGGCAAAAGTGAATTTATGGATAATGAGACGACCCCGGGTTTATTATGACACCCAGGTATGACATTAAGTTATGAAGAAGGAATGCAGTGTGTGAACTGAAGAGGGAAAGTGTAACACGGCTGCCTTGATGATGAAGGAAAGGGGCAGAAGTCAAGGAATGTAGCTATAGCTAAGCTCTCTCTAGTAACTGGGATTGGTAACTATCTCTTTGTTCAATCTTTGGGTGGACATTTTGTTTAATTGACCAGTCCTTTGTCTTACAGAAGCTTCTAACTTTCAGGTGGTCCTATTTATTAATTGCTGCTCTCAGTGTCTGTGCCACTGGTGTTATATTTAGGAAGTGGAGACGCCCTTGCATTCAAAGCTATTTCCCACATTGTCTTCTATTAGGTTTAGTGCAACTGAGTTTACGTTGAGGTCTTTGATCCATTTGGGATCGAGTTTTGTGCAGGGAGATGCATATGGATCTATTTGAATTCCTATATGGGCCACCATCCAGTTGGGCCAGTACCATTTGTTGAAAATGCCATCATTTTTCCATTGTGTATTTTTGTCTCGTTGTCAAAATTCTGGTGTTTTTAGGTATGTGGATTAATGCCATGGTTGTCAGCTCAACATACCCGGTTTTATGTCAGTACCAAGCTGTATTTATTACTATAGCTCTATAGTAGAGCATGAGGTTGGCTGTGGTCATGCCTCCAGAAGTTCCTTCATTGTACAGGATTACTGTGGCATTTACTATGTTGATGCTACCATTCCAACTCATGGAAAATCTCTCATTTTTTGATATCTCTTCAGTTTCTTTCTTCAAAACTTAAAGGTCTTGTCATACCAGTCTCTCATTGGTTTGGTTAGAGTTACCCCAAGATAGCTTATATAGTTTGTGCCTATTGTGAAGGGTGATGTTTCCCTGATTTCTTTCTCAGCTCCTTTGTCATTTGTATATAGGAGGGCTACTGACTTTTTTTTTTGAGTTACAGTTGTATACTGCTTCGTTACTGATGGTGTTTATCAGCTGTAGGAGTCCCCTGGTAGAATTTTGGGGATCACTTATGTATACTATCATACCACACGCATATATGGATAGTTTGACTTCTTCTTTTCCAATTTATGTATCCTCTTGGTGTCTGTATTAAATAATTGTGGAGGAGGGGATAGCCTCTTTTTGTTCCTGATTTTATTGGAATCACTTTGAGTTTCTCTGCATTTAGTTTGATGTTGGCTCTCAGCTTGCTGTATATGGCCTTTATTAGTTTAGATATGTTCCTTGTATCCAAGATGTCTCCCAGACCTTTGTCATTAAGGGGGGTTGAATTTGTCCAAGGCTGACATGACCATGCGGGTTTTTTTCCTTCAGTTTGTTTATATGGTGGATGACATTAATAGATTTGTGTATGTTGAACCATCCCTGCATCTCTGGGATGAAGCCTGTTTGATCATGTTGAATAATTAATTTAGGTGTTCTTGAATTCACTTTGCCAGTACTTTATTGAATAATTTTGCTTCAATGTTCATGAGGGAGATTGATCTGTAATTCTCTTTCTTTGTCATACTGTTGTGTGGTTGGGTATCAGTGTGCCTAGAGCCTCGTAAAAAGAGTTTGGCAATGTTCTCTCTGTTTCTGTTTTCTTGAAAACTTTGAGGAGTGGTACTACCTCTTCATTGAAATTCTGGTGGAATTCTGTCCTGAAACCATATGTTAGTGGGATGTTTTTAGTTGGAAAAATTTTTGATGACTGCTTCGATTTCATTGGGATTCATGGGTTAATTTAAATTGATTATCTGATCTTGATTTCAGTTTGGTAGGTGGAGCCTATCCAGAAAATTGTTCATTTGTTTTAGATTTTCCAATTTTGTGGAGTACAAATTTTTCTAAGTATGACCCAGTGATTTCCTGGATTTCTCAGTGTCTCTTGTTATAGCTCCCTTTTAATTTCTAATTTTGTTCATTTGGATGCCACCTCTCTGCCTCTAAGTTCGTTTGGATAAGAGCTGGTCTGTCTTGTTGATTTTCTCCATGAATCAACTCTCTTTCATTGATTCTTTGTACTGTTCTCTTTGTTTCTCTTTTATCGATTTAAGCTCTCAATGTAATCCTGGCAGCTAGTCCTCCTGGGTGAGTTTGCTTCTTTTTATTCTAGAGCTTTCTGGTGCGCTATTAAGGTGCTAGTGTGAGAATTCTCTCTACTTTCTTTATATTGGTTTTTAGTGCTATGAACTTTCCTCTTAGCACTGCTTTCATTGTGTCCCACAATTTTGGGCATGCTGTGGATTCATGTTCATTGAATTCAAGGAAGGCTTTAAAGATTTCTTTATCTTTTGACCCAGTGATGAATCAAATGAGCATTGTTCAATTTTTATGAGTTGGTAAGCTTTCCCCAGATCCAAGATTTCAATATTGTCAGCATATCTCTCTGGACATATTCTTATCCACCTCTTCTTACTAATTCAGGCTGGCCTAATTTCAGGTTTTTGCTCTCTTTGCTTTGTAATTATAAATTATAAATTATTTTGAAAGTTCCATGTGAGTGCTATATTTACTTAATTTTCACCTCAGTCCAACTCCTCACAACCAATTCCCTCTCAAATACATGACTTCTCATTCTATAATTGCTTTTGTCACATATAGACTTATATATCATAAACCTACTGAGTCCATGTACTGTTGCTACCCTGTATATGTGTTTAAAGTTGGCATTTGGGGATTGGACATGATTTTCTCTTGCTCTGAAGCCACTGATTGCTTATAGCTCTTTATCTAGGGGTGGGGCCTTATGAGATTTCCCCCATTAGCAATGGTACACTGACTGGTATTATCCTTCTGCAAGTCCATATGTCAACCTTTCTGTTGAAATTTTATGAGTACAGCATCCTTCTTAGGGCTAGAAGACACTATCTAGCAGAGGACATCTCAGTCCTGTTTCCTACAATCTTGTGACTCTTCTTTCTCTATATTCCCTGAGCTTTAAGTGCAGGGGTTGCATGGTAGATATATATATATAATCCTTGGGACTGGTCACCTTTCTTGGGAAGGTGTCATGAACTCAATACAAATTAGAATAATCTGAGAAGAAGCAATCTCCGCTGAAGAACGACCTCTATCAGAATTTCCTGTGGCATGTCTGTGAGAAATTTGCTTTATTAAAAATACTGTTTAGAAACATTGAGATGAATATAATCAAAGTTGTCTTATATTCCTGCAGGCCACTTAGTTCCAAATAATCACACAACGGCTTATATCAATTATAAGCTGTTTGTCCTATTGCTCAAGCTTATTACTTGTTTGTTAACTTTTACTCTTAAACTTGTCCATCTTTCTTATCTCTATTTAGTTGTGTGGCTTGGAACCTTTGCTCAGCTGAGCATTCTCACCTTTCTTTTACTGAAAGAAACTAGTGGAGCAGCAGTTACTGTAATATTAAGGCTCCAAGTCAATTAATTATTTGAGTATGAGCTACTGGGTATTTGGTATTTTAGAGTTTCTGGCTGGATAGAAAATACACAGTACAGGCGACTCAGTAAATTGAGACAAAACTAGAGTGTGATGCATGAACTGAATTTGCGTCCCATGGGCAGAATTTTTCCACTGACACATAGATCTTGTCAGAATATAAATATCAAGTAGATGAGTTCTGATAAAAAGAGGATATATCCAGGTGGGTTTGGTGGCTTGCATATAATTCCAAACATGAAATGCTAAGGCAGGATCACTGCGGCAAGGAGGATAGTTACACTATCTGTATTGGTGAGCTCTGGTTTTGAGTGAGAGGTCTTGTCTCAGTAAATAAGATAGAAACGTGATTATGGATGGTTCCAGATATCAGCTTCAGGACACACACACAAAGACAAACACAACAGGGGCACATGTATATACATCACGCATGAAAAACTGAGCACTTTCCTAATGTGCAGCAAACATCCTAATAAGGACATTTCTGCACTGAACATGAGGGCTCAGTAATAGAGACATCATAATGTCTATGTTGTAACAAAGACCTCTCCTGAGGAGCAGAGATAAATACAGGGTCAGCTAAGTGGTTTGGTTATTTTGAGAGAGCCTGGCCAGAAGAAAGGTGGAGCGCAGCCAAACTCATCAAGTGAGCATGGCTGGGAACAGGGAAAGAAGACGAAAGGGATCCCGCTCCCCAAGAGCCGAGCTTCAACATCCTGTCAACCGAAGAAGACAACATGCATCCCACTCCACAAGAGCCCAGCCTCAAAGTCCTGTCAACCAAAGAACAGGACAACATGCATCCTGCTCCCCAGGAGCCGAGATTCAATATCCTGTCAACCAAAGAACAGGACAACAGGTATCCCGCTCCGCAAGAGCCGAGCTTGACTATCCTGTCAACCAAAGAAGAAGACATGTATCCCGCTCCACAAGAGCAGAGCTTCAATTTCCTTTGAGCCGCATAGACCGCTTCCTGCGACAGGGGAACTATTCCCAGCGCCTGAGCTCCACTTCACCCGTCTTCCTAGCCGGTGTCCTCCAGCATGTGACCTCCAACATCCTGGAGTTGGCTGGCGAGGTGGCCCACAGCAGTGGCAAGAAGCGCATCGCCCCAGAACAAATGTATCGAGTGCTCCAGGACAACGTGCAGCTCAAACAGCTCTTAAAAGAGGACACCAAGTCCGTGGGTGACCAGATAGGAGACCACGAAGACAACTGAAGACGCTGGGTCTCAGAGGCTGGAGGGTCCACCACCCTTCCCACCCTTCAGCCTCAACCAGGCAGCGTCCTACTAACTAAGGGGCTAATCACACAAATAAACATCAAAACAGAAGCCAATCACTGTGTCGCCTTTTCATTTGCCATTTTGAGCTAGAGAAACACCTGGGAGGGTGGTGGTGGGGATGGAGCTGTGGTCAGTGTGGGGATTTGAATTCCAGGGGAGGTCGTTTCTAACAGGGACCGTGTGGCCAGGGGTCCTGGTGGGAGGAGGAGGTGGTCAAGGGAGAAGAAGAGGGCCTGGTGAGAGGAAGGGGGCCTGGTTTGTCAACACAGGTGGCCCTGGGGGAGGACTGGGCTGTGGTACAGGGCAGAGAAGCTGTCTCTGCAGGTTGTGAGCACAGAAAGTCTTGGGAGCCCAGGAACCTGGCTTCACAATCCCAGTGCAGTGCTAACTGGAGGAGGGTGGATGAAGACAGGGACTGGGGTAGGAAAGGCTTCTTTGGAGAGAAGATCTCAGGTCAGAAGGTGATGATGATATGATAGACCATGGGAAGTGGCACACTTTGGGAGTGAGCTTCAAGGGTCAGGAGCTTCAAAGAGAGCACTGAAGAATGAAGAGGAGGAGGAGGAGGAGGAGGAGGAGGAGGAAACACACAAAATAGGAAATAGAGTCTGCGTTTTCTTTTCTTTTCAAGATGCTTGCCTTGTTCTAAAAGGATTTACACAAGAGTAAGTAGGTAACATACTAAGGTGCGGTGTGGCATATATGTGTATATGGTTTAATATTCTGTTTTCTTTAGGCCCGGGTATCTCTACATAGCCCTGGCTGCCCTGGAACTCACTGTGTAGACGAGGCTGGCCTCAACCACAGAGATCAGCCTGCCTCTGTCTCCCAATTTCTGGGATTAAAGTCATGTGCTGCTAGTCGGGGGCCTTCTGGAAAACTAAATAACAATGGTATATAAATGCCATTACCCCACAGACACGAAATTCAAGCAGAACATCTATGAACTTATAAACACCTTCAGTTGTGCACATGTCCTTCTCAGAAGGAGGCTCTGAATTGTCAGTGATGGTGTATGTCATAGAGCAATGCAGCAGCATCAGAGGCTAAGCCTGAGCCTGTGTTTGAAGAGTTTGTCAGCATTGACTGTCAGTTATATCCCCGATGTTCACACAAGGGCATGGGATCATTCCTATGAACACTTTCAAATGTGGCTTTCACATAACGCTGGGACCCAAATCAAGTGTGCTAACAATCTGTGTCCATGCCTGTGAATGTCCACATTGGATGTTTTCACTGTTCATGAGTGCCTGGTAGCCCCTCCCCGCTGTACTGCTGCTGCTGGCCTTTTAGAGCTAACTTCTCAGAGACTGAGGCAGCTTTCACAACTGAACCAGAAGGCTTCACTTATAGGTCCCACTACACCACTGTCTTTCCATGTTTATTTGGACATTCCCTGTTTTCTCTGGACAGTGAATTATGTATAGCTCGGAAGACAAGAATCCCTTCTCTTGATTTCCAATGAATTGCTACATCTGTGTCCTTTCCTCTCCCACAAACTCAGCCTACTTTCCCAAAGTATAGCCATCTTTGCCGAGTGCTCAGGTGTCTGTTGGTGTTGGGGCTACTAGCTATGACTACCAAACGTCAATATTTTGGCACTTACAGGGGACAGGTGCAGATGGAGATGGATTGATTGGCAGGCTCTGGTCTCTTCTTTGATCCTCCTTTCTGGTGGCTCCCTGTGTCTGGCTTGTAACCAGGCTACAATCCACAACCCGAGATTTTGTGTAATAAGGGGAGCTGTGAGAGAGACATCCATGGATCCTGTGGGAAGGAGCAATAATTAAGATCTCTTGAGTTTATTGGGCACCTGGAGAAGAGCTACGGGGAGGTAGGAATAGGACAGGAGGAAAAAGCATGGTTGAGCTGCGGGAGGGTCAGTTTGGGAGAGGCAAGAGAGAGATGTCTTCATAAAGGGAGCCATTTGGGGAATACATAGAAACCCGGTGCTGGGGAAACATCCAAGAACCCACAAAGATGACTTGATCTAAGCAGATGCAGAGATCTACAACTAAGCACTGGGTCAAGATCCCAGTGCAGTCAAAGCGAGGGAGGAGGGATTATAGGAGCAAAGGGGTCAAGACTTTTATGAGGAAACCCACAGAGACAGCTGTCTTGAGCTACTGGGGACTCACTAATCATTTTAGATAAAAAAATTATCCAGAGATGACTGAAACTTTAGTCTCTGTGGTTCACTGGTTAGTTTTATTAATTTACACAAGTGGACAATGAAGTGTGAGTACGTAATAAATAGAATACAACTGGACATAATAGTAATAGAAAAAGTCATATGCAGAATAGAAATATAAAACTATTATTAAAGGATTATTTCAGCTAAAAAATTTTAATTCTAACGCCTAGGCAAATTTTCAGTAACACATATGCTAGATTTTAGGTCTTTATGATTTTAATAAAGCTTCATAGAAAACTGTGTGTGAATCCTCATTACAGAAAAAATTACTGAAAAAAATGACAATTAACCTAATAAAAAAATTAAAAATCAATATTCAAAGATTTATTTTTCAATTTACTGAAATATAAGCTGCTAAGGCTATAATTTTATTGCCTAATATCATTTGGTAAATTTCCATCTGGCCCATGACGACTACAAGTGGAGCTCCAGAAATTTCCCCTATAACCTTGAACTTCAATACTTCTGCCATCCAGTATCTTATATTGTTTCTTGGATGACCATGGAAGGTATGAAGATATGGTTCACTTTCAATCTCATTACATACACTGGTGTCATATTTACTTATCATATACATACATATTCATTTCTATTTTATCTCGTTTATTTTACTATAACAGGATGTTGCTATATTGCCTGGTCTGGTCTCATATTTGTGAGCGCCAATGATCTTCCTGTCTCAGCTTCCTTAGTATATGTGACTATTACAAGTATACACTTCCACACTTCACTTAGCTCTTGCCTATAATTTATGTCAGCGGTAGGTCATTTGATAAAAGACATATCAATTATTGTTATTCTAGATTATTTAGGGAAGGATGACAACGAATTATACTTCTTCAGTTCAGGCACATTTTTCTGTTTTTTTCTTTGCACATGGTTGAATTATAGATGGAGAATCTGTACATAAAGAGTCCTAATTATACTTTACATTAACATGATTCAATGTAGAAAGGACAACACCTCTTTTGCTTTGACATTTTTGCCTGTGACTCGCACACCCTGACATAGCAAATAAGGCTAATTTTTTTCTAAAATCACTCTGATAAGTTGAAAGAACAAATCTTTTATTTCGAACATTTTTTTGGCAAACTAAAAGGACCCTAGCATATTTATAAATGTAAGCTTTGTGATGTGGGAATGTCCTTCTATATGCTGTGAAAAAAAGGATTGTTAGGGCCATTGCAGGCACTGTAGAAGTAGGTAGGGAAATCAGAGCATAGGTAGGAGAAGGAGCATGAAGTCAGAAGACACAAGATCCAGCCGCCCAAAGAAGCAACATGTAAAGTAACACAGATGAGCCACAGGCCTCGTGACAGGACAGATCAAGGGAAATGGGTTGAATTAAGATAGAGCAGAATCCTGTTGTAACACATGGTGCCCAACGTGGGCAGAACACCCAGGTAAAGCCCGATAAAGCTTGAAAATGATTCTAGAGCACAGAAAGGGAACCAAAAGTGTCTCTGAAGTTGGTCATGGTACAGAGAAACTGTGGTGTTTGGGCTTGAATTTCAAAATGGGGCAGCTTAAATCAAGGCCAGATCTTGAAGTCTCACAGAAGACTCATATAAGCTTCAAACTACATTTGATTGATTGAAGGTTCCTGTTCATATTGAACAAAAATGGAGAAGAGTCAAAGACAGCTTCTTAGTAGCAGCATTTTCTTGGGTCTGCTGTGTTTGTTGGCAATGAACAGAGAGACGGCCGCCTCAAGAGAAGCTTCTTGATTCAGCTTTATTGGAAAAAAAAAAACCAACTGTGCGGCCCTTTAGGAGGCCCTGCTGACAAATGCTTAAGTGGAGTGAGCACCTAAAAATCCCCAGAGTTAGGTTGGTAACAGGTTTCATGTAACTTCATTATTTCATATTGCTTCTTAGAAATGGAAAGATAAGCATGGCCCCAGCACCCCCACCCTGTTGAAAAGTCACCAAGAGGGGTGGGCCGAGTCAGCAGTCAGGGACCTAAGCTGTGGTGGAGAGATGGGAGCTCTGGGACCATATAGGTCTATGGGTCTGAACCTCTGGATGGATGGGGCCAGAAACCTCTTCGGATCAGATATTCAATCTTTGCTGTTTGGCCAAGATTACACAGGAAATACATTAGGCTATATAATGTCTCCTCCAAGGATATTCAGTTTCTGATCTCTGGAATCTGTGAATGTCATGTTCTGTGGCAAAAGTGAATTTATGGATAATGAGACGACCCCGGGTTTATTATGACACCCAGGTATGACATTAAGTTATGAAGAAGGAATGCAGTGTGTGAACTGAAGAGGGAAAGTGTAACACGGCTGCCTTGATGATGAAGGAAAGGGGCAGAAGTCAAGGAATGTAGCTATAGCTAAGCTCTCTCTAGTAACTGGGATTGGTAACTATCTCTTTGTTCAATCTTTGGGTGGACATTTTGTTTAATTGACCAGTCCTTTGTCTTACAGAAGCTTCTAACTTTCAGGTGGTCCTATTTATTAATTGCTGCTCTCAGTGTCTGTGCCACTGGTGTTATATTTAGGAAGTGGAGACGCCCTTGCATTCAAAGCTATTTCCCACATTGTCTTCTATTAGGTTTAGTGCAACTGAGTTTACGTTGAGGTCTTTGATCCATTTGGGATCGAGTTTTGTGCAGGGAGATGCATATGGATCTATTTGAATTCCTATATGGGCCACCATCCAGTTGGGCCAGTACCATTTGTTGAAAATGCCATCATTTTTCCATTGTGTATTTTTGTCTCGTTGTCAAAATTCTGGTGTTTTTAGGTATGTGGATTAATGCCATGGTTGTCAGCTCAACATACCCGGTTTTATGTCAGTACCAAGCTGTATTTATTACTATAGCTCTATAGTAGAGCATGAGGTTGGCTGTGGTCATGCCTCCAGAAGTTCCTTCATTGTACAGGATTACTGTGGCATTTACTATGTTGATGCTACCATTCCAACTCATGGAAAATCTCTCATTTTTTGATATCTCTTCAGTTTCTTTCTTCAAAACTTAAAGGTCTTGTCATACCAGTCTCTCATTGGTTTGGTTAGAGTTACCCCAAGATAGCTTATATAGTTTGTGCCTATTGTGAAGGGTGATGTTTCCCTGATTTCTTTCTCAGCTCCTTTGTCATTTGTATATAGGAGGGCTACTGACTTTTTTTTTTTGAGTTACAGTTGTATACTGCTTCGTTACTGATGGTGTTTATCAGCTGTAGGAGTCCCCTGGTAGAATTTTGGGGATCACTTATGTATACTATCATACCACACGCATATATGGATAGTTTGACTTCTTCTTTTCCAATTTATGTATCCTCTTGGTGTCTGTATTAAATAATTGTGGAGGAGGGGATAGCCTCTTTTTGTTCCTGATTTTATTGGAATCACTTTGAGTTTCTCTGCATTTAGTTTGATGTTGGCTCTCAGCTTGCTGTATATGGCCTTTATTAGTTTAGATATGTTCCTTGTATCCAAGATGTCTCCCAGACCTTTGTCATTAAGGGGGGTTGAGTTTGTCCAAGGCTGACATGACCATGCGGGTTTTTTTCCTTCAGTTTGTTTATATGGTGGATGACATTAATAGATTTGTGTATGTTGAACCATCCCTGCATCTCTGGGATGAAGCCTGTTTGATCATGTTGAATAATTAATTTAGGTGTTCTTGAATTCACTTTGCCAGTACTTTATTGAATAATTTTGCTTCAATGTTCATGAGGGAGATTGATCTGTAATTCTCTTTCTTTGTCATACTGTTGTGTGGTTGGGTATCAGTGTGCCTAGAGCCTCGTAAAAAGAGTTTGGCAATGTTCTCTCTGTTTCTGTTTTCTTGAAAACTTTGAGGAGTGGTACTACCTCTTCATTGAAATTCTGGTGGAATTCTGTCCTGAAACCATATGTTAGTGGGATGTTTTTAGTTGGAAAAATTTTTGATGACTGCTTCGATTTCATTGGGATTCATGGGTTAATTTAAATTGATTATCTGATCTTGATTTCAGTTTGGTAGGTGGAGCCTATCCAGAAAATTGTTCATTTGTTTTAGATTTTCCAATTTTGTGGAGTACAAATTTTTCTAAGTATGACCCAGTGATTTCCTGGATTTCTCAGTGTCTCTTGTTATAGCTCCCTTTTAATTTCTAATTTTGTTCATTTGGATGCCACCTCTCTGCCTCTAAGTTCGTTTGGATAAGAGCTGGTCTGTCTTGTTGATTTTCTCCATGAATCAACTCTCTTTCATTGATTCTTTGTACTGTTCTCTTTGTTTCTCTTTTATCGATTTAAGCTCTCAATGTAATCCTGGCAGCTAGTCCTCCTGGGTGAGTTTGCTTCTTTTTATTCTAGAGCTTTCTGGTGCGCTATTAAGGTGCTAGTGTGAGAATTCTCTCTACTTTCTTTATATTGGTTTTTAGTGCTATGAACTTTCCTCTTAGCACTGCTTTCATTGTGTCCCACAATTTTGGGCATGCTGTGGATTCATGTTCATTGAATTCAAGGAAGGCTTTAAAGATTTCTTTATCTTTTGACCCAGTGATGAATCAAATGAGCATTGTTCAATTTTTATGAGTTGGTAAGCTTTCCCCAGATCCAAGATTTCAATATTGTCAGCATATCTCTCTGGACATATTCTTATCCACCTCTTCTTACTAATTCAGGCTGGCCTAATTTCAGGTTTTTGCTCTCTTTGCTTTGTAATTATAAATTATAAATTATTTTGAAAGTTCCATGTGAGTGATATATTTACTTAATTTTCACCTCAGTCCAACTCCTCACAACCAATTCCCTCTCAAATACATGACTTCTCATTCTATAATTGCTTTTGTCACATATAGACTTATATATCATAAACCTACTGAGTCCATGTACTGTTGCTACCCTGTATATGTGTTTAAAGTTGGCATTTGGGGATTGGACATGATTTTCTCTTGCTCTGAAGCCACTGATTGCTTATAGCTCTTTATCTAGGGGTGGGGCCTTATGAGATTTCCCCCATTAGCAATGGTACACTGACTGGTATTATCCTTCTGCAAGTCCATATGTCAACCTTTCTGTTGAAATTTTATGAGTACAGCATCCTTCTTAGGGCTAGAAGACACTATCTAGCAGAGGACATCTCAGTCCTGTTTCCTACAATCTTGTGACTCTTCTTTCTCTATATTCCCTGAGCTTTAAGTGCAGGGGTTGCATGGTAGATATATATATATAATCCTTGGGACTGGTCACCTTTCTTGGGAAGGTGTCATGAACTCAATACAAATTAGAATAATCTGAGAAGAAGCAATCTCCGCTGAAGAACGACCTCTATCAGAATTTCCTGTGGCATGTCTGTGAGAAATTTGCTTTATTAAAAATACTGTTTAGAAACATTGAGATGAATATAATCAAAGTTGTCTTATATTCCTGCAGGCCACTTAGTTCCAAATAATCACACAACGGCTTATATCAATTATAAGCTGTTTGTCCTATTGCTCAAGCTTATTACTTGTTTGTTAACTTTTACTCTTAAACTTGTCCATCTTTCTTATCTCTATTTAGTTGTGTGGCTTGGAACCTTTGCTCAGCTGAGCATTCTCACCTTTCTTTTACTGAAAGAAACTAGTGGAGCAGCAGTTACTGTAATATTAAGGCTCCAAGTCAATTAATTATTTGAGTATGAGCTACTGGGTATTTGGTATTTTAGAGTTTCTGGCTGGATAGAAAATACACAGTACAGGCGACTCAGTAAATTGAGACAAAACTAGAGTGTGATGCATGAACTGAATTTGCGTCCCATGGGCAGAATTTTTCCACTGACACATAGATCTTGTCAGAATATAAATATCAAGTAGATGAGTTCTGATAAAAAGAGGATATATCCAGGTGGGTTTGGTGGCTTGCATATAATTCCAAACATGAAATGCTAAGGCAGGATCACTGCGGCAAGGAGGATAGTTACACTATCTGTATTGGTGAGCTCTGGTTTCGAGTGAGAGGTCTTGTCTCAGTAAATAAGATAGAAACGTGATTATGGATGGTTCCAGATATCAGCTTCAGGACACACACACAAAGACAAACACAACAGGGGCACATGTATATACATCACGCATGAAAAACTGAGCACTTTCCTAATGTGCAGCAAACATCCTAATAAGGACATTTCTGCACTGAACATGAGGGCTCAGTAATAGAGACATCATAATGTCTATGTTGTAACAAAGACCTCTCCTGAGGAGCAGAGATAAATACAGGGTCAGCTAAGTGGTTTGGTTATTTTGAGAGAGCCTGGCCAGAAGAAAGGTGGAGCGCAGCCAAACTCATCAAGTGAGCATGGCTGGGAACAGGGAAAGAAGACGAAAGGGATCCCGCTCCCCAAGAGCCGAGCTTCAACATCCTGTCAACCGAAGAAGACAACATGCATCCCACTCCACAAGAGCCGAGCCTCAACGTCCTGTCAACCAAAGAAGAGGACATGCATCCTGCTCCCCAGGAGCCGAGCTTCAATATGCTGTCAACCAAAGAACAGGACAACATGTATCCTGCTCCCCAGGAGCCGAGATTCAATATCCTGTCAACCAAAGAACAGGACAACAGGTATCCCGCTCTGCAAGAGCCGAGCTTGACTATCCTGTCAACCAAAGAAGAAGACATGTATCCCGCTCCACAAGAGCAGAGCTTCAATTTCCTGTGAGCCGCATAGACCGCTTCCTGCGACAGGGGAACTATTCCCAGCGCCTGAGCTCCACTTCACCCGTCTTCCTAGCCGGTGTCCTCCAGCATGTGACCTCCAACATCCTGGAGTTGGCTGGCGAGGTGGCCCACAGCAGTGGCAAGAAGCGCATCGCCCCAGAACACCTGTATCGAGTGCTCCAGGACAACGTGCAGCTCAAACAGCTCTTAAAAGAGGACACCAAGTCCGTGGGTGACCAGATAGGAGACCACGAAGACAACTGAAGACGCTGGGTCTCAGAGGCTGGAGGGTCCACCACCCTTCCCACCCTTCAGCCTCAACCAGGCAGCGTCCTACTAACTAAGGGGCTAATCACACAAATAAACATCAAAACAGAAGCCAATCACTGTGTCGCCTTTTCATTTGCCATTTTGAGCTAGAGAAACACCTGGGAGGGTGGTGGTGGGGATGGAGCTGTGGTCAGTGTGGGGATTTGAATTCCAGGGGAGGTCGTTTCTAACAGGGACCGTGTGGCCAGGGGTCCTGGTGGGAGGAGGAGGTGGTCAAGGGAGAAGAAGAGGGCCTGGTGAGAGGAAGGGGGCCTGGTTTGTCAACACAGGTGGCCCTGGGGGAGGACTGGGCTGTGGTACAGGGCAGAGAAGCTGTCTCTGCAGGTTGTGAGCACAGAAAGTCTTGGGAGCCCAGGAACCTGGCTTCACAATTCCAGTGCAGTGCTAACTGGAGGAGGGTGGATGAAGACAGGGACTGGGGTAGGAAAGGCTTCTTTGGAGAGAAGATCTCAGGTCAGAAGGTGATGATGATATGATAGACCATGGGAAGTGGCACACTTTGGGAGTGAGCTTCAAGGGTCAGGAGCTTCAAAGAGAGCACTGAAGAATGAAGAGGAGGAGGAGGAGGAGGAGGAGGAGGAGGAAACACACAAAATAGGAAATAGAGTCTGCGTTTTCTTTTCTTTTCAAGATGCTTGCCTTGTTCTAAAAGGATTTACACAAGAGTAAGTAGGTAACATACTAAGGTGCGGTGTGGCATATATGTGTATATGGTTTAATATTCTGTTTTCTTTAGGCCCGGGTATCTCTACATAGCCCTGGCTGCCCTGGAACTCACTGTGTAGACGAGGCTGGCCTCAACCACAGAGATCAGCCTGCCTCTGTCTCCCAATTTCTGGGATTAAAGTCATGTGCTGCTAGTCGGGGGCCTTCTGGAAAACTAAATAACAATGGTATATAAATGCCATTACCCCACAGACACGAAATTCAAGCAGAACATCTATGAACTTATAAACACCTTCAGTTGTGCACATGTCCTTCTCAGAAGGAGGCTCTGAATTGTCAGTGATGGTGTATGTCATAGAGCAATGCAGCAGCATCAGAGGCTAAGCCTGAGCCTGTGTTTGAAGAGTTTGTCAGCATTGACTGTCAGTTATATCCCCGATGTTCACACAAGGGCATGGGATCATTCCTATGAACACTTTCAAATGTGGCTTTCACATAACGCTGGGACCCAAATCAAGTGTGCTAACAATCTGTGTCCATGCCTGTGAATGTCCACATTGGATGTTTTCACTGTTCATGAGTGCCTGGTAGCCCCTCCCCGCTGTACTGCTGCTGCTGGCCTTTTAGAGCTAACTTCTCAGAGACTGAGGCAGCTTTCACAACTGAACCAGAAGGCTTCACTTATAGGTCCCACTACACCACTGTCTTTCCATGTTTATTTGGACATTCCCTGTTTTCTCTGGACAGTGAATTATGTATAGCTCGGAAGACAAGAATCCCTTCTCTTGATTTCCAATGAATTGCTACATCTGTGTCCTTTCCTCTCCCACAAACTCAGCCTACTTTCCCAAAGAATAGCCATCTTTGCCGAGTGCTCAGGTGTCTGCTGGTGTTGGGGCTACTAGCTATGACTACCAAACGTCAATATTTTGGCACTTACAGGGGACAGGTGCAGATGGAGATGGATTGATTGGCAGGCTCTGGTCTCTTCTTTGATCCTCCTTTCTGGTGGCTCCCTGTGTCTGGCTTGTAACCAGGCTACAATCCACAACCCGAGATTTTGTGTAATAAGGGGAGCTGTGAGAGAGACATCCATGGATCCTGTGGGAAGGAGCAATAATTAAGATCTCTTGAGTTTATTGGGCACCTGGAGAAGAGCTACGGGGAGGTAGGAATAGGACAGGAGGAAAAAGCATGGTTGAGCTGCGGGAGGGTCAGTTTGGGAGAGGCAAGAGAGAGATGTCTTCATAAAGGGAGCCATTTGGGGAATACATAGAAACCCGGTGCTGGGGAAACATCCAAGAACCCACAAAGATGACTTGATCTAAGCAGATGCAGAGATCTACAACTAAGCACTGGGTCAAGATCCCAGTGCAGTCAAAGCGAGGGAGGAGGGATTATAGGAGCAAAGGGGTCAAGACTTTTATGAGGAAACCCACAGAGACAGCTGTCTTGAGCTACTGGGGACTCACTAATCATTTTAGATAAAAAAATTATCCAGAGATGACTGAAACTTTAGTCTCTGTGGTTCACTGGTTAGTTTTATTAATTTACACAAGTGGACAATGAAGTGTGAGTACGTAATAAATAGAATACAACTGGACATAATAGTAATAGAAAAAGTCATATGCAGAATAGAAATATAAAACTATTATTAAAGGATTATTTCAGCTAAAAAATTTTAATTCTAACGCCTAGGCAAATTTTCAGTAACACATATGCTAGATTTTAGGTCTTTATGATTTTAATAAAGCTTCATAGAAAACTGTGTGTGAATCCTCATTACAGAAAAAATTACTGAAAAAAATGACAATTAACCTAATAAAAAAATTAAAAATCAATATTCAAAGATTTATTTTTCAATTTACTGAAATATAAGCTGCTAAGGCTATAATTTTATTGCCTAATATCATTTGGTAAATTTCCATCTGGCCCATGACGACTACAAGTGGAGCTCCAGAAATTTCCCCTATAACCTTGAACTTCAATACTTCTGCCATCCAGTATCTTATATTGTTTCTTGGATGACCATGGAAGGTATGAAGATATGGTTCACTTTCAATCTCATTACATACACTGGTGTCATATTTACTTATCATATACATACATATTCATTTCTATTTTATCTCGTTTATTTTACTATAACAGGATGTTGCTATATTGCCTGGTCTGGTCTCATATTTGTGAGCGCCAATGATCTTCCTGTCTCAGCTTCCTTAGTATATGTGACTATTACAAGTATACACTTCCACACTTCACTTAGCTCTTGCCTATAATTTATGTCAGCGGTAGGTCATTTGATAAAAGACATATCAATTATTGTTATTCTAGATTATTTAGGGAAGGATGACAACGAATTATACTTCTTCAGTTCAGGCACATTTTTCTGTTTTTTTCTTTGCACATGGTTGAATTATAGATGGAGAATCTGTACATAAAGAGTCCTAATTATACTTTACATTAACATGATTCAATGTAGAAAGGACAACACCTCTTTTGCTTTGACATTTTTGCCTGTGACTCGCACACCCTGACATAGCAAATAAGGCTAATTTTTTTCTAAAATCACTCTGATAAGTTGAAAGAACAAATCTTTTATTTCGAACATTTTTTTGGCAAACTAAAAGGACCCTAGCATATTTATAAATGTAAGCTTTGTGATGTGGGAATGTCCTTCTATATGCTGTGAAAAAAAGGATTGTTAGGGCCATTGCAGGCACTGTAGAAGTAGGTAGGGAAATCAGAGCATAGGTAGGAGAAGGAGCATGAAGTCAGAAGACACAAGATCCAGCCGCCCAAAGAAGCAACATGTAAAGTAACACAGATGAGCCACAGGCCTCGTGACAGGACAGATCAAGGGAAATGGGTTGAATTAAGATAGAGCAGAATCCTGTTGTAACACATGGTGCCCAACGTGGGCAGAACACCCAGGTAAAGCCCGATAAAGCTTGAAAATGATTCTAGAGCACAGAAAGGGAACCAAAAGTGTCTCTGAAGTTGGTCATGGTACAGAGAAACTGTGGTGTTTGGGCTTGAATTTCAAAATGGGGCAGCTTAAATCAAGGCCAGATCTTGAAGTCTCACAGAAGACTCATATAAGCTTCAAACTACATTTGATTGATTGAAGGTTCCTGTTCATATTGAACAAAAATGGAGAAGAGTCAAAGACAGCTTCTTAGTAGCAGCATTTTCTTGGGTCTGCTGTGTTTGTTGGCAATGAACAGAGAGACGGCCGCCTCAAGAGAAGCTTCTTGATTCAGCTTTATTGGAAAAAAAAAAACCAACTGTGCGGCCCTTTAGGAGGCCCTGCTGACAAATGCTTAAGTGGAGTGAGCACCTAAAAATCCCCAGAGTTAGGTTGGTAACAGGTTTCATGTAACTTCATTATTTCATATTGCTTCTTAGAAATGGAAAGATAAGCATGGCCCCAGCACCCCCACCCTGTTGAAAAGTCACCAAGAGGGGTGGGCCGAGTCAGCAGTCAGGGACCTAAGCTGTGGTGGAGAGATGGGAGCTCTGGGACCATATAGGTCTATGGGTCTGAACCTCTGGATGGATGGGGCCAGAAACCTCTTCGGATCAGATATTCAATCTTTGCTGTTTGGCCAAGATTACACAGGAAATACATTAGGCTATATAATGTCTCCTCCAAGGATATTCAGTTTCTGATCTCTGGAATCTGTGAATGTCATGTTCTGTGGCAAAAGTGAATTTATGGATAATGAGACGACCCCGGGTTTATTATGACACCCAGGTATGACATTAAGTTATGAAGAAGGAATGCAGTGTGTGAACTGAAGAGGGAAAGTGTAACACGGCTGCCTTGATGATGAAGGAAAGGGGCAGAAGTCAAGGAATGTAGCTATAGCTAAGCTCTCTCTAGTAACTGGGATTGGTAACTATCTCTTTGTTCAATCTTTGGGTGGACATTTTGTTTAATTGACCAGTCCTTTGTCTTACAGAAGCTTCTAACTTTCAGGTGGTCCTATTTATTAATTGCTGCTCTCAGTGTCTGTGCCACTGGTGTTATATTTAGGAAGTGGAGACGCCCTTGCATTCAAAGCTATTTCCCACATTGTCTTCTATTAGGTTTAGTGCAACTGAGTTTACGTTGAGGTCTTTGATCCATTTGGGATCGAGTTTTGTGCAGGGAGATGCATATGGATCTATTTGAATTCCTATATGGGCCACCATCCAGTTGGGCCAGTACCATTTGTTGAAAATGCCATCATTTTTCCATTGTGTATTTTTGTCTCGTTGTCAAAATTCTGGTGTTTTTAGGTATGTGGATTAATGCCATGGTTGTCAGCTCAACATACCCGGTTTTATGTCAGTACCAAGCTGTATTTATTACTATAGCTCTATAGTAGAGCATGAGGTTGGCTGTGGTCATGCCTCCAGAAGTTCCTTCATTGTACAGGATTACTGTGGCATTTACTATGTTGATGCTACCATTCCAACTCATGGAAAATCTCTCATTTTTTGATATCTCTTCAGTTTCTTTCTTCAAAACTTAAAGGTCTTGTCATACCAGTCTCTCATTGGTTTGGTTAGAGTTACCCCAAGATAGCTTATATAGTTTGTGCCTATTGTGAAGGGTGATGTTTCCCTGATTTCTTTCTCAGCTCCTTTGTCATTTGTATATAGGAGGGCTACTGACTTTTTTTTTTTGAGTTACAGTTGTATACTGCTTCGTTACTGATGGTGTTTATCAGCTGTAGGAGTCCCCTGGTAGAATTTTGGGGATCACTTATGTATACTATCATACCACACGCATATATGGATAGTTTGACTTCTTCTTTTCCAATTTATGTATCCTCTTGGTGTCTGTATTAAATAATTGTGGAGGAGGGGATAGCCTCTTTTTGTTCCTGATTTTATTGGAATCACTTTGAGTTTCTCTGCATTTAGTTTGATGTTGGCTCTCAGCTTGCTGTATATGGCCTTTATTAGTTTAGATATGTTCCTTGTATCCAAGATGTCTCCCAGACCTTTGTCATTAAGGGGGGTTGAATTTGTCCAAGGCTGACATGACCATGCGGGTTTTTTTCCTTCAGTTTGTTTATATGGTGGATGACATTCATAGATTTGTGTATGTTGAACCATCCCTGCATCTCTGGGATGAAGCCTGTTTGATCATGTTGAATAATTAATTTAGGTGTTCTTGAATTCACTTTGCCAGTACTTTATTGAATAATTTTGCTTCAATGTTCATGAGGGAGATTGATCTGTAATTCTCTTTCTTTGTCATACTGTTGTGTGGTTGGGTATCAGTGTGCCTAGAGCCTCGTAAAAAGAGTTTGGCAATGTTCTCTCTGTTTCTGTTTTCTTGAAAACTTTGAGGAGTGGTACTACCTCTTCATTGAAATTCTGGTGGAATTCTGTCCTGAAACCATATGTTAGTGGGATGTTTTTAGTTGGAAAAATTTTTGATGACTGCTTCGATTTCATTGGGATTCATGGGTTAATTTAAATTGATTATCTGATCTTGATTTCAGTTTGGTAGGTGGAGCCTATCCAGAAAATTGTTCATTTGTTTTAGATTTTCCAATTTTGTGGAGTACAAATTTTTCTAAGTATGACCCAGTGATTTCCTGGATTTCTCAGTGTCTCTTGTTATAGCTCCCTTTTAATTTCTAATTTTGTTCATTTGGATGCCACCTCTCTGCCTCTAAGTTCGTTTGGATAAGAGCTGGTCTGTCTTGTTGATTTTCTCCATGAATCAACTCTCTTTCATTGATTCTTTGTACTGTTCTCTTTGTTTCTCTTTTATCGATTTAAGCTCTCAATGTAATCCTGGCAGCTAGTCCTCCTGGGTGAGTTTGCTTCTTTTTATTCTAGAGCTTTCTGGTGCGCTATTAAGGTGCTAGTGTGAGAATTCTCTCTACTTTCTTTATATTGGTTTTTAGTGCTATGAACTTTCCTCTTAGCACTGCTTTCATTGTGTCCCACAATTTTGGGCATGCTGTGGATTCATGTTCATTGAATTCAAGGAAGGCTTTAAAGATTTCTTTATCTTTTGACCCAGTGATGAATCAAATGAGCATTGTTCAATTTTTATGAGTTGGTAAGCTTTCCCCAGATCCAAGATTTCAATATTGTCAGCATATCTCTCTGGACATATTCTTATCCACCTCTTCTTACTAATTCAGGCTGGCCTAATTTCAGGTTTTTGCTCTCTTTGCTTTGTAATTATAAATTATAAATTATTTTGAAAGTTCCATGTGAGTGCTATATTTACTTAATTTTCACCTCAGTCCAACTCCTCACAACCAATTCCCTCTCAAATACATGACTTCTCATTCTATAATTGCTTTTGTCACATATAGACTTATATATCATAAACCTACTGAGTCCATGTACTGTTGCTACCCTGTATATGTGTTTAAAGTTGGCATTTGGGGATTGGACATGATTTTCTCTTGCTCTGAAGCCACTGATTGCTTATAGCTCTTTATCTAGGGGTGGGGCCTTATGAGATTTCCCCCATTAGCAATGGTACACTGACTGGTATTATCCTTCTGCAAGTCCATATGTCAACCTTTCTGTTGAAATTTTATGAGTACAGCATCCTTCTTAGGGCTAGAAGACACTATCTAGCAGAGGACATCTCAGTCCTGTTTCCTACAATCTTGTGACTCTTCTTTCTCTATATTCCCTGAGCTTTAAGTGCAGGGGTTGCATGGTAGATATATATATATAATCCTTGGGACTGGTCACCTTTCTTGGGAAGGTGTCATGAACTCAATACAAATTAGAATAATCTGAGAAGAAGCAATCTCCGCTGAAGAACGACCTCTATCAGAATTTCCTGTGGCATGTCTGTGAGAAATTTGCTTTATTAAAAATACTGTTTAGAAACATTGAGATGAATATAATCAAAGTTGTCTTATATTCCTGCAGGCCACTTAGTTCCAAATAATCACACAACGGCTTATATCAATTATAAGCTGTTTGTCCTATTGCTCAAGCTTATTACTTGTTTGTTAACTTTTACTCTTAAACTTGTCCATCTTTCTTATCTCTATTTAGTTGTGTGGCTTGGAACCTTTGCTCAGCTGAGCATTCTCACCTTTCTTTTACTGAAAGAAACTAGTGGAGCAGCAGTTACTGTAATATTAAGGCTCCAAGTCAATTAATTATTTGAGTATGAGCTACTGGGTATTTGGTATTTTAGAGTTTCTGGCTGGATAGAAAATACACAGTACAGGCGACTCAGTAAATTGAGACAAAACTAGAGTGTGATGCATGAACTGAATTTGCGTCCCATGGGCAGAATTTTTCCACTGACACATAGATCTTGTCAGAATATAAATATCAAGTAGATGAGTTCTGATAAAAAGAGGATATATCCAGGTGGGTTTGGTGGCTTGCATATAATTCCAAACATGAAATGCTAAGGCAGGATCACTGCGGCAAGGAGGATAGTTACACTATCTGTATTGGTGAGCTCTGGTTTTGAGTGAGAGGTCTTGTCTCAGTAAATAAGATAGAAACGTGATTATGGATGGTTCCAGATATCAGCTTCAGGACACACACACAAAGACAAACACAACAGGGGCACATGTATATACATCACGCATGAAAAACTGAGCACTTTCCTAATGTGCAGCAAACATCCTAATAAGGACATTTCTGCACTGAACATGAGGGCTCAGTAATAGAGACATCATAATGTCTATGTTGTAACAAAGACCTCTCCTGAGGAGCAGAGATAAATACAGGGTCAGCTAAGTGGTTTGGTTATTTTGAGAGAGCCTGGCCAGAAGAAAGGTGGAGCGCAGCCAAACTCATCAAGTGAGCATGGCTGGGAACAGGGAAAGAAGACGAAAGGGATCCCGCTCCCCAAGAGCCGAGCTTCAACATCCTGTCAACCGAAGAAGACAACATGCATCCCACTCCACAAGAGCCCAGCCTCAAAGTCCTGTCAACCAAAGAACAGGACAACATGCATCCTGCTCCCCAGGAGCCGAGATTCAATATCCTGTCAACCAAAGAACAGGACAACAGGTATCCCGCTCCGCAAGAGCCGAGCTTGACTATCCTGTCAACCAAAGAAGAAGACATGTATCCCGCTCCACAAGAGCAGAGCTTCAATTTCCTTTGAGCCGCATAGACCGCTTCCTGCGACAGGGGAACTATTCCCAGCGCCTGAGCTCCACTTCACCCGTCTTCCTAGCCGGTGTCCTCCAGCATGTGACCTCCAACATCCTGGAGTTGGCTGGCGAGGTGGCCCACAGCAGTGGCAAGAAGCGCATCGCCCCAGAACAAATGTATCGAGTGCTCCAGGACAACGTGCAGCTCAAACAGCTCTTAAAAGAGGACACCAAGTCCGTGGGTGACCAGATAGGAGACCACGAAGACAACTGAAGACGCTGGGTCTCAGAGGCTGGAGGGTCCACCACCCTTCCCACCCTTCAGCCTCAACCAGGCAGCGTCCTACTAACTAAGGGGCTAATCACACAAATAAACATCAAAACAGAAGCCAATCACTGTGTCGCCTTTTCATTTGCCATTTTGAGCTAGAGAAACACCTGGGAGGGTGGTGGTGGGGATGGAGCTGTGGTCAGTGTGGGGATTTGAATTCCAGGGGAGGTCGTTTCTAACAGGGACCGTGTGGCCAGGGGTCCTGGTGGGAGGAGGAGGTGGTCAAGGGAGAAGAAGAGGGCCTGGTGAGAGGAAGGGGGCCTGGTTTGTCAACACAGGTGGCCCTGGGGGAGGACTGGGCTGTGGTACAGGGCAGAGAAGCTGTCTCTGCAGGTTGTGAGCACAGAAAGTCTTGGGAGCCCAGGAACCTGGCTTCACAATCCCAGTGCAGTGCTAACTGGAGGAGGGTGGATGAAGACAGGAACTGGGGTAGGAAAGGCTTCTTTGGAGAGAAGATCTCAGGTCAGAAGGTGATGATGATATGATAGACCATGGGAAGTGGCACACTTTGGGAGTGAGCTTCAAGGGTCAGGAGCTTCAAAGAGAGCACTGAAGAATGAAGAGGAGGAGGAGGAGGAGGAGGAGGAGGAGGAAACACACAAAATAGGAAATAGAGTCTGCGTTTTCTTTTCTTTTCAAGATGCTTGCCTTGTTCTAAAAGGATTTACACAAGAGTAAGTAGGTAACATACTAAGGTGCGGTGTGGCATATATGTGTATATGGTTTAATATTCTGTTTTCTTTAGGCCCGGGTATCTCTACATAGCCCTGGCTGCCCTGGAACTCACTGTGTAGACGAGGCTGGCCTCAACCACAGAGATCAGCCTGCCTCTGTCTCCCAATTTCTGGGATTAAAGTCATGTGCTGCTAGTCGGGGGCCTTCTGGAAAACTAAATAACAATGGTATATAAATGCCATTACCCCACAGACACGAAATTCAAGCAGAACATCTATGAACTTATAAACACCTTCAGTTGTGCACATGTCCTTCTCAGAAGGAGGCTCTGAATTGTCAGTGATGGTGTATGTCATAGAGCAATGCAGCAGCATCAGAGGCTAAGCCTGAGCCTGTGTTTGAAGAGTTTGTCAGCATTGACTGTCAGTTATATCCCCGATGTTCACACAAGGGCATGGGATCATTCCTATGAACACTTTCAAATGTGGCTTTCACATAACGCTGGGACCCAAATCAAGTGTGCTAACAATCTGTGTCCATGCCTGTGAATGTCCACATTGGATGTTTTCACTGTTCATGAGTGCCTGGTAGCCCCTCCCCGCTGTACTGCTGCTGCTGGCCTTTTAGAGCTAACTTCTCAGAGACTGAGGCAGCTTTCACAACTGAACCAGAAGGCTTCACTTATAGGTCCCACTACACCACTGTCTTTCCATGTTTATTTGGACATTCCCTGTTTTCTCTGGACAGTGAATTATGTATAGCTCGGAAGACAAGAATCCCTTCTCTTGATTTCCAATGAATTGCTACATCTGTGTCCTTTCCTCTCCCACAAACTCAGCCTACTTTCCCAAAGTATAGCCATCTTTGCCGAGTGCTCAGGTGTCTGTTGGTGTTGGGGCTACTAGCTATGACTACCAAACGTCAATATTTTGGCACTTACAGGGGACAGGTGCAGATGGAGATGGATTGATTGGCAGGCTCTGGTCTCTTCTTTGATCCTCCTTTCTGGTGGCTCCCTGTGTCTGGCTTGTAACCAGGCTACAATCCACAACCCGAGATTTTGTGTAATAAGGGGAGCTGTGAGAGAGACATCCATGGATCCTGTGGGAAGGAGCAATAATTAAGATCTCTTGAGTTTATTGGGCACCTGGAGAAGAGCTACGGGGAGGTAGGAATAGGACAGGAGGAAAAAGCATGGTTGAGCTGCGGGAGGGTCAGTTTGGGAGAGGCAAGAGAGAGATGTCTTCATAAAGGGAGCCATTTGGGGAATACATAGAAACCCGGTGCTGGGGAAACATCCAAGAACCCACAAAGATGACTTGATCTAAGCAGATGCAGAGATCTACAACTAAGCACTGGGTCAAGATCCCAGTGCAGTCAAAGCGAGGGAGGAGGGATTATAGGAGCAAAGGGGTCAAGACTTTTATGAGGAAACCCACAGAGACAGCTGTCTTGAGCTACTGGGGACTCACTAATCATTTTAGATAAAAAAATTATCCAGAGATGACTGAAACTTTAGTCTCTGTGGTTCACTGGTTAGTTTTATTAATTTACACAAGTGGACAATGAAGTGTGAGTACGTAATAAATAGAATACAACTGGACATAATAGTAATAGAAAAAGTCATATGCAGAATAGAAATATAAAACTATTATTAAAGGATTATTTCAGCTAAAAAATTTTAATTCTAACGCCTAGGCAAATTTTCAGTAACACATATGCTAGATTTTAGGTCTTTATGATTTTAATAAAGCTTCATAGAAAACTGTGTGTGAATCCTCATTACAGAAAAAATTACTGAAAAAAATGACAATTAACCTAATAAAAAAATTAAAAATCAATATTCAAAGATTTATTTTTCAATTTACTGAAATATAAGCTGCTAAGGCTATAATTTTATTGCCTAATATCATTTGGTAAATTTCCATCTGGCCCATGACGACTACAAGTGGAGCTCCAGAAATTTCCCCTATAACCTTGAACTTCAATACTTCTGCCATCCAGTATCTTATATTGTTTCTTGGATGACCATGGAAGGTATGAAGATATGGTTCACTTTCAATCTCATTACATACACTGGTGTCATATTTACTTATCATATACATACATATTCATTTCTATTTTATCTCGTTTATTTTACTATAACAGGATGTTGCTATATTGCCTGGTCTGGTCTCATATTTGTGAGCGCCAATGATCTTCCTGTCTCAGCTTCCTTAGTATATGTGACTATTACAAGTATACACTTCCACACTTCACTTAGCTCTTGCCTATAATTTATGTCAGCGGTAGGTCATTTGATAAAAGACATATCAATTATTGTTATTCTAGATTATTTAGGGAAGGATGACAACGAATTATACTTCTTCAGTTCAGGCACATTTTTCTGTTTTTTTCTTTGCACATGGTTGAATTATAGATGGAGAATCTGTACATAAAGAGTCCTAATTATACTTTACATTAACATGATTCAATGTAGAAAGGACAACACCTCTTTTGCTTTGACATTTTTGCCTGTGACTCGCACACCCTGACATAGCAAATAAGGCTAATTTTTTTCTAAAATCACTCTGATAAGTTGAAAGAACAAATCTTTTATTTCGAACATTTTTTTGGCAAACTAAAAGGACCCTAGCATATTTATAAATGTAAGCTTTGTGATGTGGGAATGTCCTTCTATATGCTGTGAAAAAAAGGATTGTTAGGGCCATTGCAGGCACTGTAGAAGTAGGTAGGGAAATCAGAGCATAGGTAGGAGAAGGAGCATGAAGTCAGAAGACACAAGATCCAGCCGCCCAAAGAAGCAACATGTAAAGTAACACAGATGAGCCACAGGCCTCGTGACAGGACAGATCAAGGGAAATGGGTTGAATTAAGATAGAGCAGAATCCTGTTGTAACACATGGTGCCCAACGTGGGCAGAACACCCAGGTAAAGCCCGATAAAGCTTGAAAATGATTCTAGAGCACAGAAAGGGAACCAAAAGTGTCTCTGAAGTTGGTCATGGTACAGAGAAACTGTGGTGTTTGGGCTTGAATTTCAAAATGGGGCAGCTTAAATCAAGGCCAGATCTTGAAGTCTCACAGAAGACTCATATAAGCTTCAAACTACATTTGATTGATTGAAGGTTCCTGTTCATATTGAACAAAAATGGAGAAGAGTCAAAGACAGCTTCTTAGTAGCAGCATTTTCTTGGGTCTGCTGTGTTTGTTGGCAATGAACAGAGAGACGGCCGCCTCAAGAGAAGCTTCTTGATTCAGCTTTATTGGAAAAAAAAAAACCAACTGTGCGGCCCTTTAGGAGGCCCTGCTGACAAATGCTTAAGTGGAGTGAGCACCTAAAAATCCCCAGAGTTAGGTTGGTAACAGGTTTCATGTAACTTCATTATTTCATATTGCTTCTTAGAAATGGAAAGATAAGCATGGCCCCAGCACCCCCACCCTGTTGAAAAGTCACCAAGAGGGGTGGGCCGAGTCAGCAGTCAGGGACCTAAGCTGTGGTGGAGAGATGGGAGCTCTGGGACCATATAGGTCTATGGGTCTGAACCTCTGGATGGATGGGGCCAGAAACCTCTTCGGATCAGATATTCAATCTTTGCTGTTTGGCCAAGATTACACAGGAAATACATTAGGCTATATAATGTCTCCTCCAAGGATATTCAGTTTCTGATCTCTGGAATCTGTGAATGTCATGTTCTGTGGCAAAAGTGAATTTATGGATAATGAGACGACCCCGGGTTTATTATGACACCCAGGTATGACATTAAGTTATGAAGAAGGAATGCAGTGTGTGAACTGAAGAGGGAAAGTGTAACACGGCTGCCTTGATGATGAAGGAAAGGGGCAGAAGTCAAGGAATGTAGCTATAGCTAAGCTCTCTCTAGTAACTGGGATTGGTAACTATCTCTTTGTTCAATCTTTGGGTGGACATTTTGTTTAATTGACCAGTCCTTTGTCTTACAGAAGCTTCTAACTTTCAGGTGGTCCTATTTATTAATTGCTGCTCTCAGTGTCTGTGCCACTGGTGTTATATTTAGGAAGTGGAGACGCCCTTGCATTCAAAGCTATTTCCCACATTGTCTTCTATTAGGTTTAGTGCAACTGAGTTTACGTTGAGGTCTTTGATCCATTTGGGATCGAGTTTTGTGCAGGGAGATGCATATGGATCTATTTGAATTCCTATATGGGCCACCATCCAGTTGGGCCAGTACCATTTGTTGAAAATGCCATCATTTTTCCATTGTGTATTTTTGTCTCGTTGTCAAAATTCTGGTGTTTTTAGGTATGTGGATTAATGCCATGGTTGTCAGCTCAACATACCCGGTTTTATGTCAGTACCAAGCTGTATTTATTACTATAGCTCTATAGTAGAGCATGAGGTTGGCTGTGGTCATGCCTCCAGAAGTTCCTTCATTGTACAGGATTACTGTGGCATTTACTATGTTGATGCTACCATTCCAACTCATGGAAAATCTCTCATTTTTTGATATCTCTTCAGTTTCTTTCTTCAAAACTTAAAGGTCTTGTCATACCAGTCTCTCATTGGTTTGGTTAGAGTTACCCCAAGATAGCTTATATAGTTTGTGCCTATTGTGAAGGGTGATGTTTCCCTGATTTCTTTCTCAGCTCCTTTGTCATTTGTATATAGGAGGGCTACTGACTTTTTTTTTTGAGTTACAGTTGTATACTGCTTCGTTACTGATGGTGTTTATCAGCTGTAGGAGTCCCCTGGTAGAATTTTGGGGATCACTTATGTATACTATCATACCACACGCATATATGGATAGTTTGACTTCTTCTTTTCCAATTTATGTATCCTCTTGGTGTCTGTATTAAATAATTGTGGAGGAGGGGATAGCCTCTTTTTGTTCCTGATTTTATTGGAATCACTTTGAGTTTCTCTGCATTTAGTTTGATGTTGGCTCTCAGCTTGCTGTATATGGCCTTTATTAGTTTAGATATGTTCCTTGTATCCAAGATGTCTCCCAGACCTTTGTCATTAAGGGGGGTTGAGTTTGTCCAAGGCTGACATGACCATGCGGGTTTTTTTCCTTCAGTTTGTTTATATGGTGGATGACATTCATAGATTTGTGTATGTTGAACCATCCCTGCATCTCTGGGATGAAGCCTGTTTGATCATGTTGAATAATTAATTTAGGTGTTCTTGAATTCACTTTGCCAGTACTTTATTGAATAATTTTGCTTCAATGTTCATGAGGGAGATTGATCTGTAATTCTCTTTCTTTGTCATACTGTTGTGTGGTTGGGTATCAGTGTGCCTAGAGCCTCGTAAAAAGAGTTTGGCAATGTTCTCTCTGTTTCTGTTTTCTTGAAAACTTTGAGGAGTGGTACTACCTCTTCATTGAAATTCTGGTGGAATTCTGTCCTGAAACCATATGTTAGTGGGATGTTTTTAGTTGGAAAAATTTTTGATGACTGCTTCGATTTCATTGGGATTCATGGGTTAATTTAAATTGATTATCTGATCTTGATTTCAGTTTGGTAGGTGGAGCCTATCCAGAAAATTGTTCATTTGTTTTAGATTTTCCAATTTTGTGGAGTACAAATTTTTCTAAGTATGACCCAGTGATTTCCTGGATTTCTCAGTGTCTCTTGTTATAGCTCCCTTTTAATTTCTAATTTTGTTCATTTGGATGCCACCTCTCTGCCTCTAAGTTCGTTTGGATAAGAGCTGGTCTGTCTTGTTGATTTTCTCCATGAATCAACTCTCTTTCATTGATTCTTTGTACTGTTCTCTTTGTTTCTCTTTTATCGATTTAAGCTCTCAATGTAATCCTGGCAGCTAGTCCTCCTGGGTGAGTTTGCTTCTTTTTATTCTAGAGCTTTCTGGTGCGCTATTAAGGTGCTAGTGTGAGAATTCTCTCTACTTTCTTTATATTGGTTTTTAGTGCTATGAACTTTCCTCTTAGCACTGCTTTCATTGTGTCCCACAATTTTGGGCATGCTGTGGATTCATGTTCATTGAATTCAAGGAAGGCTTTAAAGATTTCTTTATCTTTTGACCCAGTGATGAATCAAATGAGCATTGTTCAATTTTTATGAGTTGGTAAGCTTTCCCCAGATCCAAGATTTCAATATTGTCAGCATATCTCTCTGGACATATTCTTATCCACCTCTTCTTACTAATTCAGGCTGGCCTAATTTCAGGTTTTTGCTCTCTTTGCTTTGTAATTATAAATTATAAATTATTTTGAAAGTTCCATGTGAGTGCTATATTTACTTAATTTTCACCTCAGTCCAACTCCTCACAACCAATTCCCTCTCAAATACATGACTTCTCATTCTATAATTGCTTTTGTCACATATAGACTTATATATCATAAACCTACTGAGTCCATGTACTGTTGCTACCCTGTATATGTGTTTAAAGTTGGCATTTGGGGATTGGACATGATTTTCTCTTGCTCTGAAGCCACTGATTGCTTATAGCTCTTTATCTAGGGGTGGGGCCTTATGAGATTTCCCCCATTAGCAATGGTACACTGACTGGTATTATCCTTCTGCAAGTCCATATGTCAACCTTTCTGTTGAAATTTTATGAGTACAGCATCCTTCTTAGGGCTAGAAGACACTATCTAGCAGAGGACATCTCAGTCCTGTTTCCTACAATCTTGTGACTCTTCTTTCTCTATATTCCCTGAGCTTTAAGTGCAGGGGTTGCATGGTAGATATATATATATAATCCTTGGGACTGGTCACCTTTCTTGGGAAGGTGTCATGAACTCAATACAAATTAGAATAATCTGAGAAGAAGCAATCTCCGCTGAAGAACGACCTCTATCAGAATTTCCTGTGGCATGTCTGTGAGAAATTTGCTTTATTAAAAATACTGTTTAGAAACATTGAGATGAATATAATCAAAGTTGTCTTATATTCCTGCAGGCCACTTAGTTCCAAATAATCACACAACGGCTTATATCAATTATAAGCTGTTTGTCCTATTGCTCAAGCTTATTACTTGTTTGTTAACTTTTACTCTTAAACTTGTCCATCTTTCTTATCTCTATTTAGTTGTGTGGCTTGGAACCTTTGCTCAGCTGAGCATTCTCACCTTTCTTTTACTGAAAGAAACTAGTGGAGCAGCAGTTACTGTAATATTAAGGCTCCAAGTCAATTAATTATTTGAGTATGAGCTACTGGGTATTTGGTATTTTAGAGTTTCTGGCTGGATAGAAAATACACAGTACAGGCGACTCAGTAAATTGAGACAAAACTAGAGTGTGATGCATGAACTGAATTTGCGTCCCATGGGCAGAATTTTTCCACTGACACATAGATCTTGTCAGAATATAAATATCAAGTAGATGAGTTCTGATAAAAAGAGGATATATCCAGGTGGGTTTGGTGGCTTGCATATAATTCCAAACATGAAATGCTAAGGCAGGATCACTGCGGCAAGGAGGATAGTTACACTATCTGTATTGGTGAGCTCTGGTTTCGAGTGAGAGGTCTTGTCTCAGTAAATAAGATAGAAACGTGATTATGGATGGTTCCAGATATCAGCTTCAGGACACACACACAAAGACAAACACAACAGGGGCACATGTATATACATCACGCATGAAAAACTGAGCACTTTCCTAATGTGCAGCAAACATCCTAATAAGGACATTTCTGCACTGAACATGAGGGCTCAGTAATAGAGACATCATAATGTCTATGTTGTAACAAAGACCTCTCCTGAGGAGCAGAGATAAATACAGGGTCAGCTAAGTGGTTTGGTTATTTTGAGAGAGCCTGGCCAGAAGAAAGGTGGAGCGCAGCCAAACTCATCAAGTGAGCATGGCTGGGAACAGGGAAAGAAGACGAAAGGGATCCCGCTCCCCAAGAGCCGAGCTTCAACATCCTGTCAACCGAAGAAGACAACATGCATCCCACTCCACAAGAGCCGAGCCTCAACGTCCTGTCAACCAAAGAAGAGGACATGCATCCTGCTCCCCAGGAGCCGAGCTTCAATATGCTGTCAACCAAAGAACAGGACAACATGTATCCTGCTCCCCAGGAGCCGAGATTCAATATCCTGTCAACCAAAGAACAGGACAACAGGTATCCCGCTCTGCAAGAGCCGAGCTTGACTATCCTGTCAACCAAAGAAGAAGACATGTATCTCGCTCCACAAGAGCAGAGCTTCAATTTCCTGTGAGCCGCATAGACCGCTTCCTGCGACAGGGGAACTATTCCCAGCGCCTGAGCTCCACTTCACCCGTCTTCCTAGCCGGTGTCCTCCAGCATGTGACCTCCAACATCCTGGAGTTGGCTGGCGAGGTGGCCCACAGCAGTGGCAAGAAGCGCATCGCCCCAGAACACCTGTATCGAGTGCTCCAGGACAACGTGCAGCTCAAACAGCTCTTAAAAGAGGACACCAAGTCCGTGGGTGACCAGATAGGAGACCACGAAGACAACTGAAGACGCTGGGTCTCAGAGGCTGGAGGGTCCACCACCCTTCCCACCCTTCAGCCTCAACCAGGCAGCGTCCTACTAACTAAGGGGCTAATCACACAAATAAACATCAAAACAGAAGCCAATCACTGTGTCGCCTTTTCATTTGCCATTTTGAGCTAGAGAAACACCTGGGAGGGTGGTGGTGGGGATGGAGCTGTGGTCAGTGTGGGGATTTGAATTCCAGGGGAGGTCGTTTCTAACAGGGACCGTGTGGCCAGGGGTCCTGGTGGGAGGAGGAGGTGGTCAAGGGAGAAGAAGAGGGCCTGGTGAGAGGAAGGGGGCCTGGTTTGTCAACACAGGTGGCCCTGGGGGAGGACTGGGCTGTGGTACAGGGCAGAGAAGCTGTCTCTGCAGGTTGTGAGCACAGAAAGTCTTGGGAGCCCAGGAACCTGGCTTCACAATCCCAGTGCAGTGCTAACTGGAGGAGGGTGGATGAAGACAGGGACTGGGGTAGGAAAGGCTTCTTTGGAGAGAAGATCTCAGGTCAGAAGGTGATGATGATATGATAGACCATGGGAAGTGGCACACTTTGGGAGTGAGCTTCAAGGGTCAGGAGCTTCAAAGAGAGCACTGAAGAATGAAGAGGAGGAGGCGGAGGAGGAGGAGGAGGAGGAGGAGGAGGAGGAGGAGGAAACACACAAAATAGGAAATAGAGTCTGTGTTTTTTTCTTTTCTTTTCAAGATGCTTGCCTTGTTCTAAAAGGATTTACACAAGAGTAAGTAGGTAACATACTAAGGTGCGGTGTGGCATATATGTGTATATGGTTTAATATTCTGTTTTCTTTAGGCCCGGGTATCTCTACATAGCCCTGGCTGCCCTGGAACTCACTGTGTAGACGAGGCTGGCCTCAACCACAGAGATCAGCCTGCCTCTGTCTCCCAATTTCTGGGATTAAAGTCATGTGCTGCTAGTCGGGGGCCTTCTGGAAAACTAAATAACAATGGTATATAAATGCCATTACCCCACAGACACGAAATTCAAGCAGAACATCTATGAACTTATAAACACCTTCAGTTGTGCACATGTCCTTCTCAGAAGGAGGCTCTGAATTGTCAGTGATGGTGTATGTCATAGAGCAATGCAGCAGCATCAGAGGCTAAGCCTGAGCCTGTGTTTGAAGAGTTTGTCAGTATTGACTGTCAGTTATATCCCCGATGTTCACACAAGGGCATGGGATCATTCCTATGAACACTTTCAAATGTGGCTTTCACATAACGCTGGGACCCAAATCAAGTGTGCTAACAATCTGTGTCCATGCCTGTGAATGTCCACATTGGATGTTTTCACTGTTCATGAGTGCCTGGTAGCCCCTCCCCGCTGTACTGCTGCTGCTGGCCTTTTAGAGCTAACTTCTCAGAGACTGAGGCAGCTTTCACAACTGAACCAGAAGGCTTCACTTATAGGTCCCACTACACCACTGTCTTTCCATGTTTATTTGGACATTCCCTGTTTTCTCTGGACAGTGAATTATGTATAGCTCGGAAGACAAGAATCCCTTCTCTTGATTTCCAATGAATTGCTACATCTGTGTCCTTTCCTCTCCCACAAACTCAGCCTACTTTCCCAAAGAATAGCCATCTTTGCCGAGTGCTCAGGTGTCTGTTGGTGTTGGGGCTACTAGCTATGACTACCAAACGTCAATATTTTGGCACTTACAGGGGACAGGTGCAGATGGAGATGGATTGATTGGCAGGCTCTGGTCTCTTCTTTGATCCTCCTTTCTGGTGGCTCCCTGTGTCTGGCTTGTAACCAGGCTACAATCCACAACCCGAGATTTTGTGTAATAAGGGGAGCTGTGAGAGAGACATCCATGGATCCTGTGGGAAGGAGCAATAATTAAGATCTCTTGAGTTTATTGGGCACCTGGAGAAGAGGTACGGGGAGGTAGGAATAGGACAGGAGGAAAAAGCATGGTTGAGCTGCGGGAGGGTCAGTTTGGGAGAGGCAAGAGAGAGATGTCTTCATAAAGGGAGCCATTTGGGGAATACATAGAAACCCGGTGCTGGGGAAACATCCAAGAACCCACAAAGATGACTTGATCTAAGCAGATGCAGAAATCTACAACTAAGCACTGGGTCAAGATCCCAGTGCAGTCAAAGCGAGGGAGGAGGGATTATAGGAGCAAAGGGGTCAAGACTTTTATGAGGAAACCCACAGAGACAGCTGTCTTGAGCTACTGGGGACTCACTAATCATTTTAGATAAAAAAATTATCCAGAGATGACTGAAACTTTAGTCTCTGTGGTTCACTGGTTAGTTTTATTAATTTACACAAGTGGACAATGAAGTGTGAGTACGTAATAAATAGAATACAACTGGACATAATAGTAATAGAAAAAGTCATATGCAGAATAGAAATATAAAACTATTATTAAAGGATTATTTCAGCTAAAAAATTTTAATTCTAACGCCTAGGCAAATTTTCAGTAACACATATGCTAGATTTTAGGTCTTTATGATTTTAATAAAGCTTCATAGAAAACTGTGTGTGAATCCTCATTACAGAAAAAATTACTGAAAAAATGACAATTAACCTAATAAAAAATTAAAAATCAATATTCAAAGATTTATGTTTCAATTTACTGAAATATAAGCTGCTAAGGCTATAATTTTATTGCCTAATATCATTTGGTAAATTTCCATCTGGCCCATGACGACTGCAAGTGGAGCTCCAGAAATTTCCCCTATAACCTTGAACTTCAATACTTCTGCCATCCAGTATCTTATATTGTTTCTTGGATGACCATGGAAGGTATAAAGATATGGTTCACTTTCAATCTCATTACATACACTGGTGTCATATTTACTTATCATATACATACATATTCATTTCTATTTTATCTCGTTTATTTTATTATAACAGGATGTTGCTATATTGCCTGGTCTGGTCTCATATTTGTGAGCGCCAATGATCTTCCTGTCTCAGCTTCCTTAGTATATGTGACTATTACAAGTATACACTTCCCCACTTCACTTAGCTCTTGCCTATAATTTATGTCAGCGGTAGGTCATTTGATAAAAGACATATCAATTATTGTTATTCTAGATTATTTAGGGAAGGATGACAACGAATTATACTTCTTCAGTTCAGGCACATTTTTCTGTTTTTTTCTTTGCACATGGTTGAATTATAGATGGAGAATCTGTACATAAAGAGTCCTAATTATACTTTACATTAACATGATTCAATGTATAAAGATCAACAACTCTTTTGCTTTGACATTTTTGCCTGTGACTCGCACACCCTGACATAGCAAATAAGGCTAATTTTTTTCTAAAATCACTCTGATAAGTTGAAAGAACAAATCTTTTGTTTCAAAGATTTTTTTGGCAAATTAAAAAGACCCCAGAATATTTATAAATGTAACCGTTGTGAGGTGGGAAAATCCTTCTATATGTTGTGAATAAAGGACTGTTTGGGCCATTGCAAGCACTGTAGAAGTAGGCAGGGAAATCAGAGCATAAATAGGAGAAGGATAAAATTCCAGATAAAACTCAGGAATATGCCCAAGTCCTGACTGGAGAATTTTTTGAAGCTGAGTGATCAATGTCAATCTCCTTGAAGTGCTTCTACATGCAAAGTTGAGAGGAAAATGTGACAAAGGTGCTTTGAAATTTTGGATCATCTGGGGCATTTATGTCAATCCAGGTTTTTTTAAGGGGGTCTTCTGCTATCAAAAAAAGTTTTTTCTTAACCCACAATGACTCCACAAGAGCACATTTTTTTCTAGTAAAAGAGACAAACACTTCTCCAAAGTATCATATCTTTTTATTTCAATTTTGAATTTAGATAATGTACAAAATATATAGGTTGGATTGATCCAGGAGTATTTATACTCTAATATATCTTAGTAGATCTTGCTCCTTCCTCAGCAGTCAAACAATTCAAAGACAACATAACATACAGTATCCAGACTCTTTGTGTATTATCCATCTTCATGTTGCATATAAAGTAATATACATTTTAATGGCCATATTTTTTTTTTACTTTTCCCTTCCAAGCTTATGTATATATTAACTACCCTGTAAACTGCTTAGATGTTTTCTTCTTTGCAAATCTGTCTTTACAGCATATCTCTTATCTTTTTCTGTTTCTGACCATACCTTATATCTGCTAAGATTTGAGCAGGATTATAAGCTTGACTATGGTGGTTTCACAGTGGTGCTGTCAGGAACCCTGTTTGCCACCCCAACTCTGAGCAATTTTAAGGTCCATATTACACCATTAAAGCACCACGCCTGTTATTCATAAATGTCATTTTAAAGTTTGGTTTGTAGGCCCCCTAAACCTTATGAGAGTTTTAGCCAATAAGCTTGACTCAGAAAGCCTCTCTTAATAAAGACAAGCCTCTTAATGCTGCCAGGAAACAGAGCTGTCCCAAGAAAAAGTAGCTATGAAAAAGCTTTCTTTGACTCTATTCCTTTTTTGTTTTTAAGAACAGTAACCTTGCTCCTGGTCCACAGCTTTCTAAGAGCTGACTAAGAGACAACTAACAGCCTACTAAAAATGACCCCTGTGATATATGAAGACACACAGCTCCTTGGCCTACAGCCAACTAAGATCCAAATAAGATCAGCCCCTGTAATTATTGGAGATACAAAGATCCTGGAACCAAAACTGATGAAGAGCCAATCAAAAGCTGAATAAAATTGAACCAAGGAAGCAATGGGCATATGCCAGTGTAAAAAACATAGCAATATAATGAGCCACAAGACACCACTAGAAGAAGCTGGTGGTTCTAATGAAATAGAAGAAAAGATAAACAAAAAAACTGGAAGAGATGAACAAATCTGTAAATGAAAATAAAGATAAAAAATAAAAATAAAACAGGTGAAAGAATTATTTCAGGAATTAAAAAGTGAAATAGAAGCACTAAAGAAGGTACAAATCAAGGAAGAGTTGGAAACAGAAAACATGAAGAAATGAAGCAGACCTGCAGTTTCTTGTATAGCTAACAGAATCAAAGAGATGGAAGAGAGAATCTGTGGATTGGAAGATTCAAAAGTGGAAATAGATATGTCTGCTAAAGAAAACACTAAAACCGAATCAGTAATAAAACAAAACATCCAAGAAATTGGGGAAACCACGAAAATACAAAACCTGAGAACAACTGGAATTGAAGAAGGAGAATTCCAGCTGAAATGAAGAGAAAATATATTCAACAAAACCATAGAAGAAAAATTTCCCAGTGGGGGACTGTGATAATTAAAACATGATACAGGAAAAGGAAGGGCATATTTGATTATAAGAAAAATGATGTATCTTATTGTCTTTACAATTCAATCCTTCTTATATAGATTCTGCCTCTAAAGTAACTAGTGATAATCCCAGAACAGTAGAAGAAAAGGAAGGATTCCATTTTTAAAAGGAAATCTAGTTTCTAATGGCTCTCTTGATTTATAAAGACTATTTGAGGCATGAAAATCATCCAGATTGATGTCAACTTAGCCATCAAAAACAAATATACCATGTTTTTGGTTGCAGACAGAAGGCAGAATTTTAGTTGTGTGTGTTTTAATCCAATATCCATGGAAATAATGTAGCTAGTAGGAGCATGGGGAAAAGAAAAGATTATCATTTAATCTCTTCTTTATAATGGTAATACTGTAATAGAGAGAAAGAGGAAACTGCAATAGGAGGGGAATGTGTGAAGAGGGCAATGGTAGAAATATGGTATGGTAGAAACAACATTAAAAGCCCCTTTGAAAAACTTTTCAGAAAACCACTGATATAGAAAATTCTTAAAATATGAACATAAATGAAAATATATAAATGAAGTTACAGTATAATGGGGGATATAGGTCTCCAACTAGACCTCTTATTCCACCAATAAATATTTTTCCTCATGGGAATGGATGACACTATTTGGATAACTGGCCAAAAGGGTTCCATAAACCGCCCCATTAAAAACATCATAGGCTAATTCAATTCTATTGTTTAATCTCCACAAAATGTTGCTATGTTCCAAAGACTCTAATTATTATGTAATTGAATAAGGAGAAATTGAGCTGGTGTTCAAATGCAAGCTTCATTCCTGCCAATATATAGTATTCATTGTACTGAATGTTACACTACCTGTTACCAGAAGAGGGGTCTAACTGTCAATATTAAACAGCCACAAATACTAAGAACTGCAACAATGATGTTTCCAGAAGATATATTTATACAGTACTGCCACAAATGCAAAATGAATAACGAGACAATTAGGATTGGACTTGAGGCTCACCTCATGAGTTAGATCCCATAAAAGAGCCTGCAGAAATAAAAACAAACCTGAGATTTGATAAATCATGGGTAACATATTCCTATTATACTAAAAATATTGCTATACTCATATAGTAGTGTCCTAATCCACAGATACCATCCAAGATTCTTGAAAGTGATTAGATAGCCAATGCAAAGCAATGCCATGGATTAATAAAATAATTTTTCTGTCTTTCTAATATCATGAATGTTTTGAAATAATGTCTAAAAGAAACAGAGGAAGTGAGAGACACACAGAGAGAAATATAAAGGAATAGATGGATGGAAAAGTGAGAGACAGAAAACAAAATTACATCAAGTCAAATGGAAAGAGATGTGAGAAAGAAAGAGAAATAAAAATTGTTAAAAAGGGAAATATTTGTTAAATTATATTGTATGAAGAAAATGTTAATGAATGAAATTGATTAAGTATACCAATAATATTTTTCAGTTATGAGATAGATATTAACAACTCTTTTCCTTTAAGACTACATATCTTGATTCTCTTTCCCTGCTCATTATGAAACATTTATTTCTGGTAGCTATGGAAACATAAGTATTTTTCAAATTCATCTCTCTCCTTAGGCAATCTCTAGCATTTGGGCATCAAAAAAGAGGAAAAGAGGCAAGTATTTTACATTTTATCCACATTTTTAAAAATATATTTCAATTTCCTGAGATATAGAGTTCAAAGAGACCTCTGATATATGCTTCAGATATTTCTTGACACCATTTCCATGTGAGTAAACCCTGTCAAGAATAGTAAGAACTGGGGATTCCTGAGTGTCTATGAAATTTACAAAGCAAAGAATCTCCTTTTAGCCTGTTTAGTGAATTAGAATCCCTTTGTTGATATTGTACTATATAGAATATGGGGCAAAAAAATATGTAGATCTCATTGGAGGGACCAAGGCTTGGTAGCTCAGACACTATTGTGAGCTGAATTATCTAACCAAATTTCTTTTACTGAATGCATTTTACTTCTGTGTCACTTCTTGCCTTGTTACCATTTCCTGTTATTTGGAAGGTATTTATGATCTTGGCATCTTTCAAATGGATCTCCTCACACTTGTAATAGAAAGGTAAAAGATTAAAATGAATTACATTGAATGTTTCCAATACGAATAAAAGAATGTTTGCAAGGAAGTTGCACCTACACAAAGAAAAGTAACCATAGTTCTCTCTGGAGACCCTTAGGTACTCAGATCTACTGAAAACAGATCTAGGCTTTGCAATGTTTCCTCAGAAGGCAGTATGTGCCCTGTTCATGGATGAGGAGGAAAATTTTGTATGCTGGGCAGTGGGAACATATCCTTATATTTGTGAATATCAGAAATGGACAGTCATTCCCTGTGTGCTGTGATGGAGCAATTGGTATGGATATCAGAAGACATGTTTCCAAATTGCCTCCTTTGTTTTACACACTACATTACTGGGTTCAAAATCACATTATTTTTGATGCAAAAATATGAGGCTTTTTTAAAAACAATATTGCAATATTTTGGCTCAATGTGTTATATATCTTTTGACTCAAGTGTTTATGATAAAATTACAGAATGATATATTAAAACAAAAGAGTTTCCAATTGATCCCAGTCTTTGTTGATAAGTCAAAGGGATTCCCAAAAAATACTCTAAACTTTTTGAACATAGAAAGCACAAGAGGGGAAGAGTTCAGGGAAGTATTTAGTTAAAAATGATATGCTTATATGTAAATTTCCCAACAATAAACAAAACATGCTCTAAAAAATGTTTTCTTTACTTAGAAATGTAATAGCAGTGCTTATTCATAAAGATATTGCTTTGTTTGTTATGTTTGTAATTCACCTGCCAAATACCTTTAATAGGACCAAATAACTTGGAAAATTTGCATAATGACATCAAAAGATAGGATCGAAATGGAAAGAGAAGCTAGAATGAACTACTGAGTAAGGGTGACATGGGAATCCCCCAAAGTATGAAGTTGGTATTTTCTGATTTCTCAGGTACAGCCTGATTTCTCTAGAAAGCACTTCTCAACAGGAGGTGAGAGGAAGTGCTTTGTGAAGTCTGACAGGCTCTTATTGGCTGGCAAGACTGTGCTGACCAATCAGGTTTGGAAGGTGGGGCTTTGCATTTTTCTGGGGACTAGATCGGTAGGGTGCTAGGAGATGTGGGTTACACTCTGGTAGGCTTCATTGTGGAGGCAAGTGAAGGTGCAATGGAGCTTAATACAGATTTAGACCCCTTCACATCAGAGGATCAGCAAATGAATGCACTGACTTCTTATCAAGAAAATCCCAGTGCAAGTGGACAAGCTGCAGGTCAGAGAATTTCACAAAGATATGGAAAGCTGAGAGCACCCTTGCTTCACCTTGACCAGTTTCTCTGTCTCTGGGACTCTTGTCTTTCCTGGTCTAACATGAATTTCTTCCCTAACCCACACATTTTTTTGTAATATCCCCTTCAAATGTTTCTCATGACATCTGTGTTTGAAAGTTTCCTCATTCAACTGACCTTACAGGATCAAAAAACCTTTAAGAGGTGAAGAAGACCCCCACGGTGACGACCTAGTAGGCCAAGGCAAAGGGCTTCTGGAATGACTCTGAAAACCTCTGGGACAGAAGGCCAAAAGTCCTCACTTGATCACTACCATCTACTCAACATGGAGCTTTATAAGAATGATTCTGAGCAAGAAGAAGGGATCTATCTTATGGAGCACCAGAGTCTATACTACTGACCTGGCCAGGTCAGGGACTCAGCATGCTCAAGGCCTCAAATCTATGCAGAAGTCTTACTGCTGAGTCATTTCCAGTCATGGACATTGGCTGTTACCACAGAGCTCCCTTGTGGTACTGAAAGTAAAAGTGATCATTTGTGATCAGATGAGTTTTCCTGTGGTCTGTGGTGGGTTCTTGGGAGAGAAGGAAGGTAGATGGTTTGGTAAGAGAGAGACATTAGTTTCTACAGGTTTGGGAGCCTGAAAATAGGTGTACATGTAAGGTGAAGCTAAAAGATCTGCACTGTAGACAGCCCTGTACAAGATGAACTTGTTCCTAATGTTTTCCCCCCATTGGACTGGATTGGAGTCGGATGCAGAAAGGGTTGTTTCTGTGGATATCTAACAGGGGTAGAGATTGTGGGAATGGTTCAGGCAAGAAAAACTGCATGAGTTTAGATATGTGGAAAGCAGTACCAGACTCAGCATTGGGCACACTGGACCACAACCTCCTCACTTTTTGTTGCATTCCACTTTGTGACATAGTCTAGTTAAAGGCCTCAGGTATCACTTTACTATATAAATCAATATCACTGCAGGTAACTGGTAATTTCAACCCAAAATATGTACAGCATTGATTAGCTTAATCCTTCTCAGATTTGGTTGTTCGCAGGTCACCATGCATGGTCAGTTTGTAGTGCATGTCATAAAGCTTAGGACACTGTCTAAAAGAAGTTCTAAATAATAAACGTACCAAATATCCTTATTTTATATATCTGTCATTGTTTCCCATCTTTAAGGGGAGATGAAAAGCCCTGTGATAAAGGCCTCTTTGCTGTTTTATACTTTTACTGCTGACATCAAAGCAGAAACATAAGAGGAGGGATGATGAGAAATAAAGACATAAAGAATAGAGATGTCCATGTAAGAAGAATCAAATGTGTTACAGTTTCCATCACTGGGATAAGACACTATGACAATAATCACCCTGTGGTGGAAAGAATTTACTTCAGCTTAATGTTTCACAGCACAATACATTGCATAGAATTCAGTGCAGATAGTCAAACCAAGCAGAAATGAAGTAAAAGATTTTTGGTCTGGACTTTTGGACATAGCCTCAAGGTTTAGGCCGGCAGACCCACAAACCCACAGAGACACACAGATGCTTTCAACAGTTTTAGGCTGATTGGCCTAAGGCCCAGGCATATAACTTGCTAACTCTTTACCCTTAATCTAACCCATGACTCTTAGCCTATTCAGTCATGGGGCTAGGTAACTTTTTTCAGAGCAGCATAGTTGTCTACTGGTTGTCCCCCAGACTTTCGGGCCTATGCTCAAGGTTAACACCTGCAGACCCCCAGACCCTCAGTGACACACAGATGCTTACAATAGTTTTAGGCTGATTGGAGTAAGACCCAGGCATATAACTTGTTAACTCTTACTCTTAAATAAACTCATGTCTTTTCTCCTGTTCAGGCATTTGGCTCGGTATGTTTTCTCAGAGCAACATAGTTGTCCTTTGATTCTTCTGGCTTCTCTCTGGCATTCATCTGCTTTCTGCCTGTTCCTAGAGTCTTGGTAGTCTGGTAGCCCTGCCCACAATTCCTGTCTGCCTTTTGGCCAATCAACACTTTTTATTAAACCAGTGGGTGGGGCAATTATTACAATGGAACCTCATAATCCCCCCACATGATTCCTCTACTCATTACTTCTCAATGAGTAACAATATCCCTTTATTATATTTATATCAAATTGAGTAAATTATTCCCTTTAGCTTTTAGGGACATGTATGTTTGCTAAGATAACCAGTGCCACAAACAGCAATACAACCTTATTGATGTCCTCTTGAAAACTTCTGCATAGAAACATGCTGAGGAAAATCATGTCCAAGCTTTCTTACAATCAGTTGTGACTCTTGAGGCTATTGAACCCCAAAATTTACATCTTACAAGATTTGAAAGCCATGCATTTATTTCCCACATGGAACATGCCATACATGCAACTAGAGTTCCAGTATGTTCAAGTTCTGGTGAGCATATCCTTCCTGGTTGTGTCTTTATGCAGTCTGTTCAGTTGGGGTAGACACAAATATAGTTTTTACAATATCAAAGATTATACATTATATTTTTATCATATTTCACCCAACCCACAAGCTCCCAAAATACTCAACATCATCTTCTTTCTCTGGAGAGAATGTATATGAGATGAATTGAAGTGCTGTATCTGCTTGCTGTCAACAGAATATGGTAAAAGATATGCTAAGTTGGTCCACAGCTAACTAAGAGGTGAGTGGCACCCAGAACCTCAGGACAAGTGTAGACCACAGTCTCTGAACCCAAGCTTGGGGACACTGCCCCTGGCATCCCATAAACACCCAACCCCACCCTAAACTAAAGAGTCCTGGGAAATCCCCAACCCAGCCCAGTCCCCAGGAAAACACAGCTATAGAGATATTCCATAGAAGAAAGTACATGCAAAACACAACCTACATCATCATCCACCGACAACTGAATATCCAGAAACTCCCTCATGTTCCACAGATAAATAAGATATATATATATATATATATATATATATATATATATATGAACATAAGAACATATGAACATAATGAAAAACATGAAACCCCCATAAGAAGCTGTTATATCTACAACATCAAGCTATAAGTAGAAGAGGAAAGAAGAAGCAAGAGGATACAACTTCAAAAAAACTTTATAAAGATAATAGAACATTTAAAAGAAGACACAAAAAATTCCCTAAAAGAAATAGAAGACAATACAAACAAAAAAATTGGAAGAGATGAACAAATTCCTGAAAAAAAAATAAAGAAAACCAAGTAAAAGAAAACAAACAGGTTAAAGAAACATCCCAGGAATTAAAAATTGAAATAGAAGCAATAAAGGAGGCACAAATTGAGGCAAGACTGGAAATAGAAATCCTGAAGAAATGAGCAGGAACCATAGAGGTAAGAACAAGAGAATGGAAGAGATGGAAGAGAGAATCTCAGGAGTGGAAGATTCAATAGTGGAAATAGATACATGAGTTAAAGAAAACACCAGAACCAAAAAGTCACAACACAAAATTTCCAGGAAATCTGGGAAACCATAAAAAGATCAAACCTGAGAATAATTGGAATCCAAGTATATGAACACCTACTCATAGGCACAGAATTCATATTTAACAAAATCATAGAAGAAAACTTTCCAAACTTGAAGAAGGAAAGACCTACAAAGATAAAAGAATCTTACAGAACACCAAATAGACTAGATCTTGCCCCCAAAATATCTGCTCAGCACATAATAATCAAGCCACTGATTACTGAACCTACAGAACACTGAACCTAGAGAACAAAAAAAAATTACTAAGAGCAGCAAAGGAAGAAATGCCAAATTGCCTAGCCCGACCAATCAGGATAATACCAGACTATTCAATAGAAATAATGAAACAAAGAAGGAACTGGTATAAACTGATACAGACACTAAAAGAGCATGGCTTTCCCACCCAGATTTCTATACCCAGCAAAGCTATCAATCACTAAAAGTGGAGTGAACACGATATTTCATGAAAAAAAAAAAAAACAGATTTAAACAAACATATCCACAAAGCAAGCCCTATACAAAGCTTTAGAGGAAAAACTTCAACTTGAGTAAACCAGATACAACATTGAAACAACAAACAATTGATAACACCACAGAAGATAATCCTAAAGAAGAGAAATGCACCAAATCTACCACCAAAAATTACAGTAAATAACAATCCAATCATCAGTCATTAATATCTCTTAATATCAATGGACTCAATTCACCCTTTTATCTTTTCAATTCTATATTATATCTTCTTTGGTTCTTTAGACCGAGATCCTTGAATATAACATAGGTAATTTTTTTTTACTTTTTATTATCTGGTGGCAATGATAATCTTTTGGGTACATTGAGAAAAGAGAGTTGTGGATAAATTGTGACTGAACTAATCTGCAAGGCTGCATCATCTCAGGCAGTTTCCTTGCTGCTGTTCTATATTCAAAACTCAGAGGAACCTGCAAAAGAGGCATTCTGATACATTGGATCATTTGGGCTATCCACTGCAATGAGAGATTTTTCAGGGGTCTTCCTCAATCAAGAATTTTCATAACTTTTAATGAATCACATACTCTTATTTTCTGTGGAAGCAAAATATAACATGTTTCCCCCAGTGAATAATTTTTGGCTTAAAAATTGAAGGCCAGATATTTTATAAATATGTAGATTGATGTAAACTATTACTCTTCATAATTTAGTTTTTTTTAGCAGTTACCATTATTTTGATTCCATAAGTCTTTGAACTACTAAGTCCTGTGGCTCAAACCAATAGGATGGTTTTGTTGGTTGTTTCTGCCCTGCTTGTCTTCCTCAAAGCTAAATTTTACGGTGCAGGTACACGAGTAAGAGTCATGCTATTACACCAACTCTGTGAAGATGAGGGGACCATACTGTCACCAAGTCTAGTGGATGCTGGAGTCCATAAACCTCACTCAAGTACGCATAGCTGAACCTCCCAAATGAGCATCCACATTGCCAGCATTAGCTAGGAAGCCACATCTTAAAAGAGCCATGTCTCTATTCACTACCAGCAAGCAGAGCCTATTAGAGAAGAGATGGTTAGCAGAAGACTTGGAATGACTACATTTTGTGTGGTTAAAATTTGTTATAAAGTATTTCAGGATTTATGTGGGAATTTCTTCCCCATTTCAGGCTGCTACATATAGGTATATATGCCTATATACCTATATCCTGACCAGCACACACTCTTAAACAAACACAGATACGAAAAATTATTTATAAATGTTTGCCAGTGTCTCATACTTATTACTAGCTAACTCTTACATTTAAATTTACTCATATTTGTATTTATTCTTGTCATTTGGTGCATAGCTCGCTTCATTAATTTCTACATTTTTTGGCTTGGTTTTTGGCTTGCTAATGTCTTCATTTCTGTATCATTTTTCTTTGCCTAACTTTATCATATATAGCTATTGACTAGTAAGAATATTTATGTAACCAATCACAGCAGCATATAATAATATAATGAAAAAATTCATGTGCCTCCTTCCTCACATTTATAAAGATAATATTTGTTTATTTCCTTTTATTTTAAATGTATGAGTCAATTTCTGACTGTTCAATATCTCATGTTTAAACAAGGGTCTGACTCTCAAAAGACACTTTGGACAACTATAGGTGGAAATTCTCTTAAATACACCAATCCAAACTTAATATTTATTAAAATGTATGCCAACACTCACAATACAGGTTACAGCTTAGGTAGATGCCTGATAGACTGGGTAACCCATGCAGTGGACTATGCATGCTGATGGATGCCGAACCAGTCTCTCCAGCAGTCTGGAATCAGGAAACAGGGCCTTCCAAGATCCCAGCAGCCCCTTATGAATAAAGTTGGCCACTCCCCCTCCCAGAGCCTGGGACCCTGGATAGGCATCTTCGGACCTTATCAGCTGACACCTGAATCCTACCACATCTCCCCCTTTTGTCTAACTACGAAGGTTCTAAACTAAGACTATATTCAATAGGATTTATTATGAGGTAGAATCTAGGAGAGGATAAGGCACAAACTACAGCTAAAACCTAACACATATAAAGTACATAATATAGTTCTAGAATATTGGTAGATGGTATGGTGTATAAATTACTTCAAAGATGTTGATCTGGGAAACTGAAATTCCAACATCTGAATGTTCCTTACTAAGGGATAATAGAGTAGTAACCTTAAATACTTATTCTTCAACCCCTTCAAGACCTGAGAAGGAAGATGTATCACATGAAAGTCAGAAGTACATGGAAGTAGTGGCTTCCAAAATTTGGGAGAGGACAGCAACACAGAAACATGGACAATCACCTATGGTTTTGTTTGCCCTTGGAGCATCTATCATATTGGCTACAAGCCTATGGTATCTGACAGATCTTTTCACAAGCAGGGCAATTTTGGAGGGACTGTCTTATCCTGTCCAGGCAGGTTTCATCAGTCTCCATCAATCATCTTGTTCATCCAGCTTGGACATCATGTGTGTACTGTCAGCAATCAAGGTAAGGGCAGTTCTTTACCCAACTGGCCATTCTCTGCCAAAAGGACAAACTCCAAAGGAGCGTCCTTGATGCTCAACACCATCTAAGGAAAGGAGCAGTGAAACCAGGAGTCATCGCGTTTCTCGCAGCCAAATTCCAAATAATAATAAATGTTAAATGCCATATTCTCTGGGTCTATGAAATGGTTGAAGATTCCTGTCTATTTATGATATTCTAACCTGTATCTGAGATGATTGTGACATGGCAACTTAAGTAATGTTGACTGCAGTTTTTATCGTCCTAAGAATTAAAACCTGTACTATAAAATAGATTACCTATAAAGGGGTGTATAATCTCTGAACAATGACTTTCAGTATGACTATCAAACATTATCCAGAGGTATATATGCAATGTAAAGTAGTAACAGTATTTTAGACATGTGTATACAGATATATCATCCAAACAGAGTTATATAAAACATCTTGTGCATATATCATAACTAGTGCAATCATACATTATATCTAGTATAGTTAGATGGAGGTAAAAATTGTATAGTGGACATGACAATAATTTGCAAATATTTTAAACAGAGGTAGAAACATAGATAAAATATAACAGTTACAGATTAAATTTTATATAACAGTTACAGATTCAGTTTTATATCGATGTACAAGTTGCTTTGGTTATATAAAGCAATTTCAGATTTAACTTTGTACCAACGTACACATTGTCTCAATCAAACATATAAAATAATTTCACATTTGTATCAATATACAAATATCTATGCCATTGCAAATTGTCTTTAGCTTAGCCCATATATTCGGCTAATAATTGTTTATAGGTAGGTAGAACAATCTACCTTTATCTATCTTATCTAGTCCCCTTTCTCTTCTTCAAAAGAGACCATTGAGGCTATATTATAGTTCTGTCCTCAACTCAATTTTAACTTATAACTAGTCTATCAGAATAATAATTACCCATAACCCTCAGAGCACAAAACTTTTTGGGAAAGGGGGCAGAGTCTTTCATAAGGTTGCTTCCTGCTGACTGAAGTATGATGGCATCTCTCTGGGATCCTGTAAAAGCTAAAACAATGGTTAGATCCTAATGGACTGACTATACACATCCATAACCATTCACAGAGTACTGGCTAAATCTATCTGGAATTATTATTATAAATATGACCAGATGTATAATCATAAAGAGCTATCCATTTTTGAATAATCTATTTTCTAAAAGCAATCATTGATTGGTGTACACCAGGTTCTTGATTTCTCTATTTCTGCCTCTGTTTGTCTGCCTGCCTGCCTGTCTCTTTCTCTCTCTCTCATACTCTCCCTTATTCCTGTTTCACCAGTAGGACTTGTTGCGGTGGGGGCCCCACCTCAGTTCCACATTCTTTGTAGATAGCTGATAGGAGGAAATGTTATTTACAAGGGAAAACTTAAGCATGGTTGATACTCAAAGAAGATATTTATATCCTTTATGACTTCAGAAGATTGTATGCAGACAGGATGTTTGGAAGGTACAGATATAGAGAGAAACAAGGTTCAAAATTAAGTCACAATAACATTGGTCCTTAAACACTCCAGCTGTCTTCTGTCCCACACCAGGTGGCTTTTCTGATATGAGACAGAATCTCTCACATTTTCTTTACTAATATGTTTGGGTTTAGAGAGGGAGAAAACCACTTGCTCCCACTCCAAATCCAGCCCTATCAATAGTCAAATCGGGACCACAATTTTTTTGAGGTATAGATACAAGATGCAAAGCAGTAAGAATTAACAGATTACACAAGAGTGCATATTTGTATCAGTTGGTTTCATAGTCTGTTGTTTACATTCCTTCATCATCGATCTCTCTTCCAATGCAGGTGATTAATCATTTAATGTCCAGTCAATGTCTTAAAAACAGTTGTATCCATTTTCCTGTAAAGACAAAATTGAGACCCTGTCCTGGGCTTGTTAAATGTGTTTTCCTTACCATGTATCCATTTGTCATATCAGGGATGAGCAATTACTTCTCCTTCTCACAGGAAGGGACTCCTTTTCCAGACGGATCTTTATTAATTTTGTCAGCACACATATCTTATCTTTTCCTGTTGAAACAAAAGCAAAACCCCTACCCCATCGAAGCACATATCCCAGCTTCCACTCTGAAGTCATCACATCCTTGAAGTAGATGGGTTGATTTATCTCAGAAGATTTCTCTATTACCCAATGTCTCTCAGCAGTTGATGTTCCCTTTTCATCAGTGTTAAGAAAATTCAAAGTCAATAAGGCACTGTGCAACCTCTCCCTGGGTTTTCTCATTACTCTCTTCTGTTTATAAAGCATCTCTTTCAAAGCGCAGTAAGATCTATCTACAGCTGCCTGTCCTGTAGGATTGTGTGGTATCTCCGTAATATGCTTTATATTATAATATCCAAAAATCAGCTTCATTTTTGGGGAAATGTAAGCTGGAGCATTGTCAGTCTTAATCTGAGTGGGAATTCCCATTATGGCCATGGCTTCCAAAAGGTGAGTAAGTACAGCATCAGATTTTTCAGAACTTAAGGCAGTCGCCCATTGCATTCCAGAGTAAGTATCAATAGTTTGATGAACATATTTCATCTTTCCGAATCCTAGGAAGTGAAACATCTATTTGCCAGATCTCATTTCTCTGTGTACCCTTAGATGACTTCCTGCAGTTGAAGACAGTTGGTTATAGAAAAAGCAAGTGTTACAGTTCCTTAGAATTTCATTTGCTTGATGCCAAGTGATGGAAAAACTCTTCTTTAGTCCTTTGCTATTAACATGATGTTTCTCATGAAATTCTATGGCCTCTAGCATGTTTCCTATCAGCAACCGGTCTATTTCATCATTACCCTGTGCTAGAGGGCCTTGGGAGACCCATGTGTGCCCTGATACGTGTTATGTACATAGGATGTATCCTATCTCTGATGATATCTTGTAGTTGTATGAATAGTAAGGTCAAGTCTGTATCATCAGAAATGAAGTCAGCAGTTTCAATATGTAAAACAACTCTTTCTGCATATTGAGTGTCAGTAATTACATTGAGAGGCTCTGTGAAATGCAACAACACCATAATAATTGCATATAGTTCTGACTTCTGACCACAGTTATAAGGGCTCTGAGCCACTTTAATTAAGTTTTCTGATTTGTAGCCAGGCTTTCCTCAGTTTTTTGCATCAGTTTAAAATGTAGGAGCTCCAGAAATGGGTTTATCCTGTACCACATGAGGAAAGATCCAATTAGTTTCCTTTATAAATTGAATTCTCTTACTTCGAGGATATTTATTATTAATCTCTCCTAAAAAATTCACAACAAGCCTTTTGCCAGGGTTCACTGTCTGCCCATAATCGATCAATTTCTTCATTAGTCAAAGGCAGAACAATTTCTGCAGGGTCCTTTCCAGTCAATTGGTGAAGTCTGAATTTACCTTTAAAAATTAGATCAGAAATTTTTTCAATATATGTTTTCAGCTTCTTGCTTGGCCCATGCAGCAAAAATATCCATTCTAATATAATGTTTTCTCTTTGCATTAAGATTCCTGTTGGAGATTGTCTAGAGGGTAAAATAACCAGTATGCAATCTAGGTCTGGATCCACATGATCCATACGTGCTTCTTGAAGTTTCTTTTCCACCAACTCTTATTCTTTCTTGGCTTCAACAGAGAATTCTCTTGGACTATTTAAATCCTTTTCACCATCTAAACTCTTGAACAGATTAACTAGTTCATAGTTTTTTATACCAATAATGGGCAGTAGATGAGCAATATCCCCTAGTAGCTTTTGAAAATCGTAAAGAGTCCTCAATTTATCTCTATTCAATTTCACCTTTTGTGGCCTAATTTTCTGTAAACCTATTTTATATCCTAAATAATTGATAGAATATCCCCTCTGTGCTTTCTCTGGATCAATTTGTAGTCCCCAATCAGGCAATATTTTCTTTAGTTCTTCAAACAATGTTTCTAATGTTTTTGGGTTTGGTTCTGTGTGGGCCAAAAACTGTACCAGGCAAGTGAGAGAGAGCTTTAAGCCCAGGAAATGGAGGGCAGGCTCCCAAAGCTGAACAGTCTGTATGTCCCCTGCCCTCTTACAGTTTTCAAAACACAAAGGGACCCCGTATACCCGAGGGCACAGGCCCAAGGACATTGGGCGCCAGATGTAGGCGGAGTTTTACTTACAAGGCACCAGTCCAAGATTAATATTTATTAAAATATAAATCAACACTCATGATATATGTAACAGCTTATAGTGGGACCTGAACAAGGACTGGAGTATCCGAGCAATGGACAAATGATGGACGATGGATTCCAAACCTATCTCCAGCATCCAGGAACCAGGAACAACATACCCACAGGGTCCCAGCAGCCCCTTATCAATGGGGTTGGCCATACCCCCTCCAGGTTGGCCACACCCCCTCCAGGAGCCTGGGACTCTGGATAAACATCTTTGGACCTTATCAGCTGACACCTGAATCCCACCACAGTTTTTCATCACTACTTCCTGCTGATTAAGGAGCATTGAGAATCTTACAGGTTCTTGAGACTGGATCATCTTAGTCTGCAGCCCTGAAGCTGATGTGATCATTTCTTCCCATCAGAGAATTTTTAGGTGGTCTTGGTTGATGAAACCATATTTGCCTGGAAGCAATCCACAGGTTCTCATCTTCTGTAGAAACAAAAGCAGAACTCTTCCAAAGTGATAAATCCTTACACACAAATTTCAAAATCAAGATACCTTTAAAATACATATTCTCCTTTAACTTAGCAGACTTTGCAATCCGCTGTCTTTCTGTAGTTAGCTCATTAACAGCTAAGAAAGAAAAAGAAAACGCAATGATAACCGTAATCCAGATTCTGTGTCTATTTTCCATCTTTCCGTGGCTTATTATATTTTTTATTACTCTATTTCTCTTTTTTATGGACTTTATCTTCTTTCTTTTCTCTATAAAGCCTATATATAGTTTACACACATTGTAACCCATTTACAGTGTTATTTTTTAATCATCTGAATCTGTTTTATTGTGAATCCTTAATCATTTTCCAATCAGAGGAGCTTTTAAAATGCTTACACTCTCTTAAAGAGCCACATAGTTTTTGCAGAAAAAGCTGAGTCAGGAGGTTCTCTTAAAGGGGCCATGGCCATGTCTCTGTTTGTAGCCAGCAAACAGAGCAGACCCAAGAAATGCTGCTACTAAGAAACCGTCTTTGATTCTGTTTCCCTTTTGTTCAATATAAACAGAAACCTTAAATCAATCACATGCTACTGAGTACTCTGTGAGACTTTGGGAACCAGCCTGGTTGCAGCTTATGCTCCCTGCCTCCAGTCTGCCAGCGCCATTTTGAATGTGGTTCAAATACCATGCTATCTCTGTACAATGACCTGCTTCATATACACAATTTAAAAGCTGCTTTGGCACAGTTTCTGTGCTCAGAACCCTTTCTTGTCTTTCACAGGCTTTATGTGGGTGTTTTGCCCACATTGGAATGCCATCTGTTGCAATATGGTTTCCTGACCCTGGCTGACCAGAGGTCCAGACCCACGGACTTGCTGTCCCAGACCACTTAGCTGGCCACCACTGCTCAGGCTCCCAAAGCTTTTATTTACTTCATGCTGTTTGGCCTATGGCTCAGGCACATTGCTAGCTAGCTCTTTCATCTTAACTCAACCCATTTCCATTAATCTGTCTGATGCAAGTCCTCTGACACCATTTTGAATGTGGCCCAGACCCTGCACTATTTCTGTACAATGACCCGCTTAAGATACAAAATTTATTTGAAAAACTGCTTTGGCTCAGTTTCTGTGATCTAGAGCCCTTTCTAATCTTTCTCAGGCTTTATGTGGGTGTTTGGCCCATATTGGGACACCATCTGTTACACTGAGGTTTCTTAGTCCCAGGCACCAGAGGACCAGACCCACAGACCTGCCTTCCCAGATCCCTTAGCCACCCGCCACTGCTTAGGCTTCTCCCCAAATGAATCAGAAGCTTCTATTAAGTTCATGCTGTTTGACCTATGGCTTAGGTACATTGCTAGCTAGTTCTCTCATCTTAACTCAACCCATTTTCATTCATCTGTCCTGCCACATGGCCTATGGCTCACCTGTGTTCTTCACATGTTGCTCCTTTAGGGAGCTAGCTTGATCTGTTCTGACTCTGCCCTTCCTTTCCTACCTATTCTGATTCCCCACCTACTTCTTATATGGTGCCTTTCATGGGACACAGTTCCTTTATTTAAAGACTGATATTAACAACATACAGAAAGATATTCCCACATCAATACTGTGAATTTATTTTCTTGAATTTTTTTATTTCAAGTATAATTTGTAGACTAGTTTGGCCAGTAACTCACTATGTAGCACAGAACGATCTCAAATTTATGGTCATCTTCAAGTTCTGCCTCCTCTGAAAAAAATAGGAATGGATCACTATGGTTAGTGACTAGGCATGGAGGTGTCTATGTCTTCCATGAATATACCTCTGTTCACATGTGAAAGCTACCTGTGTACAATGTTTGTAAACTTGGATGGATCTCATTATGCAGCTAAGGCGGGACTCCAACTCCTGATCTTTTTGCCCCTACTTCCCAAGATTCTGAATGAGGGACTTGCTGATTACAATATGCCTATCTGTAAAACTTATCATCTACCGTCTGTAGATGAAAACTTAGGATGTGGCTCTCCAAATGTTGGAAAACAAATCCACAATGATAAATAATTGGTTACTTTGTACTCTGCCTGATTTACACATTTCTCAATGGGAATGGGAGAATTCTGATTGATGGGGAAAAGTCTGCCCTTACTACACTTGAGTTGAAAATTCTTCTTAAACTCTGATAAAAGTTTCCAAAATTTCATGTCCAGTAGTTCAAGACAATCTGCTCCCGTCTTTTAGCCTTATAAACTCTCAGAACCAGCTGGTCTCCTCCAGGCAACCCATCCTAGCAAATGGACCAAACACATCACTCTTTCTCCAGTTTGAGAGCCATCACCACTTGCCTCCTTTTCCTGTTTGCATTAGTGGAATCTATTTGCCAATAGCTGTTCCACAGGCAGTGTTCCAGCTTCAGACTTTGCGTAGACAACGGGCTTTTGGAATTAAGAGTCGAAGATGTTGATTACACTCTAGTAATGCTTTTCTGATTCATTTTCAGTCTGATGAGGCCCAAGGAAGTACTTACTGTGGAGGCTCAGTCTTTAACATGTCTCTATATATGTACTCTGTATAAAATGCCCTGTAACCTGTCTGCAGCATTATTACACAAGCACATCTCATAATGAACTTGTACCCAACCACAGAGTGCTATAGAGTAACCCAAGGACCAAGAGATTCCAAGAATAGTACGAAAATAAACAGTCTTCTCCATGACAGGTCAATCTAGTCAATACAAGACTGTTAGCATTTCAAAAAATTACTAGAGACCACACCAGCAGCTGACCAACCACTAAAGATGTGTCAAGTGCACATCAAAAATGAGGTCACAGAGAACATCAAGGAGACTCAAGACTGACTATGTTTGAGATGAGCAGTAGTTCACAGCACAGGCTATGTCCCTTCACCCAGTCTTAGAGTCTTGGCTGAGTAGCCACCGGGGAGGAGGGTAACTCAAATCTTGTCTGAATTTGATTTTGATTCATAAACAAAGGTAGGACCTGTCCCAGATTCAGGTAGCACAAAAACCAAATCAAGCCAGCCCAAGAAACCCGAGAAGGTAACAATCATTGATTTGCCATCAAAGGAGGACTAGGAAATCTCTGAGATAATGTGAAGGATTGCTGAACTGAATGGAACAGATTTTAGATACAAGTTGTAGCATTTTATTTGGGGAGAAAATTGTTCCAAGTTTGAGTCTAAAGTGGTGTCCACTCACAGTGATCCATAAACTAACACTGTTGGGCAAGGTTAAGGGTTTGTTGCATTACCTTTAAAACAGTGGATAGGTTTCCATGGCTGCTGAGAGCCTGCCAGTTCCTCTCACTACATCCCAGCACTTGCACAGATAATTTGCACCATCCCTCACATTTGGGTTAATAGAAATGTTTACATGCATGTCCTCTATCATTCAGAGCATTTCAAGGCTCGGAATGGAAGAATAATGTACTCAAATTACTATTATAAAAATTTGATATGACCTCAATATCTCATGATGAGATTTGAAATGACACCAACAGCCTGAGTCGTAATCATATGACACTGATGGGAAACAGGCTGGTTGGACAGTGGAGAAGCTGCAACTTCCTGGACAAATTTTAGGTTGAAGGTCAAGGGAAAGACTGTGGGGACTTTCCCCCGGTAACCATAAATTTCAAAGGGCTACTCAGCTGGAGTGTAAATTAATGTACTGCTGCCTAACACATGTTGATATATTTCCTGACTAATTTTGTATGCATGCTGTGCCATGGTCAAAGAGGCCTTTGAATTCCTGTGGGCAACAGATCTGTCATGTCAGCAAATGAAGCCTTCCAACAAACATTCATCATCTCTGACTTTTAACATCATTCTTTTCCTCTTTCCCTGAAGATCCTTGAGAGTTGGAAGGAACAGATTCATGGCTTATATGTTCCAGTCAGGTAGGGGAACATCCCAGGTCTCTTATTCTCTTCATGTTGACCATTAAATGTTTTGGTCTTAATTGTCATCTACTGCAAAAGACAATTTTGTTATGACCATTAAGGGATGAATAATTATATGAACATAAAGGGAACTAATAGGTTTGTTTCATCTTATTCCACTAAGCAAAATAGCAGCACTAAATTTTCTTTAAGGCTTAATAATCCAGAGACTTTTAGCTTTCAGTACATTTTTTGGAGGCTTACTCCTCAAGGATATAACCTCCAGTGTCTGTGGTACAATAAAGCCATTACAATGCCTGATTTTAAGAAACAGCAGACAGGACCAGAACACACCAAGGTTTTATATTTCTTCCTAGAGATGCTCGGTTCCTTGAGGCTATCATCCCAGCACCAGGTCCACAGTGTTAAGACCCTTGACTCCTAACAGAGTTATTTTCACAGGGGCTGATGTTTAGCATCTCAAGACTTTTGGCCCTTCCAGACCTCTCAAGACTTCCAGGGAGGTAGATCCCGCCCCTTTTCATCCTGGCCTCTCCCATCCTCTGTCTTTCTTCAGCATCAATTCTCCTCCTCTGTCTTCCTGTCTTGCATCCTCTTCATCTGCTCCCCATCATTTCTTCCCCAACTGTCTGTCATAGAGCACCCTCTTGTGGCCACTGTCGCTATCACAAGGGCTGCTGCCTCTGCAGGGACAGCTTCTATGACTTGGCTGCCTCAGTGCCATCTCCTCTTCAAGCTACCAGATTAGCTCAGTGTGTGATGTAAAACAAAACCCCAGACCTCAAATTAGCAAGAAGACACCCCAAAGGGACCTAACATTACAACCCCAGAGGGAAAAATGACCCAGAAAAAGAATCCAAGTGCCAACTCATACAGCAAGAACTGGGGTTGGCAAATGTCTTTGCATCAGTAACTTCCCAACACTTCATGCTAACAGAGTGCTGTTAAGTGCACCAGTAGCAGCCATCTCACTGGTCAACAAGAAGTATGCCCTCAGAGCCTTCTGAGGTGTACACACAAGGGCTGAGATGCCAAAATGCAAATCCCAACATCAACTTCTTAAAGCTATTTGAAAACATCCTGTCAGGTAGAGCAATTTATGGAGCTGGAGCTGTTGTGCATATGCCTTTGTACTACAGCATGCTCAAGGCTTTTGTGCATTGTTCCAAGCCACCAGGGTTCATCCAGAGCATTTTTGGTAGGCTTCCTTATTGGAGTTGCGTAAGACTGAAAGACACTAACAGATGGACACCCTGTGACAAAGTCCGGTCCTCAGAGTCTGTGTCACACAGAGAGAACATTCAATCGAGATTTACAGTACACTGAAGAGAAGCTCTTCTGCATTTAACAGAACTTAAATTTTTTTAACATTAAAAAATGGAGCTTAATATCTTGGGGCTGAACTAAGAGGCAGGTCCCTCTGCTCTTTCACAGAAGGACAAACATTACTTGCCATTTAAAACACAATTTGCTAAAATAATTAACATGGGAGCATAGCAGTAAAGATCAGATACTTTAACATTTAACAGAAGATAGTATATGGGGTAAAGCAGGTCTAAAACTCACCTGAGGTGTAAAATGACATTTGAAGAGCATTGGGCAATGCAGTAACCACTGTGTCTCCTTACTACTCTGCTTTGCCCACTTAGGTCACAGATTAATGTAAGTAAAGAGGTACTGAGAAATGAGGCATGTGTTTTCTTGTTCTATGTCAGTAAGCAAGGCTTTATACCACAGGACAGGAACCCCAAAAGGCAGGGTGGTGACAAAGCCTCAGTACACATATAAAAATTCACACTGCAGAAGGCTGTAGTGATACATCCACCAAGGAGGCATAGGCTCTAGATCTCTGTGAATTGTAGGCCAGTACTCTGTACAGAGTGTATTCCAGGACAGCTGGAGCTACATAAAACATCCATTTCTCAAAACAAAAAAAAAATCAGAAACAAAACAAGCTCATAATATCTCCCTAAACATAATCAGTCATGAAGAAAACATCAATATAAAAAAAATGGGTTAGCTCCTTTATCCTATCAGACCACCATACTCTGAAGTTGGAGTTCAACAAAATAAAAAATCACAGAAAGCATACAAATTCATGGAAACTGAACATCTCTGAATTTATTCACTTCTAGGTCAAGGAAGAAGTTAAAAAGAATTAAAAGTTTTCCTAGAATTCAATGAAAATGTATCTACAGCATATCCAAACTTAAGGACACAATAAAAAGCAGTGCTAAGAAAAAAAATTCATAGCACTGGATGCTTATAAAAAAAAACTAGAGAAATCTCACTCAAGAGACTTAACTGCAAAGGTGAAAGCTCTAGAACCATTAGAAACAAACTCACCTAGAAGGAGTAGACAGCAGGAAATAATCAAACTCAGGGCTGATATCAATAAAATTGAAAGACAGAGAAGAATGCAAAGAATCAATGAATCAAAGAGTTGGTTCTTTTAGAAAGTTAACAGGAGAGATAAACCGTGATCCAAAGTAGTCAAAAGGCACAAAGGGTATCTGAATTAACAGAATCAGAAATGAGAATGGCGACATAAAAACAGACACCCAGGAATCCAGAGATTCATTAGTTCATACTTTGAAAACCTATACTGCACTAAATTTAAACAATTAAAAAAAGTCTGGATTTCAGGACGGGTACCACTTGCCAAAATTAAATCAAGGCCAGATAAATGACCTACAAATATAACCTCCAATGAAATTGAAGTTGTTATTAAAAGTCCCACAAGAAAATAAGCCCATGTCTACATGGTTTCAGGGAAGAATTCTTCCAGAAATTCAAAGAGGAACTAATACCAATACTCTTCAAATTGATACATAAAATAAAAACTGGAGGAACTTTGCCAAAATGATTTTATGAGACTACAGTCACCCTGATGCTCAAACCACTCAAAGATGCCACAGAGAAAGAGAATTATAGACCAATATCCTGCATGAATATTGATGCAAAAATACTCAATAAAATACTTGCAAACCAAATCTAACAACATATCAAAAAATCATCCACTATGATCAAGTAGACTTCATCCCAGAGATGCAGGGATAGATCAATATATGAAAAACTGTCAGTGTTATCCATTATATAAACAACCTGAAAGAAAAAATGAAAACATGATCATATCATTAGATGCTGAAAAGCCTTTGACAAAATCCAACACTCCTTCATGATGAAGGTACTGGAGGTAGTTGACAGGCACAAGCTCTAAAACTGAAATTGAACTGCTACCCAAATAGAATATTCTCCTCAACTGACCAGACTATGATTCTAGAAGGTACTTTTAAGGCTACCAAAGGGGAAAGGCAATCATCAACATCAGAGAGCTAGTAAACCCATGCCTTAAAACAGCAACCAGGGCCCCAATGTCAGGCCAGAAGGGAAGAATCCTGTGGGCCAGAACTCCACATTAACATCCCAGTTAATTGAACACCCCCACCTATAAAACCCACCCCATTCCCCAAGCGGACTAATTACCCTGTAACCCGAGTGGCCTCATAAGACAGTGTTTGCAGTCCCTACTAGATCAAGAGGTGAGTTAATTTTCACCCAGATTAGTCAGAGAGCCTGATCTTTAAGACTTAGGCTGAGGGGCACAATCCACGAACCCCCACTCCCACCAATTGCTGCCCCAATCATAGAATACCAGCAGAGACTCCTGGAGGCCAGAACTCTACATTAACACCCAACTTTATTGGACACCCCCACCTACAATACCCACAACACACCACAAACTGCTTCATCACCCTGTGACCTCAGCAGCTTCCTGAGACACAGAGCTCACCAGGCTCTATTGGATCAAGAGCAGCTTTCTGAGACACAGATGTCTCCAGCCCTTCGGGGATCAAGAGGGGATCCCTGAGACACAAACACAGCCAGGGCAATTGCACCAATAACTGCTCCCTGAGATAGAGACAAATCCTTTATCAGTCTGTGGAAGCTATGGGCAGACAACAGTGTAAGAATAGATATATAGAAACGTAAAGAACAATATGTACGTACCATAATCTAGTGGTTCTAAAACAACAAATCCTTAATATAATAATGTTGAAAAAGCAGAAGAAAGATACCTTAAAAATAACTTTAGAAAGATGTTAGGAGTCTTAGAAGAAGGGTAAAACTCTCTTAAAGAAACAGAAGAATAAAACAAAAAATTAAAAGAAATCTCATACAGAAAACAAAAAAGACAATCAAAACGATGAAGAAAACAGTTGGAGACAAAAATTAAAATGGAAACAATAAATAAGACACAATGGAAATTTGGGAAAAGGAAAGTCATAGTGAATAAATAGAAACTACAGATACAAGCATAACCAATATTATTGCAAGAGATGAAAGAGAGAATCTATAGATTGGAAGAACTGATATTGGGAACAGATACACCAGTGAGAGAAAATGATATTGTCAAAAAATCATAACATAAAAAATTCAGGAAATCTGTGACACCATAAAAGAACAAATCTAAAAATAATAGAAATAGAAGGAGAAGAATGCTAACTCAAAGGCATAGAAAATATATTCAACAAAATCATAGAAGAAAACTTTCCTACCCTAAAGAAGGAAATGTAGATAAAGATACAAGAAGCTTGCAGAACACAACAGAGACTAGATACCCCCCAAAATTTCATTGACCACATAACAATCAAGCTGCTAAACCTACAAAATAAAAAAATATGTAGAGCTTCAAAAAAGACCAAGTAACTTATGAAGCAAGACCCATCAGAATAACTCTTGACTACTCAATGGAAACCATGAAATCCAGAAAGTCCTGGACAAATGTTATGCAGACAATAAGAGACCATGAATACCATCTCAGACTACTATACCCAGGAAAACTCTCAATCACAATAGATGGAGTAAACAAGATATTTCACAACAAAACAAGATTAAACAATACCTAACCACAAATCCAGCCCAACAGAAAGCACCATAAAGATAACTTCAACCTAAGAAAGTTGGACAGACCTACAAAGCCACAAGCAATAGATAATTCCACAGAAGGAAACCAAAAGAAGGAAATAAACAAACTACCACCAAAAATAACAGGAATTAACGAACACTGATCACTAATACCACTTAATATCAATGGACTCAATTCACCTATAAAAACAGCCTAACACAATGGATACAAAACCAGAATCCATCCTTCATCTGTGTAAAAGAGACACACCTCAACTTCTAAAAAGACAGACACTGTCTTGGAATAAAGGGTTGGGGAGACTTTTCAATCAAATGGACCTAAGAAACAAGCTGGTGTAGCCATCCTAATAACTAAAAAAAAAAGACTTTAAACTAAAATCAATCAAAGGAGATCGGAAAGTTATTACATATTCATCTCAGGAACAATGCATCAAGATGAAGTCTCAGTCATGAACATTTATGCAAACAGTACAAGAGGATCTATATATGAAAAAGAAACATTACAAAACTTAAATCTCATATCAAGTCCCATACATTAATGAGGGGAGTCTTCAATATTCCACTTTCACCCTTGGATAGGTCAACCAGACAGAAACTTAGCAGAGAAATAATGGATCTAACAGATATTATGATTCAAATGAACTTCATAGATATATAGAGAACTTTCTGCCCAAACACAAAGGAATATACCTTTTCTCAGCACCCCATAGAACTTTCTCTAAAACTGATCACATACTCGGTCTCAAAGCAAATGTCAAGAGATACAAAAAAATTGAGAATCACTCCTTGTATCATATCAGACCACCATGGTCTAAAATAAGAATTCAACAATGAGAAAAATCACAAAAAGCCTACAAATTCAAGGAAACTCAAAGTATCTCAGTTGAACTACTTAACGTCAGGTCAAGAAAGAAGAAAGAAACCAAAGACTTCCTAAAATTCAATGAAAATCAATCCACAACATACCCCAAATTATAGGACACTATAAAAGCAGTGGTAAGAGGAAAATGAATAGCACTAGATGCCTATATGAAAAACCTAGAGAAATCTGAAACAGGAGACTTAACAGCATGGCTGAGAGCTCCAGAACAATTAGAAGCAAGCTCACCTAAAAGGACTAGGCAGCAGGAAATAATCAAACAGAAGGCTGAAATCAGTAACATTTAAACAAAAGGAACAATATACAGAATCAGTGAATCAAAGAGTTGGTTCTTTTAGAAGGTTAGCAAAATAGATAAACCCTTACCCAAATGAGCCAAAAGTCTGAGAGAAAGTGTCCAAATTAAGAGAATCAGAAATGAAAAAGCAGACATAACAATAGACACTCAGGATATCTAGAGAATCATTAGACAATACTTTGAAAACATATACTCCTCTAAATTGAAAAACATGAAAGAAATGGACAGCTTTCTAAACAGGTACCTCTTACAAAAATTAAATCAAGACCAGATAAATGAACTAAATAGGCCTATAACCTCCAAGAAAATTGAAGCTGTTATGAAAAGTCTCTGAAGCAAAGAAAGCCCAATGCCAGATGGTTTTAGTGCACAATCCTACCAGGCATTCAAAAGAGAACTAATACAAATACTCCACAAATTGTTCCATACAATAGAAACTGGAGGAACATTTCCAACTTCTTTTCATGAGACTACAGTCACCCTGATACACAGGTCATTTAAAGATGCAACAAATAAAGAGAATTACAGACCAATCTTCCTCCTCAACATTGATGCAAAAATACTCAATAAAATACCGGTAAACTGAATTCACAACATATCAAAAAAATCATCCACTACAATCAAATATGCTTCATCCCAGACATGCAGGGATGGTTCAACATAAGAAAAACTATCAATATCATCCATTATATAAACAATGTTAAAAGAAAAACCACATGATCATCTCCCTAGATGTTAAAAAAAAAAAAGCCTTTGACGAAATCCAACACTTCTTCATGATAAAAATTCATGGAAAGAGCAGGAATCCAGAAAAATACCTAAACACAATAAGGGCGACAGCCAACATCAGACTAAATGGAGAAATTATCAAAGCAATCCCACCAAAATTTCTCCCCTTACCTATCCAATATAGTTCTCAAAATTTTATCTAAAGCAATAAAAGAAGAAAAGGAAAGTAAGGGGATAGAAATTGGAAAGGAAGAAATCAAACTATCTCTACTTGCAGATGATATGAATGTATACATAAATGACCCCAAAATTCATGTAATAAACTCCTACCCCTGACCAACACCTTCAGCAATGTAGCAGGATACAAGATTAACTTAAAAAAAATCAATAGTCCTCCTATACACAAATGATAAAAGGGCTGAAAAAGAAATTAGGGACAGATCATCATGAATAATACCTACAAATAGCATTAAATATCTTGGGGGCAATTCTAACCAAAGAAGTGACACATGTGTATGACAAAGACTTTAAGTCATTGAAGAAAGAAATTGGAGAAGATATCAGAAAATCCAAAGATATTCTATGCTCCTGGATAGGTAGAATCAATATAGTAAAAATGGCAATCTTACTAAAAGCAATCTACAGATTCAATGCAATCCCCGTCAAAATCCCAACACATTTTTTACAGACCTTGAAAGAACAATACTAAACTTCATATGGAATGACAGGAAACACAGGATTGCCAAAACAATCCTACTCAATAATAGAATTTCTGGAGGCATCACCATCTCTGACATCAACTATACTGTAGAGATAGAGTAATAAAAGCTTAGTACTGGCATAAAAACAGACTTGTGGATCAATGGATTTGAATCAAAGACCTGACCTTAATCCACACACCTATAAACACCTAATTTTTGATAAGGAGGCTAAAAATATACAATGGGAAAAAGATAAAATCTTCAAAAAATGGTGTTGACATGACTGGATGGTAGTATGTAGAAGAATGAAAATAGATCCAAACCTATCACCCTGCACAAACTCAAATCCAAATGGATCAAAGACCTCAACATAAATTCAACTACACTGAACTTGATAGAAAAGAAAGTGGGAAATACTCTTGAATGCATTGGCACAGGTGACCACTTCCTAAATATAACACCAGTAGCACAGACACTAATAACATTAATTAATAAATGGGACCTAATAAATAGCATTATTCATAATAGCCAGAACCTGGAAACAACCTAGATGCCCCACAACTGAAGAATGGATTATAAATTGTGGAAAATGTATACAATGGAATGCTTTTCAGCAGTTAAAAATTGCAAGCAAATGTATGGATTGGGGGAGTATTGTTCTGAGTGAGGTAGCACAGACCCAGAAAGATAGACATGGTATATTCTCACACATAAGTAGGTTTTAAACATAAAGCAAAGGATAACCAGACTACAATCCACAGTCCCTGAACAGCTAGATAACAGGAGGAACTTTAAGAGAGACATCCAGGGATACTCCTGGGAAGGGAAATTAGAGATGTCATGAGTAAATTGGGATCATAATGGGAAGCAATCAAGGAGAGGTGAAAACAAATAATGAGAGAAGGAGATGGTTGAGAAGAAGCAACAGAGAAAGGAAAAAGAGATGGATATCTTGATAGAGGAAGCCAATGTGGGGTTAGAAAAAAAAGCAGGTGTTAAGGCAACCCCCATAACCCACAAGATATCCTGGCTAGGACTCCAAGCAATAGTGGAGAGGATGCCTAAACAGGACTTCCCTATAATCAAATGATTGACCATCCTAATTGTCATTGCAGAACCTTCATCCAGTAATGGATAGAGGCAGAAGCTGAGATCCATAACTAGCCATCAGGTTGAGCTCCTGGTTCAGTTTAAGAGAGAGAGAGAGAGAGGAGAGTATATGAGCAAAGGGGTCAGGATCGTGAGGAGGAGACCCACAGAGACCGCTGACCTGAGTGAGCTACTGGGAGCTCACTGACTCTGAAATGGCAGCTAAGAAACCTTCATGGAAAGGAACTAAACCTTGCAAAGATAGATGACAATCAGACAGCTGGGCAGTTTGTGCAGCCTCTTGCAGTTGGACTAGAGTTTATTCCTGGTTCCTGAACGGATATCTCGGAGCCCATTCTGTGCAGAGAAGAACACTTCACTCAGCCTTAGTGTTGGAATGAGGGAAGAGGACCCATCACGACTGGATATGCCAGATAGAACTTACTCACTGTGGGATTCCTTGCCCCTCTGGGAATGGATCTGTGGGTGGGGTTCGGGGAGGTTGAGGAAAGACTGGGAGGGGCTGGAAGGAGGGACAGAAGATCGAGCAGTGGTGGACATGGAAAAAAATCTTTTTTTAACTAAAAAAGATTAGTGCAGTTAAATATCTCTGTTGTTTTATTCTGCATTCTACTGACTCTGCAAACAACTTCATTCCGGAATGGGCAAATACTCTACATAGTCTTTCTGCGAATAGCCTCCTTCTATCTAATTCTCCATGTCCTACATCCATCGTAGCTGTTTTCCTTCATAATTTCTGCTCACATCTGTTTTTATCTTATGAGCTGTCATAAATCTCAATATCACCAAGGACCATGCTGGTGAATTTTGCTTTGGGGTCAGGGGGCTGGTCACTTATGCGTAAGTCAAACTGGACTATATAACACCATTTACTTGTGTTAGCCTGTAATAAGTGGCAGAGGGCACTGCCTTGGGAGGCTACACTGAAATCCCAGCTCTACCTAAGGCCAGCTACATAGATTATGTCAGTGAAGTCATGGAACCCCCCAGAAACAGTTTTCTGATCTGAGAAGTTGAGAAAATGTTTCTTGTTTTCTAACCCTACAGATTTCTAAGCCTCAGTACAAGAGAATGTATAAAATATTGAATTATCCAAGATATGCTAAAGGTGAAGATTTTGGTCTTGAATAATACAATTTTATGATGTTTTACAGGAATTCTGTCTGAAATCTTCCATCTGAAAATGACCTGTGACTTCAAGTATCATGGTATTTGAGTGGGATTTTTTTGTTTCTTCCTTAAAGTTAGAAGAAAGAAGTGTCATCCAAAAGTGAACAAAAGTCTATATTATGAATTTTCTGAAATAAAGAGTCCAAATCATGAGGAGAAGACCCACAGAGACAGCTGACCCAAGCTATTGGGAGCTCATTGGCTCTGAAATGTCAGCTGGGGAACCTTCATGGAACAAAACTAAGACCTACACATCTGAATGGCCAGTTTCTGAGGCCTCTTGCAGCTGGACCAGAGTTTATTCCTGATACATGAACTGGATTCTAGGAGCCCATTCCCTATAGAGGAACACCATACTCAGTCTTGATACTGGACGGAGGGACCTGGTCCTACCTCAACTGGATATGCCAGATTTCATTGACTCACTCTGGGAGTCCTTACCTTCTCTGAGGAATGGATGGGTGGGGCTGGAGAGGGGAAAAGCTGGGAGGACATGCCATGCCACCCAAAGATTGTACTTTTGGTCTTTGTCCTAATAAAACTTCTGTCCACATAAAATGTGACATTCCATGGTATTTGGCTGCTTTATTTTACTAGCTAGCCAATTCTGGAAACCAAAATGATCAACAGGTGAGTGCATTAAAGAATCGACAGTACACCTGAACCATGGAATGACACGGAGCAATGAAAAGGAGTAGCAAAAGTTCATCTCTCTGTCTCTATTTTTGTCGTGCTGGAGAATAAAAGCTAGGGCTCCACACACACTGGGCAAGCAGGTTACTCACAAGCTACATTCCCAAGGAATAGAGTTTCAATGTATGCAAGTAAGTGTGTAGAATGAGGGGTATTATGGTGAAGGAAAAAGCCAGTCACAATGATTTTTATAGGACGTTCTGGAAATGACATTATGGAAGCACTGATCAATGTAGTGACAGTCCCAGTTTAAGCATGTTACAGGGTGTCATTATAAATACTGGCATGAGTCAGAGATTTTTCTGATAAAGCATGGAGGAAACTTGATTGCAGTGGTAATTGCATGACTTTCCACATACGATGCAGTGACAGAGAGGTCTACACACAGTGTACCAGTGTCAGTGCCTGCTATTATGGTGCTATATAATTGTGTAACATGTAAGGTAGACAATTAGGGGATTAATTAGATGAAGAATGCTCCATGTGCCCTGATACTTCTTTATCTATAATGGATTTAAAACAAAACTCTCTCTCCCTCTCTCTCCCTCTCTCTCCCTCTCCCTCCTCTCTCTCTCTCTCTCTCTCTCTCTCTCTCTCTCTCTCTCTCTCTCTCTCTCTCTCTCTCTCTCTCTCTCACACACACACACACACACACACACACATCACACACACACACACATCAGATCTGATGTTCCTTCTGGGAAACAGTCAACAAAATGGAATGGAGACAGTCTTTAAAACTGAAGGCCAGAAGCTCTACGTCAATGTTCTAAGTGTATTAGCAATAAATTAAGGTAGGAAAAGCCACAATCTGAGGACAGCAAAATGGTAGTTTGGGACGATCACTATCTGGTTGCCCTTGCTAAGGAGCTACTCTCCCCAGAGTGCCCCCAGAAGAATCTTAAAACAACTAACAAAAAGACTAGTACACTTCTGCAATGAGATTGAAACTTGATATCTGAAGGTATTATTGTCACCAGGCTGAACATTGTTAATCTTCCTCATCATGCTTCCAAAATGATTTCACCCCTGGGACCAGTGACATTGACTTCTATGATTCTGTAGTTTCTGATTTTCTTCTCAGGGGATTCCATCTATTCCTGGAGAAGCCTTTGAATCCTTTTGTTTATCCACAGAGGCATCTGGGTCTTTTGTCGTCTGTGTATTCTATCTTCCACAGGAGGGGGCGGGGAGTTAGGAGAGCTGACAGTCAACTTACTGAAATCTAATGCCAGGTTTTCATAGGAGTTTGAACTAGACATTTCTTCCATCCCTGTCTCCACAGAGACCCCAGACATGTTTCCCACACACTTCTGGCCGTGGTGGCACTCACATTTGAATATTTGGTCTGCTTCTTGCTGGGAAGGGGCTTTTCTTTTCTCGTCAGATTTGTTAGGTAGGAGAAATCTAACATGTTTCTTTCTCTTCGTTTTAATAAGGTCTGTTTTCTTCTGGGGTGATCTTTTACTCTCCAAATGCTGCTCTTCTTCCATCCTTTCAAAGAAAAATACCCCACATATTAGAAACACTAGGTCTGGGAAAACTGCACATGCTGTACACACTCCTGGAAGACCCACAGACACAGGCAGATACACATCTCAGAAGGAGCCCCTGATGGTTTCAGCGATGGGATTCTTAGTTTCTAACTGGTTTGTGAAGGTATTAGTGTTTTTGTTTTCTTTATGGGTACCAACATATCAACAAGAAAACAGTGTGCTCCTTAGCTTTGGAATGTTGGCTTTAGTTACATCCTAGCCTGGTGTACAGAATGAGACCCAGAATAGCCAGGACTATGTACACAGCATAACCTGTCTCAAATCCAAAAGAAAGCAAAATCACAACTACAAAAGTGTCCACCCTGTCATGATAACCCAGAGGCTGCATCCCTGACACACATGCCTTGTCTGTAATCAACAGCTTTCAAATTGGACTTAGGACTCACTCAGAAGAGAGTAATCATGCCTAGTGCTGGAAAGCTAGCCAAGTATCCACAGCCTGGTGAGGTCATGAATTGTGGAGGAGATTCTGACTGTCATTTTACTGAAGCAACATAACCTCTGACTACATTCTAAGCATTTTTTCTCATACCTTGCCTAAGGAAAATTCACTTTGTGACAGGGATCAATGGAGAAAACCACAACCAAGGAAAATTCAGAATCCTGCATTCATGTCTTAACCGAGAGACACCAAATTGAAGATTTGCACAGGATTCTTCGCCTGGAGATCAGAGAACTGTCTTGAAAGTGGGGAAGGAAGAAATGTGGGATCCAGATGTGGTCAAAGTCCCCAGGAGAACAAAGCCCATTGAATTTACTGAGCAGGGATCATGGGAGGTCACAGAGGCAAAAACAAAAAACAAAAAAACAAACAAAAAACACAAAAAATACAGTCCCAGAGCCTGTACAGTTCTGCACAGGGTCCTCTGCATGCATCTTGTGGTTGTTAGCTCCTGTTCTTAGGGGACTCTTAACAGTGCCGGTGGGTGTGTCTCTGATTCCTTTCACTGCTGTTGGGGACCTTTTCCTTTCTGTTTTGCTTTGTCTAGCCTTGATGAGTGGTTATGTGCCTAGTCTTCTTGTATGGAGTTATCCTGTGTTCTGTTGATGCCTCCAGGAGCCTGCTCTTTTCAGAAGGGAAACAGGAGGAAGGAATCTCAGGGAGAAAGGATGTGAGAGAGGGTACAGAAAGGAGTAGGTGGAGGGGTGACTGCTCTGCTGTGGTTGATATTTATTGTACAAGAGAAAAATAAATAAAGAAAAACTTAATCTCTCTCTCTCTCTCTCTGTGTGTGTGTGTGTGTGTGTGTGTGTGTGTGTGTGTGTGTGTGTGTGTGTGTGTATAATGCTGGTCAACTCTATGTAACTTTTTATTTCCCCTTCTTATTTTCTTCATCCCTACTTACTGGGAGATGAATCAAAGGAAAGCTGGGAACTCCAGATTATTTAGACATGTCTCTGGGATTTCTAATCACATTGCATTTCCAGTGGTCACCAGCTATACCACTGCAGGAGGCTGATTACCCAAGGTGTGGCTCTCACTAGATATTCTAGACAAGCTTGGTTAAACAGTAGCCAGTTCAGGAATGTCAAAACTTGCTTTATAAGTCCCATGAAAACATTGTAAGCATTCCAGGGAAAGGGGTCTCTGATGCTTACATCCAGAGAAACGTGCCTTTTGCAACCCAATTGGTTATCCTCAATGTTATGCCAATCGGCTACCAAAACAGTGGCTTCATGTGACTGAAATTTATTACACAATCATCTCCAAGCTTCAGAAATTCATAAGCCCTCCTTTGGGGTTAGCAGGTCCCAGCAAGCTGTCCTTGGTGCTGATCTCAGTACAGCAAGTTCTGAAGGAGCTTCTGGGTCTAAGCTCACTCTGGTGCCTGTGAGAGCTTAGCTCATTTGACATGTAGGTGATGGGACCCTGTACCCTTCCTTACAGCTGCGGGGCACACTCAGAAGCTTCTGGAGATGCTGCCCTAGTGCGGTCCCCATGCTCCCTTCAGCCTCTGGCAGCAGCATACTCACAACAGGCCTAAGTAATGTCAGCTCTGCTTAAGGTCCAACAGAAGCATGAAAGTGGTACTGGTTGAACTTCCAGGAAGCTTCATAGGGGCGTCCCCTCTGCTGACTGTACACACAGATTCTTGTGTTATTTGACCTGTTCCTTTTGTGATCCTCATTTTTCACTTAGTATAATGCCCCAAAAGACTTTCATATTATTTAAATCTTGAGGCATATGTTAGAGGATATTTTAATTAACCCTATTATCAATCACACCTCAAAGACATTTAGAACCTTGATTATGGCAGAATCATCAACAAACATCCTGCTATATACACCATCCTGTACCTTCAAGCAGTATCTTTGGTATATGTTTGTGGTAGTCCTGGTCACCTTCAGTGGGTATACTTTTTGCAGCTTTTTTGGCTTTCTTTACAGTTTTTTACTTCCTTTTATTTTGTGAGAGAAATATCACTACGTAACCATGGCTGTCCTGAAACTCACAACATAGATCACACCATTGAAGATACTCAGACAGAAGTACCAGCTTCTGCATGCTACTTCCTGGTATAAGCTACCATGCCCTGAGTTTTGTACAAAAAATGTTGAAGGGGGCGCTGTTATAACTCATGTGGCCCAAATTCTCTTTGAACACTCATTCATGTCTGATTGATTCTCAAAAGCCATGTAACCTGTGGTAGTCCAGTTTCTCTAACTAGAAAAAGACCAAAGAGTCTGTACATGGTTCTAGATCATCAGATTATAGCCATGACCTGAGGAACAGGTTACAAGCCTCACTTGGGAAGCATGAGTGTGGTTGATAAAAATCAGTCTAAGTGCCTAGTCTCCTGAAGCACCAATTCTCACTTCACCTACTGAAGGAGATGACCTTTCACTGTCTCTGGGCCTGGTCCATGCTGTCTGGATGCCAAGCTCTGCTTCAGTTCTTATGTTATGTGATGTGCCATGGAGAATGGCCTTGAGGGGGGGATACAGAGAGCCAGACTCTCAGAGCTGAAGGCCTAGAGACAGTGCAGAGAGGCTGGGCCCTCCTTGCAGAGGTCTCCAAGGGTAGTGGAGATGTGTCCAGAGCCTCTCTGAGAAGCAGTGTTTTTCTTGGGAAGAAGGGTTCTTACCCTGCAAGGAGAGGACAAGCTGGAGAAAGAAGAAGAGACTAGGTCAGACTGGCCATCAGCTTCTTACCTTGATCAGTCTTACTTCTTTACATGTGAAATGAAGTTCCTCTCTGTGATTGAGGGCCCTGAGACCATCAGCCCTGCCTCACCCCACCTCCAGGCACAGTGAACAGTGTGGCATCCCTGGAGGGGGACCTGTCAGGGACTCTGGGGCGTTGCTGCAACTGATTGTGACCAGAGCAGAGTTTACAAGGTGTTGGCATGACATAACAGTGGAGGGATGTAAACACTGGTCCTAAACTCTGTCCTAAGGGTGTTGTTGGTGCCAGAGGAAAGTGCTCATGGTTAGGCTCATTGAATCGGAGTGAAAACCCCTGTGTGACAGGCTGGGACCACCTCTCTGGTAGTGTCCCCCAAAGTCCACTAATTTCCATTTGTTTGTGTCTGCTTTTAAAAAAGAACACCCTGAAAGTGTTTGCTATGTCTTACATGAACAATCAAGTAGATACCAACAACAGCTTGCTGCTCAAGGAATGGTGTAGGCCAATATGAACTCCTTTGTATTCATTGGAATGTGCTGAATTTGTCATTTAACAGGGTTTGGCGGACCCAGTCCCTTGTAGCTCAGTCTGGAATCAAGTTCTCTTTCTAACCACAGTGATTCTGAGATTCTGATCCCCCTGCCCACAATCTCAAATGCTAGTTTTAGAAGGCCTGTACCACCACCCCAAATTTATGTGATGCTTGGCATCTCTATCAAACAAAATGCATTCCCAGCCCCTAAAAGGGTTTGTAAAAACTGAATTACTGTGTTTCCTCACAGCAGTACACACATGAATACCACTGTACTTAGCCTATCTCACCTGCTCCATAGACATCACTTGTTTCCTCAACTACATCCCCTGCTTAGTCCTTTCTTTGTTAAAACAGGATATAAGAAGAGCCAGTCAGTGTCTAAACAACATTATTGTTCCTAAGTGATGATGGCAGCAGCATTATGGTGGTATGGTCATATTTTTGAGCCCATATATGTGGTGAAATATTGAATATTTAATAAAATGGGACTATAATATCAGAGAACAGAATCACCCATAGTCAAACCATGAAGATCAGAGAGTGATGACCTGTGCCTTGAATCCCCTCATTCAGGAGACAGAGATCTTTCTGGACTACTGTGAGTTCAAGGCCTAGCAGCCAAGCAATGGTAGCTCACAGATTTAATCCTAACATGTGGGGATATGTTTCAAACTTAATAAAAAACCAGTCTGAGATATCAGGGGGATCTACCCACAGTCAGTCTAGGAGGATCAGAGAATGGTAACTCATACCTTTAATCCCAGCACAGGAGTATCCCGGAGTGGTGACCCAGGCCTTTAATTGCAGCAAGTCCAAGTTTGAGGCCAGCTTACTTTACAGAGGGAGTTCCCGGCTCCCAGGCAGGCAGTGGTGGCACAGGCCATTAGTCACAGCACTTGGTAAGCAGAGGCAGGAGCATTTTTGTGAGTTTGTGGCTAGCCTGGTCTACAAAGCAAGTTCTAGGACAGCCAGGACTGTTACACAGAAATCCCTGTCTGAAAACAAAAACAAAAAAAGCTGGAGAGATGGCTCTGTCCTCTGATATTTCAGACTGGTTTTTATTGTTTGAAACATATCCCCACATAATTTGAAACATATCCCCACACTAACTCTAGTACTATGATATGAAATTGTACTGGAAAGTAAAACAGCTGGATAGGGAAAGTTATATAAGGCAGGAGAAAGCAAAAATGTAGGATTCTATAGAAGCAACAGCCAGGCTGAGGACGCTTAAAGACAGCACTTACCCTCTTCAGCCTGAGAAGTTGGCTGGGTTTGAATTGACCGCGGTCTGTTTGTTCTCGCGAGTATCCCAGTCTGATATTATTAAATATGCAATATATCACTACACACATGGCTTCTTAAGATTGTGAAATGGAGGAGCACAGAGGGCTTTGGCATGCTGTATCCAGTGTAGGATTTAACAGGTCCTGGAAACTCCATGCAAACCTAGATAACATGGGTCTTAACTGCTGGGCTGTGTCGCCATTTACTGATGACTCCCATCTCCACATCTGCACCTCCATCTTGGTGATTGTCCTGTTTATAGCCTCCACCAAGACCACTCTTACATGGTAGTCTCAGGGATCCTGGACACTCTGTGCACCCACTTGAACTCACCCTCCCCAAATATTTGTGAATGCATGTCTCCTCTATTCTCAGTAATCTTTGAAAGCCCTCACTATCTGAGGACTGGCCCACTGCCTCACAATGCCTCCACTGTCATCCCTAAGGTATCCAGACTGTCTAGAGAACCTGTCAATTCCTCTCTGACTCACTCATCAGCCTCTTCCCTCCTTCACTCATACTCATGCAGGGAGGGATGCAGTGACACACAGAGAGTGCCTGCTCCACAGAGACTTCTTCTCAGGTCGTCATGTCACTGCTATTTGTGCACAGTATGAAAGCATGCATGGTGAGTGGAAGCATGTGTGATGCATATACAGGTGAGAATGGGTGTATATATGTAGAAATGTATTCTGAAAGAGTCTACGAGCCGTATGTGCACAGTAGCTTCATGTTCCAAGAGAGGAGCAGTGCTTGGGAAATTAAATGCATTTTATCTCATTTTATCTCAGTAGAAAATCGGGTTCTGAGAAGCAGCAGAATTGCGGAGAGACAAGAAGACAAAATATAATCTCGCAGCTTACACAAAGTGTTCAAAGCTCGATGAAAAACAAAAGAAGGATGTGAAACCTTTATGGAATGGACTGTAGGGAGGCTCTGCCTTCTCTCCACTGGATGTAAGAACGTCAACCAGAGCCTCCTGGTTCCTGGGAATGCATCCCTTACTCTGAATGTGAAATGCATGATGAAGATTTTGATTCCACATCAGCTATATCATGACTTGGTAATTAACCCAAATTTTTCTTTTCTGAATCCCCTAAAAATGCAATTACCCACAGATATCAAGAAGTCATTTTAAGACACAATGCACACACTTCCAAAAGTTGAGGTGGGTTGTTTTTGTTCTTTAAGTGAGTTGTGGATAATTGTCATTATTTAGAGTGGTTGATTAAATTTGGACTGATAATTGTCTGGAAAAAAAGCTGAACAGAGATTAGACTCTGGCTTCCTGCTTGAAAATTAAAAAAGAGATACAGATATAATAGTTAAAAGAGTAGATTATTGAATCAACTCTGTTAAAAATACAGCTGTGTCGGAACTAAAGGGTATTCATTGAATCTACACTGGAAAATAAGATATAGAAATGACAAAAGGCATATTATTGAATCTACACTGAAAATAAGAGGAATATGACTATGATAAGAAAAAGTTAGATTATTAAATCTAATTATAAAAAGCAACTACCAATCTGAAATATTTTATATTGATTTGAATTTTAGTATATTGTATACAAATTCTGTAGATTGATAGAAATTTGAGAATAATTTTGTTAAAATGTATTATACATCTCAAATCTTGTTTAACATATTACATCTATACAGTTCCTTTAATAATGTAATGCAAACTTCTAGTCCTTGAAATATTTTATGACAAACTATTTAGGATATAAAGAAATGCAAGTTGCTCATTACAGTAAAACTTGTAGGCATATTAGGAATGTTTCCAAGGTCATAGAGATATTTAAGTTAGACAGGTTGCTATAAAAACTTCAGAGATCTATAGAATATGGCATTTAAGATGTTTTAATAATATAGGTTCTATTTATTTTTATGACAAAGATACATGCCTCCTCCTGGCGGCATAAGTCTACTTCAGAGAAGATGATGAGCACCGAAGAAACTTCATATGGAGTTTACTTTCTTTGTGGCAAAAGTTAGCTACAGGGCAAGAAACTGCTCTTGCTTTTACTTCTGACAGTAAGATGTCCAAAACTGAACAAGCAGGACACAAAAGAAAAGACTGCCAGATATTGTCAGCACAAGGTAGAATAGCCCTTTAGAAAAATCCCACTTCACAGATAAATATGTCAGATAATAGGCCTATAGGCTGAAAATGGATGCCCAAACCTTGCAGAGGAACCTTGGAGGACTGTCCAGGAAGCCAGCTGTCTCTCTCATTTCTCATAGTTTTTGGAAGCCACTTGTATGCATTTCTTGCTTATCCACCCAATATTATTTACTTCTCGAGTATTTGAGGGAGTTTAAGACTAGATAGATATTACTACAGTTTTCTTTGTTAACAAATCCCCAAAAGAAACTCAGTGAAGAAGTGTAAAATGTATATCTGGGGTCTCTGAGGGAGTTGAAGATTAGATGACTATTGTTACAGTTATATTTTTAAAAAAATTTTAAAAAGAATCTCACTAAAGAGGTATAAACTGTATACATCAAAAGGTAGTTTTTGGTTGATAATGTAAGTTAGATAGAATTATGTATAACACTTTGTACTCACTAAAATGGATAAATAATGGATTATTTCTCAGAATTTGTCAATTGTTAAATGGCTAGATATTATTGATGTAATTTTTGACTGTATATTTTATATTTAGTTACTATACTTGTTGTGTTTAGTTTTTCTTGCATTAGTTATAACGTTCCATTTTATTTTTCGTAAAAAAACGAAAATGTGGTGATAATTTGTATATCATCTAAGAAATAAAGCTTGCCTGAAGATCAGAGGACAGAGCCAACCACAGAGTCAGCCATAGAGGTCAGGCTGTGGTGGCATACACCTTTAATCTTAGCACTCAGTACCCAGATCTATCCGGATCTCTGTAAGCTCAAGGCCAGCCTGGACTATGTACAATCAATACAGTACAAAAAGAGAAACAAAGCCAGGCAATGGTAATATATAACTTTAATCCCAGTACTTATCTCATGCCTCTGCTCAAGTACTAGGAAAGCACACACCTCTTAATCCCAGCACTAGGGAGGTTGAAACAGGAAGTGATATAGCTGGGCAGAGAAAGGAATATAAGGTAAGATGAGACAAGAGTTTGGTCCTTGCCTGTACCTTCTCTTCCATATGAGAACTCAAAGGTAATCAGTCTGAGGATTAGTGGAGACAAGAGTTTCTCTTTAGGCCTCAGGATACAGTTGTGGTGAGAAGATTCTCTAGCATCTTGTTCCTTGCCTCTCTGAATATTTACTCCAATATCTGGCTCTGGGTTTTTATTGAAACACCAATCATACTGTCTGAAAATCATAGAGGACACAGACACCAAATAACAAAGCACCACCCAATGAAAGCAAGAGTAGATGTCAACATTGAAAGTTGTAATCTTTCCCAACACAGAGGCCTAGATGCCAGTGTATAAACACAATAACATCCAGGGCAACACGTTTCCACTAGAGCCCAGGTATCCTTCCTCAACAGACCTTGAATATTCAAATGTAGCAGAAGCACAAGAAAAAGAACTTGGAACAGCCTGGATATTCTCTCTCTCTGCCTTTTGGTTGGTTTGAATAAGAGTTTTTCTCTTTCAAACAACCAACTTCTTGTTTCATTGATTCTTTGTATTGTTCTCTTTGTTTCAATTTTATTAATTTTAGCCCAGAGTTTATTTCCTACTGTCTACTCCTTCCTGAGGAGATTGTTTCTGTTTGTTCTAGAGCTTTCAGGGGTAGTGTTAAGTCACTTCTGTGAGATTTCTCCAACTTCTTTATGTAAGCACTTAGTGAGATCAACTTGCCTCTTAACACTGCTTTTATTGTTTCCCATAAGTTCGGGTATGTTGTACATTCATTTTCATTAATTTCTAGGAAGGCTTTGATTTCATTTTTATTTCTTCCTTGACCCAGAGGTAGTGAACTGTGACTTTTATAGTTTCTAAGAGTTTCTAGGCTTTCTGTTGTTTGTGTTGTTGAACTGAAACTTTAGGCCATGGTGGTCTGATAGAATACAAGGGGTTATCCCAATTTTTGTATTTATTAATATTTGCTTTATGGCTGAGTATGTGGTCAACTTTAAAGAAGGTGCTATGTGTTGCTGAGAAGAATGTGTATTAATTTGTGTTCGGGTTGAAGGTTTTGTGTTTGGGTTGAAGGTTCTGTATACATCTATTAAGTCCATTTGAGTCATAAAATCTGTTAGATCCCTTATTTCTTTGCTAAGTTTCTGTCTAGTAGACCTATTCATTGGTGAGAGTGGTATGTTGAAGTCTTCCACTATCAGTGTGTGGGATTTAATGTGCATTTTAAACTTTAGTAATGTTTCTTTTATATATGTGGGAGCTTTTATATCAAGTCATAAATTTTCAGGATTGAGGCTTCATCCTAATGGATTTTTTTCCTGAGATGAATATTCAATGCCTTTTCAATCACGTTTGATTGAATTTAGATTGCAATCTATTTTGTTAGGTATTATTATAGCTACACCAACTTGCTTCCTACGTCCATTTATTTGGAAAATCTTTTTCCAACCCTTTCCTCTGAGGTATTGTCTGTCTTTGAAGATGAAATGTGTTACTTGTGTGCAGCAGAAAGTTTCATCCTATTTTTTGTTCTGTTAGCCTCTGTCTTTTTACAGGTTAATTGAGTACATCCATTGATATTGAGGAAAATTAATGACCATTATTGTTAATTCCCATAATATTTGGTGGTTGTGTGTGTGTTTGTGTGTGTATGTGTTTCCCTTCTTTGGGGTTTTCTTCTGTGAGATTATATATTTCTTGTGTTTTCATGGGTGTATCTGACTCCCTTAGGTTGGAGTTTTTCTTCTAGTGCTTTCTATAGGGCTGAATTTGTGGATTGGTATAGTGTAAATCTGTTTTTTTTTTTTCATAGAATGTCTTGTTTTCTGTATCTATGGTGATTGAGCATTTTGCTGGATATAGTAGCCTGGGCTGGCATCCATTGTCTCTTGGTATCTGTATGCCATCTCTTCGGGTCCTCCTGGCTTTCATAGTCTCCATTGAGAAGTCAGGTGATATCCTGATGGGTCTGCCTTTATAAGTTACTTGACCTCTTCCCTTTGCAGCTCATAACAATCTTTATTCTGTGGGTTTAGTGGCTTTATTATTTTTGGTGAGTGAAATTTTGGCAGGATCTACTTTATTTGGTGTTCTGTAAATTTCTTGTATCTTCATAGTATTCTTCTTCTTTAGGTTGGAAAAGACCTTTCTATAATTTTGTTGAATGTATTTTCTGTCCCTTTGAGCTGACACTCTTCTCCTTCATTTATTTTTATTAGTCTTAGGTTTAGTCTTTTTCACGGTGTCTCAGATTTCCTGAACACTTTGTGTTATGACATTTTTTTCTCTTTAGTGTCTTCTTTGACTAACATATCTATTTCATCTCTTGTATCTTCCATGCCAGAGATTCTTTTTTCCATCTCTCACATTCTGATGGCTATGCTTGCCTTTGTAGTTTCTCTTCATTTACTCAGATTTTCCATTTGGAGCATCCCTTAGTTTTATGTCTTCTTTATTGTTTCTATTTTAATTTTTAAGTCTTGATCTGTATCCATCACCTGTTTGCATTTTCTTTGCTTTCTTTAAGGAATTCACTGAATTCTTCCAAATTTTGTTGGTATTTTTCTCTATTTATTTAAGGGAGTTTTTAAATCCCTTTTTAGTTTACTCTTTAAAGGTTCCTATAATCTCTGTAAAGTTATTTTTAAAGTTGTTTCATTTTGCTTTTCTGTTGTATGAGGTTTCTGGCCTGGACTTTCCAGCCTAGTATTGTGGCCTGGACTTTCTGGCCTAGCCTTGTGGCCCAGACTTTCAGACCCACAGTCCCACTGAAAAACACAGACGCTTGTATTAACTGTACACTGATTGACCTGGGGCCCAGGCATATAGCTTGCTAGCTATTGCTCCTAAACTAACCCATGATTCATATCCTATTCGGCCATGTACCTCGGTACCTTTTCTCACAGCAGCATAGTTGTTCTCTGCATCTTATGGCTTGTCTGGCAACTCTGTGGCATCTCTGCCCTGTTCTTCCTATTCCCAGAGTTTTTTTAATCTGGCAGCCCCACCCATACTTACTGTCTGTCTTTGGCCAATCAGTATTTTTATTAAGCCAATAGGCAGGACAACTATTTACAATGCAACAACATAATTCCACTACATTTCCCCTTTTCTCTTTTTAAAAAGGAACCCCAATCTAATTTCCTTCGTATAATTCTTTTTAACTCTTATCTATATCAAATTGTAACCAACACTGTAAACAAACACAAACATCCATAATCCTGGTTTTGGAAATGTGGGCATTGTTCTGTTGGCTACTTCCTGCTGAGTGGGGGGGGGGAGGGGCTCTGGCAAATCATGAGAATCCAAAGAATAATTTAGGATTGTGGACAAGTGTTTAGTGGAGTTGTCTGTAAGTCTGGGTCATCTCAGCCAGTCTCCTTGAAATTGTTTTGGATGCTCAGAGGAAAATGCAACAGAGAGGCTCTGAATGGCTGAATCATCTGGGCCATTCATTTCTATTGGAGACTTCTCAGGGGGTATCCCTCTATCAAGCTTTATATTCTTTAATCAGAAATAAATCCATAGCTTCTCACTTTCTGTAGAAATCAAAAGAAAATATCCTCTCCAGAGTAGCATATCTTTTGATTTCAATTTTAAAGTCAATTACAAAATATATAGGCTGAATTAATTCAACAGCATTTATAATCAAATGTCTTTTAGCAGCTTGTACTACTTCATTTTCAGTGATAAAACTTAAAGACAAGATAATAGCATACACTATCTAGACACTCTTTGTAATTTCCATCTTTACCCTTATTTTTTTTTTTACTCTATTTCTTTTTTGAGGACCTTCTCCTTTTTCCTTTTTATTTTCTCCCTCAAGCCTATATATACATATGTGTGTGTGTGTGTGTGTGTGTGTGTGTGTGTGTGTGTGTGTGTGTGTGTGTGTGTGTGCATGTGTGCATGTGTGCATGCAAGGGATCTTCACTGCTGTGTTCAGGCTAGAACAGAAGAAGCAGTGATGCCCAGGACCTCATTGAGTACCAGATGTTTCTCAAACTCTAATTAGTCTTAATAATAAAAACCCAGAACCAGATATGTGAGTAAATGCTGAAAAATCAGAGGAGTCAGTCACCAAGTTACCTTTATTGAATCCGCAGCCCAGGTAGGGGGAGTGAGATACAGTCTCTACAAATCCTCAGACTGAATGGGCTTGATAGCCTGCCTCCATCTGCCTCATAATTCTGTCTCCAACTCCCTAGTTCTAAGATTAAAGATGTGAGCTACTGCCACTGCCTTGCCCTGTTTCTCTTTTAGATAGATTCAATCCCATTTAGCTCAGGATGGCCTTGAACTCCTGATCTTTCTGCTTCCTCCTCCCAAGTGCAGAGTGATAACATTAAATTAAAAGGCAGATGTAGGAAGGCTATCAAGCCCATTCAGTCTGAGGATTTGTAGAGACAGTATCTCTTATGGCTGCTAAGAGAACTTGGATTGTGGAAACTGATAGATTAAACCAACCTACACATTTAAAAATTATCTTGATTTCAAATTTAAGTCCAAAGATATTTTATTTTGGGATAGAAAGGTTATGCTATGGTTTTCACAGGATATGAAAAGTTATGATTCCTTTACAGGTTAAAGAAAATAAAATTTTATTGAGGAAGAGTTCCTAAAAAGGCTCGCTACAAACAGACAAAAATAAACATAAAAGAACTACAAATCACAATATATATTTTACATGTTCAAACACATAAAAATATCATTAGATGACTTGTGTATAATGCACAGTCTATACTTGAATTAAAGGAGACATGCATGTTACCTTTAAAAACATGCATTTTTAGAGCAAGGAAACCAGAGAACAATAAAAATGGATAGCTTACATGATCCAGCATTTCCAAATGACTCTATTACAGTCTCTACAGACTTCTGCATCCAGAAGTGCTTCAACACTACTGGCTGAGATGATCCAGCCTCACAGAATAATCAGGAAAAAGCTTAACAAAGGAGATTAAAGGATCACATCCTAAAAAAAAATAAAAAGAAAGTCTATAGAAATAAAAGATTATTGACTCAACTTAACCCAAAAGACAACTATTAATCTCAAGATAGTTTGCATTGGTTTAGATTATAGTCTATTGATACAAATTTAAAGTTATTTCTGTTATGCTATATGTATGTTTATAATCATGTTTATGATATTGTGCTTATATGCATCATTTAAAATTGAATATACATAAAGATCATTTAAAGTGTAATATATAATTAAGAAACACGGATTGATAGTCATCTATAATATCAAACTTCTAGTCACGTTAGGTCTTCAAGGTAATGCATAGATTTATTTAAGATAAATAGACAATCTTCAAATCTTCAAAGACATACAGATTATGGTTTTTAAAATATTTTAAAACATATTTCTTGACAGTGAGACATGTCTGTGTCTGCTCTTGGCTGCTAATCTACTTGACAGAAAATGATGGGCATCAAAGAAACTCAAAGGAAGTTTTCTTCCTTTATGGCAAAAGCTAGCTAGCCACTTGGAAAAGAATCTGCCCTTGCTTCAATTACTGGCAAAGTACTGTCCAAACTGCACCAGCAGAATGCAAAGGAAGAGACTGCCAAACCAAGACAAGGTAAGACTGTCCTTCAAATTTCTTCATTTCTTAAAATTATGACAAAATACTCGGCCTGTAGGTCAAATATGGATGCCCAATTACAGAAGAACCTGGAATAACTGTCCAGGGAACCAGCTGTATCTATCATTTCTCCTATTTTTTGGAAGTCACATTCTATAAACTTTCTACTTACTCAGATAATATTATTTTAGTCTCATATCTTTGAATAAGTTGAAGACTAGATAGTTATAGGTTTCCTTAGTTATGATAAAAGGTAAATTAGGTACAAAACAAAGGAATCACAAAGATATAGATAATGATGTATTTTCTTCAATTTTTCTAAGTAAAAATGGACTGAACATTGTGAAGGTCTGTTTCTGTGACTTACCCTTTCTTAACTGTTTTTGTTATATGCAGTCTTACTATGTTAAAGGAAAACCTTCCTTTTCAATTAAACAGAAGTGGGAAATGCTGTGGCATAATCCTTTTGTACATTGTTAAGGTTTCACACTGTGAATGGCTTAATAAAGAACCTTAAAGGCCAATAGCCAAATAAGATACACATAGGTGGCAAAGCAAAACTAAGGGTGATGGGAAGGAAAAGGGTAGAGTAAGAGGAGGTGCCTAAACAATGCAGAGAAGCGTTAAATATGTTTACCCTGATTGGTTAATAAAGAGTTCCTCAGATCCTATTGGATCAAGAACAGCTACGTGAGACTCTTAAGTTTCTCAGCACCTACTGGATAAAAATCAGCCACCTGAAAACTACAGTGTATCAGCACTCATTGGATTAAGAGTGGTTACTGGGACACAGAATACACAACCTCTAAGTGGACCAAGAACCCAGACTGGACCAAGAGAGGCTTTCTGAGACACGGGCATACCAAGAATAGATTTCACCAAAGTCAGCTCCCAGGGAAACAGACAAATACTACAGTAAACTGAGGAAGCACAGACAAGCAGCAGTGCAAGAATACATATAACAACAAAAAGAATCATATGGCACCATCAGAAGAATCCAGTGGTTCTACAATATCGAGACATGAGTATGGCAATGCAGAAGGAGCAGAAGGAAACAACCTTCAAAACAACTTTATGAAGGTAAAAGAAGACTTAAAAGAGGACATAAGAAGATCCCATAAAGAAATGGAAGAAAATACAAATTTAAAAAATAGAAGGGATTAAGAAATCCCTAAAAGAAAATGAAGAAAACCAAGAGAAAGCAATCAAACCAGGTGAAGGAAACATATTAAGATTTAAAAGTTGAAATAGAAACAATAAAAAAGACACAAACCAAGGCAATGCTGGAAACAGAAAATCTGAAGAAACAAAGTGGAACTACAGATGCAAGCATAACCAGCAGAATGCAAGAGATGGAAGAGAAAATCTCTGAAGTGGAAGATTCAATAGTGGAAAGAGATACGTAAGTTAAAGAAAACACTAAAACCAAAAACGTCATAACACGAAACATCCAGGAAATATAGGACACCATGAGAAGACTAAACCTGAGAATAATTGGAATTGAAGAAGACAGATATCAGCATAAAGGCATAGAAAATATACTCAGCAAAATTATAGAAAACTTTTCCAACCTAAAGAAGAAAATGCCTATAAAGATATAAGAAGCTTAAAGAACACCAAATAAACTAACTCCCCCCCCAAAAAAAGTCTGCTCACCACATAGTAATCAAGCCACTAAAACTAAAGAACAAAGAAAAAAGCTAAATTACTTATAAGGCAGACCCATCAGAATAACAACAGGAAACAATAAAAGCAAGAAGGACCTTGCCGTATATGATACAGACCTAAAAGAACAAGGCTGACAGCCCAGACTACTATACCCAACAAAAATATCACTCACCATAGATGGAGTAAACAAGATATTTCACAACAAAACCTGATTTAAACAATATCTATCCAAAAAATCCAAACCTAAAAAAAGCACTAGAGAGAAAACTACAATGAAGGAAACCAGATACATCCATGAAAACACAAACAATCAATAATCACACAGAAAAAAATCCAAAGGAGGAGAATAAACACATGCTACCACCAAAAATAACAGGAAATAACATTCATTGGTCATTAATATCCCTTAGTATAAGTGGACTCAATTCACCCATAAAAAGACACACCCTAACAAAATGGATACAAAAACAGAATCCATCCCTCTGTTGTATACAAGAGACACACCTCAACTTTAAAGACAGACACAGGCTCAGAGTAAAGAGTTGGGAAAAGGCTTTCCAATCAAACGGTCCTAATATACAAGTTGGTGTGGCCATCCTAATATTTAATAAAATAGACTTCAGACTAAAATCAATCAAAAGAGACTAGGACTAACATTTCTTTTTTATCTCAAGAAAAATCTACCAAGATGACATCTCAATCTTGAACATTTATGCCCCCAACAAAAGGGCACCTACATATGTAAAAGAAACACTACTAAGGCTTAAACCTCACATCAAACTCCACACATTAAGAGTTGGAGACGTCAATACACAACTCTCACCAATGGATAAGTCTACAGGACAGAAACTCACCAGATAAATAAAGGATCTAACAGATGTTATGACCCAAATGGACTTAATAGATATATACAGACCTTTCCATCCAATATATACAGACATTTCCATCCAAAAACCAAGGAATATACATATTTCTCAGCACCCCATGGAACTTTCTATAAAATGTACTACATATTGTGTCATAAAGCACATCAACAGATATAAAAAAATTGAGAATAACTCTTTGTATCATATCAGACTACCATGGTCTAAAGTTAGAGTTCAACAACAACAAAAATCGGAGAAAGCCTACAAATTCATGGAAACTGAACATCTTTCAATTGAAAAACCTCTGGGCCAATAAGAAAAAGAAGTTAAGAAAGAAATCAAAGACTTCCTAGAATTCATTAAAAATGAATCCACCACATACCTAAACTTATGAGAAACAATAAAAGCAGTGCCAAGGGAAAAATTTGCAGCACTAAATGCCTATATGAAAAACCTAGAGAATTCTCACACACAAGACTTAACAGCACAGCTGAAAGTTTTAGAAGACAATTCACCTAGAAGGAGTAGACAGCAGGAAATAATCAATCTTAGGGTTTAAATCAATACCATAGAAACAAAAATAACAATACAAAGAATCAATGAATCAAAGAGTTTCTTTGAGAAAGTCAACAAGATAAACTCTTATCCAAACTAACCAAAAGGTACAGAGAGAGAGAGAGAGAGAGAGAGAGAGAGAGAGAGAGAGAGAGAGAGAGAGAGAGAGAACCCAAATTAAAAGAATCAGAAATGAAAGGAGGACATACAGCAGACACAAAGGAAATCCAGACAATAATTAGGTCATACTTTGAACATCTATATTGTATAAAATAGAAAACCTAAAAGAAATAGACAGCTTTTTGGACAGGTACCACTTACCAAATGACCTAAATAGACATATAAGCCCAAAGGGAATTGAAGCTTTTACTAAAAGTCTCCCAAGCAAAAACAACCACAAAAAAACAGGGAAGATAGTTTCAATGGAGGATTCTTTCATACATTCAAAGAAGAACTAATGCCAATACTCCTCACACTGTTCCATACAATACGAACTGAAGGAATATTGCTGAACTCTTTTTATGAGGCCATAATCACCCTGATTCCCAAGCCTCTCTAAGATGCGACAAAGAAAGAGAATTACAGACCAATCTCCCTCATGAACATTTATGCAAAAATACTCAATAAAATTCTGGCAAACCAAATTCAACAACATATCCAAAAAAAAAAAAAAAACCACAACCATGACCAAGTATGCATAATCCCAGAGATGCAGGGATGGTTCAACATATGAAAAACTATGAAAATCATTCATCATATAAACAACCTGGGAGAAGAAAATGACATTATCACCTCCTTAGACGCTGAAAAGGCCTTTGAGAAAATACAAAAATTCTTCATGATAAAAGTCCTAGAGAGATCAGGAATACAGGGAAAATACCTAAACATAATAAAGGCAATTTACAGCGAGCTGTCAGTCAATATTAAACTAAATGGAGATAAACTTTAAGCAGTTCTACTAAAATCATGAACAAAACACACTGTCCTCTCTCCTCTTGTCTAGTCAACATAGTTCTCCAAATTTTAGCTAACGCAATGAGAGAATAAAAGGAGATTAAGTGGATACAAATTGGAAAGGAAGAAGTCAAAATATCTCTGTTTGCAGGTGATGTGATCATATATATAAGTGACCCCACACCCTACCAGGGAACTCATACAACAGATAACCACCTTCAGCAATGTAGCAAGGTTCAAGATTAACTAAAATAATAGCCCTCCTATACACAAATGATAAAAGGGCTGGAAAAGAAACCAGGGAAACATCTTGCTTTATGAAAGCTCCAAATAGCATTAAATATCTTGGGGTAACTCTTAATGAAGAAGTTGCAGACATGTTGGAGAAGCAATTTAAGTCATTGAAGAAAGAAATTGAAGAGAATATCAGAAAATGGAAAGATCTTCCATGCTCCCGGATAGGTAGAATCAACATAGTAAAAATGGCAATCCCATCAAGAGCAAACTACAGATTCAGTGAAATGCCCATCAAAATCCCAATACAATTTCTTACAGACCTTGAAAAAACAATACTTCACTTCATATAGAATAAGAAGAAACCCAGGATTCTCAATATAATCCTGTTCAATAAAAGAATTTCAGGAGGCATCACCATCCCTGACTTCAATCTATACTATAAAGCTATAGTAATAAAAACTGCCTGGAACTGGCATAAAAATAGACTTGTAGAACAATGGAATTGAATCAAGGCCTTGCCCTTAATCCACATACCTATGAACTCCTGATTTTTGACAAAGAGCCAAAAATATACAATAGAAAAAGGATAACATCTTCAACAAATGGTGTTGGCATAACTGTATAGTAGTATGTAAAAGAATGGAAATAGATCCAAACCTATTACCCTGCACAAAACTGAAGTCCAAGCTGATCAAAGAACTCAACATAAGCCCACTTACTCTGAACTTGATAGAAAAGAAACTGGGAAGTACCCTTGAACCCATTTGCACAGGTGACTACTTCCTAAATGTAGTACAGACACTAAGAACAACAATTAATAAATGGAACCTACTGAAACTGAAAAGCTTTTGTAAGGAAAAGGACACAATGAATAAGACAAAACAACAGCCTGAGGAATAAAAAATGTCTTCACCAACCCTACATCTGACAGAGGACTGATCTTAAAATATATAGAGAACTCAAGAAACTAGAGGCCCAAAACTCAAATAATCCAATTAAAAATGGGGTTCAGAGATAAAGAGGGAATTCTCAACAGAAGAATTACAAGTGGCTAAAATACACTTAAGGAATTGCTCAACATCATTACCCATCAGAGAAATGCAAATAAAAACAACTTTGAGATGCTATCTTACACCTTTCAGAATGGCTAAGATCAAAAACACAGATGACAGCCTATGCTGTAGAGGATGTGAAGCAAGGGGAACACTTCTTCATTGCAGGTGAGAGTGTAGGGGGATTATGTTGTTCCATTGTAAATAATTGTCCCTGTCTATGAGTTTATAAAAAAAGTGCTGATTGTCCAAAGGCAGACAGGAGGTGTGAGTGGGGCTACCAGAGTAAGAAGACCCTAGGAACAGGAAGAACAGAGCAGATGCCAGAGAGAAGCCCAAAGAAACAGAGGACAACTATGCTGCTCTGAGAAAAGGTACCAAGCTGCATGGCTGAACAGGATAAGAGTCATGGATTAGATTAAGGGTAGAGAGTTAGCAAGTTATATGCCTGGGCTTTAGGCCAATCAGCCTAAAACTATTGTAAGCATTTGTGTGTCTCTGTGGGTCTGTGGGTCTGTGGGCCTAAACCTTGAGGCTATGCCTGAAAGTGTGGGTCAAAAACCTCCTACTACATGAGAGTGTAAACCTGTTCAGTCACTTTGGAAATCATTATGGTGGTTCAGCAGAAAATTGGAATTCAATCTCCCCAACGATCTAGCAATACCACTATTTGGCAAAGTGTGTCCCAAAGGACACACATTTGTACCCCAAATGCATTAGCTCAACTATGTTAATAGCATGATTATTCATAATAGCCAGAACCTAGGAAAAAATCTAGATACCCTAGAATTGAAGAATGAATTTACAAATTGCGGTTCATCTGCACAATAAGTATACTACTCAGAAGTAAAAAAATGACATTCTAAAATTTTCAGGCAAATGGATGGATTTGGAGAGTATCATCCTGAGTGAAATAACTCGGGCCCAGTAAGATACACATGGTACATGGTATGTACTCACTCAAAAATGGATTTTGGACAAAAAGTAAAAAATATCAAGGCTGCACACCACAACTCCTAAACAGCTTGGGATCAGAAGGAACTTAAGAAAGACATCCACAAAGCCTCCTTGGAAGAGAAAATAGAGATCTCCTGAGTATATTGGAATTATAATGAGTAATGACCAAGCAGGCTTGGCAACGAATCATGAGAATAGGAGATGGTCAAGTGAGAAAAACAACAAAGGGGGGGGGAAGAGATGATTATCTTGATAGAAGTAGCCATTTGGGGGTTTAAACCAGGCCAGGTACTATAGAAACTTCTAAGAACCCACAGGATGTCCCTGGCTAGGACTCCAAGCAGTAGTGGAGAGGATGCGTAAATAGGACTTCCCTTATAATCAAATGAATGACCACCCTAATTGTTATTATAGAATCTTCATCCACCAATGGATAGAGGCAGAGGCAGGGATCCATAGCTAGGCAACAGGTCAAGCGCCTGGTTCAGGTGAAGAGAGAGAAAGGAGAGTATATGTGTGCAAAAGGATCATGATCATGAGGAGGAACCCACAGCTGAAGCTATTGGGAGCTCAATGAATCAGAAACAACAGCTTAGGAATATTCAGGGAAGGGAAGCAAACCCTCCAAAGGTAGATAAGTGTCAAATGGCATGAGTAGTTTGTGGTGCCCCTTGCAGTAGGATCAGACTATGTTCCTGGTGCATGAACTGACATCTCAGAAGTAAGAAAATAAAACCCAATGCAGCAATAAACAATAACAAAACAGTACAAGAAAAGACAAAAACAAAACAGACAAATGTTAGAATATAGTGTGGTCATGGACATTAGAGGGGCATTCACTACTGCCCCATCGCATCCAGGGTACTTTCAACTGTACTCTAAATACTTATCATTATATGCTCAGATCAGCATTATATGTCTTACCATTCATGAAAGGAGCCTTGTTTTGAAGCAGAGGGACATTATTACAAAAATGAACAACTGTTAAAATTGGTGAGAATAACCGACTTCGGTGGCCCATCACCATCAGATGTATCTACAACACAACACCAAAGGCTTAGGGAACAGTTTGAAAGATGGGGCAAAAAGAGCCAGAGGACCAGGATGTCTGTGATGAGAAGCTTTCTCTATGTGTGACAGGGATGTTGCACTCATAAAATCTCAGCACTACGGTCACCTAAACAAGTCCTACACAGTGACATCATTTGCCATGCCAACATAGATAGTGGGAATATCACCAGGCCCTATACTTTTAAAAAATCACATAAATACACACGTGCCAAAACATGCATGCATGTACACCACAAACAAAACAAATGCAAATAATATTGCATCCACCAATCATATTTCTTCGTCTTTAGAAAGCATTTTAAACTGCCTTCCTCTCTGTGATTTTCACTGAGCAGAGACCACTAAAGGGGAAGATGCAATTTGAAATAGCAGTGCAAGTGTATGGAACCAGATTAGGGGTATGCATTGCTCCAGTGAAATATGTGTGTGTGTGTGTGTGTGTGTGTGTGTGTGTGTGTGTGTGTGTATTCTAATGTATTCAATATGTATATGACTTCTAATCATTTTAATTTGGTTGTATAGTTCTTCATAGAGGTTTAGGATTTTTTGATTTGTTTCTTTGTCTTGATGGAGACTGAACTCGGGGTTCTCTACATGCTTGGTAAAGTCTGTACAATTTATATCTCTAGCTCAAGATTTTTCCTTTCTTGCACTACTAATTTTATACTGTGGGAGTATGTTCTGGTATGATGTAAATATTTGTCCTGCCTACTGTTTTAATAAAAATGCTATTGGCTAAAGGCAGGAAGGAAGTGTGGGTGGAACTACCAGACTAAGAAAACTCTGGGAACAGGAAGAACAGAGATGCCAGAGTGACACCCCAGAAACAGCACGATGAGAAGACACCAGCAGATGCAGAGGAAAGAAGTTGAAATGCTGCTGTGAGAAAAAGGTACTGAGCCACATGGCTAAACAAGATAAGGATGATGGGTTAGTTTGAGTAAAGAGTTATCAAGTTATATGCCTGAGCTCTAGGTTAATCAGCATAAAATTAATATAAGTGTCTGTGTGTTTCTGTGAGAATGCAAGTCTGCGGGTCTGAAACACAGGCCGGACAGGCCAGCAACTTCTTATTATAATCTTATTTATTTATTTTTTGTTATTACATCCTGACCAAAGTTCCCCCTCCATGATCTTATCCCAGCACCTGCACTCAACCACCCTTATTCCCTCTGCACATCTGATTTACACCTCTTGCTAAACTTTCTCTTTTCTTGCACTGCTAATCTTATAAATAAGATTCTGGAATACCCCATATATTTTCCTTGTTTGTTTGTCGTCCAACAGTAAACAAAGTAAATATCCCCCCCTTTTTTTAATTGGCTAGTAAAACATTTGAATATTGGGTATGTAGTAGGTTTTGTTGTACCAACATTTCATATGCTATTTCTCACAGTTTTAGACCACAACAGAATTCTGAGAGATCTGCTTTTTTTTTTTTTCTAGAAATATGGGTACTCTGGAGAACAGCCCTGGTTGTCCCAGAACTCATTCTGTAGACCTTGCTGGTCTTGAATTCAGAGACCCACCTGTCTCTTCCTCCTGAGTGCTGGGATTTAAGGGCATGAATTATAAACGCCAGCTCAGAATCCCATGAGTTTTATAAGTCATTTTCATGGTTTTTAAATCAAATAAATGAACATTTGTTCATGCCATATCACCCAGAGCTTGTACTTTTGAGTCTCTGTCTTAATAGAAACTTCTGTCTCCACAATGCTTTGCATTTCATTTTTTGTGGCAGCATTATTTTTTACTAGCTAGACAAAATCTGGAAACTAAATGCCCAACACAGGAATGGAAAATTGAACTGAAGGTACATCCAAACCATGGTGTGACACACAAGAATAAATAGGAGTGGCAATAGAGTTTATCTCTCTGTCTCTTTCTGTGTGGTGCTAGAGAATCAAATGTAGAGCCGCACACAGGCCGGGCAAGCAGGCTGCTCACAAGCTACATTCCCAAAAAATAGAGTTTTGATGTATGCAATCAGGTGTGTAGAATTAAGGGAGTGGTAAGAGTGGGAAATCCCAGCCCAAACCATTAAAATTACATTCTGGAAATGACATGATAACGGAAACAGTGAGCAGTACATGCTGCAAGGCGTCATCATAAGAGACAGCATAACTTGATTGTAGTGGTAATTACATGAATTTATACATATGACACAGTGACAGAGAAGTCTACTCACAAAGTGTACCACTTTCAGTGTCCTGCTTTTGTTTAATTATATAGTTGTGTAACATGTGAAGTAAATAATCTGGGGGACTAAATAGAGAAGAGTACTCCATATCTTCTGATTCTTCCTTTTCTATAATGGTTTTGAAACAAACAAAATTTTCACACACACACACACACACACACACACACACACACACACACACACACACACACATGTTTACAACAGACCTAGCGCTCCTTCTGGGCTAGAGTCAATTAAATGGAATGGAAGCAGTTTTGAAAAATGAAAGCCATAAACACTGCATCAGTGTTCTAACATTGCTGACAGCGATGTAAGGTAGGAAAAACTACAATCTGAGGGTGGCAGAATGCTGATTCATTTCCTGGGAACATCAGAATGTGGAATACCACTATCTGTTGCTAAGGAACATCTCTTTCCAGAGTGCCACCAGAAGAATATTAAAACTACTAAGAAAAGACTGATATATTAAAGGAATAAGTTTGATACTTGACATATGAAGAAATTATTGTGACCAGGATGGACATTGTTAATGTTTCTGCCCATGCTTTAATAATGATTTAACCCCAGGTATTGGTGATGTTGACTTCCATAATTCTATAGGTTCTGATCTTCTTCGCATGGGGATTTCAATTCCAGAGTTATTCCATCTATTCCTGGAGAAGCCTTTGAATCATCCTTTTGTTTATCCACAGAGGCATCTGGGTCTTTTGTCTTCTATGTATTCTATCTTCCACAGGAGGGGGCGGGGACTTACGAGAGCTGAGTGTCAATTTACTGAAATCTAATGCCAGGTTTTCATAGGAGTTTGAACTAGACATTTCTTCCATCCCTGTCTCCACAGAGACCCCAGACATGTTCCCCACACACTTCTGGCCGTGGTGGCACTCACATTTAAATATTTTGTCTTCATCTTGTTGGGAACAGGCTTTTCTTTTCTCGTCAGATTTGTTAGGTAGGAGAAATCTAACACGTTTCTTTCTCTTTGTTTTAATAAGGTTGATTTTCTTCTGGGGTGATCTTTTACTCTCCAAATGCTGCTCTTCTTCCATCCTTTCAAAGAAAAATACCCCACATGTTAGAAACACTACATCTAGGAAAACTGCACATGCTGCACATACTCCAGGGGCACCCACAGACACAGGCAGATACACATCTCAGAAGGAGCCCCTGATGGTTTCAGCGATGGGAATCTTAGTTTCTAACTGGTTAGTGAAGGTATTATTGTTTGGTTTTCTTTATGGGTACCAACATATCAACAAGCAAACAGTATGCTCCTTAGCTTTGGAATGTTGGCTTTAGTCCAGTTTTCCTTCTACTCAATGTGTACCATGAGAAACCCCATGGCAGAAGTCATTCAAGTGGAGTGCACAGAACACTATTTCCTAATGGAAGATTCCATCTTGACAAATAGCCCCTTCTTTAACTTTTCCTTTGAGCCCTTACTCCCTCCACATAAGTGTGATTTGAGATAATCTTGTCTCAGAGGACATCTTTGGGGTTCCAGGCTCTACAGATACAGTTACTCCTAACACTCCTACTTAAGGCCTAAAGAACAGTTACACAATTTCAGTCCCACTTGCATGGCAGGAGAATAGAATCATCACAGACCTCCCTAACCCAACTCTCTAAAGCCCATCAACATTAACCAGAGAAGGATAAATGGGCAAGTTCCTGGGCATGATGTGTGCTCTACATAACCTGCAGCTCAGACCATAGTGGGTCAACACCCACCCCATGCCGAGACAAGTGGAATACCACAGCAAACATAAAGGAATCCTAGGAGAAAGCACTGGACATAGATTGATTTTGCCTGGCAGTATTCTATGTCTTCCAATCTTTCAGTAGCACAGGTCACATACTGAAGAGCACAACATGTTGTATTAAGTGCAGGAACAAAGATATAGGTCACCACTCACATCCCAGAACCGAGACCATGCAGGTTAGTAGCTACATTATTATTTGAGAGGGAACAGGGTTGGAGGAAGGGATGGACTCTGGGTTGTAAAACCATTGAATGCATGTGCTGTAAGAGTTTAGATAACTATAAATCCTAGCTATAGATGCATTGTGGGGAGGCTGTTGGAATCCAGGAGTGAAATGTTTGATTCTAAGGAAACGCTGATGGTGTTTAAGCTCAAAATTCCACATAGTCTAGCCATAACATTCATGGCTAGCGTGCAAAGTGATCAAAAGCACCTTACTACAAAGTTATCTGAATGTTCATAGTACTAAGGGAACCCAAATAATGGATTCAGTTTGGTGCCACTCAACGGACAATTGATTATGGAGATGTGGTGTCCATACAGAGGCATTTTAACTTGGCTGCAAAGATGGAGCTACAGTGTTTGAGTAGAGACAATGTATCCTGTATGAAATGAGCCAGGTGTGGAAAGACAAATACTATGTTTCCTCACATGTGAATGCCGTAAAAAATTCAATGTAAGCTAAAAGTCAGTAATAAAGACAGAAAACTAGATAAAGGAACCCTTAGGATGTAGGTGGGGATAGGGAAATGGACAGAATGAATAACAGATTAGTAACAGGGGTGACTATAGTCAAATTATATCATGTGCATACATAGAACTATCATAATGAAAGCCTCCCTTTCAATGATTAATATTCACAAGAAAAACTAAAAAAAAAAGACAAATCCTCTTTTGATGGGTGGTACTGTGTCTACTAAGTGTGCTTTCGGTTTATCAAATGTAACATGTGATGTTTGACTTCCAGATAAAATGGATCAGAGCAACAAGCTTTATCACCTTTGACTCCCATTACCTAGCACATTCTGCCTTGTGGGTCACTGGGAGTCTTTCCCCACACTGCCTCAATGGAATAAAGCATTTTCTCCATTCACAGAGTCACCAACTTTTCCAGATTCTACCTCAGCCTTTCTTTATATCCAACAGAATTTGCCATCTGGGTGTTGCCATTTCTATAGTTAACTGTCTTCTCACCAAGTCGGTGTCTTCCCCTGCCTACAACCGTGTTTGAATGGCTTGCCTCAGACCCTGAACTCTTCTGCCTCTCCAGGACTCATTCTTCCTGTTCTTACTATTCCTCCAGACATCTTTACACACCAATCTGTAGGGGGATTATGATGTTACATTTTAAATAATTGTCTCCACCTATGAGTTTAATAAAAAGTGCTGATTGGCCAAAGGCAGACAGGAAGTGTGGGTGGGGCTACCAGACAAAGAAGATTCTAGGAACAGGCAGAACAGAGCAGAATGCCAGAGAGGAGCCAGAAGATGCAGAGGACAACTATGCTGCTCTTAGTAAAGGTACCAAGCCACATGGCTGAACAGGATAAGAGTCATGGGTTAGTTTAAGTGTAAAGAGTTAGCAATTGATATGCCTGGGCCTTAGGCCGATCAGCCTAAAACTATTGTAAGCATCTGTGTGTGTCTGTGGGTCTGTTGGTCTGTGGGCCTAAACCTTGAGACTAGGCCCAAAAGTCAGAAACCTCGTACTGCAAATGGCAGCCCAATGTGGGTAAAATATACCCTCATAAAGCCATAGAAAGCTTAATAAATGATCTAGATCCAAAAGCAGCTTCTGAGTTGTGTCTCTCATGTGAGCCATGGTACAGAGATGCCCTGGTGAGGCATGTGGGCTTGGGCTACAATGGCAGGCTTTTGACATGCAGCTTAACATGTAAAATGGCTTGTTCCTGAAGTCTCAGAGGACCCTCAATATAAGCAAAATGTTGTAAATGATGTATTTAAGGTTTCTGTTCAAAAGGACAAAAAGGGAACAGAATCAAAGATGGCTTCCTAGTGGTGATGTTTTCTTGGATCAGCTCTGTTTGCTAGAGGCAAACTGAGGCTTGACTTTTTGAAAAGAAGCTTCCTAATTCAGCTTTAGAGTCAAAACACTTGTGAGTTTTTTAAGAGGCCCTACTGCCTAACACTTAAATGGAGTTAATGAACAGTAAGTGGCAATGCTTTACATGGTGATTACCTGGACCCTAAAATTTCCCAGAGTACATGGGGTAAAAAGATAAATTTTATGAAATTAGATTAGGAGCTGGGTGGAGCCATCCATCCATCCTACCAACTTTTAATCCTTAGCCAAGGATTTTGGCAGAATGAAGGTGTGTTCAGAAACAGAAAGAAATAGAAGAATCTGGGTGGAGTCAATCACCCTAGCCAAGCAAAGGTGTGGTCAGAGACAGAAAAAGTTAAGAAATAAATATACAGTAAAGACATATAAAAAAGTCTAAGTGATTTAGAGTGTGTTGAAAATATATATACATGGACTTAGAGAAAGAAAAGGAAAGGTAGAGAAAGCCCTTAAAAAAAGAGTCAAATGAATAAATAAAAAATAAGCCACATAAGATGAAAAATAAAAAGAATGTCTGGATACTTTATGTTATTGTCTTATCTTTAAGCTTCTTGACTGAAAATAAAATAGTAAAAGCTGCTAAAAGACGTTTGATTATAAATGCTGTTGGATTAATTCAACCTATATATTTTGTAAATGAGTTTACAATTGAAATACAAAGATATGCTACTTTGGAGAAGAGGTTTTCTTTTTATTTTCACAGAAAATGAGAGGCTGTGGATTTATTCCTGGATAAAGAACATAAAGTTTGATAGAGGAAGACCCCTGAAAAATCTCTAATGGAAATGGATGGCCCAGATGATTCAGCATTTCAGAGCATTTCTGTTGAAGTTTCCCAAGCTCTGTATTCAAAACAATTTCAAGGAACTGGCTGAGATGACCCAGCCTTACAGACTACTCCACTAAAGACTTGTGCATAATCCTAAATTTTTCTTTGGATTATTGGATTGCCAGCGCCCCCACTCAGCAGGAAGTAGCCTAGAGAATGATGCCCACATTCCCAAAACATGGATTATGGATGTTCGTGTTTATTTACAGTGTTGTTTATAAATTGTTATAGATAAGGGGGGAAAGAATATTAGATTTGGAGTTCTTTTTGTTTTAAAAAGAGAAAGGGGAATATGTAGGGGGATTATGTTGTTCCATTGTAAATTATTGTCCCCACCTATGTGTTTAATAAAAAGCACTGATTGGCCAAAGGCAGACAGGAAGTGTGGGCAGGGTTACCAGACTTAGAAGACCCTAGGAATAGGCAGAACAGAGCAGAATGCCAAAGAGAAGCCAGAAGATGCAGAGGACAACTATGCTGCTCTGAAAAAAGGTACATGGCTGAACAGAATAAGAGTCATGGGTTAGATTAAGGGTAAAGAGTTAGCAAGCTATATGCCTGGGCTTTAGGCCAATCAGCCTAAAACTATTGTAAGCATCAGTGTGTCTCTGCTGGTCTGTGGGTCTGTGGGCCTAAACCTTGAGGCTAGGCCCAAAAGTCTAGGCCAGAAACTACTTACAACACCAATCCCTCTCTGTCTTCAATTATCTGCTCAGGTAAGACTCTCTCAGCGAAGCTGGCCCTGAACATTCCATTTAAAAGAGCCTGCTGGGGGCAAAGCTGGTTGTGGAGGTGCACACCTTTAATCTCAGCTATCTGGAGGCAGAGGCAGATGGAACTCTGAGTGTAGTGAATTTATCTAATATTGTAAACAATTATCCTATCAAATTGTTTAATAAAAATGCTGATTGGCTGAGAGCAGACACAAAGTGTAGGCGGTGCTACTAGATTAAGAAAACTCTGGAAACAGTAGTAACCAAGCAGAAATGCCAAAGAGAAGCCAGAAGATGCAAAGGACAACTATGCTGCTCTGAGAAAGGTACCGAGCAGCATGACTAAACAAGATAAGAATCATGGGTTCGTTTCAGAGCAAGAGCTAGCAGGTTATATACCTGGGCCCCAGGTCAATCCGCATACAGTCAATACAATAATCTGTGTGTTTCAGTGGGACTATGGGATGTTGGTTTGAAAGTACAGGCCACAAGGCTAGGCTGGCAACTCTGGGCCAGAAATCTCATACAACATCTGAGTTCCAGCCTAGCCTGCTCTACAGAGGGAAATCCAGGATTCCAGAGCTATGTGCACAGCATAACCTGTCTCAAAACCAAAAAAAAAAAAAAAGCAAATCACAACTACAAAAGTATTTAGCCTGTCATGATAACTCAAAGGGTGCACTCCTGACACACATGTCTTGGCTGTAACCAACAGCTTTCAAGTTAGACTTAGGACCATCTCAAAAGAGAGAAATCATGCTTGGTGCTGGAAAGCTAGCCAAGTATCCACAGCCTGGTAAAGTCATTAATTGTGGAGATTCTTTATGTGCCATTTTACTGAACTGCATAAACTCTAACTACATTCTAAGCATTTTTCCTCATACCCACAGATAAGTTTCCTCAAACTTCCCTAAGGAAAATTCACTTAGGGACAGACAGAGATCAATTCAGAAAACCACAGTCAACAAAATGCAGAGTTGTGAATCTGGTTCTCAATACATATAACTGCAACAAAACTTCTGCCGCTAAGCTCAGGGATCATTGTGGAAGAGGATTTAGACAGACTGGAAGAGCCAAAACAGGGAGTTTGATGTGAGACTGTGTCTCTTAGGAATATTAGAAGTTACATACATAAAGCCTCACCAACATATGAGCTGAAGAAGGATGATCCCAAAAGTCAAGCTTACATGGCCAGTGTCTGTAATGGGAGTGGCAGGTGGGAATCATGAAGACTTAGAAAATTATTTTTGAGTAAGGAGTGCAGAGACCAGGGAGTCCAGTCATAGACTTCCTCAAGAGAGTCCACATCTAATAACGAATGCTCGGTCCTGAAAATATATACTTCAATATAAGATTATACAGACTAGACAGGTTGCATTTATGCCTTCAGGGGTGTGCGTACATATATGAATACAACGGCAATTCATGAGTAGAAAGAGAATAAATTTGAAAGAGAACAAGTTGGAATATATGGAACTTTTGGAGAAAAATAAGGAAAGAGGAAATTATGCAATTTTAAACTAAAAAATTCTTTTTAGTCATATGCTCACCAGTTACCACCTGCAACACCTCCTACTCCCACTTGCCCCAACTGCCTCTACCCCCACATGGCTCCTACCCCTGCTTTTCCTTACAGCAAAAGACTCCCTCCCACTGCATTGCAGAGCACAGCCTGTTGATTCGTTAACTTTTCAACGCTGATTTCTGTAGACCTCAGTACTGCATAAACTCCAGAGGTCTGGTATCTTCAATAGTGTCCTGGATCATGTCCAGCTCCTATGCCACTTCTTGCCACATATAAGGCCCTTGGAAAATGTACCAGGAGTTAAACAAGTGCCTGGCATGGTGAAAGGCCTCTCTAAGTTACAGCCTTTGCTACCGTTGCCCCTTCCCCATGCTGCATGAAGCTGGAGAACAGATAATCGATGAAGGAAAAATAATCTGATGAATCCCAGAGAGAGGGCAGATCAGAGATGGGGTCACCATGAGCCACATAGTTGTGCAGACAAGAGTCCTGTAAGCTATTCATCAAGTAGGTGTCTCTCAGTGTCTAGAGAGGTACACTGAAACTATTTGCCGTACATACCACACTCTTGCAAAGGGCCTGGAAGAAGCTTTGCCATAGACAGCAGGAGCTGAATTCCCTTGTCTCTTCCCCCAGAGCACCTGGTCAAGTCTCAGACTCACCTTTTAAGGGCTTCAAATATCCACCTGCCCACAGCAACACCAGAGCTAATACTCTATGACACTCCAATTTAATCTCTGCGGACTCTTAAGCAACAATCGAGAGCAACGACTAACACTACTACATCCAATCACACATCCACACAAGGTATAACAGCCCCTGAAGTTAATGGGAATGAAAGTTCAGCCTGACACAGAGGCAAGACAGAGGATACAGAGCCAGTCCCGAGCATGACTGTGGTAGGAATAGCCTGTGAACTTTCCATTCTGCTTCAGATGGAAATATCTGTATTCCTTGGGGGATATGTATGTGTCATAGTGAAAAGTCAGTGGGGATGAAGTTAGTAGACTTCAATTACTTGATAAAGAACACCAAAATAAATGGTGCTGAAGGATGATCCGTTCCCTTTTAAAACTGTTTCCCTCTTTGAACAATCTCCTCTCATAAAATATATCCAGCTTATGGTTTAGTCCCTCTCCCTCTACTCTTCCAGTTCCTCCTTCATCCCCTACCCTCCACATCCATTCCCTTTCTGTCTCTCATTAGAGAGGAAGAGGCTACTAAGAGTTAACATTAAAATATAAGAAATTAAACAAAGACGGTAAATAGGTATCCGATCAATGTACAGCATCAACAACAGAACTGGAACTCCTGCCAGGACACAAACAATGGTTCCAGGGGACTCTGTGTGTTCAAAGGCATGATCGAAAATCAAAAGGAGCCAATCCAACTAACTGCACAGAAAGAAGATGGATCCATGCCCACATTGAGTTGGTGGTACCATAACAAGGCCAGTGCTGGAAGCGTGTGAAGGCATGCAGGAGGGGAACTGGTGAAGGCATCTGAAATGCAAGCATGCGGTGACAAAACAGAATGCCCCATCACTGGCATTCTGTTAATGTGTTAATGCCAGCAACACTCTTCAGCTCTTGTTCTTACAAAACAATGGTCACTGAATTTGGTTTGTTTGTTTTTTTAGACAAGATGCCTTATTTGCACTGCTGGACTTGAACTGGATACCTAGTGAGGGGAAAAGTTGGATGATCTTGAGCTCCTGATCCTCCTATCCTCACCTGCTCAATCCAGGAATTACAACAGCACATCCCTACGCCAAGCTTTGTGTTGTGCCTGTGCCAAACTCTGGGTTCTCTGCATGAGAGGCAAGCACCCAAGCTCAGGGCTGCATATCCAGCCCTTGTTAGGCATTTTCTAGGGAAATTCATCTTGTAGAATGAATATAAACAGCCTGCATATCCACTTCAAAAAACTACAGTCCAAGAGAGATTTCAAGATTGCTAGTACTGGAGACATGAGCTTAAACAAGCACTTCCATTATTTATGAATTGGAGGCAGCGATGATGCCAGAATGATGTGGGAAATGATGGCAAGGACAATTACCTCCAATGAATGGCTGTCATAATGCAATTGAGACAGGAATAAACTGTTCAGAGTGTGAAGTCTTCTGCTATCCTCCTGTGTCTTCCCTTACCCATGGGAAAGTGACCACCCGTGAAAGACCAACAAATGGCTTCTGTATTCTTTCATGTGTGTTAATTCTTTACCTCTGTATTCGGTTACAGAGACAGCAATATCTCTGGTTCTGTTTTCATCCTGACAAATATCTGGCAGAACGGATAACAAAGCATTTGAGTTCACAGATGAATGCTGACCTTGTGCCATGCTGTGATTTATAGAATGACTCAGTAGAACTGAAATGGCTGCCTGGCTTTGGGAAAACACTCAAGCAAAAAAAGTTTTAGCCACAGCTCACCCAAATGTCTATCCTGGGGTACTCTGAGAAGCAGAAAAAAAATAACACAGCCAACAGAACATGAGACAAAAAGCACAAATAATTGTGCTCACAGATATAACCAGAAGAAGGGACTTGAATACTATTCCTAAAAGAGAGCTGGAGCTCAAGGTTCACATGGCTTGTGTTTATTTGCAGCTTGACCATGTTTAATTTTATGTCTATGTTCCCATGTCAAAACTCCTGAGATGCTAGTGTCTGTGTCCAAATCCAAGTCGAAGATCCAGCATTTGTGAGTTTGTGTCTATGTCCCAGCTTTATCATTTACAGAACTGAGTCTATTCCTCAAATCTACCATTTATGAATTTTCTTTAATGTCCCAGATCCAGCAACTGTGAGACTGTGTCTATGTCCCTGTTGCAGAATTTATAGGACTCTGTCTGTGTCCTTGCTCCAGTATTTGAGAGACATGTTGTGTTGTTTGGGATGGTTGAGTGAAATTTGTCACGAGGTGCTTTGAAGAAAACCTGACACATGGCACACAAGAGGTATTCCTCAGCTTCTAGCAAAGTATCATGGACAAAAACGTCTGCTCAGGACACCCACCCTGACAGAGTCCTCTATTCAAACTCAAGCCTATGAATCAGAAGGCCTAATAGGCCACAGCCCTTTCCCTGCTCTACCCAAGGTAACTGAAGGCCATTCAGAGTCACATTCATTCTCAAGCTCTCTGTACAAATCTGAAGCAAGGTGAACCTACCTCTTCAGGAGTTTCTTTCAGATTTAGGGTTTTGGCTGAAGCAAGACTCTGGGTGTGTCTAGGAACAAAGATTTCCTCAGAGTGCTTCTTGAATTCTCACTGGGTGATAGTTGGAATGACCAGCAGACATTTTTCACAGGGCTTCTCTAGGGAAGTCAGATTTAAGCATTTTGTTCTGCAGGCTCATTTGCATTTTAACATTTCCAATAAATGGACTATGTGATAAAAGTTGTCCTGTAGCCAGTTATAGGCTGGGAAGAATCATAGCTCTCAGAAAAGACCAGTGTGAACTGATGTGGGAATGCCTTTCTGTATACTGTGAATAGCAATCTTTAAATAAAGGAGCTGTTTTGGTCCATGACAGGCACCATAGAAAAAGTAGGAGGGGAAATCACAGCATAGGTAGGAGAAGCAGGGTAGAGTCAGAGAGACTGAGCCAGAAGCCCACAGGATCAACATGTAAAGAGAGACAGAAGGAGCCAGAAGCCCAAAGGAGCAACATGTAAGGAACACGGGTGAGCCACGGGCAATGTGGCAGACAGATTAATGAAAATATGTTGAGTTAAGATGAAAGAGCAAGCTAGCAATGTGCCTGAGCCATAGGCCAAACAGCATGAAGTTAATACAAGCCTCTGAATCATTTCTGGGGCCTGAACAGCGGCTGGCGGCTAAGGAGTCTGGGGCTGCAGGTCTGTGGGTCTGGGCCTCTGGCTGCCCAGGATCAAGAAACCACATTGTAACAGTGAACACTCTCTCGGGGTACAGAGCTGTAGCCTTTTTCTTCACCACGGAGCATCTTTGTATGAGGAAAGTCTTGAAAATATGCATAGTTTGTGGTCAACATCTCCAATATGCTGCTTAACACCCCCCACACACAGAGAGTTAAGTAAATCCCACAAGTGGGGTGTATAAAAGGTGGTGTGAGAGCATTTTTATACTATGTCTGTTGACATTAAAAGACTTTATTTACCCTAGGAGAATGTAAGCAACTGCCCCACTCCAAACTGTTCACCCATTTTTCTTCACAGTGACATACCTTTCCTCCTGTCCCACTATACACTTCTATACTCTTCAACCCTTCTCAGTATCTACTTATAAGCCCTCTCACCATATGGAAGATGTCAGGCTTCCTCCATAGCCCGAGTGTTACCTTGACCTACACTTGACATGGAATAAACCTGAATGCTCTGCTGAGTATCAACACACACCCTTTAAAAATCCTATACACATGTAACCCTTCACTGGAAATCCACAGCTTCGGGAAATATGCACACAGCATCCTATGGTGAGGAGTCCAACAAATGCCCAAAGTGCCCTTGCACCAATAATGATGCTTCTTAGATTTTCTCATTTGTGCATGAGAGCTGCTAGCCTTTGCTTAAAATACTGGTCATCTAGATGTAGCCAAACACAGCCAAACAACTAGGCTCAGAGAGACCCCAAACTGGAGGCCTTTATGAGGTTCCTCCCCTGAGACATTAGGGAACACTCTCAAAAGAGGGAGAGAAAGAACTGTGAGAAGCAGGTGTGATCAAAGACACCAGGAGAACTAGGCCCACAAAACTTACTAAGTAGGGATCATGGGAGCTGACAGAGACAGAAGAAACAGTCATGCTGCATGCATGGTTCTGCACTAGGTCCTCTGCATGCATGTGTTGTTAGGTGGGTGTTCTTATGGGACTCCTAACATTGAGTGGGCATGTCTGACTCCTGTAACTGCTCTTGAGAACCTTTTCCTCTTTCTGTTTTGCCTTGTCCAACCCTGATAAGCAGGTTTATGCCTAGTCTTCCTGTATTGTGATCCTCTGTTCTGTTGATGTCTCCAGAAGCCTGCTCTTTTCTGAAGGGGAAACAGGAGGAAGGACCCTCAGGGAGGAAGGAGGTGAAAGAGGGTCCAGGGAGGAGTAGATGGAGGGGTGACTGCTCTGCTGTGGTTGAGATTTATTGTACGAGAGAAAAATAAAAAATAAAGAAAAAACTCCCTGTGTGTGTTGTGTGTACTGCTCACCAATCCTACGTAACTTTCTTAGGTGACAAGACCTGGAACCCTTGCTGCCAGCAGCTGAGCAAGTCAGTAGCTGATAGAGAGGCTGCTCTGTACCCTCCTGTGCTCTTTTAGCCTCCTCCAGCACCCCCCTCACAAGACCAAGAATTCTCCATGCCTAAGTCCTGTCAGGTCTAGTTTTTTAAACACAGGTTCTCACCTCACCAGATCAAAGGAGACGAACTTTTGCTGTCTCCAGGAAAAGTCACCGCTCCCTGGGTGCTAAATTCTGCTTCAGTTCTTCCAGTTGTTGGATTGTACAATGGAGAGTGGCCTTCGTGGAACAAGAGAGCCAGATTCCCAGAGCAGAGACCTAGGGATGGTGAAGAAAATACCTTCCTTGCAGAGGTCTCCTGGGACCTGCAGTCAGGATTTGTGCAGATCCCCTCTGGTGAAACAGGAATCTTTCCTAGGAAGATGGGTTCTTAGCCTGCAAATAGAGGGCAAGCTGGAGAAAGGAGAAGAGACTAGGTCAGACTGGCCATCAGCTTCTTACCTTGATCAGTCTTGTTTCTTTACGTGAGAAATGAAGTTCCTCTCTGTGATTGAGGGCCCTGAGACCATCAGCCCCCACCCCACTCCCAGCCACAGTGCACAGTGTGGCAGCACTGGAGGGGACCTGCCAGAGGCTCTGGGGTCTTGCTAGGACTGATTGTGACCAAATCAGTGTTTCCGAGGTGCTGGGAATGTCATAACTGGAGGGATGTAAACACTGATCCTAAACTCTGTCCTAAGGGTGGTGGTGACAGGGGAAAGTGCTCATGGTTAGGCTCATTGAAAAGGAGTGAGAACCACTGTGTGACAGGCTGGGACTGCCTTTCTGGTAGTGTCCCCTACAGACTACGAATTTCCATTTGTTTGTGTCTGCTTTTAAGAAGAACACCCTGAAACTGTTCAGTGCATCTTACAAGAACCATTAAATAGATGCCAACAGCAACTTCCTGCTGAAGAGAAGGTTTATGTCAATAAGAACTCCTTTGTATTCACTAAAAAGTGCTGAATTCATAATTTATCAGGGTTTAGGGGTCCTGGCCTCAAATATCTCAGTCTGGCCTCAAATTTTCTAACCAGGGTGATCTTGAAATTCTGATCCTCAAGCCCCCACACCAAATGCCACTTTTAGAGGCCTGTGCCACCACACCTCATTTTATGTGAGGCTTGTCATCTCTATCAAATGAAATGCAGTCCCTAGCTCATAAAATGATTTGTAAGAACAGAAATACCATTTTTCTTCACAGAAGTGCACACATGAATACTACTAAACTTGGCCTATCTCACCTGCTCCACAGTCCTTCTTCATCTTCTGCCCTCTGCTAAGCCCCTTCCTCATCAAAATAGGATATCTCAAGAGCCAATCAAGGTCTAGACAAAGGGCAACATTATTGTTCACTAAGTGGTGACAGTGACATTACAGTCCTAAGGTCACCTTTTGAGCCAGCCCATCTGTCTTGTTGAGATTTTAAAATTGAGCACAGAGAGCTTTGGCACGTTGTATCCAGTGAAAGACGTAACATGTTCTGGAACTTCCATGCAAACCTAGATAACATGGGTCTTAACTGCTGGGCTGTGTCGCCATTTACTGATGACTCCCCATCTCCACATCTGTACCTCCATCTTGGTGATTGTCCTGTTTATAGCCTCCACCAAGACCACTCTTACATTGTAGTCTCAGGGATCCTGGACACTCTGTGCACCCGCTTGAACTCACCCTCCCCAAATATTTGTGAATGCATGTCTCCTCTAGTCTCAGTAATCTTTGAAAGCCCTCACCATCTGAGGACTGGCCCACTGCCTCACAATGGGCCCACTGTCATCCCTAAGGCATCCAGACTGTCTAGAGAACCTGTCAATTCCTCTCTGACTCACTCATCAGCCTCTTCCCCTCCTTCACTCATACTCATGTAGGGAGGGATGCAGTGACACACAGAGAGTGCCTGCTCCACAGAGACCTCTTCTCAGGTCGTCATGTCACTGCTATTTGTGCACAGTATGAAAGCATGCATGGTGAGTGGAAGCATGTGTGATGCATATGCAGGTGAGAATGGGTGTGTATATGTAGAAATGTATTCTGAAAGAGTCTAGGAGCTGCCTTGCACAGTATGAAAGCATTCATGGTGAGTGGAAGCATGTGTGATGCATATGCAGGTGGGAATGGGTGTATATATGTAGAAATGCATTCTGAAAGAGTCTAGGAGCTGCATGTGCACATTATGAAAGCATGCATGGTGAGTGGAAGCATGTGTGGTACATGTGCAGGTGTATATATGTAGGAATGCATTCTGAAAGAGTCTAGGAGCTGCATGTGCACAGTATTCTTGTGTCCCCTGAGTGGAGCAGTGCTTGGGAAGTTGAATGCATTTTATCTCAGTAGAAAATCAAGTTCTGAGAAGCAGCAGAATTGTGTGGAGACAGGAAAACAAAATCTAATTTCGCAGCTTACACAAAGTGGTCAAAGCTGGAAGAAAAACAAAGTAGAAGGATGTGAAACATTTGTGAAGTGGACTGTGGGGAGGCTCTGCCTTGCCAAGGCTTTACATAAGACAGTACTCTGTCACAGAAGCAGCTCCATGTAACCAGAACCTGCTGGTTTCTGGGAATGCATCCCTTACTCTGAGTATAAAATGCACAGTGAAGAACTGGCTCAACACCACCCATATCAGGTCTTCCTTTTCCCAGTACGATTTATAAACAAACTGGTAAGTGAATGGGTGAAGAGGGAAGAACAGTACAGATGCACGTCAAATGATCCAAGAAACGCTGGTCACAGACACCACAACTTTATAGGCCATCATGTTTCTCATCGGTCCACAATCCAGAAGGAATCTTTGGGAAAATGAAGCTGCACATCTGAGATTTTTCATTCTGCTGGAGTGGCTGGATACCTGTTCACCATGAGATTCTCAGAGGGAGAACCTTCTGCCTGACAGCTTCTGGGATGCCATTCAGAGACAGGAGGAGGCTTCAGCCATTACACTGGTATCCTCTGAATTTAATACCCACTCATGACTGCAAATGCCTCATTTCCAGTGATGGACACGTAAAGCCTGTCTGTGACAGCATCCCTCACAGTCTACCCTTTTTAAATGACATAGTACATGACACTGAAACCTTGGGAGGGAGGGATATAGAATAAAAACTATGGACTGACAGGTGTTATATTTGCAGTGATGGCCTTTTCCCTGGTCACAGGTAATTTAGAATTCCATGCCCATGCATGGGTGGCCTTTAGCTCTTCATACTCATCCTAATATCCATTTTTAAACCACTAGCAGAAGGCACCTAATGTGAAGAGGTATATGTAATAAAAATTATGGACCTGCACAGATGCCGTATTTACAGTGATGCCATTTTTTCTGTTCACAGGTTATCCAGAACTCCATGTCTATGCTAACATCCTTTTCCTCCTCCTGGAGTCTACTGTCTGTCCCACTGCCTGGGGGTATATCAGGCACTGATAAGCTGATTTGAATTCTAAAGGAAACAAAAAAGCATCAAATCCTCCCTTGTGTCTACAAAGTAACTATAAGGAAGGATGAACATCTGATATCTCAGCATTCTTTTCTCATCTTTCTCCTTCCTTTGTTCAGACCCTGCCTTAATCTATATACCTATTTGTCTAAATGTGCTGTTTGTACCTACTCGTATCTTTGTCCCTTTGAGGATGAATGCCCACGTTGAGTCATTGTGTTGTGTAGTCACTCTGAATTCTAAGAAGAGCAGAACCTCACAGCAAAAGTATTTTTCTATTCCTTGAGATTAGTTATTTATGGCAGCAGCAAGGTTACACATCTTAGAGGAGCCAGATCCTTGTCCTTTAAGGGGTGGCAATACTATTATTTCTACAGGCAATCTTACCTAATTGGATCTGAGCAAAACAAGGTCATTATGACATTTGCTCTGGATGGCTTAGTTATGGATGTTTCTTGACTGCCTTTCCCAGTTCATCCCATTTTTAAGCTCCAAGCATATGTCTGTTTTAACAGAATGACCTTGTTGTCACCAAACCCCTTTATCTACCTATCTGCTCATCATAGGCTAGATCACATTCTCATCTCTCAAGTAGCCTGGGATAGAGAGAAGAGCCTAAAATTTTGAAGTAGCTGTGACTGGAGGGGTTACTCTGAGCTTTTGTTACAGCAGGGATGTTTCTATTTCCATGCCTCCCATTGTATAGAAAGTGGGAAATGAAATTAGGACTCATGGTCTCAATGAGTCTTAACAGAGGGATAGTCAGGTAAATGAAGCACAGGCCAATAGCAAGAATTTATTTGCAAACTTCCCATTATGAGGTTACCCCTTGCCCCACCTGCACAAAGCTCTCTGGACAAGTGTTGCTGATTCCTAACAGTAACTTTAGGGACGATTGTGAGAAGATGCAAGGCCAACAACACAAACTCTGGGAGCCAGGTGAAAAGCAGATCACTAAGTTACTTATTCAGTAGTAGGGAGAACTTTAATATACTTTCCTCCAAGCACCCAATCTGAGATGTGATCTTTTGACATTTCCTGGTTTTCCCACATTGGTTGGCATGGCCAGGAGTGTTGGATATTGGTTATTGCTAGGCTGTCAGGTAGACTGCAGGTTGGGACATAATGTGCATTTATTGGAAACTGGTTTGAGCCAACTTCCTCAATCCTATTGTCCTATCCTACTACTGACTAGAAAGTCTGGAAGATTTTTTTTAAAGTACTTTGCACCCATATTGTGTTTTAGGCAGGGAAGAGGATATATAGATTCATTTCCAGACTTAGACATTCAGTCTGAGTATTTGTGGAGACAGGGTCTTTCCTTTCAGTCTCAGGATTCAGTAGTGGTGAGAAATGTCTCTAGTGTCTTTTTCCTCTGCTTCTCTGATCTTTTAGCATTTATCCCAATATCTGGTTCTAGGTTTTTAATGTAAGACCAATTAGGATTTGTGAAACATCTGACATCCAACTTTTGAGGCATGAATTCAAGAAAAAGCCGCTTGCCTTGATTTTGCAGGTACTAGCACAGGCTGGAGCTACATATAACTGGAGTCATCAGGCAGCTGTCTAGGTTTTACTTTCAGAGTTAGCCTCTCCACTATCAGCTATCTCTGTTAGACAGTTCCTGACACACAGATTTCCCCCCTGTGATCCACACATTGTGTTTTGCAGACAGTAGGTCATCTTTCCTGGTGTGATGTAGCTTCCACTGGACTCAATCCTTGGGCTGCTGCTTCACTTCACCATCATCTGAATGAAATCATCATTGTCAAAAGTACTGGTGAGTCAATTAGAATTTCTGTTAATGGAGTTTTTTAACCACATTAAAAAATAGGAAATGAAGGAATTTGTTCTCTGTTCTATAGTAAAATAGATTGTATAAAAATAGAACAAAGAAGAGGATAATTAATGTAAATTGGATTTATATATTGTTTACTATAAATATTATTTGCATGATCATTCTTGTTTTATCTGTTAAAAGGTTGGTTTCTAAGACTGTCAAGTTGGCTAAAATGGATGCCAAGATGTGTCTTTATAAACTTGCTAAGCAAAGACCAGAGAGATATTCAGACTCAGAAGTATTTAAAGAAAAAAATCTCAACATTGCATTATAAGATTACAGAAAAACATTCTAAGGCTTTCAAACAGTCAAACTTAATTTATCCAGTAACTTTTACAGGAATTCTCAAATGATAAGATATCCCATGGACTACGTAAAAACTCAATGGGCTCCTGTGCAAATGTTAGATTTGAGGAGATTGAAGACAGCAACAGTCTCATATGGCATGCACTCAGCTTTGATAATAAACTTATGGTCTGTTTGTAATAGAATTATCCTTCAAGACTGGATAGTCTTAGTAACAGCGGTCATGGAGGTTGTTCCCCAATTATGAGGGAAGATTTGTAAAGGATGAGGCTAAGACAATTGAACAATATAGTAGAGCTAGAGGTATGGAAATCTCCCAAGATCAACTTTGGGGGGGCAAAAGATTATGCTAATGTAGAAAAGCAATATTTATATGGTGACTATACCCTGGCTTTATGCCATCTGGAAACCTTGAATGCTTGGGACAAAATTGACGAAGTAGAAAAGAAAATTGAGTCATTTACTTGTGTTATACAATGCCCAAAAGATTGACGTCAGAAGTAAATAGAAAGTTATCAAATTGAGAAGCTAGACGAATAATAATTAAATCTATGGCTATGAAAATGCTAAGTGACAATGCTCAAAAGTAATTAGGCTATTAGTGAGAAAATCAGAACCCTTAAAGAAATGGATATGAAATAGAACTAATATTTAATCTCATAACTATGATGATGCTTGTATAGGAGAGGTGATTTCCAGAAGTTTGAAGAAAAATACAGATGTCAAATGTTCCAACTGTGATAAGCAAGGTCACCTAAAATGGGTCTTTAAACGGGTGTTCTGGGAACAATGTTTTTGATATATATGGTGTGGCAAAGGCAGACATTGGACTAACAAATGTAGTTCAACAAGGGGCATAGTAGGTTATTTTTTACTTTCAAAAACTACTTTGAGGAGCCTCTCACAGGCCCCCACATCCCTCCGTTGTTGTGGAGAAAACTCCTTCCCACAGCAAAGAGAACTTAATGTTCACTGAACATCAAACTGCTCTGGATGATAGAAAAGCTATAGAAGAGAGAATGAAAAAATCGGGGGAAATTATAAATCAAAATTGATAAAGACTAGAAAAGGAAACTCTCCAAAGTTAGGGTTGAGGAAGTATTATGTTTATGCCTTTTCAGGAAACTAAAATCAACCATCTTGAGGAATTTAAAGACATTTGGAAAAATAAGCATCCAATGAAGAAGGGAGAACTGTAGTGGGAATCAGGTATTATTCCCCTTTACATAGAGGTATGGCCTTTAGGCTTTAAGGACCAATGTATGGGGCATGGCCGGGCAGTCTAAGACAGGGACATACCATTTCTCCTTCCTCTGTGTTCCCTCACACACTTGGAGAAAGTATCTGACCCAGCACTGCTACCACTTTGACCAGTTCAACTTTCCAGTTATTGCCCCATTTTTCAATGTCTTGTATCAGTAACTGTTCACTATAAACTCCTCAATAAATACTAATCTTTTCCCTATAATCAGTTGCTAATAATTAATTCCCATTCTACCTGATGCCCAACATGGGTTGGGAGTTAGCAGGGAATCCAGCCACTAGCAGGCTACCTCCCCAGCCTTGCAGCTCTAGCTTCAGCTCCAGGGTTTTGGAAACCTGACTGGCACCCTTGGCGAGGGCCTCCACCTGGTCCTGAGCAGCTTTGGTCTTACAGTCCTATAGGTTCCCCAGAAGACTAAAATCCTATCCACAGCTGCTTTTAAAAGGGGATATTTTCTGTCTAGCAGAGCATGCTACATGTAATGTCACAGCTTGTCTCCTTGCACTCACACTCTTGCCAAACTCATCTACAGGGAGAGTTACAAGGCCTGCTTGTGCAGCAAGGGCAAGCAGCTTTTCTCAGTGCTTTGTTCCAGAGCATGTGTGTGGTAATCGGTTCTGATTTTGTGAGAGTTTGCTTTCGTTAGACTACATTCATAGCAAGCCTAACATGGAAGCCTGAGTCAGTACTTCCTGACTAATTGGAGTGACGCCTGTGACATCTACTGGCCAAACATCAACATTATATCCAGTCTGAGGTAATAATAATCCTCCTTTTAAGGCAAGTTCTTTAATAAAATGGCAGACAGTACACCTTCCCAAGAATTCAGAAATATTTTTGCTGCTACAATTGAAGCCATCTTGCATAATTATGTGTTTGGGAACTTCATGCTTACAGTCCTGATATTTCTTGGCTTGATTCTATATTTCGTATCTCAAAAAATGGTCTGATATCTCTACTAAATATGAAACATTAATTAGACTGATGGAAGATTTAAAGTTTATGAATGATAAATTGTATTCTGAAATTCACAACATGGAATCTGCCAATGAGAAAATTGGCATGCAAAGTTAATTTTGTGGAAATTGGTTACGACAAACTTCAAATACATCTTCTCCTTGGACATAAATATTAGGTCTGTACAGGAGAAATATAGATATGTAGACTTCTACGCAAACGATGAGAATGGAAAACTTATTAATTCCATGAAATCGTTAGAAGGACTGGCTATTCAAGAGATTCAGACACTAAAAAAATTGATGGTTTCAAATTTTCAGCAACAGGAGGATTATTTTCCTGTAATTGAGATGGATGTTAAAGTACAATCAACTCAGAAGATATCTTATGGAGTTGAAGATGATTTGCCTAAGTTGTAAACATGAAAGGCCTTCCTCGTTCCCTTTCTATGATCTATCCAGTTATCATTCAGAGAAAGTGTACATAGGATCAATCTCCAGGGTTTGTGGAATATAATTGGAAACCTATACATATGAGAGACATAAAGGACATCAAGGAAGCTATTTTGCCTCATGGAATTCATTTCACACATGTAAAACATATATTAAATTTATTGTCCACAAAATATAGAATCACACTTAATGTTTGGATGCAGCTCACAGTGGTTGCATTAGATTATAGATTATAGCCAATATTTACAATGGAGAAATTGTCTGATAGAAGAAGCTAAGACCATTGAACAATAATGAAAGATTATAGGCTTTAACATATCTCAAGATCAAATTCTTGGTGAGGGTCAGTTTGATGATGTAAAGGTTCAGTCTACTTTTAATCAACATACATTACTGCTGTGTTGTACTGACACTTTGAATAGTTCTGAAAGATTCTTGATCCAGGACAGAAAATTGAGCTGTATACTAAAATCACGAAATGCTTAAAAGAACCTTGCAGAGATTAACCAAGGCAATATTGTGAGTACTATAAGGTCCAGAAATTAGAAATCAGCTGATTCTCTCTTTGGCTTTTGATCATGCTGATTTGTAAATGTAAATGGATGCTTATGCCTCTAAAACTCAGTGCCCCTAGAGAAATGGATTGGATATGCAATCAATGTTAGTTTCACGTGTGAGAGATGAGACACACACACTGCCAGATGCCACATGAGAGTTTATTTAGGGGAGTTGCTGAGAGAGTGGGGCTTTCACGTGGTGGGCAACTCTTTTTAAGATAGCCAATGGGCACAGATTTATGTAGCCATGTCTAGGGGCATGCTCTCTGTAGGTGGGGTGCTGCCAGTACCTTGTTGGGCTTACTACATGGCCGCTACCTGCAGTGAATCATAACAATCAATACTCAGTCTCTCAATTATGATGAAGAGACTTTGGTAGGTCAAGCCATTTTTAATGTTAAGATAGGGAATAAAGGTATCAAATGCTTTAATTGTGGTAAGCAAGGCCATTTAAGAAGGCATTCATAGAACTGATGTTCCTCCTAGGAATGACTCAAACAGAAGCTCCCTACCTTCTGGATTATGAAGAAGATGTGGCAAAGGCTGACAATGGACCAATGAGTGTAAATCTACAAGGGACAAACAAGGCAATCTTTTATCATCTGGAAACACCTCTTAAGGACTCTCACAGGAGGCCCCCAAAACACAGGTCTCAAAATCAAAGATCGTTCAATCATATTCAGCCTCAGTTGAGGAATGGTTTCTTTAGAACAATTACTAATCCAGTGCCTAATATAAAAAAAAAACTATATGGCATTGGAGAATAGAACAACTAAAAGTGAGGGATCAAAATTTCTAAGAAAACCACAAAATAAATAATATTCTGGCAAACTTCCATAGATGAACAAAGGCCAAAATTTAAAATACAAGTAATGTCATGGGATATACAACAATGGAATACCCAGAAAAAAACAGTCATCAGCCACTCAAGTTGTACAAAACATAGCACAACAGTTTCTGACCCTGTAAAGACACTCACAGTGCGACCTTTAAAATGGTTGACAGAAAAGCCTATTTGGTTTCAGCAATGTCCCTTAACAAAGGAGAAACTGTAAGCTTTAGAACAGCTGGTCCAGGAGCAGCTACATGCTTAGCATACTGAAGAGTCAACCAGACAATGGAATTCTCCTGTATTTGTTGTTAAAAGAAATCTGGAAAATGAAAAATGGTGATAGATCTAAGAACAATAAATAAGGTGATTCTCTCAATGGGTTAATTACAATCTGGAATTTCTTTGCCTTCCCTGTTACCTACGGGATTGCCTATTTATAGTTATTGACTTAAAAGACTGTTTATTTACCACACCTCTGCAAGAACAAGACAAGGAAAAATTTGCTTTCACGATGCCTACTTATAATAATTCTTAGCCTTTGAGGAGATATTAATGGAGATTTCTCCCACAAGGAATGTTAAATAGCCCAACTGTGTGCCAATATTTTGTACAACAGCCATTAGAAGTGATACATAGACAATTCCCATAATCTATCATTTACCATTACATGAATGACATCTTGTTGACAGACACAAATATAGATACATTAGAAAGAATATTTGAAGAAGTGAAGAAAATTTTGCCTAATTGGAGATTACAAATTACCCCTGAAAAAATACAAAGAGGAGATTCTATTAATTATTTAGGATACAAAATAAGCCTACAAAAACTAGACCCCAGAAGGTGCAACTTAGGAGAGATAGTTTGCAAACTCTTAATAATTTTCAAAAACTTCTATGAGATATTTCTCATACATGACCTATTATTGGGATAAAAAACCATGAACTAGTTAATTTGTTCAAAACCTTAGATGGTGATAAGGACTTAAATAGTCCAAGAGAAGTTTCTCATGAAGCTAATAGACAATTGGCTTTAGTGAAAAAGATATTATGAGATGCATATGTGAATCTTGTAGATCCACACCTTGATTTCATTCTGGTTATTTTTCTCTCTAAGCATTCTCCTACAGGATTTATAATGCAGAAGGACAAATATTATATTATAATGGATATTTTTGCCTCAAAGATCAAGTAAAAGTTTAAAAATATATGTGGTAAAGATTTCTGATTTGATTTTTAAAGGAAAATTAAGACTTAAACAGTTGACAGTAAAGGAGTCTGCAGAAATAGTTGTATCTTTAACTAATGAAAAAATTGATTGATTATGGATGAGCAGCGAACCTTGACAAAGAGCTTTCAGTAATTTTTTGAAGAGATTAATAACAAATATCCTCAAAGCAAGAGAATTCAATTCAAACAGAAAACTAACTTGATTCTTCCTCATGTAGTATGGATAAACCAATTTCTTCAGCAAAAAAAAATTTGGTCTAGCCTCGAGGTTTGGACCCACAGACCCACAGAGACACACAGATGCTTACATTAATTTTATGCTGATCAGCCTAGTGCCTAGGCATATAGCTTGCTAACTCTTTACCCTTAAATTAACCCATGATTCTTATCCTGTTCAGCCATGCAGCTTGGTACCTTTTCCCAGAACAGCATAACTGTAATCTTTATCTGATGGCTTCTCTGGCCTGGCATCTCTGCTCTGCTCTTCCCGTTCTCAGAGTTTTCCCAGCCTGGTAGCTCCACCCAAACTTCCTGTCTGCCTTCAGCCAATCACTGTTTTTATTAAAGCAGTAGGTGGCACAATTATTTACGATGGAAGAGAACACAATACCCCTACATATAACGCCCTTAATAAATATTAATCTTTTTATGTAATCAATTGCTAGTGATTAATAGCCACTATAGAGAAATACCCAGAAAAAATTACCAAAAAAGAAATCATCTGACCTAATGTTATCTCTGATGTCTCAATGAAGGACCCAACAACAATGATTTTATATGACAATGATAATGCCAAGAAGCTGACAAATACTACCCAAAGATTGCCTTTAAACTACAAATTGCTCAGGAGAGTTTCAAAGTGACTATCTGAGATGATCCAGCCTCATAGATTTCTGTAGCCAGGACTTGAGACAAACCCTGCACTTTCTAATTATACAGAGACTGTACAACAAGTGATACAGCTACCTATCCCAGGTCTTGACAATTAACCTAATTTTTTCTTTTTAGAATCCTCTAAAGATGCCATTACTGCTAGGCAGCAAGAGGTAATTTTAAGACACAATACTCACATTTCCAAAAGGTGGCATGGGTTGCTTTTTATATGTTTTCAATATATGTTATAGTTAATTGTAATTGTTTATGGTTGTTGATTAAAAGTTGTATTGATTGTCTCCAGGAAAAATCTAAACAAATGATATTAGGTTCAGTGTTTTTGTTTGGGAAAAAAAAAAACCACAAGGAGATGCAGATACAATAGGGGAAAGGGTTGGAAAAAAACAAGGAGATGTCTTGTTCCTCTGCCTTTCTGAAATTTTAGCATTTATTCCAATATATTTCTCAGGGTTTTTACTGTAATACCAATTTGGATCCATACAACAAATATTTTTCTTCCGTGACCCCATCCCCAAGGAAGCATAAATACCCCTCCTCCAAACTTCCCTCCTACAGCTCATGCAAGTACTCTATCACCAACAGATGTTCATGTGAATACACCAGCTGAACAGGCCAGGAAATCAGGCAATGCATAACCATCACAGTCTCTGAAAATCGGAGAGGAAACAGACACTAAGAAACAAAGCACCACCAAATGGAGACAAGAGCAGATGCCATCACCTAGAGTTGTAATCTTCCCCAACCCAGAAGCCTAGATGCCAGTGTAGAAACATAATAAAGCCAGGAAAACATGTCTTCACTAGAGCCCAGGTATCCTTCCTGAATAGGTCTTGAATATCCAAACATAGCTGAATCACAAGAAAAATACCTTGGACCAGCCTGTGAAGATGACAGAGGTCCTTATAGAGAAAATAAATCGCTTAAAGATATTCAAGAAAGCACCAACAAAAAGTACAAGGAAATGAATAAACCTGTTCAAGACTGGAAACTGGAAATAGAATCAATAAAAAAAAAACCCCAACTGAGAGAATTGTGGAAATGAAAAATTTGAGAAATCTCAGAGGAACCACAGAGGCAAGCTTCACAAGCGCAAGATATCAAAGAAGGCACTGAAGGTAATATAGAAGAAATAATAAATACATTGGACAAGAAAATGTTGAACGTAAAATAACTAAAACCTCCTGACAGAAGACACCCAGGAAATCTGGTACACTATGAAAAGACCAAATCTAAGAGTAATGGGTACGGAAGAGTGTTTCTCAATCTTCCAAATACTGTGGAAATTTTCCTCACTTTGTGGTGAACCACAACCTTAAAATTATTTCATTGCTACTTGAAAAGTGTAATTTTGATAATATTAGAAATGATAGCATAAATGTCTGATGTGCAGTACATCTGATATGTAACCTCTGCAAGGATTCTTCCACCCCACAAAGGGGGTTGTGACCCCACAGGTTGAGAATTCTTGGTAGAGAGGAATGGGGAAAAACCCAGGTCAAAGGCCCATAATTTCTTTTCAACAAATTCATAGAAGAAATAAAATCAAGACCAGATAAATAATTTAAATAGACTTATAACACTTATGGAATTAGAAGTAGACTTTAAAAGTCCCTCACCAAAAAAAGAATAAAAGAAAGAAAAACAGAGCACACTCGGGGCTAGATGGCTTAAGCATAGAATTCTAACAGAATTTCAAAGAGGCACTAATACAAATATTCCTCAAATTGTTCAACACAATAATAACAGAAATACCTTCACAAATTTTCTTTATGAGGCCAGAGTTACCCTTATACCCAAACCATACAAAGATGCAGCAAAGAAAAAAATTACAGACCAATGTCCCTCATGAACATTGATGCAAAAATACTCAATGAAATACTGGCAACTGAATCCAAGACATATTTTAAAAATCATTCACTACGATTAAACAGACATCATCCCAGAGATGCAGGATGGCTCAGCATACAAAAATTTATCAATGAAATATACCCTATAAGCAAACTGAAACAAGAAAACCACGTGATCATCTCAGTAGATGCTAAAAAATTCTTTGATAAAATCCTACACCCCTGCATGACAAAGGTCTTGGAGAGATCAGAGATACAAGGAACATAGCTAAACATAATAAAAGCAGTATACAGCAAGCTGAAAGCCAAAATAAAATAAAATGTAGAGAACTCAGATGGATTCTACTAAAATCAGAAAGAAGGCAAGGCTGTCCACTCTCTCCATATCTATTCAATATAATACTTGAAGTTCTAGCTAGAGCAATAAAACAACAAAAGTAGATCAAGGGAATGCAAATTGGAAAGGAAGAAGTCAAACTTTTGCTGTTTGTAGATGATATGGTCATATACATAAGTGACCCCCAAATTCTACCAGGAAACTTCTACAGCTGATAAACACCTTCAGTAATGTGGCAGGGTACAAGATTAACTCAAAAAATCAGTAGTCCTTCTATAAACATATGGTAAACAGACTGAGATAGAAATCAAAGAAACAACACACTTTACAGTAGCCATAAAGAATATAAAATATCTTAGATTAATGCTAAACAAACAAGTAAAAGATCTGAATGGAAAGATCTTTAAAGTCTTTAAAGAAAGAAACTGGAAAAGACATCAGAAAATGAAAAGATCTCCTATGTTCATGGGTTGATAAGATTAACATTATAAAAATAGCACTCTTATCAATCTACAGACTCAATGTAATCTCCATCAAATGTCAAAGATAATTCTTCACAGACTTCAAAAGAATTATGTTCAACTTCACATGGAAAATGAAAAAAAAAGCAAGATAGCTAAAACAATCTTGTATAATAAAGAAAATTCTGGAGGTATTACCATCCCTGACATGAAGCTCTCCTTTTGAGCTGTAGTAATTGCAATACAACTTGGTATTGAAATAAAAGCAGACTTGTGCATCAATGGAATCATATAGAAGATCTTTATATGGATCCACACATATGAATACCTGATTTTGACAAAGAAGTAAAAATTATACAATGAAAACAAATAAAGCAACTTCAATAAATAGCGCTGGCCTAACTGCATGTCAGTATGTGTAGAAGAATGCAAATACATCAATATCTATCACCCTGTAAAAATCTCAAGTTTAAGTGAATAAAGACCTCAACTTGAAACCAGTTACACTAAACCTGATAGAATAGAAAGTGGGAAGTTGCCTTAAACACATTGGCACAGCAGATCACTTCCTAAATATAAGACTAGTAGCACAGGCACTAAGAACAACAATTAACAAATAGGACCTCCTGAAACTGAAAACCTTCTGTAGGGAAGGACACAGTCAATAAGAGAAAATAACAGCCTGTAAAATGGAGAAAAATCTTCATCAACTTACATCTGACAGAGAACTGATCGCTAAAATATGTAAAGAATTCAAGAAACTAGACATCAAAATACTAAATAAACCAATTTAAAAATGGAGTGTGGATCTAAACAGATTTCTCAACAGAAGAATCTTAAAGGGCTAAGAAAACATTCATGGAATTGCTCAACATCATTAGTCATCAGGGAAATGCAAATCAAAATAATTCTAAGATACCTTCTTTTTTTAGATTTAGTATACACTTTATTTTAAATTCATTTTGGTTGTTGTACATTCAGAAACCTTGTAGTATCACCAAATTTTTCATGGACTACCAATTCAGTTTCACAGTCTCATATGTGGTCACAAATCAAAGTTTTAAGAAATCCGTCTAAAACATATTAAGTTAATGGCCAGGATACCTATTAAAGACTGGTCCTTAAGCACACTGAAGCAGGTCAGCAAAAGCCTAGCTAAATAGGGCAACTTTATAAAAACAAGTTCTCTAAAGGGTTGCTATGAAAAGATATAAATTACATTCTTGGTATAAAATAAATGCATCATCACCAGACTTCAAAGGTCCTCTAAGATTACACCTGTCAGATTGGCTAAGATTTAAAAAAAAAAAAAACACTAATGAGAGCCTATATTTGAGAGGTTGTGGAGGAGAGGAACACTTTTCCACTGCTGGTGGGAGTGTAAACTTGTACAGCCAGGTTGGAAATCAACAAAGTAGTTTCACAGAAAACTGGGAATCAATATACCTCAAGACCCATCAATACCAATCTTGGGCATATTCCCAAAGAATGCTCAATCATACCAGAAAGACACTTGCTCAACTATGATTGTAACAGCTATATTTATGATAAACAGAATCTGAAAAATCCTAGATGCCTCTCAGCCAAAGAATGGAAAAAGAAAAGGTGGTATATTTATAAAACGGAGTATTACTCAGTGTGGGGATATGTTTCAAATTTAATAAAAACAGAGGAATATTTAAATAAAAATATGAATATGAGAGGAATCTACCCACATTCAGTCTGGAATATCAGAGGACAGAGCCATCTCTTCAAGTCTCTGATTTCTATATAACAGTCCTAGCTGTCCTGGAACTACTTTGAAGACCAGGCTGGCTTTAAACTCACAGAGATTCTCATACTTCTGCTGCCCAAATGCTGGGACTAACAATGTGTGCCACCACTGCCTGCTGCCTTTCTTGGAAGTGGTAGCTGTTTCTCAGGCTCCGTCTCCGGAATTGAACCCTGATTCCCTGTCAGTCAGGAGTGGGTTAGACTGTTTTATTAAATTTGAAACATATCCCCACAACTCGGTAGCAAAAATAATGACATCATGACATTTGCAGGCAAATGGATGCAACTAGAAAAAAATCATTCTGAGTGAGGAAACCCAGACCCAGAAATAGACAGTATGTACTCATAAGTGGATAGTAAATGTAAAGTATAATCGGTCTACAATTCAGAAACCTAGAGAAACAAGGCACCAAGGAGGATGCTAAGAGGAACACACGGATTATCCTGGGAGGAGGAAATAGATGAGATGTCCTGGGTAAACTAAGAGCAAGAAAAGTAGACGGGGAGGGGATTAAAATGGGAACAGGAGAGATTGGCATGGTCAACTTGGGAGAGGGAAAGAGAGGAAAAGCAACAAATAAGATATCATGATAAAGGGAGCCGTTATGGAGTTATGGGGGAAAAAGCTAGCACCAGGAAAATTTCCAGGCATCCACAAGGATGACTCCAACTAACACTCCTAGAAATAGTGGAGAGGGTACCTGAACTGACCTTCCCCTGTAATCAATCATATTGGTGACGAGCTGATTCATCATCATAGAACCTTCATTCAGAAGCTGACAGAAGCAGATGGAGAGATCCACAGCCAAGCTTCAGGAGGTCAGTTGAAGCAAGAACAGAGGGATTATATGAGGGGGATGGTCAAGGTCATGATGGTGAAATCTATAGACATAGCTGACCCTTGGTAGTAGAAGCTCAGAGACTGTTTAAAGACAGCAAGGGAGCCTGCATGGGACCAACCTAGGCCCTCTGCATGTGACTAACAGGTGTGTAGCTTGATCTATCTATAGGGCTCCTAGCAGTGGGACCAGGACCTGTCTGTCTTGGGCAAATAAACTAATATTTGGAACATATTCCTAAGGAGTTATAACTCACTCAGCCTTGATACAGGGAAAGGAGCTTTGTCCTGATCAATTTGATATACCATGCTTTGTTGACTCCATGGGATGCCTACCCCTTTCTGAGGAGTTGGTGGAGGGGTAGAAGGAAGATCAGGGAAAAGATGGAGAAGAGGGAGGAGTGGGAACTGTGGTTGGTATGCAATATAAATGTTAAAAATTGATAAAAGGATACAAAACAAATTTCCAACTTCAGTAGAAAAATTACTTAAGTATCTAGACATTAAAATACCAAATAGTCTAATCAAAAATGGAGTACAGATTGAAACAGAAAATTCTGAACAGAAGAATCTCAAATGGCTGAGATACACTTCAAGGTTTGTTCAACATCATTACCCATCAGGTAAATGCAAATCAAACAACTCTGAGATACCGCCTGTCAGAATGGCTAAGATCAAAAACATGATGACAGCCTATGAAGGAGGGGATGTGGAGCAAGGGGAACACACCTCCATTGCTGGTAAGAGTGTAAACTTCTACAGACACTTTGGAAATTAGTATGGCAGTTCCTCAGAAAACTGGAAATCAATCTAACCAATGATCTAGAAGTGCCATTATTGGACATATATCCAAAGGATGCACATTCTTATCCAAAGGAGATTAGCTCAACTATATTCATAGCATTATTCGTAATAACCATAGCCTGAAAAATACCTGGATGCCCCTCAATTGGAAAATGGAATTAAAAAAATTGTGGTTCAATTACACAATGGAGTACTATTACTCAGCAGTAAAAGACTGCCATCGTGAAATTTGCAGGTGCAGTGTGACCATCCCCATCCCAGGTGCACGCTGAAGGAAAGGCAAGGGATCCTTCTTCCTGTGTGCATCTTGCACACTCAGGACAGTGGAGATATCTTGCTGTACTTGTTTAAAAACCACACTGAGCTCTGGGGATTCCTTGGGGAAAGTAGAAAGATCCTAGCATGGATGATCTTGGGAATAGCTCAATCAAGAGGAATAGGGTCTGTACCTGATGTGTGCCCAGAACACCTTTGTCCTCCTGGCACAGTGTAGGGTCTACTCACAGGGGTATTTAAGTCTGTCCTGAGTCCCCCAGGTTTCTGAGTTTGTGCAGGAAGGTGCTCATCAGTGTAGGAAGAGGGAGCAGTGAGTGCCCTCTCTGGGGAGGGAGGTGAGAAGAGGGAGCCCAGAGACTGGTGGACAAAATAAGGCTTGTTGGTCGAAGGGGAGGTGTGCCAGAGTAGTAGGATGTTGAGCGGGGAGTCATGGGGGCACAAAGATTGGGTCACCTAGAATGTCCTCTGGGGCTAGTTCTAGGGCAGAGGAGCAACTGTGTGGGGAATCTGGTGAGGTATATATGGCATCTCTCATTTTTATGAGTCCTGTTCCTTGGCTATGGAACTATGAGTAAGATAAATTTCACAGTCAAGTCAGAAATTACCTTAAAGCAAGTGGAAATCACACACAATTGCCAGTCACTGTGTTACTAGGAGGAAAGTGTTCTTGGGCTATGAGCAAGTATAAAAGACAAATTTGGCCCAAAGGAAAGGACTTCTTTTTTTCTTGTCTCTGTGCATCAAAATGACATCATATTTTGAGAATGTAACATGGGCAGAGTTTCAGAGGTAAAGGCTTTGAGAACAAGAGTATAATAAACTCTGGATAAAGGGCCCCATCAGGGCAATACAGGGCATCCCTGTTTGGTAGGGGTGAGAACTGGTCTCACCACACATACTCCTGAAGGACTACACCTTTCTGTGCATCTCAGGGAAAGGAGGACCCTCTCAGTGACAGATTAGATATGATAGAATGGGAATCCAATGTCCTAGGGGAAGGGAATAACATGGTAGCTGACTGTGGGTCTCTTGGATCAGGAAGCTTAGCTGGGAAGTACGTGGCAGGAGAATCAAGCATCCCAGCCAAGCATTCTGCCCCCCCCCTTCTGAAGATTGGCAGCAAGAACTATCTAGCTTGGGGAAAGGTGCCAGGCAAGAGTAGGGAGACTGAGTTCTGAGGATACATGTCTTATACATGCCTTAGGTGAGCTGTCACTGTCCCCACATCATAAGATAAGGGCAACTCCCAGGAAGGAGAAGAACAGCTCTGTACCCTGGGAGACTCCAGTGGGTCACCCTCCTTTGCCATTGCATTCAGGTCTCACAAAAGTGGTCAGCATAGCCAGGGTCTGTCCACTGCAAATAAGAGGTCTTTCTTTGCACAGAGACAAAAGGAACTCCAAGCACTGTCTTGAGGTACAGTGACAGTGACGTGTGTTATTACATCCCAAAAGACCAGTTGTCTCTCCTCAGACTGACCATTTGGTGAGCAGTTTCATCTATCATTAGGAAACACTCTCTTAATTGTTTAAATAAGATGTCACAAGACACTGGGTCACCTCAAAGAAGGGACTGATGGTTGGCTACTGGAAGACTCTACATTTAATTTTGAATTCTATCTTCCTGTCTCTCTCTGTCCCTTTGTCATACTCTCCATGAATACCATATATTACACAGAGTGATGGCTGTGATTGACTGTGCCCTGCATTTGCTCATGGGAGAGAATACAAGCTTTGTCCTCTGAGGTGCAGAGATGGGATCTGGAGAAATGCTTTGAAGAGGTACTGTAGAGATTCAGGTGCAGTTAAGGCCACAGAATTTCTTTTATGTATGTCTCTGCTTTTTCTGTGGATGTCCTATATGACCAGATACATACTAGGGGGTGTGCATGTGCCCAAGCAGAAGTGTATATTGGTTAGAAGTCTACACAGGCTTCAACTGTTGGACACCTTGTAGGCAGTCTTTCTGTTGGATCAAAATCTCATAATTTTCCAGACCTTGCTGGCCAGTGACCCCAGATGAACCCCCTCCCCCCCACACACACACCAGTCTGTGCCTCACCAGATGTAGGATCCTGAGGGCATTTCACTGTGCCTGGCTCATCCCATTGAACTAAGGCACTCAAGCACAGTCAGTATCTGAACTCACCCTCACGCCCTTCTAAAAGTCATTTCACAGACCTGGCTTGAGCCTGCACAGGTTTTTGTGCTTGCTGTCTGAACTTGTTAGTTCATACGTGTCGTTTCTCTTGGATGTACATGCACTGTAAGAAAAATTCGGGCAGCACAAATTGATCTTGAAAAGAAGGGCACAGATTTAGGTAAATGTGAAGATGAGGTGGATCTGGGAAGAGTTGAGGGAAAGCAGATGAAGATGACGAAAAGAAATTGTGTGAAAATCTCACAGAACTAATTAGGATGATGTAAAAGTATTTGATAGATGTCACGGCCCCTTACTTCTCTCTCATTTCCTGTCTCAACTGAGTGTCTTATCATACTATCATGTGCCCTTCTACAAAGAGCTGAGACACAGAAATAGAGAAAACAGATTGCACCAAAGTGAATTCCCTGAGATACAGAAAAATCCTGCATTAATCTGAGGGAGCAAGGAGTAGATGCCAGTGTAAGAATAAATATAATAACAACATAACGAACAATATGTCACCAAAAGAATCTGGTGATGCTACAGGAAGAATTGATCATGACAATGTGGAAGAAGCAGAAGTAAATGACCTTAAAAACAACTTTGTGAAGATAATAGAAGCCTCAAGAGAGGAAATTTTTTAAAAGCATCGTTAAAAAAAGAAAATTCTAACCAAAAATTGGAAGAGATCAACAAATCTCTTAACGAAAATGAAGAAAAATTAAAAAAAAAAGCAGTCAAACGGGTGAAGGAAACATTTCAAGGTTTAAAAATTAAAATAGAAGCAATAAAGAAGACAGAGGAAATGCTGAAAGCAGGAAATCTGAAAAAAAATGAACTGTAATTACAAATATAAGCATAACCAACAGAATGCAAGAGATGGAAGAAAGACTCTCTGGTGTGGAAGATTTGATAGTGGAAATAGATATGTCAGTCAAAGAAAACACTAAAACCAAAAAAGCCATAACACAAAGCATTCAGGAAATAACCAACACCATGAAAAGACCAAACCTAAGAATAATAGGAATAAAAGAAAAACAGCTCAAAAGCACAGAAAATAGATTCACAAAATCATAGAAGAAAACATTCACAACCTAAAGAAGGAAATGCCTAGAAAGATACAAGCAACAATAAGAAGCCCCCTCCTGGTCCACAGCTAAGAGCCCAACCCACAGGAAAACACAGCTCTAGGGACATCCCATGGGCCAAGCTATGCTCAAACCACAACCTCCATCATCAAACACTAGCAACAGAATAAACAGAAGCCACCTCCTGGTCCACAGCTAACTAAAGAGCTACCTAAGAGCCCCAGGCTCACAACTGAATAAGAGCCAACAAAGAGTCAACCAAGGAAGCAATGGGCAGATGCCATTATAAGAATACATATAAAGAATATAAAGAACAACCTGACACCTCCAGAAGAAGCTGATGGCTCCACAACATCAAGATCAGAGCAGAGCAATGAAAAGGAAACAGAAGAATACAACATAAAAACAACTTTATGAAGATAATAAAAGCTTTAAAAGAAGAAATTTAAAAAGTCCCTTAAAGCAACAGAAGACAATACAAACAAAAAAATGAAAGAGATGAAAAAAATCCTTGAAATAAAATACAGAAAACCAAGAAAAAGAAAACAAACAGGTGAAAGACACATACCAAGAAATAAGAAATGAAATAGAAGCAATTAAGAAGGCACAAATTGAGACAAAGTTGGAAATAGAAAACCTGAAGAAATGAACTGAAAACACAGATACAAGCATAACCAACAGAATGCAAGAGATGGAATAGAGAATCTCTGGAGTGGAAGATTCAATCGTGGAAATAGACGCATCAGTTAAAGAAAACAGTAAAACAAAAATAGTCACAACACAAAATGTCCAGGAAATGTGGGATACCATTAAAAGTACAAACCTGAGAATAATTGGAATCAATGAAGGAGAAGAACACCAGTTCAAAGGCACAGAAAATATATTTAACAAAATCATGGAAGAAAAGCTCCCAACTTAAATAAGGAAATGCATATAAAGATACTAGAAGCTTACAGAACATCAAATAGACTAGATGATCCAAAAATATCTGAACACCACATAATAATAATCATAATAATCAAGCCACTAAACCTAGAAAACAAAGAAAAAATACTAAGAGCAGCAAAGGAAAAAGGACAAATTACCTATAAGGGCAGACCAATCAGAATGACACCAGACTATTCAATGGAAACTATGAAGGCAAGAAGGTCCTGGTCAGATGTTATACAGACACTAACAGAACATGGCTGCCAACCCAGATTTCTATACCCAGCAGTACTGTCAATCACTATAAGTGAAGTAAACAAGATATTTCATGACAAACCAGATTTAAACAATACCTAAACACAAATCTGGCCATACAGAAAGCTCTAGAGCAAAAACTCCAACCTAAGGAAACTAGATACACCATTGAAACCACAAACAAAAAATAATAACATTCAAGAGAAACCCAAACAAGGGAAATACACACAAGGTGCCACCAAAAATAATATCCCTTAATATCAATGGAATCAATTCACCTATAAAAAGACACACTCTAACACGATGGATTTAAAAAAAAAAGTGATTCTTCTGCTACATACAAGAAACACACTTCAAAGACACACACAGGCTCAGAGTAAAGGGTGGGGAAATTATTTTCCATTCAAATGGTCCTAATGAACAAGCTTTTGTAGCCATCCCAATATCTAACAAAATACACTCCAAACTAAAATCAATCAAAAGAGACCAGGACAGACATTTCTTACTCATCTCAGGAAATATCCACCAAGATGAAGTCTCAATCCTGATATTTAAGCCCCAAACACAAGGGCAACTACATTTGTAAAAGAAAAACTACTAAAGCTTAAACCTCACATTGAACCCCACACACTAATAGTAGGACACTTCAATAACCCACTTTCACCCTTGGATAGGTCAACTAGTCAGAAACAAGCTAAACAGAATAATAAGGGATCTAACAGATGCCATGACAAAAAATGGACTTAATAGATATATGCAGAACCTTCTACCCAAACCAAAGGAATATATATATTTTTCTCAATACCCCATGGAACTTTCTCTAAAACTGATCACATTCTCAGATATAAAGCAAATATCAATAGATACAAAAAATGGAAATAACTCCCTGTATCATATCAGACCACTATGGTCTAAAGCTAGATTTCAACAACAAAATCATAGAAAGCCTACAAACTCATGGAAACTGAACAGCTCTCAGTTGAACCACCTCTGGGTCAAGGAAGAAATTAAGAAAGAAATCAAAAACTTCCTAGAATTTAATGAAAATGAATCCACACCATACCCAAACTTATAGGACACAATGAAAGCAGTACTAAGAGGAAAACTCAGCACTAGATGCCTTTATGAGAAACCTAGAAAAATATCACACAAGAGACCTAACAGCACAGCTGAAAGCTTTAGAAAAATTAGGAGCAAACTCACCTAGAAGAAGTAGATGGCAGGAAATAATCAAACTTAAGGCTGAAATAAATACAAAAGAAACAAAGAGAACAGTACAAAGAATAATGAATCAAAGAGTTGGTTCTTTGAGAAAGTCAACAAGATAGATAAACTCCTATTCAAACTAATCAAGAAGCTGAGAGAGAGTATCCAAATTAACAGAATCAGAAATAAAAAGGGGGACATGACAACTGACACCCAGGAAATCCAAAAATTTATCAGGTCTTACTTTGAAAATGTATACTAAACTAAAATGGAAAATCTAAAAGAAATGGGCAGCTTTCTGGACAGGTACCACTTACCAAAATTAAATCAAAATAAGATACATGACCTAAACAGACCTATAACCCCAAAGGAAATTGAAGCTCTTATTGAAAGTCTCCCAAGTAAAAAAAAGCATGGGACTGGATGGATCCAGTGCAGAATTCTACCAGACATTCAAGAAATAACTAATACCAGTACTCCTAAAACTCTTCCATAAAATAGAAACTGAAGGAATATTTCCAAACTCTTTTTATGAGGCCACAATCACCTTGATTCACAAGCCACTCAAAGATACCACACAGAAAGAGAATTACAGAGCCATCTCCCTCATGAACATTGATACAAAAATACTCAATGAAATTCTGGCAAACCAAATCCAACAACATATCAAAAACTCACCCACCACAATCAAGTAGGTTTCATCCCATAGATTCAGGGATGGTTTAACTCGCATAAAACTGTGAATGTCATCCATCATATAAACAAACAGAAAAAAAACACACGATCATCTCATTAGATGCTGTAAAAGCCTTTGACAAAATCCAACACTCCTATATGATAAAAATCCTGGAGAGATCAGGAATACAGGGAAAAGATATAAATATAATAAAGGCAATATATAGCAAGCCAACAGCCATCATCAAACTAAATGGAGAAATACTCAAAGCAATTCCACTAAAATCAGGAACAAGACAAGGCTGTTCTCTATCTCCTATCTATTAAATAAGGTTCTCAAAGTTGTAGTTAAAGCAATAACAGAACCAGAGGAGATTAAGAGGATACAAATTGGAAAGTTAAAAAGTCAAACTATCTTTGTGTACAGATGATATGATCATATACATAAGTGATCCCCAAAATTCTACAAGAGGAAAACCTATAGCTGATAAACACTTCTGCAACATAGCAGGAAACAAGATAATTTTAAAAATCAATAGCCCTCATATACACTAAGGATAAAAGGGCTGAAAAAGAAATAAGGGAAACATCACCCTTTATCATACTTGCAAATGGCATTAAATATCTTGGTGTAAGTCTAACCAAAGAAGTAGCAGACCTGCTTCATAAAAACTTTAAGTCATTGAAGAAAGAAATTGAAGAGGGTATCAGAAAATGGAAAGATCTCCCATGCTCCTGGATAGGTAGGATCAACATAGTAAAAATGGCAATTTTACCAAAAGCAATATACAGATTCAATGCAGTCCCCATCAAAATCCCTACACATTTTTTTACAAACCTTGAAAGAATAACATTCAACATCATATGGTACCGCGTCCAGTTTTGGGGTGTTCGAGTCTTGTCCAGGCGAGGGGTGTCGAGGTTAAATAATCTGCACTCTGGAGTCCTTAGGTTCTATCATTCAGGATCACAATGATTTATTTTGTACACCTTACATCTTAGTCCTGCTTCTCTCTCTGCTGCTGCTTCTCTCTCTCCTAGTCCCCCACTTAGCTCCTCCTTTCTTGACTCTCTTACACCCCTCCCCCTAGTCCGGCCCACCCAAGGTCTTGGAAAATCCCCAAAGACTAGCACTCAGCAGGGGGCAGCAGTAAGGAGACTGTAGAGCAGGAAAACATGTTTTTCTTAATCCCCCTATTTAACATAAGGTTTTAGTCCTTTGGGGAGGAGGAGGGGCCATAAGGGCCAGAATGGCACTTATTCGGGAGACAACAATATGGAATGACAGGAAACCCAGGATTGCCAAAACAATCCTGCTCAATAAAAGAAATTCAGGAGGAATCACTATCTCTGACTTCAAGCTATACTATAAAGCTATCCTAATAAAAACAATCTGGTACTAGCACAAAAACAGACTTGTGGATCAATGGAATCGATTTGAAGACCCCAACATTAATCCACACGCCTGTAACATCTGATTTTTGACCAAAAAAAGGCCAAAAATACTCAATGGGAAAAGATAGCGTATTCAACAAATGGTGTTGGCATAACTGGATGATAGTATACTGAAGAATGCAAGTAGATCCAAACCTATCACCTTGCACAAAACTCAAATCCAAGTGGATCAAAGACCTCAACATAATACCAGCTACACTGAACTTGATAGAAAATAAAGTGGGAAATACCCTCCAACACATTGGCACAGGTGAACCCTTTCTAAGTATAACACCAATAGCACAGACACTAAGAACATCCATCCATAAATGGGACCTCCTGAAACTGAGAAGCTTCTGTAAGGCAAAGGACACAGTCAATAAGACAAAATGATAGCCTACAAAATGCGAAAAGATCTTTACCAACCCTACATCTGACATAGGGCCGATCTCTAAACGATATAGAGAACTCAAGAAACTAGAGCCCAACAACATAAATAACCTAATTTTTAAAAATGGGGTTCAGAGCTAAAAAAGGAATTCTCAATGAAATAATTAGAAATGGCTGAAGGAACTTAAAAAATTTGCTCAGCATCTTTAGGCATCAGAGAAATGCAAATCGAAACAATTTTGAGATGCCACTTTACACCTCTCAGAATGGCTAAGTTCAAAAACACAGATGACAGTCTATACTGGAGAAGATGCAGAACAAGGGGAACACTCCTCCATTGTTGGTGGGAGTGTAAACATGTAAATCCACTAAGGAATGCAGTATGGTGGTTCCTCAGAAAACTAGGAATCAATCTCTCTAAGGATCCAGCAGTACCACTATTGGGCATATACCCAAAGGATGCACATTTGTACCCGAAGTGCATCAGCTCAACTATGTTCATAGCAGCGTTATTCATAATAGCAAGAATCTGGAAACAACCTAGATGCCCCTCAACTGAAGAATGGATTAACAAACTGTGGTACATCTACACAATGGAGTACTTCTAAGCAGTTAAAAAAAGAACATCCCAAAATTTTCAGGCAAATGGTTGGACTTGGAGAATATCCTTCTGAGAATATCCCAAGCCCAGAGGGATAGACATGGAATGTACTCACTCATAAGTGTATTTTAGACAAAAAGCAAAGAATACCCAAGCTGCAAACTGCAACAACTCAATGCATGGGATTAGAAGGAAATTAAGAGAGACATTCAGAGATTCCCCTAAGAAGGGAAAATAGAAAAGATCCCCTTTGCAAATTGGGGTTTTGATGGGTTGCAACCAAGAACAGTTGGAAAAAAATCGTGAAAGAAGGAGATAGTTTAGTGAGAGGAGCAAAGAAGGAGACGAAGCAAAATGGATATCTCAATAGAAGAAGCCAGTGTGGGGTCGGAAAGAGACTGGGTGTGAGGGAAATGTCCAGGAACTCTCAGGGTGTCCCTGGCCAAGTCTCCAAACAATGGTGGAGGAGGTGGGGTGCCTAAATGGGACTTCCCCTATAATCAACTGAGCAAACACCCTAGGTGTCATTGCAGAACCTACACCCAACATGGAATGGAGGTGGGGGTAGAGGTCCATAGCTGAGCATTGGGCAGAGGTCTTGGTCCAGCTGAGAGCAGGGGAGGAGAGTCTGTATGAGCAAAGGGATAGAGATTATGAGACAGGTTTCCATGGTGATGGCTGGCTGGAACTTAGGGGAGCTCACTGAATCAGGAATTGCCACTGGAGATCCATCAGGAGGGAGCTGGGCCTTCCCGGGGATGGACAGGTTTGACTTCCATGAGTGTGTGGAGTCACCAGGGAGTGGGATCAGACTGTGTTCCTGTTCATGGGCTGGTATCTTGGAGCCCATTCCCTATATCCAACCCAGCATTGACTCTGGGATGAGTGAATTGCATATGCCAGGAGTGGATGTGCCTTCACCTTGGGACTTCTTGCCCTTTTGGGGGAGGGGATGTGTGGATGGGGAGGGGCAAGGCCAATGGCTGTCTGGGAGAGATTGGGAGGGGGAGGAGAGAGAGAGCAGGAGGATACATCTATGTAGATGACTTTTTTAATGAAAATAAAATTGGAAAAAAAATATACAAAAGCTTAGGAAACACCACATAGACTAAGCTCCCAAAAAAGTCTGCTTCTCACATAATAATCAGGCCACTAAACCTACAGAATAAAGAAAGAATGAGAAGAGTTCCCACAGTCACCTGATCTTTGTATTCCCCATACTTTTCCCTGGACTTCATGAGAACTAGTTACCATATGTCACAATGTCTATAAGGACTTCTAAAACAGCTTCTACCACTACCATGCCTGTGGCATCAAGTTGTGCTTGACTACCATGCCTGCGACATGCGTTCAGTCACCCCTTCCGCTTTCCTCCCCTCCCTATTTTTCATAAGGCCCACACACTCTCCTGATCTGTGTATTCCCTATACTTTTCCCTGTACTATGTAGCAATGTCTTCATAAGGACTTTTAGAACTGCTCCTGGCAAGACTGAGCCTGTGCTGTTAAGTCAAAGAGTTTGCCTATGGTGTGTGTGTGGGGGGGGATAAATGGGGTCAGTTCTTGCTTCCTATTCCCTCCCCTCCACTTTTGGATGAGGCCCACCCACGTACTCTCCTGATCTACATATTCCTCATACTTTTCCTGGACTTCTTGAGAACTAGATTACATATGTCACAATGTCCTTATAAGGACTTTTAGAAGAACTTCTACCACAGTCAGGCCTGTGGCAACAAGTCAAAGAACTTGGCTACCATGAGTGTGACCTGGGTTCAAATCCTGTTTCCCCTTCCCATCCCCTCCCTTTTTTCATGAAGCCCACACACTCTTCTGATCTTTGTATTTCTCATACTTTTTACTGGACATCTTGAGAACAGGTAACCATATGTAGCAACCAACGCCTTTCCAAGGACTTTTAGAACAGCTTCTGTCAGTTACCTCATGCAGCAATGTCTTCACGAGGACTTACAGAACAGCTCCTCCTGAGGCTGAGCCAGGGGCATTAAGCCAAAGAGTTTGACTACCATGCATGCAAACCTGAGTTCAATTCCCACTTACCTTTCCCTTCCCTCCTCTCCCTCCCCTTTGTATCCCTCCTACATCTCACTCCTCTGGCCTCCCATATTTGGTTCTCAGAGCTATATGAGAGGGATAGGAGGGGACTGAGGAGAAGTCATCCCTTTAGATTTTACCCGTTTTATCTGATGTCACCTTTTATTGTTTATTTTTCTTTTAATGTTTTCAGTTTACATAGCATTTACAGGTGCCCCTCCTCCTCCCTCCCTTATCCTGCTCCACCTCCTCCCAGGTCCCCCATCCTTACATTTCCGGGATGAAGCCTACCTGATCATGGTAGATGATATTTTGATGTGTTCCTTGATTTGGCTTACCAGCATTTTATTGAGTATTTTTGCATCGATGTTCATGAGAGAGATTGGTCTGTAAATCTTTGTCGCACCTTTGTGTGGTTTGAGTATCAGGATAACTGTAATCTCATAAAGTGACAATGTTCCTTCTGTCTGTATTGTGTAGAACAGCTTAAGCAGTATTGGTATTAGCTCTTCTTTGAAATTATAGTAGAATTGTGTTCTGTGCTGAAACCATCTTCTCCTAGACTTTTTTTTTGGAGGGAGACTTTTAACAGCTGCTTCTATTTCCTTGAAAGTTTTACATATATTTAAAAGTTGTTTGTATGGTCTTGGTTTAATCTAGGTATATGGTACCTATCAAGAAAATTGTCCATTTCTTTTAGATTTTCCAATTTTGTGGAGTGCAGTTTTTTTAAGTATGACCTGATAATTCTCTGGATTTCCTGGGTGTCTGTTGTAATGTCCCCCTTTTCATTTCTGATTCTGATAATTTGGATATTCTCTCTGTGTTTCTAGGTTAGTTTGGATAAGGGTTTATCTATCTTGCTGACTTTCTCAAAGAACAAATTCTTTGATTCATTATTCTTTGTGTTGTTCTCTTTGTTTCTATTGTATTGATTTCAGCCTTAAGTTTGATTATTTCCTGCCATCTCCTCCTTCTAGGTGAGTTTGCTTCTAATTGTTTTAAAGCATTCAGCTGTGCAGTTAAGTCTCCTGTGTGAGATTTCACTAGGTTTCTCACATAGGCGTCTAGTGCAATGGGTTTTCCTCTTAGCACTGCTTTCATTGTGTCCTATAAGTTTGGGTATGCTGTGGATTCATTTTCATTAAATTCTAGGAAGTATTTGGTTTCTTTCTTAATTTCTTCCTTGACCCTGAGGTGGTTCAATTGAGAGCTGTTCAGATTCCATGAATTTGTAGGCTTTTTGTTATTTTTGTTGTTGTTGAACTCTAGCTTTAGGCCACAGTGATCTGATACGATATGAGGAGTTATTCCTATTCTTTTTATATCTATTGATATTTGCTTTATGATGAGTATATGGTCAATTTTAGATAAAGTCCTATAGAATGCTGAGAAATATGTATATTCTTTTGTGTTTTGGTGAGTTTCTCTATAATCTATTAAGTCCCTTTGGGTCATAACATCTGTTAGATCCCTTATTTCTCTGTAGAGTTTCTGTCTGGTTGACATAGTAGCTTTAGTGGTGTTTCTTTTACAAATGTAGTTGCCCCTGTGTTTGGGGCTTGAATATCAGGATTGAGACTTCATCTTCGTGAATTATCATGAGATGAATAAGAAATGTCCATCCTGGTCTCTTTTGATTGATTTTAGTTTGAGGTGTATTTTGTTAGATATTAGGATGACCACACCAGCTTGTTTTTTTAGGACCATTTGATTGGAAAGTCTTTCCCCAACCCTTTACTCTGAGCCTGTGTCTGTCTTTGATGTTGGAGTGTGTCTCTTGAATGCAGCAGAAGGATGGATTCTGTTTTTGTATCTATCGTGTTTGGCTGTGTCTTTTTATAGGTGAATTGAGTCCATTGATATTAAGGGATATTAGTGACCAATGATTGTTATTTCCTGTTATTTTGGTGGCAGCTTGAGTGTATTTTCTTTTTTGGATTGTTCTTGTATGGTATTATCAGTTGTTTGTGGTTTCAATAGTGTATCTGGTTTCCTTAGGTTAGATTTTTCCCTCTAGAGCCTTCTGTAGGGCCAGGTTTGGGGACAGGTATTGTTTAAATCTGGATTTGTCATGAAATATCTTGTTTATTATGTATGGCGATTCGTAATTTTGCTAGGTATAGTAGTCTCCGATGGCAGCCATGCTCTTTTAGTGTCTGTATGACAGCTGACCAGGACCTTCTTTCTTTCATTGTTTCCAATCAATAGCCCAGTGTTATGGTTCTGCCCCATAATCTATTCTTTTATCCTACCATTTATATATCTTTTATTTTTCAGAGTAGTTTCAATAACCTACTCTTTTGTTCTATCATATCTGCATCCCCTTTATTCTTCTTCTATTTTATAAAACTTGAACCCTGAATCTAACTTCTTTTGTTCAGAATTTTTCCTGACCATTACCAATACAACTTGTAACCAACCACCCTAAACAATGACAATTATCCACAACTCACTGAAAGATAAAACACCACCCACTGTACCCATTTGGAATGTGGGTGTTGTGCACTTAAATTTACTTCATGCTGTCTGGATAGGGAGGTAGTTGTATGATTTGTTGTCCAGTCTCTGCATAACAGAAGAGTGCAGGACTTAACTCCTGGCTAGAATAATCTGTGAGGCTGGATTATCTCAGCTAGCAACCTCGATATTGTTCTCAGTAGTTTGTAGTCCAAAGCTGATATTTAGTTGGCATTTGTCAGATTACTGGTGCTATCATAGTCCATGTGAAATTATCATTATGGGGCCGCATCATCCTTTTGATATTTCAAATGTCACAATTACGCATAGTCATGGTTCACTGCAGAAAACTGACAGTGACTCATACACAAAGTCATTTACAGAAACCTAGATGAAGACATTTTCTAGAATTACTTAATACTCCAACTATTAATATGACAAAATTTTTAATATGTTTATATATATTAATCTTATAAATATTGATATAAAATTCATACCTTAAGAAAAAGTTTTATATACTTAAAATGAAACCAAAAAATCATGAGATTAGTAGTAATAGAATTGTCCCTTAAATTTTGTTTTTCTTCTGTCCCATATCAAATGACTTTTCTGATATGATGCAGAGATTTTGCATTTTTCTTTAACAAGCATGCTTGAGTTTAGACAAGGAAAAAGCCACACTCCAATTCTAAATTCAGTTTTAATTTATAATTAAACTGAGACTTCAATTTCTCTTACAAAAAAGACATACAGACGTTAAGCACTGAGATTTTACCTTGTAGAGTATACTGATAAAAATAGGCACGACTTTTCTTTGTAATTTTTCTCTGGACAGCCTTCCCATCTGCTTTAGACATCTAGATGATCAAGGTCTTTTTTTCCTTCTTAAGGATGAGTATATCTTTCTGTAAAGACAAAAACAAAACCCCGAACCAACCCTTGTTTGGTGAGTTTTCCTTACAACTTATAAAAATGTCACATTTGTATATGAGCCATCATTTGTACTTACCAAGAGGTTTCTCAAAACTTCTGTTTGAATTCAGTCTTTTCATTTTGATGGCATCCATAGTTTTTCTTCATCTGTGGAAACAAAAAAGAAACGCCATCCCCAGCGTAGCACATATCCTAGTTTCCATTCTGAGGCCAAAACACCTTTTAAGTAGACAGTCTTTTCTAGTTCAGCAGCTGCTTTTCTCTAGTCCAATGCCTTTCAGCAGCTGTTGCTCCTTTCCTACTAGCACTGAGAAAATGCAAAGTTAATAAAGCATTATGGCGTCTAATTCTGTGGTTTTTTGTTACCCCTTTCTGTTTATTTAGCAAATCCTTGAGAGTTCAATTTGATCTTTCTATAACTGCCTGCCTTGCATGATTGTGCAGTATACTTGTAATATGTTTTATATTGTAATAAGCAAAAATCTGTTTCATTTTACTAGAGACATATGCTGGAGCATTGTCAGTCTTAATTTGTACAGGTATTCCCATGATGACTATAACTTTGAACAAATGTGTGATTACAGAATCAGACTTTTCTAAGCTAAAGCCAGTTGCCCATTGAAATCTTGAAAACTTATCTATTGTATGGGGTACACATTTTTATTTTTCAAATTCTGTAAAATAAAACACATCCATCCGCAAATTTTCATTTCTATGTATACCTTTAGGATTACTTCCTGCCAGTAATGGAGTTTGGTTATAGAAGGAACAGGTAGGATATTTTTTAAACAATTTCTTTGACTTGTTGTCAAGTGACGGAAAAAATCCTTTTAAAAATCTTTGCGATGAACATGATGGTTTTATGAAACTCTGAAGCATCTAGCAAAATTCCTATCAATAATTGATCAATTTCATCATAACCTTTTGCTAGAGGCCTGGAAGACGTGTGTGTTTTATGTAAAGGATGAATCCTATTCCTGATTATTTATTGTAACAGGATAAATAACGAAGTTAGTTCAGGAGTAAAGTTTCAATGTGTGAAATAAGTCTTTGTGACTACTGAGAGTCAATAACTATGCTAAGAGTTCCTTTAAAATACATTAATATCATCAGAATAGCATTCAATTCTGATGTTTAGAGAGAATTAGAAGGACTTTGAGCCACTTGCTTAAACTTTTTGATTCGTAGCCTGCCTTTCCTGACTTATTGTAGTTTGCTGTACAATGTGAGGTAGGATCTAGTTATTTCTCTTTATAGATTGAATGTTTTTGCTTTGAGGAATTTATTTGTTAATCCCCCAAATAACTACAGGCTCTTTGCCAAGTTTCCCTTTCTTCCCATAAATTGGTCAATTTCACCACTGACGGTACTACAATTTCTGTTGGTATCTTTATCTGTCAATTGGCAAAGTCTTAATTTTCCTTCTAAAATCAAATCCAAATTATTTTCCACTAATGTCTTTAATTTCTTCATCAGCTTATGCGGTAGAAATATGCACTCCAATGTAGTATTTTCCCTTTGCATTAAAATTCCTGTAGGAGAACGGTTAGAGGGTAAAATAACCAGAATTCAATTAAGGTCTGGATACACACGATCCACATTTGCATCCTGTAATTTCTTTCCCACCAAAGCTAATTCTCTCTCAGCTTCATCTGATATTTCTCATGGACTTTTAAAGTTCTTGTAATCATTTATGGTTTTGAATAGATGATTCAGATCATCATTTTTTACCCCAATAGTGGCCCATAAATTGGAACTATCTCCCAGTAATCTTAGAAAACCATTAAGATTCCACAATTTATCTCTCCTAATTTGCATCTTTGAGGGTCTCAATTTTGTACACCTATTTTATATCTTAAATAATTAATAATTAATAGAATCTTCTCTTTGTATTTTTTCAGAAACATTTGTAGACCCCAAGCAGGCATTTTTTTTCACTTCTTCAAACATTCTTTCTAACATATCCATATTTTAATCACCCAGTAAAAGGTCGTCTGTGTAGTAGTAAATGTTAGATTGTGGAAATTGCTTATGTATCAATTCTAATATCTGTAGTACAAAATATTGGCAAAGTTTGAGGCTATTGAGTGTTCCCTGTTGGAGAAACTTTAATTGATATCTCTCTACAAGCTGAGAGTTATTATAAGTAGCCACTGTGAAGGCAATTTTTTTCTTTGTCTTCTTCTTGTAAAAAGTGTAGTGAAGAAATGGTCCTTTAAGTTGATAAATATAAGGCCATTTTTTAAGTATGAGAGAAGGCAAAGGAATTCCAGATTGTAAAGATCCCATTAGCTGAACAACTTGTTAACATCTCTCAAATCTGTTACTATTCTCCACTTTCCAGATTTCTTTTTAACAACAAACACAAGAGAATTCCAATGGCTAATTGATTCTTCAATATGCTGAACATTTAACTGCTCCTGTACCAGCTGTTCTAAGGCCCGCAGTTACTATTTTGTTCAAGACTATTGGAAAACCTGCACTGTCTTATGTGTTAACCATTTGAATAGTAGAGCTGTCCTTTGAAAGATTTGTACAGTCTGAATGGAGAGTGACATAATACCTTCTAATTTTTTCTCAGAAACATATGTTAAAATATCCAAGATTCTGAGACTATTTAGATCATGTCCCTACAGGAAAAGCTAATACAATTGTTCTAATAAAGAACCATAGCTACAAGTAGAGACTGGCTCGTAATGACATACTGCTATATCCAAAGGTCGGTGCCTAGCTCAACACACATTGGAGAAGCATTTCTTGCAGTATATGAGCATTAACATGAAGAAAGAGGAATGGACAAGGTGCAGAGAGGGAGGCATCTGTCCAAATGTGATGTCTTTATTAAAAGCCTCTTCTCAAGGCTCAGGGATGTATGTAGAAGAGGAGGAGAAAAAATTGTAACGGTCAGAGGTGAAGGACCAACAGGACCGGTACACTTGTGAATTCACTGAGACTGTGGCAGCATGCACAAGACCTGTAGAGGCCCAAGCCAGACTGGGTCCCAGAACTGAGAGGGGCAAGTGGACACAAGGTCTCACCATTAACCATGTAGCTATTTGCAGTTGATACCTGCTAGCAGAGGGAAACCAGTTTTCTACAATGGAATGTCATGGGTGTATTAACCAAACTCCAGGGCAGGCCTCATGCTTTGGAAATGTTAGTGAGAACAAATGAATCTAGGAAGAGAGTAAAAACATGATCAAAATACATTGTATGAAAATATTTAAATCAGCACAAAAACTAAAACCAGACAAACCGAAGAATTCTTACTGCACAAATTCTATTTAGTATTAAATATAAAATATTAAATATAAAATATATCACCACAGTGAACAAACTATAGTCGGTTCTTACCTAGTTAACTCCTCGGGCTGAACAGGGTAGGTCCTGTCTCCAAGAGTCCTCAGACTAACAGGGCACTCAGGAAAAAAGGGCGGAACTTTTGCCTTCATCTCCTTATATTTATTTCCCTGTCCTTACTTCCTTCTTCAACACTGGGGGAGCTAGGATTAAAGGTGGATGCCATTGCCACTGGACTGTTTGGCCTTGAATTGATCTCCATCAGGATCTCCAGAGGATCTCTGCCTCTCAATTACTGGGAGTAAAGGCCTGGGCCACCATTACCTGACCTCCGTGGTTTTGTTCTGTACTCTGATATTTCAGGCTATTTTTATTGAATATACAATACAGCACCACAGATTCTAAAATCTAGTGCAGCAATATACAATGACAACAAAAACCAAGACAAAATATGAAAAGACAAACAACAAAAAAAAACCAGACAAATGTTAGAATATAGTGTGGTCATAGACATTAGAGGGAGAGTCACTACTGCCCCTTCCAAACTAGGATACATTCAATTGCACTCTAAATACTTATCATTATATGCTCAGATCAGCATAATAAGTCTTACCATTCATGAAAGGAGCCTTGTTTTGCGATAGAGGGACATTATTACAGAAATTAACGACTGTTAAATTGGTGAGAATAACCGACTTCGGTGGCCCATCACCATCAGATGTATCTACAATACAACATCAAAGGCTTAGGGAACAGTTTGAAAGATGGGGCAGAAAGAGCCAGAGGACCAGGATGTCTGTGATGAGAAGCTTTCTCTATGTGTGACAGGGATGTTGCACTCATAAAATCTCAGCACTATGGTCACCTAAACAAGTCCTACACAGTGACATCATTTGCCAGGCCAACATGGATAGTGGGAATATCACCAGGCCCTATACTTTTAAAAAATCACATAAATACACACGTGCCAATATATTCATGCATGTACACCACAAACAAAACAAATGCAAATAATATTGCATCCACCAATCATATTTCTTCCTCTTTAGAAAGCATTTTAAACTGTCTTCCTCTCTGTGATTTTCACTGAGCAGAGACCACTAAAGGGGAAGATGCAATTTGAAGTAGCAGTGCAAGTGTATGTATTATTTCATGAAGGTTTAGGATTGTTTATTTGTTTATCTTGATGGAGACTGAACCCAGGGTTCCCTGCATGCTGGGTAAAGTCTCCACAATTTATCTGTATCTCTAGCTCAAGACTCTTTTCTTTATTTTTTTGCACACCTAATTTTATCTATTTATTTTTTGTTTTTTACATCCTGACCAAACTTGCCCCTCCCTCCTCTCGTTCCAGTCTCTGCACTCAACTACACTTCTTCCCTCCAACATCTAATCTTTATCTCTATCTCAAACTTTCTCTTTACTTACACTACTGATATTCTAAATAAATTCTAGAATATACGTTTGTTTGTTTATCCTCCAACAGGTATTGAAGGATCCAGGGCCCTGTATTTAATTGGATAGTAAGTAATTTGCATATTGGATAAGTGTACAGGTTTTATTGTACGCACATTTCATACTCGGAATCTCACAATTAGTATATAGGCTACACCAGGCCACTGAGAGATTTTCTTCTTCTTCTTTTTTTCTGGAAACACAGTTTCTCTGTGTAACAGGCATGGCTGTCTTAGAACTCACTCTGTAGACCAAGCTGGCCTCAAATTCAAATATCCACATGTCTCTGCCTACTCAGTGCTGAAATTAAGAGCATACATCACACATGCCAGCTTAGGCCCACTGACTTTTACAAGTGTTTCTCATGGTTTTGAAATCAAACAAAAAAATCCATACATGGCATATCACACAGAGATTTACTTTTGGGTCCTTGTCCTAATTAAAAACTTCTATCAACAAAAAAACTTTGCATTTCATTTTTTGTGACAGTATTATTTTTACTAGCTAGCCAATTCTGGAAAACAAACCCCAAGAGGTGAGTTCATAAAAGAACTGACAGTACACTAGAACCATGGAATGACACACAGCAATGAAAAGGAGTAGCAAAAGTTCATCGCTCTGTCTCTTTTTTGCTTGCTAGAGAATAAAATCTAGGGCTCCACACACACTGAGCAAGCAGGTTTATCACAAGCTACATTCCCAAAGAATAGAGTTTTGATGTATGCAATCAGGTGTGTAGAATTAAGGGTATGGTGGTGAGGGGAATAGGCCAGTCACAACGATTTTCATAGGATGTTCTGGAAATGACATGATAATGGAAACAGTGGTCAATGCATGCTGCAAGGTGTCATCATAAAACCTTGCATGTGTCATTCTTTTGTGAAGGAATAGAAATGAAATTGATTGCAGTGGTAATTGCATCAATTTTTACATATGATACAGAGAGGTCTACACACCAAGTGTTCCACTGTCAGTGTCCTGCTTTTATTGAATTATACAGTTGTGTATCGTGCAAGGTAAACTATTTAGGACGCTAATTAGAGAAGAGTACTCTATATGCTCTGATTCTTTTTATCTAAAATGGGTTTGAAACAAACAAAATTTTCATATACATGCACACACACACCAGACTTACTGTTCCTTCTGGGCTACAGTCAACAAAATGGAATGGAAGCAGTTTTGAAAAAATGAAAGCCAGAAACTGCATCAATGTTCTAACTTTATTAACAACGAATTAAGGTGGGAAAAGCCGCAATCTGAAGTTGTCAAAATGCTGGTTCATTTGATGGGAGCATCATAACAGGGATGATCACTATCTGGCTGCCCTTGCTAAGGAGCATCTCTTCCTGGAGTGTCCCTGGAAGAATGCCAAAACCACTAAGGGAAAAGACCGGTACATTTGTTGAATAAGTATGAAAGTTGCCATCTGAAGGTATTGTTGTCACAAGGCTGAACATTGTTAATGCTTCTGCCCATGCTTTAATAACGATTTCACCCCAGGTAATGGTGATGTTGACTTCCATGATTCTATAGGTTCTGATCTTCTTCGCATGGGGATTTCAATTCCAGAGTTATTCCATCTATTCCTGGAGAAGCCTTTGAATCATACTTTTGTTTATCGACAGAGGCACCTGGGTCTTTTGTCTTCTGTGTATTTTATCTTCCACAGGAGGGGGTGTGAAGTTACCAGAGCTGAGTGTCAATTTATTGAAATCTAATGCCAGGTTTTCATAGGAGTTTGAACTAGACATTTCTTCTATCCCTGTCTCCACAGAGACCCCAGACATGTTCCCCACACACTTCTGGCTGTGGTGGCACTCACATTTGAATGTTTGGTCTGCATCTTGTTGGGAACAGGCTTTTCTTTTCTCGTCAGATTTGTTAGGTAGGAGAAATCTAACACGTTTCTTTCTCTTTGTTTTAGTAAGGTTGATTTTTTTCTGGGGTGATCTTTTACTCTCCAAATGCTGCTCTTCTTCCATACTGACAAAGAAAAATACCCCACATGTTAGAAACACTACATCTAGGAAAACTGCACATGCTGCACATACTCCAGGGGCACCCACAGACACAGGCAGATACACATCTCAGAAGGAGCCCCTGATGGTTTCAGTGATGGGAATCTTAGTTTCTAACTGGTTAGTGAAGGTATTATTGTTTGGTTTTCTTTATGGGTACCAACATATCAACGAGCAAACAGTGTGCTCCTTAGCTTTGGAATGTTGGCTTTAGTCCAGTTTTCCTTCTACTCAATGTGTACCATAAGAAACCCCATGGCAGAAGTCATTCAAGTGGAGTGCACAGAACACTATTTCTTAATGGAAGATTCCATCTTGACAAATAGCCCCTTCTTTAACTTCTCCTTTGAGCCCTTACTCCCTCCACATAAGTGTGATTTGAGATAATCTTGTCTCAGAGGACATCTTTGGGGTTCCAGGCTCTACAGATAGAGTTACTCCTAACACTCCTACTTAAGGCCTAAAGAACAGTTACACAATTTCAGTCCCACTTGCATGGCAGGAGAATAGAATCATCAGAGACCTCCCTAACCCAACTCTCTACAGCCCAGCAACATTAACCAGAGAAGGATAAATGGGCCAGTTCCTGGGCATGATGTGTGCTCTACATAACCTGCAGCTCAGGCCAAAGTGGTCAACATCCACCCCATGCAGAGACAAGTGGAATACCAGAGAAAACATAAAGGTAGAAGCTATCATGCCCTGTGTTTTGTACAAAAAATGTTGAAGGGGGCACTGTTATAACTCATGGGTATCAAACTCTCTTTGAACACTCATTCACGTTTGATTGATTCCCAAAAGCCATGTAACCTGTGGTAGTCCAGTTTCTCTAACTAGAAAAAGACCAAAGAGTCTGTACATGGTATTAGATCATCAGATTATAGCCATGACCCGAGGAACAGGATACAAGCCTCACTTGGGAAGCATGAGTGTGGTTGATAAAAATCAGTCTAAGTGACTAGTCTCCTGAAGCACCAATTCTCACTTCACCTACTGAAGGAGATGACCTTTCACTGTCTCTGGGCCTCTTCCCTTCTGTCTGGATGCCAAGCACTGCTTCAGTTCTTATGTTATGTGATGTGCCATGGAGAATGGCCTTGAGGGGATACAGAGAGCCAGACTCACAGAGCTGAAGGCCTAGAGACAGTGCAGAGAGGCTGGGCCCTCCTTGAAGAGGTCTTCCGGGGAAGTGGAGATGTGTCCAGAGCCTCTCTGAGAAGCAGTGTTTTTCTTGGGAAGAAGGGTTCTTACCCTGCAAGAAGAGGACAAGCTGGGGAAAGGAGAGGAGCCTAGGTCAGACTGGCCATCAGCTTCTTACCTTGATCAGTCTTACTTCTTTACATGTGATATCAAGTTCCACTCTCTGATTGAGGGCCCTGAGACCATCAGCCCCACCTCACCCCACCTACAGCCACAGTGCACAGTGTGGCATCCCTGGAGGGGGCCTGCCAGAGGCTCTGGGGCCTTGCTGGGACTGATTGTGACTAGAGCAGAGTTTACAAGGTGTTGGCATGACATAACAGTGGAGGGATGTAAACACTGGTCCTAAACTCTGTCCTAAGGGTGTTGTTGGTGCCAGAGGAAAGTGCTCATGGTTAGGCTCATTGAAAAGGAGTGAGAACCCCTGTGTGACAGGCTGGGACCACCTCTCTGGTAGTGTCCCCCAAAGTCCACTAATTTCCATTTGTTTGTGTCTGCTTTTAAAAAAGAACACCCTGAAACTGTTTGCTATGTCTTACATGAACAATCAAGTAGATGCCAACAACAGCTTGCTGCTAAAGGAATGGTGTAGGCCAATATGAACTCCTTTGTATTCACTGGAATGTGCTGAATTTGTCATTTAACAGGGTTTGGGGGACCCAGTCCCTTGTAGCTCAGTCTGGAATCAAACTCTCTTTCTAACCACAGTGATCCTGAGATTCTGATCCCCCTGCCCACAATCTCAAATGCTAGTTTTAGAGGCCTGTACTACCACCCCAAATTTATGTGATGCTAGGCATCTCTATCAAACAAAATGCGTTCCCAGCCCCTAAAAGGGTTTGTAAAAACTGAATTACTGTGTTTCTTCACAGCAGTACACACATGAATACACTGTACTTAGCCTATCTCACGTGATCCATAGCCCTTGTTTGTCTCCTCAATTACACCCCCTTGCTTAGCCCCTTCTTTGCCAAAACAGGATATCTGAAGAGCCAATCAGTGTCTATTCAGCATTATTGTTCCTAAGTGATGATGGCAGCAGCATTATTATGGTATGGTCATCTTTTTGAGCCCGTATATGTGGTGAAATATTGAGTATTTGTAGCAGTAGGGACTCCTGGACCAGGACAGCCAGAGGTCCAGACCCACAGACCTGCAGTCTCAAACCACTTATCTGCCCACCTCTGCTAGTACTACAAATATTTAATAAAATGGGACTGAAATATCAGAGAACAGAATCACCCATAGTCAAACCATGAAGGTCAGAGAGTGATGACCTGTGCCTTTAATTCCATCATTCAGGAGACAGAGATCTTTCTGGACTACTGTGAGTTCAAGGCCTAGCAGCCAAGCAATGGTAGCTCACAGATTTAATCCTAACATGTGGGGATATGTTTCAAACTTAATGAAAAAAAATCAGTCTGAGATATCAGGGGGATCTACCCACAGTCAATATAGGAGGATCAGAGAATGGTAATTCACACCTTTAATCCCAGCACAGGAGTATCCCGGAGTGGTGACCCAGGCCTTTAAGCCCAGCAAGTCCAAGTTTGAGGCCAGCTTACTTTACAGAGAGAGTTCCTGGCTCCCATGCAGGCAGTGGTGGCACAGGCCATTAGTCACAGCACTTGGGAGGCAGAGGCAGGAGCATTTGTGTGAGTTTGTGGCTAGCCTGGTCTACAAAGCAAGTTCTAGGACAGCCAGGACTGTTACACAGAAATCCCTGTCTGAAAACAAAAACAAAAAAGGCTGGAGAGATGGCTCTGTCCTCTGTATTTCAGACTGGTTTTTATTGTTTGAAACATATCCCCACATAATTGGAAACATATCCCCACACTAACTCTAGTACTATGATATGAAATTGTACAGTAAAGTAAAACAGCTGGATAGGGAAATTTATGTAAGGCAGGAGAAAGCAAAAATGTAGGATTCTATAGAAGCAACAGCCAGGCTGAGGACTCTTAAAGACAGCACTTACCCTCTTCAGCCTGAGAAGTTGGCTGGGTTTGAATTGACTGTGATATGTTTGTTTTCGCGAGTATCCCAGTCTGATATTATTAAATATGCAATATATCACTACACACATGGCTTCTTAAGATTGTGAAATGGAGGGGCACAGAGGGCTTTGGCATGCTGTATCCAGTGTAGGATTTAACAGGTCCTGTAAACTCCATGCAAACCTAGATAACATGGGTCTTAACTGCTGGGCTGTGTCGCCATCTACTGATGACTCCCATCTCCACCTCTGCACCTCCATCTTGGTGATTGTCCTGTTTATAGCCTCCACCAAGACCACTCTTACATTGTAGTCTCAGGGATCCTGAACACTCTGTGCACCCGCTTGAACTCACCCTCCCCAAATACTTGTGAATGCATGTCTCCTCTATTCTCAGTAATCTTTGAAAGCCCTCACCATCTGAGGACTGGCCCACTGCCTCACAATGGTCCCACTGTCATCCCTAAGGTATCCAGACTGTCTAGAGAACCTGTCAATTCCTCTCTGACTCACTCATAAGCCTCTTCCCCTCCTTCACTCATATGTAGGGAGGGATGCAGTGACACACAGAGAGTGCCTGCTCCACAGAGACTTCTTCTCAGGCCGTCATGTCACTGCTATTTGTACACAGTATGAAAGCATGCATGGTGAGTGGAAGCATGTGTGGTGCATATGCAGGTAGAAATGGGTGTGTATATGTAGAAATGTATTCTGAAAGAGTCTAGGAGCTGCATGTGCACAGTAGCCTCATGTTCCAAGAGAGGAGCAGTGCTTGGAAAGTTGAATGCGTTTTATCTCAGTAGAAAGTCAGGTTCTGAGAAGCAGCAGAATTGTGTGGAGACAGGAAAACCAAATCTAATTTCGCAGTTTACAAAATGTGGTCAAAGCTGGATGATGAACAAAGAGAGGATTTCAAATCTTTATGGAGTAGACTGTAGGCAAGCTATGCCTTCTCTCCTTTGGATGTAAGAATGTCAACCAGAGCCTGCCCGTTTCTGGGAATGCATCCCTTACTCTGAGTGTGAAATGCACAGTGAAGATTTGTTTCCACATCAGCCACATCATGTCTTCTACTTCCCAATACTATTTATGGACAAGGTGGTAAGGGAATGGGTGAAGAGGGATGAACAACACTGATGTGACTCAAATGACCTGAGAAATTCTCTGTTCACAGACACCACACCATCATAGGCTGTCACGGTTTTAATTGGTCTCTAGTCCAGAGGGAGTTTTCTGGAAAATAATGCTGCACATCCTAGTTTTCTCATTCTGCTGAAGTGAATGGATGCCTGTTCAACATTAGTTCCTGTGAATTGAGAGCTTCCTGACAGTTTCTTTAGTGCCATTTAGAGACAGGAGAAGCCAGCCATTACACTGAATTTAATACTCACTCATAACAGCGAATGTCTCATTTCCAATGATGGATATGTAAAACCTGTCTGTGACAGCGTCACTGACAATCTACTATTTTTTTTTAATTTAAAGAATGTTTTTATACTAATCAATTTTCCTCCTCTGTCCCTTCTTTCCAGCCACCCCCAGCATTCCCCTGTGGTGGAATTCAGGTGTTAGCTGACAAGGCAGAGAGGTGTGTCTCTGGAATTCTAGGAGCTTGAACAGGGCATGGACAGCTCCATTGAAAAGGCTGCTGGGATCTTGAGCTGCCCCTGTTTTGTTCCTGCTTTCTTGGAAACTGGATCAGCAACCCTGTCTTGGGGCAGTCCGAAGTTCAATAATTGCGCTAAGGCTCAATTTGGATTCATGAGTGTTAAAATACCTTTTAATAAATATTAATACTTTGTATGGTATATTGCAAGTGAGAATTTCTGCAATATTCCCCCATCCACTTCTCAGAGAGGTTGAGGATTCCTCTGAGGAGTAAATAAATCATCATATCCAGTTGAGGTAGGTCCAAGCTCCTCGCCCCAGGCTAAGTAAGTTGTTCCTCTGTAGGGAATGAGCTCTGAGATGTCAGTTCATTCACCAGGAACAAATTCTGATCCTATTGCAAGAGGCTTGGGGAGATCAGGGATACAAGAAAAATATCTAAACAAAATAAAAGCAACATACAGCATGGTGACATCCACCATCAAACTAAATGGGGAGAAACACAAAATCATTTGACTTAAAATCAGAAACAAGAGAATGCCGTCCACTCTCTCCGTATCTATTGCATATATCACTCAAAGTTCTACATAAAGCAATATGACAAGAGATCAAAGGAATACAAATTTAAAATGAAGAAATAAAACTTTTGCTATTTGCAGATGATATGATTATAACTGACGCCCAAAATTCTACTAGCAAACACCTACAGCATCAGTAATGAGACAGGACACAAGATTAACTAAAAAAAATCAGTAGTCTTCCTATATAAAAATGATAAACAGAGTGAAAAAGAAATCAGAGAAATATACCACAAATAATATAAAATATCTTGAAGTAATATTGCATGAATTCTAGTTAGCATATAACATAAAAATATCTTGGGACAATATTACACAAATTCTAGTTAGTCTATACAAAAAACCTGGAGCCAGATATTGGGGAAACGCTTGGATATCAGAGAGAGGTAACAGACGACAGTCAATTCTCACCCAGTCAACTTCTCAGGCTGAACATGGTAAATGCTATCTTCAAGAGTTCTCAGCCTGGCTAGTTGCTTCTACAGAATGCCTGAATCTCTGCATCCTCCTACCTAAAATATCTTCCCTGTCCAGCTGTTTCTCTCCTGGGTTCAACTATGAATCAGATACTAGAGTTAGGATTAAAGGTGTGAGCTACTACTGCTTGGCTATTAGGCCTTCAACAAACAGAAAACCAGAAACATCTATCTTCTGAGTGATGGGATTAAAGGCATGAATCACCACTCTCTGGCCTTCATAGCTTGACTGTGGATAATTCTGCTCTCTGATATTCCAGGCTGATTTTATTAAATATACAATACATCACCACAAGGAAACTCTAACTAAAAAACTGAAAGACCTGTATGACAAGAACTGTAAGTCTTCAAATAAATAAAATAGAGAAGACGTCAGAAAATGGAAGGGTCTTATGCTCACGGGTTGGTAGGATTAACATAGGAAAAAATGGCAATCTTACCAAAAGCAATCTAGAGATTCAATGCAATATCCATCAGTCTTACAAGACAACTTTCACATTTCTCAAAAGAAAAATGTTCAGCTTCATATTAAGAAACAAAATCCCAGGGTAGCTAAAACAATCCTGTATAATAAAGAAAATTTCAGAAAAATGAATGACTGGAAGCTCTACTATAGAGCTATAGAAATAAAACAGCTTGATATTATTATACAGAGACATGTGGATCAATGAAATCAAATCAAAGATCTTGTATTGATTCACACATCTATGAACATTATGTTTTTGACAAAGACAAAATCATATAACAAAAAATTTAAGCATCTTCAAAAATGGTGCTGGTAAAACTTGTTGTCAGCATATAGAAGAATGCAAACAAATCCATATCTCTCACCCTGCACAAAACTGAAGTCCAAGTGGATCAAAGATTTCAATATAAACCCAGATACACTGAATCTGATAGAATGGAAAGTGGAAAGTTAGTAGTAGCCTTGAGTGCATTGGCACAGGAGACAACTGCCTAAATATAACACCAATATCACAGACACTGAGAGTAGTAATTAGTAAATGAGACCTTCTGAAACTGAAAATCTTCTGTAATTCAAAGGACAGTGTCAATAAGCAGAACGACAGCTCACAGAATGGGAAACAATCTTCACAAACCCCACATCTGACAGAGGGCTACTATCCAAAATATATAAATTACTCTAGAAACTAGATATTAAAATACCAAATAATACAATTTTAAAAATAAGGTACAGATCTTGAAAGAATAAAATGATAGAAGAATCCTGTTTGACTCTTTCCCCCTTAACTCTCTAGTGTCATGATAGCTGTTTGCCCACCAAGCCAAAACCCTCCCTCGCCCCTGCCTGAGGCCCCTGAAGCTGACCTAGGTTGGCAGAGTCTCAGTGACTGTCTGCTCAAGGACTCAGAGCTTTGTTTACAGGATTTCTCAGCTGCATGTAGGATGTCCAGTCTAAACAAAGCTTGCTTCTTGCACTCTTGAGACACATTGCCCGGTCAGCCTGATCTGAACGTAGTGACTCAGGCAAGACCACCCTGAGTAACCATGAGAACTCCCCCTCCCCTTACCAGAGTGCTGTATCCCCCTCCCCTACCTAAAGTGCTGTATAAAAATTCTACCCTGAGAACATTCAGGGCTCTTGGCTATCTTCTTGCCTTGAGCCTATTCATGAATGTAATAAATTTTTTAATCTTGCAAGAAATCTGGGTCTGGGGTCTTCTTTGTTTTGGCTGATAATAATCTAAACAGAGAATTCTCAACAGAAGAATCTCAAATGGCTGAAAGACATTTATGAAATTGTTCAACATCCTTCCTCATGAGGAAAATGCAAATCAAAATGACCCTAAAATATCATTTTACATCTGTTAGATTGTTGAAGATCAAAATTACTAATGAGAACCAATATTGGGGAGCGTGTGGAGTAAGGGGAACACTCCTTCTCTTCTGTTGGGAGTGCAAAAGGGTATGGCATTTTCTCAGAAATTTCAGAATCAATCTACCTCAAGGTCCAGCTATACCAATATTGGGCATATACCCAAAGGATGCTCAATCATACCACAAGGACATTTGCTAGACTATGTTCATAGAAGCAATATTTGTAATATCCAGAACCTGGAAATAACCTAGATGCCCCTCAACCAAAAAGTGGATAAGGAAAATTTACACAATGAAGTGTTACTCAGTGGTTAAAAAAAATGGCATCATGAAATTTGCAATCAAATTGATGGTACTCAGAAGAAATAGAAGACAGTTCAGATATTTGGAGGTTGGGGCATGCAGTAGTGTTTTCTGTATGCTCTAACAAATAAAGCTTGCCTAGTGATCAGAAGACAAAGCTAGTGCTAATTAGCCATAGAGGCCAGGCAGAGGAGGCACACAACTTTAACCCCAGCACTTCAGATCTTATGCCTTTGATTCAAGTACTTGGGAAGGACACAGTTGAAGTACACATTCTAGTTTGTATTTAATAAAAACTCAGAGCCAGATATTGGAGAAAAGCTGGAATATCAGAGAGAGGAAACAGATCACAGTCAAATCTCACCCAGCAATCTTCTCAGGGTAAAAGCTATCTTCCAGACTTCTCTGACTGGCTCCTCATCACTTTTACAGAATAAATCTGTCTTCCTATGCATGCCTTAAATACCATCTTCACCCAGTTATTTCACTTCCAGTGTACACTTCTAGAGTAATTTATATATTTTGGATAGTAGGGCTCTGTCAGATGTGGGGTTGGTGAACATTTTATACTCTGCATCAAATTCTAAAGATAAGATTAAAGGTGCGAGCTACTACTATTTGGTAGTTAGGCCTTGAACTCATTAAAGCACTGAAAGATCTGTCTCTGGAGTTATGGGATTAAAGGAAGAGGTCTTTCCCCTAATGGGATTAAAGGCATGAGTTACCAACTGTCATTTCTGTGCAGGGTCCAAAGGCATGAGTTACCACTCTTGGACCCTCCTGGCTTGACTGTAGGTCGATCTGTTCTCTGTGATTCAGACAGGTTTTATTAAATATAGAACACATCACCACACACACTCCTTTAATTCCAGCACTAGGGAGGTGCAGACAGGAAGTGATATGGCTGAGCATAGAGAGGAATCTAAGTTAGGAAGAGATAAACCTCAATCTTTTAAGCCTGGAAATTTGGTAGAGGGTCAAGTCTTACTAGTGGCTTGCTCTTCAGTCTTTCTGGTCTTTCAGCATTTATCCTGATATCTTTCCCCGGGTTTATATAAAGAACAGTTGGGATTCATGGTACAGAGGTGGGAGATGGGAGGATGAGAACAGGAGAAATTAGGTTGGGAGGGTTGAGGAAGGATAGAGGGGGAAGTAATAAAAGATTTATTGATGATTGATGTTTTGGGATAAGAGAGAAAGCTGGTGCCAGGGAAAGTCCCAGTAATCCACAAAAAAGACCCCAGCTGAGACTTCTAGCAATAGTGGAGAGGGGGCCTGGACTGGTCTTCTACTGAAATCAGATTGATTGTCATCGTGGAACCTTCATCCAGTAACTAATGAAGGAAGATACAGAGATCCACAGCCAAGCACTGGGCTGAGCTCTGGGATTCCTGTCTAAGTCAGGGAGGAGGGACTGTACAAGACAGAAAGACTGAGATAATGATAGGGGAACCCACAAAAACAGCTGACTTGAGCTTCTGGAAGCTCACTAACTTTTGTTCTTCCAAAGTTTGGAAGAACTGCAGGGACCAACTGAAGTCCTCTGCATACATGAGAATAAGGAGCACTGTGAATCTTGTGCCTGCTCTTGGGATTCTTCTGTTGTAACAACCTGTCTATCTTTGTTATGGTAATTTTTGCCTAACCATATATTTTATTTGATGTTTGGTGGTTATCTCTTAGAAGCCTCTTCTTTTCTAATGAGAGATCAAAAAAAAAAAAAAGAGTAGATCTGGAGAGGAGGAACTTGGAGAAGTAGAGGGAGGGGAACCACAACCAGGATAAATTATATGACAAAAGACTATTTTTCATAAAATCAAAAAGCAATGACATAAAGACAATGATGGTTGGAGTATATTGGGCACTTACTTAATCAAGAGAATACAAGATTTAAAAAAATCTCTTATTTCAATTTGTGTGTGGGGGGGGCTGGATCTGCATATAATTAGAGTGCCCATGGAGTCCATAATAAGGCATGGGATTCTCTGGTGGGCAATTATTCTTTACATTTCTGGGGGGCACCACGAGGTCTTTTGGAACTAACTCCCAGGCCACTGTAAGAACAGAACATGCTGCTGTTAACTGCAAGACTCCTCTGCACTTTTTAAAAACATTACACAAGGCACAATATATTTGGCCTGACAAAAATAGGACAAGCTTTATTAATGGAACATGAGAAAGGTCTGAAGAAATCATGACTGTAAAAAGAGTCAATGGAAGTTTAAGGACTTTTGGACCATAATGTGCAACTGCATGGAGTCCATCTGCTGAACAAGGGATCAGATACTGTCAGAGTGTTTCCTCTCTCCTTTCTATTCCCCCTCAGTGCCCAGATATCACAATGGATTTTCTGTCAATGCTGGAGTCTGGCCCAGGTGCAGTGTGACCCTCACCATCCCAGGTACATGCTGAAGGCAAGGCAAGGGATCCTTCTTCCTGTGTGCATCTTGCACACTCAGGACAGTGGAGATATCTTGCTGTACTTGTTTAAAACCCACACTGAGCTCTGGGCATTCCTTGGGGAAAGTAGAAAGATCCTAGCATGGATGATCTTGGGAACAGATCAATCAAGAGGAATAGGGTCTGTACCTGATGTGTGCCCAGAACACCTTTATCCATCTAGCACAGTGTAGGGTCTACTCACAGGGGGATTTAAGTCTGTCCTGAGTCCCCCAGGTTTCTGAGTTTGTGCAGGAAGGTGCTCATCAGTGTAGGAAGAGGGAGCACTGAGTGCCCTCTCTGGGGAGAGAAGTGAGAAGAGGGAGCACAGAGACTGGTGGACAAAAGGCTTGTTGGTCGAGGGGAAGGTGTGCCAGAGTAGTGGGATGTTGATCGAGGAGTCATGGGGGCACAAAGAATGGGTCACCTAGAATGTCCTCTGGGGCTAGCTCTAGGGCAGAGGAGCAACTGTGTGGGAATCTGGTGAGGTATATATGGCATCTCTCATTTTTGTGAGTCTTGTTTCTGGGCTGTAGAAGTGTGAGTAAGATAAATCTCACAGTCAAATCAGAAATTACCTTAGAGGAAGTGGAAATCATACACAATTTCCAGTCACTGTTACTAGGAGGAAAGTGTTATTGTGCTGTGGACAAGTATAAAAGACAAATTTGGCCCAAAGGAAAGGACTTCTTTTTTCTTGTCTCTGTGCATCAAAATGACACCAGATTTGGAGAATACAACATGGGCAGAGATTCAGAGGTAAAGGCTTTGACAACAAGAGTATAATAAACTCTGGATAAAGGGCCCTATCAGGGCAATGCGGGGCATCCCTGTTTGGTAGGGGTGAGAAATGGTCTCATTACACATATTCCTGAAGGACTATATCTTTCTGTGCATCTCAGGGAAAGGAGGACCCTCTCAGTGACAGATTAGATATGATAGAATGGGAATCCAATGTCCTAGGGGAAGGGAATAACAAGATAGCTGACTGTGGATCTCTTGGATCAGGAAGCTTAGCTGGGAAGTACGTGGCAGGGGTACCAAGCATCCTAGCCAAGGATTCTGCTCCCTCCTGACTCAGGATCAAGTAGCACAGACACCAAATGAAGCCAGCCAGGATACTTGCAAAGTTTAAAAATTTTGCATTACCATTTAAATAAGGACTACAAATCCTCTGGGATATTGTAGGGGCTGGTAGTATATGGAAGTTTCCAGGTACAAGGACAGTGTAGTTGTAGGGTTTGAAGTGGGGAGCAAGGTGTCACAAGATGAGTCTAAAGTGGGAGCCACTCACACTGGTCTATGAAGCAAACATTGTGGAAGAAAGTGTAAGATTTTGTTGCATTGCCTTAAAGCAGTGGAGAGGTTGCTGTGGCTGCTGAGACCATGCCAGTTCCCCTCACTACATCCCTGCACTTACACTGTTAATTTGCACCATCCTTCACAACTACATTCAAAGAAATATTTATATACATGCCCTCAATCATTTAGAGAATTCCAATGCAAGAAGTGTGAGAATAATACCCTCAAATTACTATTATAATACTTCAGTATGGCCTCAACATGTCATGATGAAGTTAGAAGTGATTCCAACAGCCGGGGTGGAAATCTTAGGACACTGCTGAGAGACAGGCTGATGGACAGTGGAGAAGCTGAAGCTTCCTGGACAAAATACAGGGTGAGGGCTGAGAAAAGGACTTGTGGGGATCCTGGTGATGATGCTGGATGAAAAGAACCAGAGCCAGTCCAAGAGTTCTATAGCAATTAGGACAGTAAGGACATGTTTGAAACTGGTAAGCTAGAGATGGCAGAGACCTAAGGAAAGAGATGTTACCAACCTGTAAGGGAGAAGTTCCAGGCCAGCCAGACATATACATTTGAATCCTCATGACATAGCCATATAACTCAGGCCCAAACCAATGGATAGCACTTGTGAGCAAAAGAGATTTCAAAAAACTAGGTCTTGAGGAATGCAACAATGCATATGTCAGGTGTTAGGGTTTAGCTAACCTAAAAAGGAAGAGGCAGAACGAAATTAAATACAGTGGGTAACATAGCCACACCAGCGTTTTAGGAGAGCAGCATGCCAGCACAATTTCACATCAGTGCTGATGTCCCCCAGTTCAGAAGTCCTGTTGTGATGACTGAGTCACCCTGGTACTCTTACATCCAACAGCAGTTACTACCCTGTCTTGGAAACTCAGTGCTGATGGAGCACTCACTGAGTTAGACAAGAGTTTCCAAAATTTGATCTCCAGTAGTTCCAGAATATAGGCTCCTGGCTTTTACCCTTGTAGTTTTTCAGCACTATCCAGTCCACTCCAGATAACTAATTCTAGCAAATGGACCAAGCATGTCTTTCCTGTCCCAGTCTGATAACCCTCACTGCTTGTCTCCAATTACTGTCTGCATCAAGGGGTTTTGCTGTGTTCTATTTGCCAATAGAGTCTCCACAGGAAGTGTTCCAATTCAGACCTTGTGGAGAAAGCTGCCTTTTGAAATTAAGAGTAAAAGTTGTAAGTTAAACTGGACTAATGCACTTCTGATTCTTCTTCCTTCTGATGAGGGCCATGGGCCCAAAGGAGATTCAGTCTTTAACATGTCTAGATGCATGAACTCTGTATAAAATGCACCTATATAAAACTCTGAAGCATTAGGCAAGCACATCTCATAATGAACTTGTGCCCAAACACAGAGTAAGGTACAACAACCTAAGGACCACCAGATGCTAACAATAGTATGAAAATAAAAAGTCTGCTTCATGACAGGCTGCTCCAGTCAACACAAGACAGTTACCATTTCAGCAGATGTACTGGAGGCCACCCAGGCAGCTGAGAAATCACCAAGGATGTGTCAAGTGAATATCACCAACAAGGGCCCTCAGAACATCAAGGAGACTAAAGATTCACTATGCTTAAGATGAGCACTAGGAAGTTAATCTCCCAGTCCTGGATCACAGGGATACCACAGGATTAAATGTTATTAGAGAGAGTAGCAGTGAAGGTTGTGCTTATAGCAGATCAGTCCTGTCTGGTGAGTAACTTACCAGCGTGTTGTCCCTATATGCTACATGACTGCCTTGCCCCTCTACACCAGCGCAGGAAACAGGATCCAATCTGACCTCATATTTACATTGAATTCTGAGAGATGTCTACATAGGAAATAGCTTCCTTTCTACTTGTGCATTTTTTAGTGGGTTTTTATGTGTGTATGTTTACTTTTGTATATACAGGATATTAAACCTAGGGCATGGTACATGGTAAGCATATGCTAATACTGGGCTATATTTTAAGCCTTCTCTTTGGACATTCTGTTGACACAAAGTCTCACAACCCCTACATAGACCATCCTTGGAATTACTCTGTAGCTTTGCTTTACAGCCTATGATCCTCCTGAATCAGCCTCCCAGCTAGCTGGGATTACAGGCTTCCACCAGCAGGCTTGTGGTTAGTTTTTGCTTTTTTTTTTAATTTAATCTGAAGATAAGGACTTGGACAACTTTTCTCTTCCATGAAAGGAAATGATCAGTACTGTTTCTCCCCAGAAGACCAACAATTAATGTTTTTCCGTGTTAGTTTGCTTTATCCTGTATGCTCCATGATGACTTTAAAATCGGTTATAACAAGAAAACTCAGTATAGAAAAATAGTGTCTGCATTGGGGTAAAGTCCAGCCAGTCAGTATTGTAACAGTGTTGGACCTCTCACAAAGGTCAAGAAGGTATGCCATGTCTACGTACCCGGTCCCTAAACTATCTTAAAGAACTCAAACCAGACAGAGAGGTCCATCTTGTACAGAATACCTGCTTTCCTCTCAGACAAAGATCATATGATATTGGAAATAAATTACAGTGTAGAGAATGGCACAAGAGTTCAGAAAACCCTTCAACAGTTACAGTTTGGTAGAGACCTCCAAGGGATCTTTGCTTCAGTCTGTTCTGTGTTGTGGTCACACACAGAAAAGGATTCCCCAAAGGAAATGATCTAGTGGCTATGTTAATCTGCAACTGGGGCCATGTGCAAGTAAGACAGAAGACAGTATGAGGATTGTGATATCATACAGGTGATTGTCACTCCTCTCAAGAGAAAAATCAGAGTGAAACCACAGTCATCTGTGAGAGGCCCAATGAAGAAACTTCACAATGATGGAGCTGATATAAAACCTAGGAAGGAATTCAAAACCAACTCTTCTGTCCATTAGGACTCATCAAGTGGTCATTTAATGGCACAAACATGGCCACCAAGTCTGTACCTCAAAGTCCTTCTTCTTGAACTTGAGCCAAGCTATCGCTCACCCATGTCTGTAAATAGACAAGGATACTATGGCTAGAGATGCTGAAAGGGTATAGGCATCAACTAGTAGTCCCTTTTAAAAACCATCAGGAGAATGTGGGTTTCAGGACAAAGTTTGCTGGGAATCATAGAGATATGAAGTGGGAGCTCTTGGTCACTGACAAGGCTGACCCATCAATGCCAAGAAACTGGTGGATGTAAAGACAATGCCTCAAAGATTTCGGTGTTAATTATCTTTGAAAGCGCCTAACTGCCTCCTATTAAGAATTTCTGTGTGTGAAGGCAGCCCTCTCCACATGTTATTTCCTTGGAATTTATGGATATGTCTCCCTATCCCTGTGTGAAAACAGTCATACAGATAAGATCTTCCAGGTCTTTGTTCCCCTGTTTCTTACTATCTGTTTTCCCTATGATTAGCATTGCTAGAAAACATAGTAGCAACTCATTAAAGCTTTTCTCAGGCATCTAGGGACAGCCACAGACAAGATAACACATTTATATATCATAAAGTCACCACCCCTGCTGATTAGGGCTACTCGGAGCTAACTAACCCCAATAGTTTTCTAAGGCTTCCTTTAACCTGGATTCACTAACATAAAATCCTAACTTGAAGGTTTAAGGATGCAAATTAAGCCTTCATGAAATCTTCTCTAGGGAAGGTGCTTTTGCAGATCAAAGGGCTGCAAGGTCCCTTTCAATGTTTAGTCACCTAGCAACCCTGTTCCTTATGGCTTCTTCAGGAGAATCAGTCTGGTTGGGGCATATAAGGCCTATCCTTTCATTGTCATGAGGTGCTGCTGTTCCATCATCACCATCATGTCGTGCCATGTCATGTCGTTGCTGTACCAATAAAGATGTACTGAAAAGGAATTGCTCTAAGTTTGATTCCTGAGAAGAGATTACAGTAGAAATATCCCTGGTTGGTGAAGAAGCACATCTTCCTGAAACTCTGAGAGAAAGCCTATCTGGGGCAGGACCCTAGGTTTTTGTTAAAAGTTCTTGATTTGGAGATAGAAGGAGTAAAATCATGGAGACAGGAAGGAGACTGACCCCGTGAAAGAGTGAGAGAGGGCAGAAGGCAGAGTGTGAGAAAGGCAGATGGAAGAGCTATATAGAAGCAAAGAACCAAGAGGAGGAGGCTGCATTTCAGTCTCTGGTCCACTGAATATGCTCTTCTTGGCATCACTAGGCCTAAATACTGTCTCGTTGCACAATGCAGTGAGTATCTCCAGCAGAAGCATCTAGAATCAAGTTCATCTTGCATAAGTCAGCCAAGTTGCATTATGGAAAGGGAATTTGTCTAAGTTGAAAAGACCTGTTACCTCTGGCATTCATTCTATCTATCCAGTTGTGAACCTTAAGCTGCAGTGTCTCATTGCACAATGAAGTGTGGCTATCTTCAGCAGAAGCATCTAGAATCAAGCTGGCCTTGCCTAAGTCAGACAACTTGTATTAGGGAAAGGATGATTGTCTAAATTGAAGAAACCTGTTCCATCTCTCTCTGTCTTTCTATCCAGTTGTCAGCCTTAAGCTGCTCATGGACTCCTGTTACTATATGCAGGGTCTCAGGGATAACTTCTGACAAGTTATCCTCCTGCCTTTGACTTGAAGAGTTCACCCTATGTCTTTCTCTAAGGGTGTGGGGAGGAAGTCACTGGAGTTGTAGCCCATATGAGGTTGTTCCTAGAGGCCAGTTAGATCCTCACTCCCTAAACACAAGCCCTCTATCACCCTTGGCGAAACATACTTTTCCTGTTGTAAGTACTTGATTCTTCACTAGATACTGGTCATCCCTTCTCTTGCCTGCTGGGCTTAGAAAATACTTTACAAGAGGGATAGTTGTAGAGGTTGTAATTACATCATTCCAGTAAAGTCTTGGGATCAGTTAGGACATAGGCTGGTGATAGATACATAACGTGCAAAAGATAGTACAAAGCTAACACAATGTATTTACAAGGACAAGAGATGAAGCAAGCAGATTTTTGGGAGTTTGAGACCAGATAGAAGTACATAGTCATTCCAGTTAAGGCTTGGTCACATGATAAGAGCCTAATAGCCCAACTTTAAAAACAAACACAATTCAATGTTTAAGAAGGACCCCACTTGATAGCACAAGCAGTCAATCCTAGCATACATAAAACAGTGGCAGACTGATCTCTTTGTGTTCCATGACAGCCTGGTCTACACAGACAGTTCTGGGGCAGCCATAGTGAAGTGTGTGTGTGTGTGTGTGTGTGTGTGTGTGTGTGTGTGTGTGTGTGTGTGTGTGTGTGTGTCTGACACAGAGACAGGCAGAGATAGGGAAAGAGAGACAGAGACTGCTTTTATGCTTTTCAAGAGGACAGAGGACCACTTTCTGGAGTCCGTTCTCTCCTCCATCACGAGGATGACAGAAATTGTACTTGGATTGTCAAGCTAGGTTAAAAGCACTTTTATCCTCAAGATATCTCATCTGGAGCCAGTTAGTGGTTCATACATATAGTAAGCAGCCTACAAAAATTTCATCTTGCAATAGTCTCCTTAGGTCCTGAACTGTGCTGCATATATGGCATTTCAGACTTCAGATACGATCTCCTCTTTATGATTTTGTTGTTGGCTTTGTTTTTACAGAGACAATGTTAATGAAGTATGTGTTTCTGTCCCCTGCCATGAAGACCAGCATCTTCTCCTGAACACAGGCTTCTCTAACATTAAAAACACCAACCATTAAAAATGTCCTCTGTATATCATCTAGTTCCCTTTATAGAGATCTTGCTTAGCAAACAGATCAGCTCTTTCCCATTAAATGTTAAAACAAATTGTAGCCCTCGAAGCTTCAGGGCAGATGGCATGATGCATTCTGGTTCTTTGTTCACTGTCCTAATCACTGACAAAGTATAAGTACTAACAACATTTCTGCACAGGTTTGGTTGGCTGCTACAGATGACAAAGCACAGGGACAGATCTATCACTAAGTGGCATTGGGTGTTTCTTCTAACAGAGGCTCAGTTCAATCATCATAAACCATATTATTGGTAGTAATCCTTATACCATTGCTGGGGTCTGCTACAGGCTAGGCAGGCACTATCCCAGTGCCCCTGCCCCCAAACTACTGTATAAACTTTGAAGATCTGAGAGGCTCTCTTTGCCATTAAAAACTTGTTATACAACAGTCATTCCACCAGCTTTACAGTACTTGTCAGGAGTCATGTACAGTAGCTGAGACTTTATCAACATTAGACATAATTGGTAGAATTGTAAGGAATAATACATAAGCCATTCATATCTATATTTGCGCTTAATAAACAGCATTGTTATGCAGTTTTCTAACAGAATTACAAGCACTTTCCACAAGGACTGAAGGGCACACACAGGAACATTAAAGGAAGATGGCTTCTGCCTTGGGATATAAAGAGTGCAGTTACTAGACACAGGCTTAATGGCTGACACTGGCGCCATTGTACATAGAGACAGATTACTATAGAAGAGCATCTCCCTTCTGAGGAGCTGCCCTGTTACTCATTTCAGAATGAGAACAAGTCACATTCTCCATCCTACCCAATGCTCATTCCTGGTTTGGTGTTGGCTTGTGTGTTGATGATGTTTGTGCTTCCATGTTTCAATGAAAAACACACACTATATTCCAGACCACTTAGATTTTCAGAAGAAAGTCACATTTTAAAACGACATAAAACATGGAGACCCTAAATGAGTAACTCGGAACCAAACCCAAAATGGACATATAAGTCATTCAGTAGCAGGAAAGGTCCTCATGTGGCTAATTTAACATGAATTGGACACCAGATTTGACAGGAAACACATCAAAGTGTCATGAAAGACCCTTTGACATGGCAGCAGCAGAGCAAAACAGCAATAGAGTATAAATGCCCATTGACCACTTACTGGAAATACAGACAAAGGCAAGACTCCTTTGAGTGATTGCCATTGGTTTTTATAAACAAGGGAGGTGGAACACCTAGGTCATCATGTCGGAGCTTGTCCTTTCTGCTGTAGGCTGTAGAAATGAGCATCCTTCAAGATCTGGTTAATGTGCGCATAAGCACCTTGGTCTTGGCCCAGTGAACTGTCCTCCTGTGAAAACTCGGGGATATTGGAGTTAAGTTCAGCATTGTTCTGGTCTAAGCTGCTCACTGGCACACTTTCTCGCTTGGGGTTATTGATGATGCTGTGGTTCCTCTGATTATCGCTTGCCGACTAGAAGAAGAAAGACAGAAGGAGGATGAGGATGGCTATTATGATATTGTCATCATTTCCTGTTCAGCTTGAAGAATACGGAAATCACACTCAGGAAAAGGCTTCACAGTCTACAAAGTGCAATCACATGCATAGCACAATCCCTCCTCATAGCAGTGCAACTACTCAAGCGGGGATTAATGACATTCATTTGACAGAACAGGAAAGAGATGTCCTATGGGCCCAATGGGCCATCTATGGGGATGTCAGGGGGATGTTTCAAACACAGGCTTTCTCAATCCAAATTTCTCCACTTATCCCCTGATCCTACTTATGTCATGCATTCCAATTACCTGCATGAGGGAAAAAACTCCCAACCTCAAGGAGAAATCAGCAATTAATGCTACAAATTAGGATAAAACAAGTAATTAGGAATGCAGGTTCATGTTTCATTGTGCAAAGAAATGATGGGGAAAGCTCCATTTACACTAATGTACACACGTGCATGTATGGAAATAATAGGATCTTTCCACACCTATCTCCAAGAGTGTACATAAGTGCTCATCCTATAACAATTCAGGGCTCCACTTCTATGCCTTTTGTATTTTTTATTACAGCTGTATGACACTCAGTATTTCTGATGAGTAACACACCTTGGTCTTCTCCTATTTCTGGGTTCAGTGAAGTTTGTATATTGTATGCTAAACCTAAAAATTGTCTTTTCTGAAAATAATATTGCTCTGCCATATTGGCAATATAATTTGTAATATCCACCCCCCCCAAGAGCCATATTCTGGAATTCTGTAGACTAGGGATGCAACTCAGTGGTAGAGCACTTTCCTCACATTGGGTTCCATCTCTTTGGATATAGGAACACACACTTGTATATACATTCATGAATTTCTTGCCTCTATTCTTAAGACTTTCAGAGGAGAAGTAAGTGATCATAACGATCCTTATCTGGATAGAAATGTTGGACAATATTGGTACTGTACGTCCTTTAAGGTCATCTTCCCCAATGGCAGCTGTAATAATGACAGAAATCAGGATGTGTCTTCCTTCTCAGGTCGTGGGGAACGACTCAGCTCAATATATCACTCACAGGTATTAAATGACAGTATTTATGCAATGAAATTCATGCATTCAAAGATGTCCATGATGGACACAGAAGCCAAATGAATCTGTGTGTGAGAAACAGTCAAGTAGCTATCAATGGATTTAAGCTTATGCTTGTGAAATAGGTCTCAGAGGAAACCAGAGAAACTATACCCCTTAGAGAACTTCCAGTGTAAAAACCCAGATATGGCAGTTTTAACACATGGATTCCTTATGGACGCTCAAAAGCCAGGTAACCTATAATATTGGAGAAAAACACCCAGTACACACTCTTATTTTTCTTAAGTATATTTCCTTTCTTGACTGTAGGTGTGGGGTTTTTGCTGGACTATATTCTGAACAATATGGCAAGTAAGGGAATCATCACAAATAAAAGTATATATGGTTTACATGCGTATGTCATGAAGATCATAGTTTCATATGAAGAGAGGGTAAGAAAAAAATAGACGGCAACCTGAAATTTCTAATTGACTTATGCTATTTTTACCCCAGTTTTGTAGAGGCATCATTATTACAACACTAATTGACCCTTTGTACAACTTCAGAATCTTAAATATTAAAAATCAGAAATCCTAAACAGTTTTGGTAAGGGCAGTAACTGTCAGGACATATTAGTACATACCTGTAATGGCAGCCCTTGAGAGGCTGAAGTAGGAGAATCTAGAGGCCAGTCTGGATTACACAGTGAGTTCCAGGTTAGCCCCAGCTATGTTTGCAGAGGCTGCCCAAACAGACAGCCAGACAGGAAGACAGGCAGGCAGACAAGAAAAAAGAGTGTATAACAGAAACGAAGCTGAAGTAAATTCAACTAATACAAATGATACTACATCTATTAATAAGAGTCTTCAGGCCTATTTGTGCTAACAACATGACACAGTGTATTTTTGCTGATATACAATGATGTTTCTGATTTCTTAGATGTCTATATTTCTCATGCTGTTTGAAACTTTTTAAGCATAGTTAATAAATTGCAACACTAATAATAGGTTGGAAAAAAACATTTCTTTGTTTTATTTACTTTCTAATGTTGTGAAGACACCATGACCAAAGTAGCTTACAAAGAGCAATTGGAGACCTACAGATTCAGGTTAGTTAGAGTCCATAACAACCATTGTGGGTCCAAGGCAGCGTGGGGGGGGGCACATACTGGAATAGGTGCTGAGAGCTTATAAGTCAACACACAACCTCAGGTAAAGAGATATCTAACACAAAATGGAGTGGAATCTCAAAGCCAAACCTCAGAGTGACAAGCCTCCTCCAAAAAGGCCATACCTCCTAATCCTTCCCAACAGATTCTACTATGAAGGATCAATCATTTAATTATACAAGCTTATTGGGGCCATCGTTACCCAAACAAACACACACTTGCACAGCTTGATGGCAAATTAGTATTTCTATTTTCATGATAACTTCACTTTTCATCTCGTCTGCAATAAGTGATTTATAGAGAAAAAATTACTTTATAAGTAAGTGAATCACAGAACACTACCACGATGGTAAGGAAACTCCATTATGAGACTCAGTTGCTCCTGACTTCCAAAGATTAGAGAAATTAACTGGAGTGCTGGAAAAGAGACTTGGAAAGAGTGTTCAGTGTGCTCCAGAGTGGCAGAGACAGTGTAAACCCCCAGAGCAGAGGCTATTCACCTAATCAACACGCATCCCAGTTACAAAGACTGGAGTTTGTAACATTCTTGCTCTGAGAATGATCTTGTGGAGGAGTCTATGAATTAAAGAAATACTTATAATTCAACACCAACTGGGAATTTGTTTAATGCTTACTCGGTCTCCCCATTTGGCAGCCAAACTGTTCTGCAGAACAAGTATTTACACCTTTCTACACCTCAGTTTCAGAGACAAGTTCTTTTGCCAGAACATAAAGGACCTGAAATGCTTCAAGACTGACCACAATTACATTAACATGTGAATGCTTCTCAGTGCGTCCTTATTGCTCCCAGAAATGTCTCTTTAGAATGCCCACACAAGTAGGAAGCCCTATCCTTTAGAAAAAAAAAGGAGAGATGTATTGACTTGGTGGTTGTAGCACATGCCTTTAATCCCAAAACATGAGAGACAGAGGGACTTCAATCTTTGTGATTTTGAGGTCAACCTGGGCTACAGACTGAGTTCCAAAGCAGAAAAACCCTGTCAAAAAAATAACCAAATAAATAAATAAATAAATAAATAAATAAATAAATAAATAAATAAATAAATAAATAAATAAATAAATAAATAAATAAAGATATTGTCTGAATAATATGTTTCTGATTATATACTATGTGTCCCATGAGTACTTAGGTGACAACAGGGGAATGCATGGTCTACTTCTTTGGTACAGCTGGATGGAAACCCCTCAATATGGATGCCCATGTCCTCTCAAAGAAACTACTGTTCCCCACTGCTGAGCCATCTCTCAACCTGCACAGAGCCCACTCTTGCTTCTCTTCATTCTCAATACAGATTAGCACCTGTTTGGGCATGTGCTTGAAGGTCCACAAACTCCAAAAAAAAGGCTATTTAAGAAGACTCTGGACAAAAAAATACCATCATTATAAATTCTAGGTATGATAAAAACTGATGATGAAGCCTAGGCACATGTATAAGGGGAAGGTTATACATTTTTCAAGGTCTTAATGACATCTGCATGCTTACCTCAGAGACAAAGAAGCTGTGTGGGCAGCAGAGAACTGGTATAGTTCTAGTTTAGAACAGAGAATCACCCGTGGGGAATAGGACCCTACTCACCTTGGCTGAGAATTTTGGATAGGCACATACCCTTGCAATGTCCATTCTATCCAAACACATGTTTGTGTACTTACTAATGGAGCAGGAATTTCATCCCAAACCCACAGGCCCCTGAGCTAGAACTGACCTGTAAACCTCCTCGCTGAGGACTAGCTTTCATGGTGGACTAGCTTTCATGAGGTCTGTGCCTAATGAGGACAAGATTCCAAAGGGGGAATCAGCCAGCAATCCTACTCAACTGTGATGCCTGTGAACCACAACAACCATCATAGTAAGAGAAACCTAAGGGTGCAGAACTGGCACATGTATCAGTGGTACCCTGCAGATCCTTAATCAGCCTTAAGGTCTGCTCAAGAGGAATGAAATGATACTTGGTACAGGAAACCTAGCCGACTACCCAGGGGTAGATATAGTATTAAAATCTGGAGAAGCAGTAACTGTCACATCACCCAGACAGCATAGCCCATAACTATTTTTTAACATTTGTCCATATGCCACAGAGAAGTGTAGTGCTCATGCATCGTCCTGGATACTCCTAATGAAAAGGCAGAAATGTGGAGCCCAGTCATGATGGACAGAACGAACAGAGTGGATGAGGGGAAGAGAGATGGCTAGAACCACGAGATCATGGAGTTTGCTGTGGGAAGGTGTCTCCTGGGACTGTCAGAAACGACATCTGTGTAGTCTCACCAACATGAGGGACTAAATATGAACGGGAGAACAACCACCACAGACATGCCAAAGAGGATAGGACACCTCAAGTTTACAAGAAGAACCCCAAAATAAAACCTGTAGGTGTCTCAGGGATCCTGGCAGTGGGAGAAAAGATCACATCGTTGGTTTTCCCAAACAAAGTACGCAGTAAAGAAGACATGGACAAAAGTAATATTATAGGAAATGAATACGTTATCTTTTCAGTGCGTCTCCCCCTCTCTCCTGTGTGTGTGTGTGTGTGTGTGTGTGTGTGTGTGTGTGTGTGTGTGAGAGAGAGAGAGAGAGAGAGAGAGAGAGAGAGAGGTCTTCTAAAGAATAAAGAGGCTAAACATTTGCTGCTGAGCAAGAAGAAGGAGAATGAAAAAGCTTCAAGAGACAAAGAGAAAGTTGAGATATGTAAATATGTTATGGAATTAAAAAGAAAAGTATTGACAAAAAGGAAAAAAGAAAGTTTGGTCATCAGGCATAGTTTGCTCCAGGCATACTAACAGGCAGAGTGTTACTTATGGGGAGGAGAAGGGCTCAGGAGGGGTGAGCAAGATTTGGAGGGCAGAAGATGCTAATAAGATGAACCTTTGTGGCTCCTAGAGACATTCTCCAGCCATGGCATGCACAAGAGCAGACATGGTAAGAGCACTGGAGACCCAGGGGACCATGGTGAGAACTCTATTGTGCTGAACAGATATTCTAATGAATAGATGGGAAAGAGGGACAAGGAACACAGAGGCCACCCACACAGTTTTGCAAAGTATCTAGAAATAGGCCATGAACATCTTGAGGATGTTGACAGAAACAAAAAGTAACATGGAGTGATACCCAGAGAATGAAGGAGGAAAAGGTCGCTGAGAGCACTCTACACTCACAAGAGCATCCCATCCACTGCAGACAATTGCTAGAGACTTAAATATCCCATGTCTGAGTTTAGCAGGCTGACCAGACTGAGTTCTGCAGAGTGAGCTATGAGAAAATAAGGGACAGCGGAAGGAAGTAAGGTGCAGTGATCAGCTGTCGGAGAGGAAGTGAAAACTGAAGGCTGCAGAAATGCAGACAGCAGCTTAGAATGCAAGGTGAGAAGGAGGACATCACGTGAAAGAAGTATGGCAGGTCTTCAGGCTTCCCAGTCAGTGGAACAACAGCGTTAATCAGGAAGTAATATGAATGCTGGGAAAACGGAACCTGCAGTGACAAGGAAAAATGTTATCATGAAATATTGTCGTGAATACTGAATGGTACGCCATGATATTCCTGATGCAGAACTGGATAATGCTTCCCAACGTGAATGGCAAGGGAATTCGAGATGATTCTACCTTCAACTCTGACTTTCCATCCAAGTCCATTCCTGGATTCGTCAGAAATATTCATTTCTTCAAGCTCAACAATATAAAGAAATTCACCTCTAATACCAGTGGCTGGGATTACCTGCTGGTTTTACTATGAGAACCTGAGGAACCCAAGCAATCCCACTGGTAAAATGAAATAGATAAAAATGAAATAGTAAATACTGGTAAAATGAAAGTAGAGCATAGCAATCCCGGTGTCAGAAAGGTTCATGCAGTTTGTGGATTGATGGGAATTGGAACTGTGGGAAGGATTAACAAACTGAAGTGTGTCTAAAGAAGCTACAGGAGAACCTGTGTCCTTAGGATCCGAGTAAGATACATAGTAAGAGGCAGTGGAAGGCAGGTGTTATGAAAGAGTGTGGGTGGCTTATTTGGGGTGAAGAATGAGAATAGGGAAAGGCATTGAGCAAAGGAGGCAGAATGTGCCCATGCTAAGGAGTAAGGATGCACGAAGGAGCTTTACAAAAATGCACTAGAGGGTAAATGAGCTCCTCCATGCTGTTTTTAATGATTCATTTATCCTATGTGTATTCGTGATTTACCCGCAAGTATGTCTGTGTGAGGAGGTCAGATTCCTTGAAAATTGAGTTACAGAAGGGCATGAGCTGTCATGGCGGCTGGAAATTGAACCCGGGTCTCTGGGAAGAGTAAGCAGTACTCTTAACAACTAAGCCATCTCTTCAGCCTCCATCGTTCTGTTGTTAACAAGGACACAGCTTGTGGGTGAACAATGTTCTTCACAGAAGCCATAGGTCATTAAGTAAAAACTTCAGCACTGCACACAAATTACCTCCCTATTGTCTGGCTGGCCACCTCTGAGGTGAGCAAATAATGAAGGATATTGGCCATTGCTCTTGGTTGCCCAATGGAACAAGATGGTAGGACAGTGTAGCTGAGACACTATACACTTTTGTTACAGGTCACAGGGAAATCCGCCTTGAACTAAGCATTAACTCTCCCAGGGGGCTGATGTTCATAGTACCCAGAAGGTGTTATGCTGGCTGATGTGAGAGAAAAGTCAGAAGTGATCTTACCAATTGCTGGGCCCTGCATGGGATGATACTGGCCTGCCAGGCATGATGAGGCACCGGTGTAATAGATACAGGTTACTTCCTGGGACTTATCAATTCTTCTCCTGATTAGCTCTGAGGCCTGCTCCACATGATTGAGTGTATGCCTGGCATTGGCAGTGTAAACATATTCAAATCCTATGATTAGTGAGCTCATGCTTCCTTTTTAGTGCCGGGTAAGGACTTGCTGTTTCTCTGCTAAATGATAATGTGGTTTAACTGCCTTCCAAATATTTGTGTTTGAATGAATAGGTTTTCACTGCCCACAAGACTAGTTTGAGAAGCTTCTTGTTGCACTGAGTAGTGGTCAATGCAGAACATGTAAGTGTTCTAAGAGCTGACACTAAGAAGCTGTGTGTGCTCAGCCACAGATGAGACAGATACATCCACCTGCCCTGCCATTAAGCCCTGGGGATATTGTAGATGAGGAGGCAGAAAGAATGTAAGAGCTAGTTTACGGGGAGGAGTGTTGTGATATACTGTCCTCTGGTTATGGTATGGCTGTTGCACATGTGGATACCTGCACAGTAACTGCACAGGATTTAATGTCCTGTGGGTACTGATGAGAGTGTACACTAGCTAAGTAGCTATTATTGGTGCTTGATGGCGGCTGGAGAAGGAATGGTTACTTTCCAACCTATGGAAACCAGATATATCCATGAAATAATAAACAATCAGTAATCCCACAGAAAAAAAATCTAAAGGAGGGTAATATACAAGCTACTATGATAAAAACAGGAAGTAACAATCATTGGTCATTAATATCCCTTAGTATCAAAGGACTCAACTTCACCTATAAAAAAATACATCCTAACATGATAGATACAAAAACAGATGCCATCCTTCTGCTGCATGCAAGAAACACACCTCAACTTCAAAGACAGATAAAGGCTTAGAGTAAGGGTTGGGAAAAGACTTTCCACTCAAATGGTCCTAAGAAACAAGCTGGTATAATCATCCTGATATCTAACAAAACAGACTTCAAATTAATATCAATCAAAACAGACCAGGATGGACATTACTCTATTCATCTCAGGAAAAATCCATCAAGATGGATTCTCAATTCTGATTATTTATGCCGCCCAAATGAGCACACCTACATATATAAAAGAAACATTACTAAAGCTTAAACCTCACATCAAACCTCACACACTAATAGTGGGAGTCTTCAACAGCCCAATTTCAACCTCAGATAGGTCAAACACACAGAAACTTAACAGAGAAATAAAGGATCTAACAGATGCTATGACCCCAATGGACTTAATAGATATATACAGAACTTTCCACCCAAACACAGGGAAATATACATATTTCTCTGCACTCCATGGAACTTTCTTTAAAACTAACCACATACTTGGTCATGAAGCAAACATCACTAGATACAAAAAATGGGATTGGCTCCTTGTATCCTATCAGACCACTATGGTCTGAAGTTAGAGTTCAACAACAATAAAAATCACAGAAAGCATACAAATTTATGGAAACTGAATATCTCTGAATTGATCCACCTGTGTGTGAGTCAAAGAAGAAGATAAGAAAGAAATCAAGGTTTTCCTAGAATTCAATGAAAATGAATCTACAACATACCCAAACTTATAGAACATGATAAAATCAGTGCTAAGAAGAAAATTCATAGCACTGGATGTCTATATAAAAATCCTAGAGAAATCTCACACAGGAGAACTAACAGCCAAGCTGAAAGCTCTAGAACAATTATAAGCAAGCTCATCTAGAAGGAATAGACAGCAGGAAATAATCAAACTCAGTGCTGATATCAATAAAATTGAAAGAAAGAGATCAATGCAAAGAATAAATGAATCAAAAGAGATGGTTCTTTGAGAAAGCCAAGATAGATAAACCTTTTTCCAAACTAACCAAACATCAGAGAGTATCCAAGTTAACACTATCAGAAATGAAAAGGGGACATAAAAACAGGCACATAGGAAATGTAATGAATCATTAGTTCATACTTTGAAAACATATATTTCACTAAATTGGAAAACCTAAAAGAAATGGACAGATTTCTGGACAGGTATCACTTATCAAAATTAAATCAAGACCAAATAAAGCCCCCATAATATATTTATAACCCCCCAAGGAAATTGAAGCTGTTATTAAAAACCTTACAAGCAAAAAAAGCCCATAGCCAAATGATTGCAAAGATGAACTGATACATATACTCCTCAAACTGATGCATAAAATAGAAACTGAAGGAACATTGCCAAACTCATTTTATGAGTCATCTTAATGCCAAAGCAACTCAAAGATGCAACCGAGAAAGAGAATTGTGACCAAAATCCCTCATGAACATTATTATAGTAATTCTCACTTGCAGTATACTATATACAGGATTAATATTTACTAGAGGGTATTTTGACACTCACAGATACAAATTAAACCTTAGTGTGATTCTTGAAGTTAGAATTGTCCCTCGATGGGTGCTAATCTGATCTCCAAGAATGCAGGAACCAAACAGGCCACTCCAGATCCCATCAGTCTTTTACAACAAGGCTGGCCACACCCCATTCAAGCTCCCAGAACTCCAGAGACACACCTCCCAACCTTGTAAGCTAACACCTGAATTCCACCACATCTCCCCTTTTGTCTAATTAAGAAGGTTCTAAACTAAGACTATATACAATAGGAATTACTATAAGGTAATGTCTGAGGGAGGAAAAAGCAAAACACAAGCATGGTCAAACTACAACTAAAACCCAACACATATAAGGTACATCATACATTTCTAGAATATTGGTAAATGGTGAGGTATATAAATTACTTCAAAACTTTTCATCTGGAATAGTAAAAATCCAACACTTGAATGTTCCTTGTTGCTAAGAAATAATAGGATAGTAACCTTAACTACCTATTCTTCAACCTCATCAAGACCAGAGAAGGAAAATATATTATCTGAAAGTTGGAAGCACATGAGAGTATATTTCAAAATTTTGGAGAGGACAGTAACATTTGGCTACCTGGACAATCATCTATGGCTTTCTGTGCCATTGGAGCATCCATCATTTTGGCTACAGGCCTATGATACTTGACAGATCTTTTCAGAAACAGGGCAATTTTGGAGGGACTGTCTTATCCTATCCAGGCAGATTTTGTCAGTCTCCATCTGTCATCCTGTTCATCCAGAGTGGACACTGTGTGTACTGTCAGCATTCTAGGCAAGGGCAGTTCTTTGCCCAACTGGCCATTCTATGCCAAGAGGACAAAATCCAAAGGAGTGCCCTTGATGCTCAACACCATCTCAGGAAAGTAATGGTGATACTAGGAGTCATTGTGTCTCTCACAGCCAAATTCTGAATAGCAAAACGTTAAATGCCATAGTCTCCAGGTCTATGAAATGGTTGAAGACTCCATCTATCTGATATATTCTAGCATGTATCTGAAAAGGCTAGGCAACATGACTGTTACAAACCTAAGTAATGTTGACTGCAGCTCTTATCATCCTAAGGACTGAAGCTTACATTGTAAAATTAGGCTATCTATAAAGGGGTTACAATCTCTGGATAATGACTTCCAGTATGACTATCAAATAAACATTAGCCAGAGGTACATATACCATGCAAAATGTATTCTAGATATGTATGTATCATATATAAATTATCCAAACAGAGGTATACAAAACATCTTGTGTACATATTATGACTAGTATAATTATATATTAGTCTAGTATAGTTAACAGAGGCAGCAATTGCATAGTGGAAATGTCAATAACGTGCTAATATTTTAAACGGAGGTAGAAGCATATGTAAAATATGGCAATTACAGATTAAATTTTATATCAGTGTACAAGTTGCCTTGGACATATAAAACAATTTCAGATTTAAATTTGTATCAATATACAAATTATCTCAATCAAACATATAAAATTATTTCACATTTGTATCAATATACAAATATCTATATCAGTGCAAATTGTCTTGGGCTCATCTCATATATTTGGCTAATAACTGTTTATAGGTAGGTAGAACAATCTACCTTTATCTATCCTATCTATTCCCATTCCTCTTCATTAAAAGGGATCCCTGAGTCTATATTATTGTTCTGTTCTCAACCAGATTTTAATTTGTAACTATCCTATCAGAATAATAATTATCCATAACCCTTAGAGGACTAAATTAATCTGCAGAGGGGCATAGTTTTTCATAAGGCTGCTTCCTGCTGACTTGTGGGTGATAGCATCTCTTCAGGATCCTGTAAAAGCTAATAAAATTGTTATATCCTAATGGATTGACTATAAACATTGATAGCCATTCTCAGAGTACTGGGTAAGTCCATCTGGAATTCTTATTAGAGATGTGACATGAAGGATAATCCTAGAGAGCTATCTTGCAACCACTTTGAATAGTCTATTTTCTAAAAGCAATCATTAAGTGGTGTACACCTGATTCTTTATTTCTCTATCTCTGTCTGTCTGTCTGTCTGTCTAACTGACTCTTTCTCTCTCTCTCTTTCTCTTTTTTCACCAGATAGAGTCATTATGGTGGGGGCTCCATCTTAGTTCCAGATGCTTCATAGATAGCTGGTAGGAGAAAATGTTTACAATGGAGAATTTAAGCATTATTGATATCCAATGAAGATATTTACATCCTTTATGACTTCAGGTGAAGATCGTATGCAGAGAGGATTTTAAGAATAGGAAGGATACACAGAGAAATAGGATTAAAGATAAAATTACAATAATATTGGTTCCTAAATATTCTGTCTTCTGTCCCACAAATAATCTCACTTGCAGCATACTATATACAGGATTAATATTTATTAGAGGGTATTTTAACACTCACAGATACAAATTAAACCTTAGAGAAGTTATTGAATTTAGAATTTTCCCGAGATGGGTGTGGATCCAATCTCCAAGAATACAGGAACCAAACAGGCCATTCAAGCTCCCAAAACTGCATAAACACACCTCCCAACCTTCTCAGCTAACACCTGAATTCCACCACAGAACATCGATCCAAAAATACTCAATAAAATTCTGGAAAATCAAATTCCACAACATATCAAAAAAATTATACACCATGTTCAAGTAGGCTTCATCCAAGAGATGCAGGGATGACTCAATGTACCAAAAACTGTGAATGTCACCCATCATATACACAAACTGAAAGAAAAAACACATGATCATCTCATTAGATGCTGAAAAAATCTTTGACAAAATCCAACCTTCTTTCATGACAAAATTTCTAGAGAGGTCAGATATACAGGAAAAATACATAAACATAATAAATGTAATATACAGCAAGACAACAGCTAGCATCAAACTAAATGGAGAGAAAATCAAAGCAATTCCACTAAAATCAGAAACAAGACAAAGCTGTTCTCTCTTCCTTTAACCATTCAATATAATTCTCAAAGTTAAGCAATATGAGAACAAAAGGAGATTAAAGGGATACAAATAGGAAAGGAAGAAGCTGAACTATCTCCATTTGTATATCATAGGATCATATACATAAGAGATCCTCAAAATTCTACCAGGGTAGTTTTATAGCTGATAAACAACTTCAGCAATATAGCAAGGTATAAGATTAACTTAAAAAATTCAATAGCCATTCTAAACATAAATGATAAAAGGGCTGAAAAACAAATAAGAGAAATATTCCCATTTATAATCACTGCAAATAGCATTAAATATCTTGGCATAAATTTAACCAAAGCAGTGTCAAACCTGTTTCACAGAAACTTTGTCACTGTATAAAGAAAGTGAAGACAATATCAGAAAATGGAAAGATCCTCCATGCTCCTGGATAGGTAGGGTCAACATAGTAAAAATGGAAATCTTACCAAGAGATATCTACAGATTCAATGCAATCCCCATAAAAATCCCAACACAATTTTTACAAGCCTTGAAAGAAAAATGCTCAACTTCATATGGAATAACAAGGAACTCAGGAGTGCTAAAAACAATCCTAATCAATAATATAACTTCAGGAGTAGTCACCATCCATGACTTCAAGTGATACTATAGAAATAGTTATAAAAAATAACAGCCTGTTACTGGCATAAAAATAAACTTGTAGATGGATAGAAAAAAATTGAAGATCCTGACTTTATTTCACACTCATACGAACACCAAATTTTTGACAAAGAGGTCAAAATTATACAATTGAAAAAAGATAGCATCTTCAACAAATGGTGCTGGCATAACTGAATGGTAGTATTTAAAAGAATGCAAATAGATGCAAATCTATCACCCCGCACAAAATTCAAATCCAAGTGGATCAAAGACCTCACCATAAACCCAGCTACACTGAACTTGATAGGAAAGAAAGTGGGAAATACCCTCCAACACATTGACACAGGTGATCACGTTCTAAATGTACCACCAATAATACAGCCACTAAGAACAACAATCAATAAGTGGGACCTCCAAAAACTAAGAAGTTTGTAAGGCAAAGGACAGAGTCAATAAGACAAAACAATAGCCTACAGAATGTAAAAAGGTCTCCACAAACCCTATAACTGACAGAAGACTGATCTCTTAAAATATATAGAAAAGTCAAGAAACCAGAGCCCCAGAACCTAAATAATCCAATTAAAAAATAGGATTCAGAGGTTAAAAGAAAATTCTCAACAGAAGAATTACAATGACTGAAAAACAGTTAAAGAATTCCTCAACATCTTTAGCAATGAGAGAAATACAAATCAAAACAACTTTGAGATACCATCTCACACCTGTCAGAATGGTTAAGATCAAAAACATGGATGACAGCCTAGGCTGGAGGGGATGTGAAGCAAGGGGAACACTCCTCAATTTATGGTTGGAGTGTAAACTTGTACAGCTACTTTGGAATGCAATATGATGGTTCCTCAGAAAACTGGGAATCAATTTGTCTAATGATCCAGCAATTCCACTATTGGGCATATACCCGAAGGATTCACATGCTTACCCTAGCTCAACTAGCAATATTTGTAATAACTAAAATCTGGAAACAACTTACATGCCCCTCAACTGATGAGTGGACTAACAAATTGTGGTAAAATTACAAATTGGAGTACTACTCAGAAATTTAAAAAAAAATAATGTCCTAAAAGTTACAGGAAAATGGGTGGATTTGGAGAGCATCATCCTGAGTGAGGTAACAGAGGCCCAGAAAGACAGACATGGTATGTATTCACCCATAAGAGAAATTTAGATAAAAAGCAAAGAATAACTAAACTGAAAAGCACAGCCCCTGAACAGCTTGGTAACAGAGGAGCTTAAGAGAGACATTAAAGGATCCCCATAAGGGGAAACAGAGAAGATATCCTGAGTCAATTGGGATTATAAATGGGAGTAAGCAAGAAGAGATGGGAACAAAGCGTGAGAGAATGAGATGATAGAGTGAGGGGAAAAAAAGAAATAGATATCTTGATGGAGGAAGCCAATGTGAGGTTGAAGAGAACCAGGTGCTATGGAAACCTCCAAGAACTCACAGGATGTTCCTGGCTAGGTCTCTAACAAACAGTGGAGGGGTGCCTAAACAGGACTCCTTCTAGAATCAAATGAATAACCACCCTAAGTACCATCACAGAACCTACATCCAGCAATAGATTGTTGTAGAGGCAGAGAGATCTGTGGCTGAACACCAGGTGTGCTCCCAGTTCAGAGAGAGAGAAAGGAGAGCATATGAGGAAAGGGATCGGGGTCATGCAGAGGAGACCCACAGAGAGAATTGACCTGAGCCATGGGAAGCTCATTGACTCAAAAACAATTGCTGAGGAATCTTCATGGAAAGGATCTAAACTCTCCAAAGGTAGACTACTGTCGAATGACATGGGCAGTTTGTGGAGCCTCTTGTAGTAAGATCTTACTATGTTCCTGTGTATGAACTGGCATCTTGGAGCCCATTCCCTACAGAGGAACACCTAACTGGGAGTTAATACTGGGACGAAGGAATTGGATCTACTTCAAATGAATACACCAGACTGAAGTGACCCACCTTGGGACTCCTCTACATCCTTGGGGAAAGGAATGGGGTTAGGGTGGGGGACAGGTTGAGGGAAGACTGGAGGAACTGGAAGGAGGGAAGGACAGACCTGTGGTATATAAGAAAAAAATATAAATAAATAAAATATGAAACAAAAATAAAATAAATGATGTATACTCTGAAATAAAAAGAAAATGAAATCAAATAGGACAGTCCAGCTGGAGACGGGTTGTAATTTAGCTCCAAGGCAAGAAGGCTAGTGGTGGGAACATGACCTTGAGGGGCTTCCCACAAAGAATTCATTTTCAATCCCAGCCCCTAGAGTTTTACAATCTGCTTGTCAGCTGCAGTAATAGAATGGTATGGGGATAACAGACAGTCATTGGCCACGCTTTTGGCTCCCTGTGTCAGTCCATGCTCTGCTTGTTGGCCCATTTCCTTGCAAGGAAAAAAGGAAGCTGTAGTCTTTGCCTTTGGGGCAAATGCCTTTTAGTCCTTTCAACAGCATCTGTCACCATGTCTGACAAACAGTGGGTCCATACTGAACGCTCAGTCTTCTCCCATCCAGTTCCCTGTCCATCTGTGGGGCATGGGTGGGTGAAGATGCCTCTCTCAGGTAACACATTGTTGAATTCTTTTTGTTAGGGACTTGTAAATAGATGTCTGTCTCCCAGACAGAGAAGACATTGGAGGACCATAGGAAGGTTTCTATTCCAGCCAACCTTGTCACATGGATATGTTTATTGGACTTATTTACAGGGCCATGAGTAGAGGTGGCTTCTAGAAGCATGAGTGATTCAGACAGCTGTATCACCGAAATTTCCCATCCCTGCATGAATGAAAATCTTAAGAAGGCTGCACTGATGGTGCCTTGCCTTTAGTTAACATCCTACCTCCTTCTAACATACTTTACCACATTCAACCAAGGTGACCTGCATCTAGGAATCAGGAGGGAGCAATTGCTGAATTCTCTGGTGATGGTACTATAATTCTGCCTCCCATTCACCTACTATGAGGGTGTGTTAACAGCCTCATAGCTATTAGTATGAACCTAACAATCCTATTATTCTTTCATTCCATTGCCATGACTACAAGCTTAAGGTAAGTCACTACAACAATCTCTTCTCAGTAGTAGCCTGTGGTGGGATTCAGGTTTCAGCTGATAAGATCGGAGGATGTTTATCCAGGGTCCCAGGCCCCTGAGGGGGGCGTGGCCAACCCCATTCATAAGGGGTTGCTGGGACCCAGGAAAGCCTGTTTGCCTGGTTCTTGGCTGCTGGAGAGACTGGTTTGGAATCCATCGTCCACCGTTCCAGACTCCAGTCCCTGTTCAGGCTCCGCTATAAGCTGTTACCTGTACCGTGAGTGTTGGTTTATATTTTAATAAATATCAATCTTGGACTGGTGCCTTCTAAGTAAAACTTCACCTACATCTGGTGCCCAACGTCCCCGGGGCCTGTTCCCATGGGCTTATGGGGTCCCTTTGTGTTTTGAACACTTTAAGAGGGCAGGGGACATACAGATATGTGCTTCGATGGGATAGGGGTTTCGCTTTTGTTTCAACAGGGACAGAAAAGATATGGGTACCGACAAAACTAATAAAAGTCCACTTCAAAAAGGAGTCCCTTCCTGAGGAGGAGAAGTAATTGCTCATCCCTGATATGACAAATAGATACATGGTAAGAAAAACACATTTAACAAACCTGGGGCAGGGTCTCAATTTTGTCTTTACTGGAAAACAGATACAACTATTTTTAAGACATTGACTAGACATTGAATAATTACTCACCTGCAATCGAGGAAAGATCGATGATGAAGGAATGTAAATGACAGATTATGAGACCAACTGATACACATATGCACTACTGGGTAATCTCTCAATTCTTACTGCTTTGCATCTTGCATCTACACCTCAAAAAAAAGTGGTACTGATTTGACTATTAATAGAGCTAGATTTGGATTGGGAGCAAGTGGCTTTCTCCCTCTCTAAACCCAAGCATATTGGTAAAGAAAATGTGAAGTATTCTGTCTCATATCAGAAAAGCCACCTGGTGTGAGACAGAAGACAGAATGTTTAGGGACCAATATTATTGTGACTTCATCTTAAACCTTGTTTCTCTCTATATCTGTACCTTTCAAACATCCTGTCGGCATACAGTCTCCTGAAGTCATAGAAGATATGAATATATTTTTTGAGTATCAACAATGCTTAAGTTTTCCATTGTAAATAACATTTCCTCCTATCAGCTATCTACGAAGAATCTGGAACCGAGACAGGGCCCCCACCGCAACAACTCCTACTAGTGAAACAAGAATAACAGGGAGAGTATGAGAGAGAGAATAAGAGACAGGTAGACAGACAGACAGAGACAAAAATAGAAAACTCAAGAACCTGGTGCGCACCAATCAATGATTGTTTTCAGAAAATAGATTATTCAAAAGCTGCTGCAAGATAGCTCTCTATGATTATCCTTCAGATCACACTTCTAATTAGGTTACCAGATGGAGATAACCACTATTCTAAGAATGGTTATAGATGTATGTGGTCAGTCCATTAAGAACTAATTATTGTTTTAGCTTTTACAGGATCCCAAAGAGATGCCATCACTCTTAAGTCAGCAGGAAGCAACCTTATGAAAGACTACGCCCACTTTCCCAATAAGTTTTGTGTTCTGAGGGTTGTGGGTAATTATTATTCTAATTGAATAGTTATAAGTTAAAGTTGGGTGAAGTACAGAACTATAATATAACATCAAAGATCTCTTTTGAAGAAGAGAAAGGGGATAGATAGGATAGATAAAGGTAGATTGTTCTACCTACCTATACACCATTCTAGCTGAGTATATGGGCTAAGATAAAGACAATTTGCACTGGCATAAATATTTATATATTGATACAAATGTAAAATCATTTTATATGTTTAATTGTGATAATTTGTACATTGGTACAAAGTTTAATCTAAAATTGCTTTATATAACCAAAGAGACTTGTACTTCGATATAAATCTGAATCTGTAACTATTATGTAAATTTGAATCTGTAATTGCTATATTTTATATATGCTTCTACCTCTGTTTAAAATATTTGCACAGAAGCCCTGAAACTTCTGCCCAGTAATATGTTATGATGTCTCCCCTTCCTGGATCCTAGGCCTTAGTCCAGTTACCCACTGTCCCTCCTGTCCTGATGTATCTTAAAGAGAAAAAATCCAAGTTCTCTGCTTGTATTTGCTGCAACAGGAGCAGGACTCCTCACAAATGTTGCCTTGGTTAAGATGGTGTCCTAAGGGGATGATGCTGAGACATAGGCTTCCTGTCATGTTGTCTGATGCTGGGGATGGAGCTCTCTCTATTCTAAGCCAAGCCATTCTAGATTGTGTTCTCATGTAATTACTGTGCCCAAGGCCACATGGGTACCTATAGCACCAGTTCTTTTTGGTATTATAACAAAAACCCAGAACAAATATTGGGCAAAGCAGGGATGTCAGAGAGAGCAAATAAAACACATCCAATTCTCAACCAGCCAAGTTCTCAGACTGCACAGGATAAGTGTCATCTTCACATTCCTCAACCTGAGTGGTTGCTCAGGCATAAGGTCAGGATTCTGCCTCCTTCTACCTTATATTTCTTTCCCCACCCAGCTAATTTACTTCCAAGTACAACTCTCTGAATGCTAGGATTAAAGGTGTGAGCTAAAACTGCCAGACTGTTAGGCCTTGAAGAAGAGATCCAGAAGGATCTCTGTCTCCCAAATGATACGATTAAAGGCAGGGGTCACCACCCTCTGACCTTCATGACTTGGTGGTGTGTGACTCTGTCCACTGATATTCCAAACTAATTTGATTAAATATACAATATATCATTACAGGTATCCTTGAAAAAGTTCACACTGCACATATCCATCTTCATTTTCCCACTGCCCAAGACACTCCTACATCTGTGGTCTTACAAGATCCTTGATTCCATGTTTATCAGCCCAACAACCCATGTTATAGAGATCAAGGTTGAGAAGGATCTCTCTGCTCCCTAAGCCCTGTTTCCATTTAAACCTCTTTATACTGAGTCTTATATAAGGATCCAAAATGGTCCTTTGAGGCAGGCCATGACACCTTTGTCTATATCGTGACAGCTGCCTTGTGTGGAGGTGAAGGTCTAAGGACAAATAGGACAAAAAGAGAAGAACAGTGAGGCCATCTTCAGAGAACCTGTTCCATGGGGGGAAGCCTATGCAGGTGCTTTCTCCTTACATCAGTGCCATGGATGATGCCCATGCCCCGTTATTCCAACATGCAATATGAGGGAGCCCCCCCCCCCTCACACACACACAACTGGTACAGAGGTGTCATTTGAGAAAAATGGAATTCCATAATTCCATGGTACATCTCAAGGTGCAGGACATAAGTGGCTCGTGTAATGCTCCTGGGTTGCCTTCTGCATGAACAAGCCCTGCCCAGGCCTTGCCTGCTAAGCCCATCCCAGGTCTGTGCCTCTAGTTTTCTCTGTCTCTAGACAGGGCACAAACACATTCAGGAAACTCACACCTTCACACTGAATACTTACATGACACAAACCACAAATGTGGGTATGCAAATTTCACTTGATCTTCTAATATAGCATAGTAATTATATCACACTTGTTCTTCGTCTCTCTGTCCTCTGTCTCAGTCATTCTGTCTTTCATCTTAACTAGAAATCCTTCTCTTTATTATGACAAATGATACCACACCCTTCAGTGGCAGCATTTTTGAGATCTATCTACCTTCCAAGTGTGTTGGGTTCCCTTTTCACTCGAGATACAGCCCGGGTTCAACATGTGGAGGCTCCAGTGCCAGAGAAGATGCCTTCTGCATCTCCAGAACACAACAGAGAGTAGGTATGGATGGCTAAGTGTCAGAAACTCATCAGTGCCTTTCCCCAGTAGGGTTTGTGCAGAGATGCCTTCAGGGTCTATCCAGAAGGGTGGAGGAAGATAGATACCAGAAATTCTTTGTTCCAACAAAGGACACCTGACTGAAGCAAGCTGACAAATAAGTCTCAGTTAAAGGCCTAGATATGTGCTAAGAAATAAACTTTCTGGGGTCTGCTCAATTTTGTGCCCTGTGGTCTACCTGGTGATAGAGAAAGAAGTCTCTGAGATGATAATTCCTTGCATCATTCAAGACAGAGTGCTGTCACAATAAAGACAGACATCCATGATAAGTTTACATAAGAGGAATTGCACAATCACATACAATCATGCTATATAAGAGGATATCAAGATAACTTTTTTCTTTTTTTCAAATTTGTTTTAATTTTACATACCAACCACAGTCCCCTCCATTATGTCCTCTTACTCATTCTCATAATTTTGCAACTGGACTCCAAGCCATTCTTCAAAGAGAGTAAGTTCTACTATGGGAATCAACAAAGTCTGGTGAATCTAGTAGAGGCAGGACCAAGCTTCTCCCCCCTTTATCAAGGCTAAGAAAGGTGTCCCTCTATAGGGAATGAGCTCCAAAAAGCCATTGCATGCCTTAGGGATAAATTCTGGTCCCACTGCCAAAGGGGCCACATACTGCCCATGTCACATAGCTGTCATCCACATGCAGAGGGCCTAGTTTGCCCCATGCAGGTCCTCAGGTGTCATTCCAAATCAGTGAGCTCCCAATAGCTTGGGATTACTTTGAGACTGTTTCTCACAGGTAATGTTTCTTTTTTGTTTTGTGTTTTTCCAAGACGAGGTTTCTCTATGTAACAACCCTGGACCTCACTATGTAGACCAAGCAGGCCTCAAACTCAGAGATCCAGCTGCCTCTGCCTCCTGAGTGCTGGGATTAACATTGTGTGCCACCACACCCAGCAGTAGAAGTTCTTATTATTTCCAGGATTTTCTTAATAGCTGGTAGAAATACATGGTATCACAAACCAAACAGAGTACATGCAAGGCAGGAGTGTAGTGGGGCATAAACTGGTGTTGTTCCTACACCGGCAATGACTTACTCTCCCAGCCCCAGCTCTCCTGGTACTATGAGAATTGTTTCCTGTATCTGGACTGATTACACCTGCCATTCAGTAGCATCTAACCACTATGAGATTCACCACAGCTCTGCTTCGACATAGGAGGAAGTTCCCCATCTCCAACCTCCCTCTCTCCTGCATTAAGACAAATGGTAGCTGTAAGAGGAAGACTCTTAGAAAAGTTTAAATAAGGCTATGTCATAGAAATGCAAAATGTTTCCAGAAAAACACTTAGGTGTTTAACCATAAAGTGCAGGAATAATGAAATCTCACTAGGAGAAGTGGTACAGGCCTGTAATCTCCAGAGCTTGGGGCATTTGGCAGCAGGAGAAAGAGTTCAAGGTCAGTTTGTGTCACATAATACATTACAATCTACCCTGTGTGGGTATAGTGAGTGATACATAGAGAAAACCTGTCACAAAGGATTCCTGCCCTAAGAATTCAAGCAGAGTATATAGATGAGGCACACATTCCAGGTGGCTGCAGCCAATAGACAACTGGCCAGGACATGGAGAGTACTCCAATGTCTCTGCTCTCCAGGGCCCAGGTGAGAATAAATGTGCCTTGGATAAGTGATATTATTCATCCAAGATGCCAGAGTTGAAATTAGATCTGAAGAACACCAAACTCACTACCCACAGTCTGATCAGTAAATTCAGTATAGAAAGAATATTTTATAAATATGTGGACCAAAACATGGAAATAATTTTTGTTTTTAAAAAGACATTGTCAGTAGTCCTGATATAACTATTGATATAGGTGATGAAGACATATGTGTTTGCTTGAGGTTGCTTGAGTAGTCATTTCTGAAATTTTCTTCAAGCAGTTTTTACTTGAAAACACAGTATCAAAAAATAAAAAAAAATGGCAGAATGACACCATCTCTTTGAAGAATTGAGATTCCATAGGACTACAATTGAAATTCATTTACATTATCCAATCTAAGTGGTTCAAAATACACCTTTCGATAAACTTAATTTTGAAAAACAGCTATATAGACTATACCAAACTATGGGAGGGGAAAATAGTAATGCAGACTTTCTGTGTGGAGCTAGAAGATGGTGGCAAAACGATGTTCATATTTAAAAAGCACAAGATGTGCTACAGTTGAGACAAAAGATAAAACGTGAGTCAGCCACAAATAGAGACTCCATCCAAGCCATGAGTCTAGTGGATGATTCAGCTACAATGAACAGTTCAGCATTGCAAAAGGTCGTACACCTGTGACTCAGAATGAACATGAAAACATACTCAATGCATTTCCTTCTACATCACCCAAAAACTCCTTTCCTAGAGATTGTACTATTTCATATATAAGGGATGAAAAGTTTTTCTATGAAAACCAAAGATGCAGACTTAACAGAGAAGGAACTTCTTTTGAATGTATTTTATACCATGTCCATGTATGTTCTGATGCTTCTCAGATATGCCACTTAACTCTAAGGAGGAAAACTCTCTGCATCTACCTGTCACATGTCACTTCTGAAGTGGACAGGCAAACACAAACTCTCATTCTTCTGCCTTATGGGTGGAGTCCACAAAACATGGAGGATGTTTTGTGTTCCCTACTAAATTTTTGGTGACAGAAACTTTTCTTTTGACACTTGTGTTCCCCAAGCAAGAAGTTGTTTCTGATGAAGATATTAGTAATGGAGTATAATCCATGCCACTTTTTTCTGAATTAAATTGACAATAGGAATCTTCAACACTTTAAGTACAGAAAGACAGTATGAGCGAGCATGTTATCCAAACTTTTCTGACATGCTTTCTGATTAATGGGAGACTGTTCCAAGGGCTACATAGACATGTGAATAGAAAAATATAACAATCCTGTTTTCTTAAGGTAGGCACACTTGCATATCAGTTTGCCAATCTGTCTGCTAAAACTTATTCAGTAAAATGATCAAAATCTATGCTCTCTAACAATAATTCTTTGACAAAATGGTAATGTGAAATTTCTTCTAAGGATGAATGTTTCCTTTTATGTTGTACCATAGTTAGAGTAGGAATTATGGGGCCATTATAAGTGTCGGAAGTTCCTCAGTAGAATAAATACATTCTCTTTTCTATCACATACACAAACAAACACACAACAAACACACCATGAGAGAGGTAATGTATCTCTGTGGTGCTATATGTAGTGAAATGGAGTCTCAGAAATAAATTCAAAGATGTTTCAGAACAAGTTGAAGAGCCAATATTTGATCCTTTGGTTATAATTTCTAGGCCACTTGTTATATTTTTACCTTTACAAATTGATTATCATTCCTGGATAATTTCTTAGACCACTAGCATGCTCACAACTACTACTCTTTAATAATTTTGTTAGCATTAGATCAAGAAAAAGAAATAATTTTCTAACAAATTAAAGCCTTCAGAAACTTTTTTCTTTAAGGATAAGTAATATATTTGAGCTATAGGCATGTAGATAATAGTGTGAACATGTGTCCTATGTACAGTTAATTTCATGTAAATGTAACTATACTGAGCAAAAGATAAAGGGAAATCATTTTAATAGAGTTGTTTTCTTATTGTCTGAGAGGTGTCCTGATCTCCAGTGATGTCTCCTGATGCTAGATGTCTTGGATTAGTGCCAAACCCTGTTCATAATATTTTTTCTCATATACTCTGAAGCATTGTTTCATGATACCAGACTTAAATTGCTCTTTCATGCTTTAGTCTCCTTTATATAATTACTTGTGTACTTTAGAGCATCTATAAAGTAAAATAAGTCTTAATTACATACATATTGCAGTATGTCACTTGACTTGATAATCAATGTAGCTGTTAAGTGACTGGCAGATCTCAAATAGTGTAGACTAAGAGATGATTCACGTTCCAGGTTGGATGCAGAGGGAGAATTTCTTTATAGGACTCCAAAGAGCAATGTATTTAAAATATATGAAGAATTATATGTATGTGGATATTTCCACTCAATGTTTTATACTACAATTAACCATGGAAAATTAAAAAAATATTGTAAGTGGGGAGCTCTAATACATATTGTATTTATAGTAATCTAAGAGTATGAAATGAAAAGTGATATATAGACCCCATGGCTTGCCAACCAGTTCAGCCAAAACTGAGACTTTTGGTTCTTGTGTGTGAATGCAAAGATTAGTGTATCCCTGGATACAAATGCATACACTCATATACCATGTACACATCTGGATATCAGAGCTAAAATGCAGGTAAGTAGTGTAATTATACTTTCAAAAGTAGTGCAGGCCTATAATTATGGCCCAGAGGTTAAAAGTACTGGCTTCTCTTCTACTAGTCCTGAGTTCAATTCCAAGCAACCACATGGTGGCTCACAAACATTTATAATGGGATCTGGAACCTCTTCTGGTAGGCAGGCATCCATGCAGGAAGAATGCAGTGAAAATAATAAAAATAATATTTTAAAAACCCTATAAAAATCAATGGATATAAATGTGTTTTCTGCCATCATACAGCTAGTACCTACCAGACAATAAAAGTATAGTAGCTTTAGCTAATAAAGGTAGAGTAGATAGGGCCCCCAAAATTTACCTAGTCATATAATTGTAGGATTCAATTTAACCATGAGTAAGAATTGTTTGCAACAAGTTGTAAGACTTTATTGGAAGAGATTCAGTGGGAAATTTCCAACAGGAAGGCAATATAAGTGTGACTACATTTGTCCTCAGTAACACCTGTGACATTTCATTACAAATGAATAGAGCAGTTTGAGACTTCCTCAGCAGAACTCATTCTGAAAGCCTTGAGAAGTGTTTAAATTATACTTATAGCTATGGTTTTATAAAAAGCATTGCACTATAACCCTAAGGGCCACCTTCAGCCCTGCACATTATTTAATTGCTGCAGTGTCCTTTGAGATACAAGATAGTGGTGATAGAAAAGTACAGTGGATCTTTAGACATTCAGAACTAACTTACTAAATTAATATCAGTGAAATTTTGAGTTGAGAAGCCAGAACAGTGCATATATTTTAGGAAACACCAAACATTACCAGAAACAACTAAAACTTTACTCACTGTCACATATGTCTTTAAACTTGCAATGATGTCCTAAATATGGGAGAAAACATTGTCATGCTTGAAGTTGTCTACATGGAACAAATAGAATACTGCTGTATTGTCTTTGTTTCTAGGACAGAAAAGTAAAGAAGCAAACATTTTAGGTTGGATATTTTAGCCTTGTTCAATATCTTACTCAGGTAAGTATTTCAGCCTCATTATCATCCAGTGTCCTCTGGGCTCAGGATGCATGTCTCCTGACCTGCCCAGAGACTCCAACTGTTATAAGAAATTGAATGGTCCTAATACTGCTGTGAAAATGCACATAACCAATTCTAATAAACACTTTATGTGTTTGATGAAGCAGGCCTTCCTTTATAAAAAGTGTGTTGAGATGACTATGTAGTGCATACGTAAGAAAACATTTTCCTTCTCCGTTGTAAGGTAGCATGGTTTCATAATCTTTTTTCCTATCTGGAACAGTTGATGACAAGCACTAGGGGTCTGAACCAGATTACAGAGAATCTTTTAATTGCAAGTGAAATGTGATGACAAACTAGTGGTGAGTTACTATTGCAGTATCCAAAGAATGAATATTTCACACAGTGGACATGCCATGCCTTGCATTGTTGATGATGTAAATACCTGTCTCTGGCTTTAGAATGGGCTCTAGGTTTAGAAGAATCACTTTACTGTCATCTTCCAAAAGATGACAACAGCATCATCCTGGGTCTCAGAATGAACAGTCTTCTAATCAATTGCTTCCCAGTGATCAGTTCCCAGTTCAGGATACTACACATAAAAGCAGTATAATTGTATGTCCCTAAACATAGCACAGGGATGAATTCAAGATCATATTTATCTCTGCAAGTCCTTATTCAGTAAAAACCTGTAGATAGGGTAAGGTGATGAATGTGAATCCCAAGAAGATGATTTCAAATATTTTCTGGCAGTAATAAATGAAAGCAGAAAAATAAAAAAAACATCACCCACCACTTCCTTTCCCAAGGAGCCCTACAAAGAAAGTGAGTTGACCAATTTGTGTCTATATATTATGATAAATGTTGTTGCCTTCTGAGTACAATTACTATGCACATTGCTCCTGCATTGAGGCAGGGAGATGCAGTCTCCCTAGCCATACTGTAAGCTTCAAAATGAACTCACTATCCATGGTCTTTATACCCAGCTCAATAGCCAGGAAAGACTGATTCAGGAAGAAAATAGCCATAAAATGCAGCAAACAATCTGAGATTCTTGAATGTTCTTCAAAACAACTACACTAACAAAACTCTCCCACGTCATAAAAAAGAGCAATGGCAGAATCCTGAAGACGAAATGATAATAAATAACCAGAACAAGTGAATTCTGGGCAGTCGGGATTCTAGCTGACCTCACCCAGAACTGCACGAGCTGATGCATCTTTCTTTGGAGAGGGGTTGAAGGGATGTTACCCAGCCAAAGAAGGGCAACCCTTGCTCTTCTCCCCATGTTCTCAGCCAGGCTAAGAACCACTAGATTACGTTCCTAAAGCTAACCACCCTCGTCTACTCCCTTATTTGGCTGGGTCCTCCTGAGAATGACTACCAAGATACAGCTATCTAAGTATTGAAGTCCAGCAATCATAAAATCCAGTTGGTTAATCTAATTAACACCTCAATTAAAACTAAACACCTCATCCTAACATTGGGTTTCTCCTTGTCCATTTACAAAATACCATTTTCCTATGTGCCATGTATGTCTCCCCTCTCTATCCAGAGGTAGGCCTTTGCCCTTTTCAGGACAAACACCCCTTCTGATTCTTCCTTGTTCCCTTCTCTCGTATCTTCTATCTCCTGTCTTTGTCTTTCATTCCCTGCCCTTTCTCCTTCTTGGGCACCTAAATCTCCTTTGTCCTAAGAACTTGGTTTTGGGGGTCCTCAGCCCATATTGATCCCTTTGGAATATAACACACTTCTTGCCAGATGGTAGTGTCTGAGGCCCAGCCAGTGAACACATCTCCTGGAACCTCACTCCCCCCAAGCTTGACTGTAAACAATTGAGCAGAGAAACACCCTGCAAGACCAAACCCCTACCAAAATCCAGCACTCAGCACATCCCATGGCCCAAGCCCTACCCCATCCCCAACCCATGTTATCATGAGGTGACCCCAGAGACCTCTGCAACAAATGGAAATCCACAGACCCTTTGTCCAGAAGAGACTAATAGGTGACTAAGAGCTAACTAAGAGTGAGCAAAGAACCAAGATTGGACCAAGAGAGGTTTCTTGAAACACAGATACGCCCAGAACAGATTGTACCAAAGTCAACTATCTGAGATTCAGGCAAATCCTCCATTGAACTGAGGAAGCAATGGGCAGATGTCAGTGCAAGAACACATATAACAAAATAAAGAACAACATGGCACCACCAGAAGAATCTGGTGGTCCCACAGCATTAATACCTGAGCATGGAAATGCAGAGGAAGCAAAAGAAAAAGACCTTAAAAACATCAGAAGCCTAATAGAAGTCTTAATAGAGGGTATAATAATTTTACTTGAGGAAATAGAAGAAAAAACAAACAAAAAATTAGTAGACATTAACAAATCTCTGAAAGAAAATAAAGTAAACCAAGAAAAAGAAAACAAACAGGTGAAGAAAACATTCCAGAAATTAAAAATACAAACAGAAGCAATAAAGAAGTCACAAATCAAGGTGATGCTAGAAATAGAAAACCTGATTAAACGAACTGGAACCACAGATGCAGCATAACCAACAGAACACAAGAGATGGAAGAGAGAATCTCTGGAGTAGAAGATTCAATAGTGGAAATAGATATGTCAGTCAAAGAAAATGCACCAGAAAAGTTATGACAAAACATCAAAGAAATTTGAGATACCACGAAAGACCAAACCTGGTAATGATCAGAATTGAAGAAGGAGAATTGGAGAATACCATCTCAGAGGTACAGAAAATATATTCAACCAAAACTATTGAAGAAAACTTTCCCAACCTAAAGAATAAAATGCCTATAACGATACAAAAAGCTTACAAAACAACAAATAAACTAACTCCCCCCCCAAAAAAAAAGACTATTTGTCACATAATAATAAAGTCACTAACCCTACAGAAGAAAGAAAAAATACTAATAGCTGCAGAGGAAAAAGACAAAATTACCTATAAAAGCAGACCCATCAGAATAACACCAGATTACTCAATGGAAACAATGAAAGAAAGAAGGTTCTGATCAGATGTTAAACAGACACTAAAAGAGCATGGCTGCCAACATAGACTACTATATCTAGCAAAACTATCAATCACCATAGATGGATTAATCAAGATATTTCATGACAAAACTATATTTAATCAATACTTTTCCACAAATATGGCCCTATAGAAAGTAGTGGGGGGAAAATTCCAACTGAAGGGAAAAAATATACACCCATGAAACTACAATCAATCAATAATCCCACAGAAGAAAAACCCAAAGAAAAACAGACACACATTACCATGAAAAATAACAGGAAATAACAATCATTGGTCATTGATTCGATTATTTAAAAACACACCCTAAAACAATAGATACAAAAACAGAAGCCATCCTACTGCTGCTTAAAAGAGACTGGCCCAGAGTAAAGGGTTGGGAAAAGACTTTTCAATTAAATGGTCCTAAGAAACATGCTGGTGTAGCCATCCTAATATCTAACTAAATAGACTTTAATATAAAATCAATCAAAGGAGACCAAGGCAGACATTACTTATTCATCTCAGGAAAAATCCTTCAAGATGAAGTCTCAATCCTGAACATTTATGCTCCCAAAGAAGTGCACCTACATATGTCAAAGAAATACTACTAAAGTTTAACTCAAACATCAAACTCCACACCTTAATCAATACCCTACTTTCACCCTTGGACAGGTCAACCAGATGAAACTCAACAGAGAAATATGGGAACTAACAGATATTATGACCCAAATGGACTTAATAGATATATATAGAAATTTCCACCCAAACAAAAAGGAATATACTTATTTGTAAGCACCCCATGGAACTTTCTCTAAAATGGACCACAAACTTGGTCATAAAGCAAAGATCAATAGATACAAAAAAGTGGAAATAACTCCCTGTATCATATCAGATCACCATGGTCTAAAGTAGAGTTCAACAACAATTAAAAAAAATCACATAAAGCCTACAAATTCATGCAAATTGAACATCTCTCAATTGAACCATCTCTGGGTCAAAGAAAGAAGTTAAGAAGAAATCAAAGACTTTCTAGAAATCAATGAAAATAAAACCACAGCATAACAAAACTTATGGGACACAATGAAAGTGGTGTTAAGAGGAAAATTCATAGCATAAGATACTGATATGAAAAACCCAGAGAAATCTCACACAAGAGACCTAACAGCACAGCTAAAGGCTTTAGAACAATTAGAAGCAAACTCACCTAGGAGTAGACAGCAGGAAATAATCAAACTTAGGGCTGAAATCAATACAATAAAAGCAAAGAGAACAATACAAAACTCAATGAATCAAAGAGGGTTTTTTTGAGAAAGTCAGCAAGACCGATAAAAACTTATTCAAACTAACCAAAAAGCAGACATAGAATATTCAAATTAACAGAATCAGAAATGAAAAGAGGGACGTGACAACAGATACCCAGGAAATGCAGAGAATCATTAGATCATACTTTGAAAACGTATACTCAAATAAAATGGAAAACCTAAAAGAAGTGGACAGCTTACTGGACAGGTAACATTTACCAAAATTAAATCAAGAACAGATAAATGACCTAGACAAACCTATAATCCCAAAGGAAATTGTAGCTATTATTAAAAGTCTCCCAAGTGAAAAAAAAAAAGCCCAGAACCAGATGGTTTCAGTGTAGAAATCTACCAGATGTTCAAACAAGAACTAATACCAATACTCCTCAAACTGTTCCATATAGTAGAAACTGAAGAAACATTGTCAAACTCTTTTATGAGTCCACAATCACGCTAATAACCAAAACACTCAAAGATGCAGCAAAGAAAATTACAGACCAATCTCTGTCATAAACATTGATGCAAAAATACTGTATAAAATACTGGCAAACAGAATTCAACAATATATCAAAAAAATATCCACCACAACCAACTAGGCTTGATTGTAGAGATGCAGAGATGGTTTAACATATGAAAAACTGTGAATGTCATCCATCTTATAAACATTCTGAAAGAAAAAAAATTATCATTTCCTCAAATGCTGAAAAAGCCTTTGACTAAATCCAACACTCCTTCATGATAAAATTCCTAGAGAGATCAAGAATACAGGAAAAACACCTAAATATAATAAAGGTGATATACAGCAAGCCGACAGCCAACATCAAACTAAATGGAGAGAAACTCAAAGCAATCAGAATAAATTCAGGAAAAAGACAAGACTGTCCTCTCTCTCCTTATCTATTCATTATTGTTCTCAAAGTTTTACCTAAAGCAATAAGAGAACAAAAGGAGATTAAGAGCACAAATTGGAAAGAAAAATGTCAAACTATCTCTATTTGCAGATAATATGGTCATATATATATAAGTGCTCCCCAAAATTCTGCCAGGGAACTTCTAGAGCTGATAAATGGCTTCATAAATGTAGCAGGGTGCTAGATTAACTCAAAAATATTAATAGCCTTCCTAAACATAAATGATTAAAGGGCTGAAAAAGAAATCAGTGAAATATCACCCTTTATAATAGCTGCAAATAAGATTAAATATCTTGGAGTAACTCTAACCAAAGAAGTAGCAGACCTGTTTAACAAAAACTTTAAGTCACTGAAGAAGAAAATTGAAGAGGATATCAGAAAATGGAAAGATCTCCCATGCTCATGGATAGGATTAACACAGTAAAAATGGCAATCTTACCAAGAGCTATCTACAGATTCAATGAAATCCCCATCAAAATTCCAACACAATTTTTTACATACCTTGAAAGAACAATACTGAACTTCATATGGAATAACAAAAAACATGGGATTTCCAAATCTGTCTTGATCAATAAGTGAAATTAGGAGGCATCACCATCCCTGATTACAAGCTATACTATAGTGCTACAGGAATAAATACAGCCTGGTACTGACATAAAAACAGACCCGTGGATCAATGGATTCATACCAAAGTTTCAGACAATAAACCACACACATATCAGCACTTTGTTTTAACAATAAGTTCAAAAATATACAATGGTGAAAAGATAGTATCTTCAACAAACGGTGCTGGAATAAATGGATGGTAGTATGTAGGAGAATGCAAATAGATCCAACCCTCTCACCCTGCACAAACCTAAATCTAAGTGGATCAAAGACCTCAACCAAAAAAATAGCTACACTGAACTTGATAGAAAAGAAAGTGGGAAATACCCTCCAATGCGTTGGCACAAGTGACCACTTCCCATATATAACACCAGTAGCACAGACACTAAGAACAGCAATCAATAAGTCGGACATCCTGAAACTGAGAAGCTTCTGTAAGGCAAAGGACACAGTCAATAAGACAAAGCAATAGCCTACAGAATGGGAAAAGATCTTCACCAACCCTGCATTTGACAGTGGACTGATCTCTAAAATATATAGAGAACTCACAAAACTAGAACTCTAAAACCTAAATGACCCAATTTTTAAAATACGATTCAGAGCTAAAAAAGGAATTCCAAACAGAAGAATTACAAATGGCTAAAGGGCACTCAAAGAATTTCTCAACATCTTTAGCCATCAGAGAAATGCAAATCTAAACAAGTCTGAGATACCATCTTACACCTCTCAGAATGGCTAAGATCAAAAACACAGATGACAGCCTATGCTGGAGAGGATGCCCAGCAAAGGAAACACTCCTCCATTGTTGGTGGGAGTGCAAATTTGTACAAGCCACATTGGAATGCAGTATGGCAGTTCCTCAGAAAACTGGGAATCAAGCTACCCAAATGATCCATCAATACCAGTATTGAGCATATACCTAAAGGATGCACATTCTTACCCCAAATACATTAGCTCACCTATGTTCATAGCATTATTATTCATAGTAGCCAGAACCTGGAAACATGCTAAGTACCCCTCAACTAAATAATAGATTAACAAATTGGCGTATATTTTAAAAATGAAGTACTGCTCAGCAGAAAAAAGAACATGACATCCTAAAATTTGCAGGCAAATGGATGGATTTGGAGAGTATCCTCCTGGGTGAGGTAACACAGCCCAGATTGATAGGCATGGGATATACTCACTCATATGTGGATTTTAGATAAAAAGCAAAGAATATACAGGTTGTGAACCATAACCCCTGAACAGCTTTGGATCAGAAGGAACTTAAGAGAGACATCCAGGGATTCCCCCTGGGAAGAAAATATAGAGAAAATCTCATGAGTTTATTGAAATCATAACAGGTTGAGAACAAGTAGAGGAGGGAACAAATCATGAGAGAAAGAGATGGTTGAGTAAAAGGAGCAATGAAGTGTGAGAAAAAAGGATGGATATCTTGATAGAGGGATCCACTGTGGGGTTGAAAAGAGGTTGGGTGCTAGGGGAACATCCAGAAAACCACAGGATGTCCCTGGCTAGGATACCAACCAGTGCCCAAACAGGACGTCCTCTATAATAAAATGAATGACCACACTAAGTGTCATCATAGAACTTTCATCCAGGAATGAATAGAGGCAGAGCAGAGATGAATAGCTAAGCACTAGGTCCAGCTCCCAGTCTAGCTGAAGAGAGAGGGAGGAGAGTGTGTATGACCAAAGAGATCACTGTTACAAGGAGGAGCACCACAGAGATGGCTGGCTGGAGATCTGGGGAGTTCACTGGATCAAAAATAGCCTTCGGGGAACCATCAGATAAGGGAACAAAAGGCTCCAAAGATAGAAGACTGTTGAATGGTATGGGCAGTATGTGGACCTTGTGGAGTAGCATCAGACTACATTCCTGTGCATGACGGACATCGCAGAGCTCATTCCATACAGAAGAAAATTTAACCCAGCCCTAATATTTGGATTAGGGAATCAGACCTACTTCAAATGGATACACAAGACTGAACTAACCCACCTTAGGACTCCTTGCACTCCTTGGGGGATGGATGGGAGCTTGAGGTGGATTAGGTTGAGGGAGGGCTGGGAGGAATTGGGAGAAGGGAAGGAAGTGTAAGTAGGGCCACACATGGAAAAATTTAAATAAAAAAATATATTTTTAAAAAACACCCAGCACTGTGAATAGTAAGGCACCCACAATGTTTGGCAAATACCAGCACCCAGGTATTTGATGACATTGTTGGCCTTGACCTTGGTGTTACCACTAGCTCTGACATTCTTACTCCTGACTGAGAGTACAAAGTTGCTGGTAGAAATATGTACCTGATAGAACAGCTTTCCTCACACTCATGAGGTAAAATATTAGCACATTTGCTCATAAACTGGGAGGATTCACTTAAAATGCTTCAGAGATTATTTATTACTATGTAAACTTCCCAGGGCAGCACATATAGACATGTTTAGTTCCTGTTGAAATGGGCATAAATGTCATTTTAAGGCACATTGTAAAAGCCCCATCACTGACCCACCAGTCTCATCTGAAACCCCATCATTTGTGAGAATTCAAGCCTGGACTTTCAAAGGAAAATACTTCTGAAGTCAATGACAAAGTTTGCTCTGGCAGGTGGATTCCATATGAGGTAGATGTAGGAAAATGTCAGCAGAGAGTTTAAAGCTGTAGTTGGGCATATTTGTGTCATGAACTAGATTAATTTGCCTCAAAGAGGGTCTTTTGGATTCCATACCCACAATTGTGTATTTTCTGGTGCCCTGTGTTGCAATTTCTGGATTGTCTAAGGCAGAAAATCTAAGGTAAAAATCTGAGATGCAGAAGGACCCTTAGATACATGGTAAGATACTACCCACCAGATCTATAAAAAAAGACCCTTTCCCCATTACCTCTATGCCTCAAGTCAGTCCTTCACATATTCTCTGACTCTGGAATGAACAAAAAAAAATCTACCTGCAGTGACACCTTTTTGTAAAATCAAGGACTCAGTAAATATCGTCTAAGGAACTCTTGACACCTTGCCCCAATCCTTCCCTGTAAATCACATCAGCACTGCCCAAGAATGGCCCCAAGATGACTGGAGGCCTTTCTTCTGTGGCCAAGAAACTTATTTCCTGCCCCACCCAAAAATGGTCTGAATATCAAAACACTCACTGTTAATGTGAGTGGCCTAAGTATTTCTGTTTGAATGTTTAGGGAAAGGTTGTTTGCTTATTTTGTTTCTGATTGTGGTTTTCAGAAAGGGATGCATTATGTAGTTCTATGAGTCCTGAAACTCACTTTATAGATCATGCTGACCTCAAACTCTCAGAGATCCACCAGTCTCTGCCTCCTGGGTACTGAGATTAAAGGCATGTACACCACAGCATGCTGCAGTTTGAATTTTTATATGTCCACTAAGCCTTTGTCACCACTCTGCCTTCTGGGATTTCTGTCCTGTGGTCTAAAGCATTGCTTGCTGACATAGAATAAGAACATGCCTGCCTCATTTCTCAGTACCTCTTTTCTTGCTTTAATCTGTGACCTAAGTGAGGAAAGCAGAGCAGTAAGGAGACACAGTGGTTACTGCATTGGCCAATGCTCTTTAATGTCCTTATATACCTCAGGTCACTTATAGATCTACTTTACCCCACATACTGTCTTCTGTTAAAATGTCTGGCCTTTACTGATACACTTCCACACCAATTACATTTAGCCAATTTAAAATGACCAGTAATTCTTGCTCTCCTGGACAGATTAGAGGGACCTGCCCCTCACTCAAGTCCAGAAGTATTAAGCTCTATTTATCATTCTTAAATAATGATGGAACTGTTAGTGATATCTGGAGCTTTTTATTGACTCTGATGTAAAACTTTTTTGAATGCTCTCTGTGTGCGACTCAGACTCTCAATAACACTGTTTGTCAAAGTCGTAAGCAGCTCCGACTAGGAAGCCTACCAAAATGCCCTGGTTGTGCCCAAGTGGGATGAAACAGTGCACAGAAGCCTTGAGCACACTGCAGGGCAAAGACATGTGCATATCAGCTCCAGCTCTACAGGGTTCTCTACCTGACAGGGCATTTTCAAATAGCTTTAAGAAGTTTATGTTGTGATTTGCATTTTGACATCACAGCCCTTGTTATACACCTCAGAAGGCTTTGCAGCCATTTCATCCAGGCCAGAAGGCAAACTTCCCCTGGTGGTCCAGTGGGAAGGATGCTGTTTGTCTACTACACAACACTCTAATAGCACCAAGGGTTGGAAAGTTACTAATAAAAAGACCCATCCACCATTTCTGCTGTATGAGCTGGCAGCTTGATTCACTTTATTGGTCACATTACCCTCTGCTGTTGTAGTGTTTGGTCCCTTGTGGTTTGTTCTTGTGAATTTGGGGCCTGGGGAACTGTTTTTCATCACACACTGGGCGAATCTGATAGCTTGAAGAGGAGATGGCACTGAGGAAGCCAAGTCATAGAAATTGTCCCTGCAGAAGCATTAGCCCTCATGATAGCCTCATTGGTAGCAAGGGGATCCTCTAGGTCAGGCAGCTTGGGCAGAGATGATGGGGAGCAGAAGGAGGGGATGCAAGAAGGGACAACTGAAATACAGAGAAGGAGGAGAATTGATGCTGAAGAAATACACAGGGTTGGGAGGATCTAGGACAAAAGGGGGCAAGATCTACGTCCTTGGAAGTGTTTGAGGAGTCTGGAAGGGCCAAAGGTCTTGAGATTATAGACAACAGGTCCTGTTACAATAGCCCCTGTCAGGGGCCAAGGGTCTTAGCACTGTATACCCTAGGTCTGGGATGTTATCCTCAAGGAACTGGGCTTCCTATGGAAGAAATGCAAAACTTAGGACTTCTCCCTAGTCCTGGTCCTCTCTGGAGCGACTGAAAATTGGGCATTGTAATGGCTTAATTGTCTCACAAACGCTGGGGTTTGAATCTTTGAGGAATAAGCCTCTAACCAAAGTAATGGCAGCCACACATCTCTAATTATTAAGCCTTAAATATAACCTAGTACTATTATTTTTATTAATGGAAACAACATGAAACATCCCTATAACTTATTATATTCATACATTATTTCATCTCTCAATAGTCATAAGAAAATGGCCTTTTACAATAGATGACTATTAACACGAAATCTTCTTATGGTCAACATAAAGACTTGGGATGCACCCCTTCCTGATTTGCAACATCGAAACCGTGAATCTGTTCCTTCTGAGTCTCAAGGATCATTAGAAAAGAAGGGAAAAAAACTGTAAAAGTTAGAGTTGATGTAAGTTTGTAGGGAAACTTCATTTTCTGGACATGACAAACCTATTTCCCACATGAATTCAAAGGCATCTTTGACCACAGGCACAACACCTACAAAAATCAGGCCAGGAAATATATCAGCATGTGTTAGGAACAGTTCATGAATTTACACCCCTAGCTGAGGAGCTCTATGCAAATGATGGTTCCTGGGGAAGAGTCCAGTTTCATTAGGCATTTGGATCCTGAGAGGTGCCCCAGGCTCTCTCCAGTAGATGTTCTTAAAACCATGCACATACAGGCACCATTACATGGTCTCAGAAGGATGTTAAAAAATTACATGAACTTGCAAGGGAAGTGTGGGAGGAGAAACAGAAGACAAATTTATCATAGATTTGATTAGAGCACAGTATAATCATCTATGAAATTATTGATGATAAAGGCCCTTGACATCACGTCTGATGATGTGGTTTTTTATTAGATTCCATGGGGAGTTAGGAAATAATCTGCCACAACAAGTTGTCTCCCAAACACCACACATAGGCCATACATGTGTCTGCACAAAAACACACAGAGAGAAATAAATATATAAATGAAATATGAAAATTTAAAAAACATATTGAATACTACTTTATGCAGTTACCCTTGTATTGGGGACATGATCCCTTCACAGTAAAGCTTATGCTTAAAGAATTTATCAGATTTCAAAAGTCTCTCGTTTTCCACCTACAGTTAAAATTATATAAAATTAGTCTGCTTTGTAAAAATCCCTGCAGAAGGACGCATACAGGCTTCCTTTTCCTTTTCTTTCTCTCCTTCTCTTTTTCTTTCTCTTTTTCTTTCTTTCCTTCTTTTCTTACTTGCTTGCTTGCTTATTAAGAAAATAACAACATACACAAATCTCCTGAACAAGTGTATGCACAGAGAATCTGGACCAGGATTATATTGTTTGATTTAGACATGAAATATTTTATTATTTTCACCGTATACGGTATTTCTCTGTTAAGCATTCACATGTGTTATAGGAAAGGAGAGAAGGTTAGCACTCCTATGAAAAGGATGGAAAATGCCTTTGGACCTAACAAGATGCAGAAGGCCAAGGCATCAGCACCTGCTCCGTGGCATCTAACCACTGTCTTTAATAGTTGGATAAGGGTTTCTGAAGATTTAACTGTGAAATGTCACCATACATTAAAATTTTATATTACAGAGTGGCTTCCTGCCTACTTTCATAAAATTTATACACGGCTAATTTTCTGCATAACATCTGATCAAATAAACCTAAACCAGATATGTACAATAAAATCAAACTGTGAGATAGCATACACTGCATTATTGGAAAAACTGGTTTCCATTTTAAACTGTTTTTGTCCTGTAGATATCATCGATTCAAATGTGTTTAAAAGAGAGATGACTATTTTCAAGTATCACTAAGTTCATGGTATCATTCCTAAACTTATACATTTTGACAGTATTTATAGAATGTGTATAAGCTATTGAGCACCATTTAGTTTTGTTTATACAGTAATGTATGGATAAACGTCATAAGAAGCATTAAATCCCTATGTTAAAAGGTTTTCTATATTAAATAAGTATTGAAACACTTTTTGCATTATTACTGAAGCACTTGATTTTTATTATAATTTAGTTCATTAAAAAGATATCTCAGGGAAAATTGACAAGCATAACCAGCCAATAATGTGTGTAAACATTTCTTTGTCTAAGAATAACTACTGCTTTTTGCATTCAGGTTAATTTTTAAAAGAATATTTAAAGAATATTCAATTGAAAATTCTTTAAAGTAAATGGGATATCTGACCATGAAGTATTTGTTCAGATAATAAAGCAAGTTTGTAGACTAGGAGAAGATAAGTGAACTCAGACAAATACATAACTACAAAAAATAGAAATTATCTTTAATTAAATAGCTGGTGCAAGAATATCCCTTTCATAATATATGAAGAATATTCAAGAACAATTCGGTGAAAAATAACAAACAATTGTGGAAGCCAGGCATGGATGTATATAAGGAAATGAAACATTAAAGCAGATATGAGACAAAGTTGAAAGGAATAAGCCAGGGGGTCATAATGACAGTCAAGTGAACTAACTACAGTGACATAATACTTGTTGTCATAGCAACAGGGATGATATGTCAGTACATCAGAAGTGTCTATTAGTAACCACTGGTCAAAGGAACATAGGAGAGCATAGGCCAGAGAAACCACACATATCTTGAAAGTTGGCTCATGTTCTGGCTTAAAACCATATAAAAGGGAGCAAATACTTCACTAGATGAGGACAAAAGGCCTGGTCAGGTAGAGTTTTAACACTTGTCCATAAAATTCTTTATGTTTGGGGGTATAATTTAATTTTGTTTGACATGTTTCCCCGACTGTCTAGTGCAATCTGCCTGCTGAATCTGAATCCATAACAGCAGATCTGACTGCTGTATTCCTAGTCAAGGCAGTAGATTTGGCTATTGGCACAGGGCTGAAAGATAAGCACGCAAAGTTCAATTGCTGAATGATGATGGATTTTCTTCTTCTTTCACACGATTTTCAGGAAAAGGTCACATGATGACAATGAGGACAACCACCACTACTCTCCTGCAAAGAGAAATAGAAGGACCAGGACTTCCGGGACCCTCACTATATAGAGGTAGGAACTGTGGTCCTACTACTTCCCCATTTGAGTCATTGCTCACACTAAGACGTCATTTCCATCCCCTCCATGGCAAAAGAACCCTCCCAGATGCCCTCATGAAAGTCTTCATCTTGTTTGCAGGGGCTTTGTGGCACATCAGGCATTTAAGTATTGTCATAAGTGTGATTTTACTGTGCAACAAAAGAGAGAAGGGGCCCACAGAGAGACTTACTTAAGCACAACCAGGAGGAATGGGGTTCCAGAAATTTCCCCATCTTACAAATGGGGAGGAAGAATCGAACTGCACCCTCTGGGGTTAAGACAGAAATAAACTTGAAGAACAGAGAGGTGTCCTACTAAATACAATGCTCTTCTTACTTTCTCTTTGAAAAAACTAAGAGCAGAACAGTTCTTTGAAGGGATAAGGGAAAAGTTTAGTGATCCATGGGATGAGTAGCAGGCATTTCAAATGAAGTCTTTACTTTAACATCCAGTAATTGGAAACACAGCATGGTTTGAATGCAGATATAATTTAGTGAGGAGGGAACATTGTAAAGGTGTTCTGGTAAAGTCCTATCAGGGAAAGAGTAAGTATGGCTCACATATATCTTCCTCAAGAAAGACACAGAGACTAATCAACATATGCCATTACTCTGGGACACAAACATAGGTTGGTATTTGGATATAATGTGCCTACATGTACCCGAGTCAAACAAGCAGTGTTCTTGACTCATTGAATTTTTTGTTGCATATGGTCACCTAAATGTGCATACTGGCTTTTGTTTCTAAGGTTAACATCCCTAGACCTTCACATGTTGATCTGCTCCCTGGATCACAAGTGTGAGATAATGGTCATCTAAACATAAAGAACAAAGGCTTCTGAACATGTGTGTCTTGCTGATAAGCACAATGGCTTCAGTGTTTTCATGATGACTGAGTTATAAATGGAGAGTGCAAGGAGAGCATATGGATAACTAGTGCACATTCCAGACCTTCACTTACTCTGCTATTGAGTAACCACCACTCAAGTACCAAGGAAAACAGCAGTAGGACAAATGAGAAACACATATAAAGGGCCTGACACCTATTTACATTAGGCTTCTCTGCATCCTTGATTTTCCCCAACTGCTGGGACTATGGCTCTTTGTGACATCATCTTGTAGGAGGGTAAGTTAAGGTATCTGCTGGGATGTTTGGTAGCCTGTTATATTTATTTCTAGAGTTAGCAGTTTGTGATCTGTGCTACACAGTTTAACTGTCAGACTAACAGGACATTGAAGCATGAGAAAAGAGAATCTCTTTATCCCCCTTTTGTATTCTTTGAAATTTAACAAATAGATACAATATTTCTTGATCATCTTAACCTGCAATATCTCCATGGACTCCCCCAGCAAACCCCATTTAAACTTCATATCCTTTATTTCATATTTGTATGTATGGACTTATTTAACCCACTGTGTCCAGCTAGTGCTTCTCAAGTGCACAGAGGCTTGAGATCATCCACTGAGTCCCCGGTAACTGACCAGGAGCCATCTACACTGAGAAAGTAAACATTCCTTCTCCAGCAGCTATCAACCACCAATAATAGCTGCTTAGCTAGTGTACTTCCTCAACAGTACCCCCATGACACTAATCTTGGTTTATCCTGTTCAATTATTGTGCAGGCATCCACAATTACTTCGCATGGTATTCAAGAAAGGAAATGTGCCTAACTGAAATCAGAATGTGAACTGGTTGCCTGGATTTTGAGTGTTCATTAGCAAACCATGTGTTAAAATTGCCACATCTATATTTTTACACTGGAAGTCTTCTAAGGGGTATAGTTTCTCTGGTTTCTTCTGAAACCTCATTTACAAGCATAGCCTTAAATCCATTGATAGCTATTTGACAGGTTATCACACAGAGATTCGTTTGGCTTCTCTGTCCCTTATGGACATCTTTGAATTCAACTCCTTTATTTAAAATTGAGATTCACAGCATACAGAAAGGCATTCCCACATCAATACTGTATTGCTATTTTGCTTCATTGCTGCCATTTAAAAGGGTCTTTCATGACACTTTGATGATTTCTTTCAAGTATGATGTCCAACTCATGTTAAAATAGTACCACGAGGACATCTCCTGAAACTGAATGACTTATGTGTCCAATTTGGGTGGGGTTAGGGTCTCCATGTTAAATGTCATTTTAACATGTGTCTCTTTCTTCTGAAAACCCAAGTGGCCCCAAAAAGAGTCTGTCTTTTTTATTACTACATAAAAGACCTAACACTGTCAACAAACAAGCTAACACCAAACTGGTAAAGAGCACTAGATAGGAGAGAGAATGTGACTTGTTCCCATTCTGAAATGAATAATAGGGCTGTTCCTCAAAGGGGAGATATTCTATAGAATTTGGTCTATACCTACAATTTTGCTAAGGTCAACCTTTGCAGTTGTAAAGATAAAGCCTTCCTTTTCATATGTAACTACTGCTTGATTCCTAGAGCCTTTCAGCAACTCTAGCCATGACGGCCTTCTCTATTCACTGCCATGGACAAGAGTAATAGCTTGGCTCAAGTTAAACAAGAAGAAATTTGTAGAACAGACTGTCTGGTGGCCATGTTTGTGCCATTAAATGACCACTGGGTGAGTTCTAATGAACAGAAGAGTTGCTTTTGAATTCCTTCCTAGGTTTTATATCATCTCCATCATTGTGAAGTTTGTTCATTGGGCCTCTCACAGATGATTGTGGTTTCACTCATTGATTTTTCTCTTGAGAGGAATGACTGTCACCTATATGATATCACAAAGCTCATATTGTCTTCTGTCTTGCACGTGGTCCCTGTTGCAGATTAACATAGTCACTAGATCATTTCCTCTGGGAAATCCTTTTTTATCTCCCTGAACACAACACAGAACAGGTTGAAGCAAGGGTCCCTTTGAGGTCTCCACCAAATCCTAACTGTTGAAGGGTTTTCTGAACTCTTGTTGTATGGAAAAGTGACCAGTCAAAGAAAACCACCATAGCTGTGAGACCAGAGCTAATAAAAGAGACTGGCCCTAGCCCTAAATGCAGAACTAGTGAAAGAAACACACTGTGGATCTAAGATCAGAGCCTGTGAAATATATTTATTCCTGAATACAGAAGCAACAAGAACTATGCCTTGGCTGTGAAATTAGAGCCCCAAATACCAAAATAGACAGTGAAAGAAATACCCTTTTGCCCTGAAACTAAAATACAAATTAAGGTAAAAATAAAGAGAAAGGATCTTACCAATACCACCCTGGGAGTCTCCATTGAAAGCTCTACTCCCAAGAAGACCTATATAAGTCCTCAGCCCACAAACTTTTCCAGCCATTTTCTCCCACCACAGCTGATGTGCCCATAATCTCCTGGACTCTTCCCCCCAATAAATCTCTTGAATGAGAGGAAATATTCTTCTTTCACCAGAGCAGCAACAGCAGAGCCTAGACAGAGAACAAGGACCAGGGAACTGATTATACTCTAGCCACCCTGGGGACATGCCCTGACTGTACTGAGTTATTACATTTCCTGAACAGAGAGCAGCCAGCATCAGAGAAGTGAAGCCTTCAGCAGGCCAGTTTAGCATTTTTGCCTGAGAGGCCCTCCCTCCCTTGCTGTAACACAACAGTTACAGGGCATTTTATACAGAGTTCACACATCTAAACATGTTAAAGAGAGAACCTCCAACGTAGTCCCCTTTTTGGGGGGCTACATCAGAGTGAAGATCATTAGTAGAAAATCATTAGTAGAGTGTAATCTACAACTTGAACTCTTAATTCCAAAAGCTGGTTGTCTACACAAATTCTGAAGCTGGAATACTCCCTGAGGAGACTCTATTGGCAAATAGATTCCACTGATGCAAATAGTAATAGCTGGCAAGTGGTGACAGTTCTCAACCTGGAGAGAAAGAGATGTTCTTGGTCCATTTGCTAGGATCAGTTGTCTGGAGGGGACCAGCTGGTGATCAGAATTTACAAGGCTAAAATCCAGAAGCAGTTTGTCTAAAGTATTGGAGATCAAATTTTGGAAACTTTCAGCAGAGTTTAAGATGAATGTTCAACTCAAGTGTAGTAAGGGCGGGATTTTCCCAATTAGTCACAATGCCTCCATTATTGTTGAGCCATGTGTAATTCATGCAGAGCACAAAGAATCCAGTAGTGATCATTTTGGATTTATTTTCCAACAATTAGAGAGCCACGTTCTCATTTTTCATCTAAAGAAAATAGATGCCTGGAAAAGTTTTACAGACAGGCACATTATAATCAGCAAGTTAAACATCCAGAATCTTGAGAGCTAGAGGCAAAAGGATCAGGAATTTGAGGCCAGCCTTGGCTGCATAACTAAACCTAGACAAATTGGCAAACATTGTACACATGTATCTTCCACGTGTGAAGAGGTTTATATGTGTGGAAGACACAGACACCTGCATGCATGTCACTTAGCACAGTGACCTATTCCTATTTTTCCAGAGCAGGCAGAACTTGAAGATGGCCATAAATTTGAGACCATTCTGTGCTATGTAGTGAGTTTGCCGGCCAAACTAGACTACAAATGAGACCTGAAATAAAAAAAAAAAGATTCAAGAAAATAAATTCACAATATGTGCTAAATAAATGCTGGAATCTGTATGTTCTGAACACAGAACTTTTGTAAGGAAATTAGCTGAGGTCATAGTATTCTTGAAGAACTGAAAAAGGTACAGTGGGTGATGGAGCAGATGTCCTACTCTTCTTGGTTTCTTGTGACATAAATCTGCATACACTCTTGGTCACCTCATGACTGACTCAGTGAACCTCAAGACAATTCTTGGGGATAGAAATTGTCCCAAGTTGGGCTGCTTGTCTGGTCTCTAAGAAAACAGGAACAAAATAGTGTGGAAATCTGTTACCTGAGTCCCAATCAGTTTGGGCCATGCACCATAGGGGTCTGGAACTTGGGAGCTACATACCTGGGCCTCCCTAAGTACACTTGAATCTCACTACATTTTTCCCTTTTGTCTAACTAAGAAAGTTCTAAACTAATTATAAGACTATATACAATAGGAATCACTATAAGGTAATGTCTGGGGGAGGGAAATACAAAATACATATGCAAGGTCAACCTACAACTACCAAACAACAAATATAAGGCATATCTTAAATGTTCAGAATAATGGTAACTGGCAATGTATAGGGATTACTTCAAGTTGTTTATCTTGAAAAATAAGAATTCTATACCTGAATTTCTTTCATAAGATATGAGATGGTAGTAACCATAACTATCTAGTCTTCAACCCCATTAAGACTTCAGAATTGGAAGCACAAGAGAGTAGCTTCCAAGATTAAGGAGAGGACAGTAATTGTCAGCTACCTGGATAGTCACCCATAGCATTTCTGCAAAGTTGGAGCTTCCACCATTTTGGCTACAGGCCTATGATATCTGACAAATCTCTTCAGAAGCAGGGGATTTTGGGAGAAACTGTCTCATTCTGTCCAGGCAGGTTTTGGCAGTCTCTATTTTTCATCCTGCTTATCTGGACTGGACAGCGTAGTAATGACAGCATTCAAGGCAAGGGCAGCTTTTTGTCCTACAGGCCATTGTCTACTGAGGAAGACAAACTCCTAATATAGTGTCCTTTATGCCCAACACCATCTCAGGAAAGGAACAGTGATACCAGGAGTGGTGGTTTCTCTCTTGGCCAAATTCTGCATAACAAAACATTAAATGCATTATTTACTAGGTCTATGAAGTGCTTGAAGACTCCTGTCTATCTGACATATTCTAGCATATATCTGGGAAACCTAAACAACACAACAATTACATGGAAAACCAAAGTAATATTGATCTGCCATTTTATCATTCTAAAGATTGAAGCTTACATTGTAAAAATAGGCAATCTATAAATGTGTGTATAGTTTCTGAATAATGAATTCAAGTATGATGGTCATATAAACATTAATAAAAAGTACATGTATCATGCAAAATGATGGTAACATATATATATATATTTCATTATACAAAATATCTAAACAGATATACAAAACATGTGTATATTATGACTAATATAATTATAAATTATAACTTGTCTGATTAAGCAGAGGTAGAAATTGCATAGTAGAAATGACGATAATATGCTTAGTATGCATTAATGTGCAAAATATTTTAAACAGAGGTAAAGCATGTACAAATTATGGCAACTACAAATTCAATTTTGTATCAATATACAAATTTCCTTAGATATATAAAACAATTTCAGATTTAAATTTGTATCAACATACAAATTATTTAAATCAAATATATAAAATAATTTAACACTTGTATCAATATAAAAGCATGTATAACAGTACAAATTGTCTTTGGCTCATATTTGGCTAATAATTGTTTAAGGTAGATACAATAATCTACCTATGTATATCCTATCTATTCCAGTTTTTTTTAAAGGAATTCCTGAATCTATGTTATTGTTCTACCCTCAACAACACATTTAACTTATAACTGCCCTATCAGATTGATAATTGTCCATAATCCTCAAAGAGCAAAACTTTCTGGGAGAAGGACATAATTTTTTATAAGGTAGCTTCCTGGAGACTTGTGGCAGTGGCACCTCTGTGAGATCCTATAAAAACTAAGGTGGTGTGGTTGGGTCCTAATGGACTGACTATAAATATTTATAACCATTATCAGAATACTGGATAAGTCCATCCAAAATTCTTGTTTAAGATGCCATATGATTGATAATCATACAGTGCTATCTATAAACCATCCTAAATAATCTATTTTTCATAAGCAATAATTGTGTGGTGTACACCAGGTTTCTTTTTTCTGACCAGGTAGAATCATTGTGGTGGGGCCCTTTTTTTCCTGATGCTTTGGAGATTGCTGACAGCAGAAATTGTTTACAATGGAAAACCTAAACATCATTAATATCAAATGAAGAATTTATATCTTCAGGAGAAATTGTGTGCAGATAAATAGGGGGAATACACAGAGAAGTGGGATTAGAAATAAAATTACAATAATATTGGTCCTTATATATTCTGGCTGTCTTTTATCTGACACCAGGTGGATTTTCTGATATGACAAAAAAAAATCTCTCAGGTTTTTCTTTAACAATGTGCTTGGGTTTAAAGAAGGAGAAAGCCATTACTCCAACTCCAAAGCCAGCTTTATTTATAATCAAATCAGGACCACATATTTTAAAAAGTCATATAGATGTAAAGCAGTGAGAATTGAGAATGCACTCAGTTGTTCATATTGATACCAAGTAGCTTTATATTACTTTGCTTTTATTTCTTTCATAATTGAAATCCCTTCAGCTTTAGGTGTCTAAACATCCAGCATCCTTTTAATTTCAAGATAGTTGTATTTATTCTCCTGTAAAGACAAAAAAAATGAGGCCCTGGCCCATTCTTCTTATGTGAGGTTTCCTTACCATGTATCGAATTGTCATATTGGTGGATGAGCCATTACTTCTCCTCTTCAGGAGGTGCCTTCTTTTTGAATCAGATCTATATCAGTTTCATTGGTACTCATATTTTTTCCTCTCCAATGGAAACAAAAGAAAAACCCCTTCCCCACTGAATCACATAGCCTGGCTTCCATTCAGAGGTTAGCACATTCTTGAACTAGATAGGTTGTATTATCTCAGAAATATATCATATTTTCCAATGACACTCTGCAACTGTTGTTCTTTTCAAATCAGCATTAAGAAAATTCAAGGTTAGTAAAGCATTATGTAATCTCTCCCTGGTGTTTTTCATTTCTCCTTTCTGTTTATAAAGCATCTCTTTTAAGATGTGATGAGAACTTTCCACAATTGCTTTTCCTGAAGGATTGTGCTGTGTCCCCGTAACCTTCTTTATACTATAATATCCAACAATCTGCTTCATTTTCTGGGAAACATATGCTGGAGCATTATCAGTCTTAATTTGAACAGGAATTCCCATTATGGCCATGACTTCCTAAAGGTGTGTAATTGCAGTATCAGCCTTTTCAGAACTCAGGGCAGTTGCCCATTGCTTTCCTGAGTGTCAATGGTATGATGTATATATTACATCTTTCCAAATTGTGCAAACTGAAACACATCCATCTGCCAGATCTCATTTCTCTGCATGCCTTTAGAATGACTTCTGGCAGACAAAGATGGTTGGTTGTAGAAGGAGCAAGGACAATTCCGTAGTTTCCTTGGCCTGATGAAAAGTGATGGGAAAGCTTTTTTGTCCTTTGCTGTTAACATGACATCCCTTATGAAATTCTGAGGACTCCTGAAATTTTCTTACTAATAATCAGCCAATTTCATTATTACCAGCACTAGAGGACCAGGTAGACCCATGTGCAATCTGATAAATATGTATATATATATGAATATATGATAAATTCAATTTCTAATGATATCTTGTAGTTGTATAAGCAATGAGGTTAAGTCTGTACCATCGGGAATGAAATCAGTAGTTTTAATATGTACAACAAAATCCTTTTGCATACTGAAAATCATTTACTATGTTAAGAGGTCCAGGAAGACCCATAAATACAATAATAATCACATATAGTTCTGACTTCTGAACAGAATTATTAGGGCTTTGAGCCACTTAAATTTTCTGATTTTTAACCAGCTTTTCCTTATTTGTTGACATAAGTATAAAAAGTAGGAGCTCCAGAAATAGGCTTATTCCATACCAAACAAGGGAGGATCCATTTAGTTTCCTTTTAAATTGAAATATTTTGCTTTGGGCATATTTCTTATGAATCTCTCCCCAAAAAATGACTATAGGCTTTTTGCAAAGGTTTACTTTCTCCCATAATCAATCTATTTCTTCATTAGTTAAAGATACAACAATATTTTCTGAGTTCCTGCCAACTGATTTCTTAATTTTACTTTAAAATCAAACCAGAAATCTTTCCAACACATATTTTCAACACTTTACTTGGTCTAGGAGGAAGAAATATCTATTCTAATACAATATTTTCTCCTTGCTTTATAACTCTTGTAGGACAATGCTTAGTGGGTGAAACAGCCAGAATGCAATCTAGGACTGAATCCACATGATTCACATGTGCTTTTTGTAATTTCTTTTCTACTAAATCTAATTCTCTCTTGGCCTCATCAGAAAATTCTCTAGGATTATTTAAGTCCCCATCACCATGTAAAGCTTTGAATAAATTAACTAGTTCATGTTTTATACACCAATAATGGATTGCATATGAGAAATATATCCTAATGGTTTGGAAATCATTAAGAGTCCTCAATCCATCTCATCTTAGTTGCATCATTTGTGGTCTAATTTTCTGTAGGCCTATTTTATATCCTAAATTTTTAATAGAATTTCCTCTTTATATTTTCCAGGGGTAATTTGTAGTTCCCAAATAGGCAAAATATTCTTCATATCTTCAAGCATTCTTTCTAATGTATCTTTGTTTGTGTCTGACAACAAGATATCAAACATATAATGGTAAATGATAGATTGTGGGAATTGTTTGCGTATCATTCTAATGGCTGTTATACAAAATGATGACATATGGTAGAACTATTAAACATTGCTTTGTGAGAGAACCATCCATTTGTATCTCTTTACTGGACATGAATTACTGAATGTGGGCAATGTAAAGGCAACTTTTTTGTCCTGTTCTTGTAGAGGTATGGTAAAGAAACGGTCCTTCAAATCAATTACTATCATAGACATCCCATAGGCAACAGAGAAAGCAAGGGAATACCAAATTATAAAGAGCCCATTGATTAAATCATTTATTGCTCTTAAATCTGTCACCAGTCTCCATTTTCCTGATTTATTTTGACAACAAATACAGGGGAATTCCATGGGCTGGTTGACTCTTCAGTATGCTGAGCATGTAACTGCTCCTGGACCAGCTTTTCTAAATCCTGCAGTTTCTCCTTTGTTAAGGGCCATTGCTGAATCCAAATAGGCTTCCATATCAACCATTTTAAAGGTAACACTGTGAGTGTCTTTAGGGGTTCAATACCTATTGAGCTATGTTTATGCACAACCTGAGTGGCTGGTGACTAGTTTTCATAGTATTTTAAAATATTGTTTTCAGAAACATAATTGAGTCTCTGGTTTATATCCAAGCCTGCAGGGATTTTAATCTGGGTATTCCATCATTGTAGAAGATCATAACCCCTTATATTCACTGGTATATTAGCCATATATGGCTTCAACCTTCTCCCCCCACCCGTCCTTCCTGTCCTATGCATTCAAGCCATCTTAAACTCTATTTCACCTAAGATATTTTTTCAGTACCTAGAAATTGAACATCCACCTCCTTTAGAAGCCATCTTGAATGCCATGATTGTGGAGTTATGATCAAAACATCAGCTCCTGTGTCAACTAAGCCTTGGATACAAATATTACCTATTTGTATTTTTAATTTTGGTCTTTGTTAATTTATGAAACTGTGGGGGAATATTTGTTTTGTGGTTTTCTTGGAAATGTGATTCCTCCCTTAAAGTTGTATTATCCAATGCTTTCCGGTTCTCTACATTAGGCATTGGATTTTCTACTCATCCTGAGGAGGCTGTTCCTCCACTCTGACTGCATAACTGAACACTCCTTTACTTTGAGATCTGATTTTTGGGCCTCCTGGGAGAGACTCTGAAAGGCATTTCCTGATGTTAAAGAGTGTAGTGTTTGTCTCTTACAGTTTTGCACTCATTAGTCCAATGTCAGTCTTTGCCACATCTTTTGCATAACCTAGATGATAGGGACCTTCCATTTCACTCATTCCTAAGAGGGACATTATTTTCATAACATTCCTTTTTATATGGCCTGGTTTACCACAGTTAAAGCAATTGATTCCATGATTCTTTACCCTAATATTAGAATTTGGCCTACCCAATTCTCTTCATCACGATAGAGAGATTCAGCATTTATTGCATACTGAATCCATTCTGCTTTGGGTGTACATCTGATCTTTTGTGGCATAAGCATTTTCTTACATTCATTATTAGCATGGTTAAAATCCCAAAAAAGTATTAATTGCTTCCTAACTTCTGGATCTGATACTGCTCTATCTACAGCCTTGGTCAATCTCTGCAGAAAGTCATTCCTGAAGCTTAGAAACTGTTCTATTTTCTAGGGTGTAAGTTTCTTTAAAAAAAAATCCAGTCTTTCTAATGATATCATACAATAAACATAGAATAAGCAAATGTAGGGGGATTATGTTGTGTGGCGGGATTAAGGTGTCAGCTGATAAGGTCAGAAGACCTCCGGGACCCTGGAGGGGGTGTGGACAACCTCGAGGGGTGTGGCCAACCCCATTGATAAGTGGCTGCTGGGACACGAGGACTTGTTCTTCCTGGTTCTTGGCTGCTAGAGAGACAGAATCAGGATCCATCGTCCTTCCATCGCGCATCCATCGCTCGTCCATTGCTTGGATATGCCAGTCCTTGTTCAGGTGCCACTATAAGCTGTTAATAATATCACGAGTGTTAATTTATATTCTAATAAATACTAATTTTGGACTGGCTCCTTGAAGGTAAAACTCCGTCTACAATGTTGTTTCATTGTAAATAATTTTCCTGCCCCCTGGTTTAATAATAATGCTTATGGGCCAAAGTCAAACAAGAAGTAGGGGAATACTAGACTAAGAAAAGTCTGGGAACAGGAAGAACAGAGCAGAAATACCACAGAGATGCTAAAGAATCCATAAGATGCAGAGGACAACTATTCTGCTCTGAGAAAAGGTACAGAGCCACATGGCTAAACAGGATAAGAATCATGGGTTAGGTTAAGAACAAGAGCTGGAAAATTATATGCCTGGGCCCCAGGTTAATCAGCATACAGTTAATACAATCATCTGTGTGATTATTTGGGTCTAGGTGGCAGTGGGGCTGAGAGTAGTTCCAAACCACTGGGCTAGGCAGGAAAGTCTGAGCCAGAAACTTTGTATAACAAATAGCACTCAATGTGGGTGATATACACCCACATAAACCTGGAGAAATACTTAAAAGGGTTCTTGAGCACAGAATCAGAGCCAAAAACAGCTTCTGAGTTATTTCTTTCACATGGGCCGTGGTACAGAGACACTCTGGTGAGTGGTGTGGGCTTGAGCTAAAAAATGGCAGTCTTTGGAGAACATAGTTTGTTCCTGAAGTCTCACAGGAGCCTAGATTTAAGCAACAAGTAGAAAATAGTGTATTTAAGCTTTCTGTTTATGTAGACAAACAAGAAACATAGTCTTTTAAGAGGCCCTGCTGCAAACTACTTAAATGGAGTTAATGAGAAGCAGATGACAGCACTTTACTTGGTGGTTATATGGACACTAAAATTCCCTGGAGTGGTAATTGTGTCTGATAATTAGCTAAGAAATTAAACTGTAAGAAACTAGTCTAGGAGCTAGGTGGAGCCAGTCAGCCACTCTAGTGAAGCCTTTAATCCCTAGCTACACCTTGACACATTAAAGGTGTATCAGAAACAGAAAGGAATAGAGGGAGCTGGGTAAATTCAATCATCCTAGCGAAGCTTATAATCCTAAGCCACACCTTGATATATGAAAAGTTTGGGCAGAAACAGAAAGGAATAGAGGGAGCTAGGTGGAGTCAGCCACCCTTATTAAGCAAAGGCATGGTCAAAAACAGAATAAGATAAGAAATAAGAGATATACAGTAAAGACATTCAAAATACTCTAAATGGCTTAGAGTATGTTAAATACATATATTGGCTTGAGAAAAAAAGAAAAAGGATAGAGAAAGTCCTTTAAAAAAGAAATAGATTTAAAAAAATAAACAATGTAAAGATGGAAATCACAAAGAGTGTCTGGATAATTTATGTTGTAGTCTTGTCTTTAAGTTTTTTTGACTACAAATGAAGTAGTAAAAGCTAGTAAAAAGGTATTTGTTTATAAATGCTGTTGTATTAAATCTACCTATATATTTTGTAAGTGAGTTTACTTTAAAGTTTAAATTTAAAGATATGTTACTTTGGAGAAGAGGTTTTCTTTTTATATTCACAGAAAATGAGAGGCTGTGGATTTATTCCTAGTTAAAGAAAATAAAGTTTGATAGATGAAGACCCCCCGAAATGTCTCCAATGGAAACATAAGGCTCAGATGATTCAGCATTTCAGAGCACCTCTGTTGAAGTTTCCTCTGAGCTCTTTATCCAAAACTACTTCAAAGAGACTGGCTGAGATGACCCAGCATTATAAACTACTCCACTAAAGACTTGTCCACAATCCTGAATTTTTCACTGGCTCCCAATGGGATTGCCAGTGTCCCCATTCAGTAGGAAGTAGCCTAGAGAACAACACCCACATTCCAAAGAATATGGATTATAGATGCTTATCTTTGCTTGCAGTGTTGGTTATAAGTTGTTATACATAATGGGGAAAAAAGGATATTAGATATGGGGTTCTTGTTTTACAAAAAGAAAAGGGGATATGTAGGGGGATTTTGTTATTCCATTTTAAATTATTGTCCTATCTACTGATTTACTAAAAGCACTGATTGGCCAAAGGCAGACAGAAAGTGTGGGTGCGGCTACCAGACTAAGAAAACACTGGGAACAGGAAGAACAGAGCAGAGATTCCAGAGATGCTAGACAATCCAGAAGATGCAGAGGACAACTATGCTGCTCTGAGGAAAGGTATAAAGCTGCACAGCTTAACAGCTTAAGAATCATGGGTTAGATTAAGAGCAAGTGCTAGAAAGTTATATGCCTGGGCCCCAGATCAATCATTGTGCAATTAATACAAGCGGCTGTGTGATTATTTGTGTATAAGTGGTAGTAAGGCTAAGAGTGTGTCCAAACCTCTAGGCTAGGCCCAAAAGTCCAGGTCAGAAACCTCTTATAACAAGCAAATGTCCTATTCCCATCATTAACATAGGATTTCAGGGAATTAATAACTTTCTTATTCTCATAATTAACATAAAGCCTACATTTCTTTTGTATGGTCTTAATATATATGTCCAAGGAGGAATTTCTACCTGGAAATTGTCGTAACCAATTTCCAGAAAACTAACTTTGACTGCCAGTTTATCAGTTGTAGTTTCTATATTACACACCTTAGATAGCAGTTGCTCATTCCTAGGCATCAAATCATCCATCAATTGTTCATTCTTAGTCTTCAAGTCTTCCACCATGCTAATTACATTCTCATATTTAGAATAGGCATCAGGCCATTTTTAATATATAAAATATAGAATCAAACAAAAAAGTCACAGGAGTGAAGGAATGAAGACCTCAAAAATATAATCAAGAAATCCTCAATCATAACAGTAAAAAAAAGTTTCTAAAGTCATGAGAAGTCGTGTTGTCTACCATCATGGAAGAAAGAGTTGCCTGCTTTTGGAGGGCCTAGTTCCTTCTCCCAATGGATCTCCAGTGGCTGTTCATGATTCAGTGAGCTCTCCAGAGCTCCAGCTAGTCGTATCTGCTGTTTAACAATTGTCTCCAGGCTTTGGTGCTCTGTGGTGAGGTATATTGGCTACAGCTGTAGGAAGCTGCATGCAGCAGCTGGCAAGCCGCTGAGGGATAGGCAGGCAGGGAATGGAAACTGCAACACTTCAGAAGCTGGGGGGGGGGGGTGTCCTAGGCCCACCTGGCCCAGGGACTAGCTTGTAAATAAACCCACATGGACAAAAGATACTTCTGAAATATTCGCTTGCAATGTATCATATAAAGGATTAATATCTATTGAGGTATATAAACACAATATAAGTTGATCCTTAATTGGAGATAGAAACTGTCCCATGTGGGGCCGCTAGTCCACACCCTAAGAACACAGGAACAAAACAAGGTGAAGTTCTGTGTTCCTTGGGTCCCAATTGATTCTGGGCATACCCTGTAGGGGTCCTGAACTCAGTCAAGAGCTATGCATCTGGGCTTCCCTAAGTGATGGCAGATCCCACTACAGACCTGGTAAAAGGATGAAGCTAAATCCACTGAACAATGTGGTAGAGCTAGAGAAGCCTCCCAAGACAAGCTTCTTAGAGAGAGAGATTATGCTAATGTAGAAAGGCAATTGTTATATGATGACCAGACCCTAGCTTTATGTTGAACTGCAGCCTTGAACGCTTGGGATAGAACTGAAGAAGTAGGGAAAAAAAGTCGAGTCCTTTATTAAAGTGATCCAAGGGCCAATAGAAACCTATACAGATTTCTTACAAAGATTCACTTCAGCAAAAAGTAGAAATGGTACAATACTCAGAAGCTAGATAAAAAATAAGTGAATCTCTGGATTTTGAAAATGGTTAACTCACAAAGAAAATAATTAATAATAATAATAATAATAATAATAATAATAATAATTAGTCTGTTAAAGTCAAGATCAGAGAACCCTTGGAAGATTGGATATGGGATGTAGTTAGTATGGAATTTCATAACTATGCTGTTAACTGTGTAGAAGAGGTTATTACTAGAGGTTTGAAGAAAAATAAAATTATCAAATGTTACAACTGAGGATAACAAGGTCATGTAAAAGGGACTATACATAGGGCATTCCTAGAAAGAACTTTTTTTTGCTAAGAACAACCCAAACAGAATGCTCTTCCTTCTGTTGTATGCAGAAGGTGTGGGAAAGACAGTCATTGGACTAACCAATGTAGGTCAACAAAGGACAGAAAAGGCCCTGTTGCCTTTGTCATTGGAAAATGCTAGAAGGGACCTCTCACAGGCCCCTGTAACAAATTCAGTTCAGTCCTATCTTGTCATCTTGGAGAAAATCCCTTCCCAGAGCAATTTAAAAACTTAATGCCTATCATAAAAAGACCATATCTCTTTGAATTATAGAAAAACTATTGAAGAGAAACAAAATATCAGGAGAAATCATAAATAAAAATTGATAAAGATTATAAAGGAATCATCCCGAAAGTTAGGGTTGAGGAAGGGTTTTGGTTTTATTTTTCCAGTGAAGGAAAGATATGGATACCTTCAAAATTAATAAAGACTCAATTCAAATGGGGGAAATCTCTTGGTAAGAAGAAATATTAGCTTATTCAACAACATTACAGTTCTTTAGATTATAAGAAAAACTCACTAAATAACAGTTGGGCAGGGTTCTACTTTTGTCTTTACAGAAAAATAGAAATAGCCACCTTCCAGATATCAAAAGACCTTGGGCATATAGACCTCTAAAGCAGAGGGGAGGCTATCCAGAAAAAAAAATATAGAAGCAACAAAAATCTGATCTATTGGTACCAACATACTCTACAGGATAAAAATCTCACTGCCTAACTGATGAAGGAATGTACATGACTGACTATGAGACCAACTGATACGCATATGCACTGCTGGGTAATCTCTCAATTCTTACTGCTTTGCATCTTGCATCTACACTTCAAAAAAAAAGGTGGTCCTGATTTGACTATTAATAGGGCTGGATTTGGATTGGGAGCAAGTGGCTTTCTCCCGCTCTAAACCCAAGCATATTGGTAAAGAAAATGTGAAGAATTCTGTCTCATATCAGAAAAGCCACCTGGTGTGAGACAGAAGACAGAATGTTTAGGGACCAATACTATTGTGACTTCATCTTAAACCTCATTTCTCTCTGTTTCTGTACCTTTCAAACATCCTGTCTGCATACAGTCTCCTAAAGTCATAAAAGATATGAATATCTCTTTTGAGTATCAACAATGCTTAAGTTTTCCATTGTAAATAACATTTCCTCCTATCAGCTATCTACGAAGAATCTGGAACCGAGACAGGGCCCCCACTGCAACAACTCCTACTAGTGAAACAAGAATAACAGGGAGAGTATGAGAGAGAGAATAAGAGACAGGTAGACAGACAGACAGAGACAAAAATAGAAAAATCAAGAACCTGGTGCGCACCAATCAATAATTGTTTTCAGGAAATAGACTATTCAAAAACAGCTGCAAGATAGCTCTCTATGATTATCCTTCAGATCACACTTCTAATTAGGTTACCAGATGGAGATAACCACTATTCTAAGAATGGTTATAGATGTATGTGGTCAGTCCATTAAGAACTAATTATTGTTTTAGCTTTTACAGGATCCCAAAGAGATGCCATCACTCTTAAGTCAGCAGGAAGCAACCTTATGAAAGACTACGCCCCCTTTTCCAATAAGTTTTATGCTCTGAGGGTTGTGGGTAATTATTATTCTAATTGAATAGTTATAAGTTAAAACTGGGTGAAGGACATAACTATAATATAGCATCAAGGATCTCTTTTGAAGAAGAGAGGGGGGGTAGATATGATAGATAAAGGTAGACTGTTCTTCCTACCTATACACCATTCTAACTGAATGTATGGGCTAAGCTAAAGACAATTTGCACTGGCATAGAAAATTGTATATTGATAGAAATGTGAAATCATTTTATATGTTTAATTGTGATAATTTGTACATTGGTACAAAGTTTAATCTTAGATTGCTTTATATAACCAAAGCAACTTGTATTTCAATATAAATCTGAATCTGTAACTATTATGTAAAACTGAATCTGAAATTGCTATATTTTATGTATGCTTCTACCTCTGTTTAAAATGTTTGCACATCATTGTCATGTATATTGTGCAATTACTTCCTCCATTTAATTATACTAGATATAATGTATGATTGCGCTAGTTATGATATATGCACAAGATGTTTTATATACCTCTGTTTAAATGATATATATGTATTTACATGTCTAAAATACTGTGGCCACTTTACCTGATAATATACCCCTCGCTAATGTTTGATAGTCCTACTAAAGGTCATTGTTCAGGGATCGTACACCCCTTTTATATAGGTATTCTAATTTTTAGTACAGGGTTTATTCCTTAGGACGACAAGAACTGCAGTCAACATTACTTAAGGTATCATAACCCAGTCATATCAGATACAGGTTAGAATATCATAGATAGACAAGAATCTTCAACCATTTCATAGACCCAGAGAATATGGCATTTAACATTTAAAATTCAGCCACGAGAGACACGATGACTCCTGGTGTCACTGCTCCCTTCACGAGATGGTGTTGAGCATCGGAGATACTCCATTGGAGTTTGTCCTTTTGGCAGAGAATGGCCAGTTGAGTAAGGAACTGTCCTTACCTTGATTGCTGACAATACACACATGGTGTCAAGCTGGACGAACAAGTTGATAGATGGAGACTGACGAAACCTGCCTAGACAGGATAAGACAGTCCCTCCAAAATTGTCCTGCTTGTGAAAAGATCTGTCAGATACCATAGGCCTGTAGCCAATATGATAGATGCACCAATGGCGCACAAATCCAGAGGTGATTGTCCAGGTAGCTGTGTTGCTGTCCTCTCCCAAATTTTCAAGCCACTATTTCCATGTACTTCTGACTTTCAGGTGATTCACCTTCCTTCTTGGGTCTTGAAGAGGTTGAAGAATGGGTATGTAAGGTTATCACCCTATTATCCCTTAGATAAGAACACTCAGGTGTTGAATGTTCACTTTCCCAGATTAACCTTTTGAAGTAATTCTTACACCCTACCATCTACCAATATTCTAGAAATAAATGATGTTCTTTATATATGTTAGGTTTTGGTTGTAATTTGTACTTTATCCTCTCCTAGATACTACCTCATAATAATTCCTATTGTACATAGTCTTAGTTTAGAACCTTCTTAGTTAGACAAAAGGGGGAGATGTGGTGGGATTCAGGTGTCAGCTGATAAGGTCAAAAGACACTTATCCAGGGTACTGGGCGCCTGAAGGGGGCGTGGAAACCCCATTGATAAGGGGCTTCTGGAAGACGAGAAGCTCTCTTCCTGGTTCCTGGCTGTTGGGGAGACAGGATCGGAATCCATCATCCGTCCATCACTCTTCCACCGTTCCAGACTCCAGTCCCTGTTCAGGTGCTACTATAAACTGTTACCTGTACCGTGAGTGTTGGTTTATATTTTAATAAATATCTATCCTGTATTTGTGCCTTCTAAGTACACTCCACCTACACTTAACATCTATATCTCTTTACTTCTAAGAAAAGTTGAAGTTGCAGTTCAATTTAAAATTAAAGATGTATTTGGATATAGCATGTGGCTCTCTCCCTGTCTGAACCTAAGCCTGCTCATTAAAGGAAAATGCAAAATCTTTGTATCATATCAAAAGAGCCACCTGATATAGAACAGAAGAAAAACCAATATTAAGGGACTATTCCATTCCTAATAATCTCATTATCTGTTGGGCTTATTATGACTATTAAAAGTTTTCTTAATGTATAAGTTTTCTATCAGAGTCAGCTCCCACATCTGCACCACTTAGTGGGGACATAAATGATGTTGTTTCACAGAGATTACATAATATAGAAAATAGAATGATGTTGTAGAGAATGGCAGAAGAGTTGAGAAAATTCAACATTTGTGGTTTAGTGGAGAGCTCCAAGGGACTTTTGCTTCAGTCTGTTCTGTTTTGTGGTCACATAGACAGAAGAAGATTTCCCAGAGGAAATGATCAAATTACTATGTCAAGGGGCCATCATCAAATGCCATCCAATGCCATCCACTGGCATACATATGTTATCATAAGATATGACATCCTTGGAGTTGGAAGAGGTCTCAGACCTCTTATAGGCAGTTGATTTCCAAATGGCTGACTTACTGAGACAAAATTTGGTCCAGTATGGTGAGGTTGTGGGAAGGAGAGTGAGTAACTTCCATAGGGCATATCTTGTGCTCCCTGGAAGACACAACCAGTCTAGCAATAATAACTATAGCCCACAATTTCTAGAATTTTCCTGGTGCTGATGCAATAATCCAATCAAGCCAATTTAATAAATCCAGGTTTGATGAACAGAGCAATCCAGTACTGGATGACAACACTTGGAAAGGCAAGAGAAACATCACATGTCTAATATGGTTACTATGTCTTGAGTAACATGGATAGGTGGTCTTGAGCAGCCTAGGTTTTGGGGGAGTTTGTCTGGGGTGGGGATCTGGAAAGGAGGGTAGCTCTAGGGAAGTGGCTGATGTTTGGTGGGCTTTGAGGGGGCAGGTCTAAGGAAAGAGAGAGGTCACCCTATTAGTGACAGCTTGTCCTGCTTTGATTTCCAGTTGATGAGCTAAAACATATTCCTAAAACAACTAAAGGGAGAACAGATTTTGCCTACAATTCCAGGTTACAGTCTATCATTTGGGGGATGTTGAAGGTGCCAGGGACTTGGAGTACCCATTCACATGACATCCACTGTCATGAGACATGACAGTGTCACATGTCATGTCATGAACAGAGAGCAGGGATTAATGCATGCATGCTAGAGATCACTTAGCTCTTGACTCTCCTATTCATTTAGTCCAGCCCATGCAAAGATGCTGTTACTATTAGGGAGGGTCTCCCACCTCATTTAAGCCAAATAAGAAAATCCCTCCTAGGCATGTCCACAGAAGAACCTAGTCTAGACAATTCTTCCTTAGGCTTGTTTCCCAGGTGATTTGTATGTTTGACATATTGACAATCACAGCTATGACACCATTTCCAATTTCTCCTGGCCTCTCCTGTTAGATGTGCTCCAACTACTCACACTCTCTATTTTTACTCCTATCTTTTATCTATTTAAAAAGATCTTTTTCATGCCTACCGCTGCTCCTCCTCCCTTCCTTTCTGTCCTCCTAAGTCTCCTCCAACCTCATTCCCTCTTCTATATCCCAGGGAGGGCAAGGAATCCCAAGGTGAGTCCATTCAATCTGGCATATACAGTTGAGGTAGGGCCCAGTCCCTGCCCCAGCCAGTATCATGGCTAAGTAAAGTGTTCCTCTGTAGGGAATTGGCCCCCAAAAGACAATTCATACACCAGGAATAAACTCTGGTCTGAGTGCAAGAGTCTCCATGAACTGCCCACACCATTACATTACATTAGGAGAGTTTAGTTACTTTTCATAAAAGTTTCCTCAGCTTTAATTTCAGAGTCAATAAACTCCCAATAGCTTGGATCAGCTGTCTCTGTGGGTCTACTCCACATGATCCTGATTCCTTTGCTCATATAATGTCTCCTCCCTCTCTTCAGCAGGACCAAGAGCTTGACCTTGTGCTTAACTATGGATCTCTCTTTCTGCCTTTATCAGTTGCTCATTGGAAGTGGTCTTTCATTTGATTATAGCAGAAGTCCTGTTTAGGTACCCTCTCCACTACTGCTTTGAGTCCTAGCTAGGGACATCTTGTAGGTTTTGGGGTATTTCCTAATTTGAGCTTTCTCTCTAACCCCATAATGGCTCCCTCTATCAAGATATCTATTTCTTTATTCTCCCTCTCTGTTGCTCCCCACACTCAACCAGCCCGTTCCCTACAATCTCATCCCATCTCCTCTTGTTCTCTCCCCATATGATCCCAGGATTCTCAAAAGATCCTTTTCCCCTTCCCTGAGGGTCCTTTAATTTCTCTTTTAAGTGTCTCCTGTTACCTATTTACTCAGGGGTTATGGATTGCAACCTGTTTATTCATTGCTTTACAGCTAAAACCCCCTGATGAGTGAGTACATACGATGTCTATCTTACTGGGTCTGTATTATGTCACTCAGGATTATACTCTGAAAACCCATCCATTTACCTGCAAATTTCAGGATGACATTTTTTACAGCTGAGTAGTACTCCCATGTGGAAATATAAAATAATAAAAATTATTATTATTATAATTCATTCTTCAGTTGAGGAGTATCTTGGTTGTTTTCCAGGCTGTGTCTATTACAAATAATGATGCTATAAACATAGCTGAAATAAAATCCTGGGTTGGGGTTAGAATTTGCATGCTTTGCTGGATCATTGGATAGATTGATTCCCAGTTGTCTGAGGAATACTGCATTCCAGAGTAGCTGTACAAGTTTATACAATAAGCAGCAATGGAAGTGTGTAGTATGAAGTTTATGGCCTGTCTGGCCTCTGGTCCACACCTGCAGACCTGAAGGCCCACAGAAACACCCAGATGCATGTATTAATTTTATGCTTATCAGCCTATTGATATAGCATATTGCTAGCTAGCTCTTGCTCTTAAACTAACCCATGATTCTTATCCTATTCAGCCATACAGCTCGGTAAATTTCCTCAGAAGAGCATAGTTGTTGTCTGCATCTGAGGGCTTCTCTGGTGTCTCTGCTCTGCTCTTCCTGTTCCCAGAGTTTTCTTAGTCTAGTAGACCTGGCCATACTTCCTGTCTGCCTTCATCCATTAGCATTTTTATTAAACCTGTAGGTGGAACAATTATTTACAATGGAACAGAACACAATGTCACTACAGGGGAGTGTTCCCCTTGCTCCACCTCCCATCCAGAATAGGCTGTCATCTGTGTTTTTGATCTTATCCATCTCACAAGTGTAAGATGGTAACTCAGAGTTGTCTTAATTTTCATTTCTCTCGTTGGTAAGGATGTTGAGCAAATCTTTGTCTTTTGGTCATTTGAAATTCTTCTGCTGAGAATTTCCTATTTGGCTCTGAAGCCCATTTTATAATTGGATTATTTGGGTTTTGCCTCTAGTTTCTTGAGTTCTCCATATATTTTAGAAATCAGTCCTCTGTCAGACATAGGGTTGGAGAAGATATTTTCCCAATGTGCAGGCTGTCTTACAGATACCTTTCAGATTACCTTTGCCTTTCAGTAGCTTCTCAATTTCAGGATGTCCTATTTATTAATTATTTTTCTTGGTGTCTGTGCTACTGGTATTATATTTAGGAAGTGGTCTCCTGTGCCAGTGAGTTCAAGTCTATTTCCCACATTCTTTTCTATCAGGTTCAGTGTAACTGGGTTTATGTTGAGGTCTTTGATCCACTTGAACTTGAGTTTTGTACAGGGTGATAGATATTGATCTCTTTGCATTCTTCTACATACTACTATCCAATTATGCCAACACCATTTGTGGAAGATACTATATTTTTTCATTCTATACTTTTGGCTTCTTTGTCAAAAATGAGGTGTTTGTAGGTGTGTGGATTAAGGTCTGGATCTTGAGTTTTATTTCATTGATACATAAGTGTTTTTATGCCAGAACCAGACTGGTATTTTTTTTTTACTGTAGCTATAAAGTATAGCTTAATGTCAAGGATGGTGATGCGTCTGAAAGTTCTATTATTGAACAGGATTTAATTTTTGGCAATCCTAGAATTTTTGTTTTTACATAAGAAGTTGAGTATTGTTCTTTTGAGGTCTATGAAAGATTGTGTTGGGATTTTGATTGGAAATGTATTGAATGTGTAGATTGCTTTTGGTAAGATTGACATTTTTGGTGCTCCTTTGCTGGGAATGAGCTCCAAGGTACCAGCTCATGCATAGGAACACAGTCTGATCCTACCCCTTCAGGCTCCACGTGCTGTTCATGCCAATTTGCAGTTGTCAGAAGGCTTCCCATTTCTTTTAGGTGTTTCAGTTTAATGTAGTTTTAAAAGTATGACTTGATAATTCTCTCAATTTCCTGGGTGTCTGTTTTTATGTCCCCTTTTTATTTCTGATTCTGTTAATTTGGATACTCTTGCTCTCAGCTTTTTGGCTAGTTTGGAAAGGGTTTATCTATCTTATTGACTTTCTCAAAGAACCAACTGTGATTCAGTGATTCTTCGTATTGTTTTCTTTGTTTCTAATGTATTGATTTCAGCCCTGAGTTTGATTACTTCCTGCTGTCTACTTCTTCCAGGTGAGTTTGCCTCTGATTGTTCTAAAACCTTCAGCTGTACTGTTAGGTCTCTTGTGAGTGATTTCTCTAGGTTTTTCACATAGGCATCTAGCGCTATGAGTTTTCCTCTTAACACTGCTTTCATTGTGTCTCATAAGTTTGGGGATGTTGTGGATTCATTTTCATTAAATGCTACGAAGTCTTTGATTTTTTTAAGAAAATCTCCCTTGACCCAGAAGTAGTTCAATTGGGAGATGTTCAATTTCCATGAATTTCTAGGATTTCTGTATTTTTGTTTATGTTGAACTCTAACTTTAGGCCATGGTGGCCTGTTTTATGGAGCAGAAGAATGGATTCTTTTTTTGTATCTATCAGATTAGAGTGTATCTTTTTATAGGTGAATTGAGTCCATTAATATTAAGGCATATTAGTGACCAATGATTGTTATTTCCTGTTATTTTTGGTGGTAGCATGTATGTATTTCCCTCCTTTGGATGTTTTTTTCCTGCGGCATTATTGATTGTTTATCCTTTCATGGTTGTATCTGGTTTCCTTAGATTGGAGTTTTCCCTCTAGCACTTTCGGTAGGGCTGGATTTGTGGATAGGTATTGTTTAAATCTGGTTTTCTGGTAAAATATCTTGTTTACGCTACCTATGCTGACTGAGAGTTTTGCTGTGGATAGTAGTTTAGTAGTCAGTTGGCAGCCATGCTCTTTTATTGTCTGTATAACATCTGACCAGGACCTTCTTGCTTTCATTGTCTCCATTGAATAGTGGAGTGTTATTCTAATTGGTCTCTCTTTATAGATAATTTGGCCTTTTTTCTTTTTAGCTCTTAGTATTTTTCCTTGTTCTGTGGGTTTAGTGGCTTGATTATTATGTGGCCAGCATATTTTTTGGTGAGGGTTCTGGTGTATTTGGTGTTTTGTAAGCTTCTTGTATCTTTATATGTGTTTATTTCTTTAGGTTGGTGAAGGTTTTTTCCTATAATTTTGTTGAATATAATTTCTGTGCCTTTGACTGGTATTCTTTTTCTTCTTCATTTCTAATTATTCTCAGGTCTGGTCTCTTCATGGTATCCCAGATTTCCTGGATGTTTGTGTTATGACTTTTTTGACTTTAGTGTTTTCTTTAACTGACATATTTATTAACACTGTTATAAATTCCACTCCATACATTCTCTCTTCCATCTTTTGCATTCTATTGATTGTTCTTGCATCTGTAGTTCCAGTCTGTTTCTTTTGGGTTTTCTATTTCCAGCTTTACCTCAGTTTGTGCTGTCTTTATTGCTTCTATTTCTGTTTTTAATTCCTGGAATGTTTTTACAGCCATTTGTTTTCTTTTTCCTGGCTTTATTTTCTTTTAGGGATTTGTTAATCTCTTCCAATATTTTTGTTTGTATTTTCTTCTATTTCTTTATGAGATTTTTTATATGAGCTTTGAAGCTTCTATTATCTTCATAAAGTTGTTTTTAAGGTCATTTCCTTCTGTTTCCTCTTCATTATTATGCTCACACCTTGATGTTGTAGAACCACCAGCTTATTCTGATATTGTCTTGTTGCTCTTTATATTGTTATATGTATTTTTGCCCATTGTTTCTTAAATTCATTCTTAGTCAGCTTTTGGTCGGCTGTTAGTACGTTGTGGGCCAAGGGGTTGTGTGTCTCCTGTTGTTGGCTGTCAGCTTGCTATATGTTACCTTTTTATGGTTAATTTTTTTTCCCTGTATCCCTGATCTCTCCAGGACCTTAATCAGGAAGCAGTGATGGATTTTGTCGAAGGCTTTTTCATCATCTAATGAGATGATCATATATTTTTCTTTCAAGTTGTTTATGTAGTATATGACATTGACAGTTCTTATTGAACCGTACTTGCATCTCTGGGAAGAAACCTATTTGATCATGGTGGATGATTTTTTGATATGTTCTTGAATTCAGTTTGCCAGTATTATATTGAGTATTTTTGCATCAATATTAGAGGGAGATTCATCTCTAATTCTCTTTCTTTGATACATGTTGGTGTAGTTGGGTATCTTGGAGACTATAGCCTCATAAAGAAAGTCTAGCAAAGTTCCTTATTATTTCTATTGTGTGAAACAATTTGAGGAGTATTAATATTAGTTCTTCTTTGAAATTCTGGTAGAAATCTGTGCTGAAACCATTTGTCTCTGAGAATTTTTTTACCTGGGAGATTTTTCAAACCTGTTTCTATTTCCTTAGGGGTTATAGGTTTATTTAGGTCATGTGGTACCTGTCCAGAAACTGTAATTTATGTTTTCAAATTTAGTGGAGTGTAGACTTTTGAAGTATGACCTAATGATTCTCTGGATTTCCTGGATGCCTGATTTATGTCCCCCTTTTCATTTCTGATTCTGTTAAATTGGATACTCTCTTACTCTCTCTACTTTTTGATTTATGTGGGTAAGACGTCATTTGTCTTGTTGACTTTCTCCAAGAACTAACTCTTTGTTTCATTGTTTCTTTATACTGTTCTCATTGTTACAATTTTATTGATTTTAGCCCTGAGTTTGAATATTTCCTGCCATCTACTTCTTCTGGATGAGTTTGCTTCTATTTGTTCTAGAGCTTTCTGCTGTGCTGCCAAGTCTCTTGTTTGAGATTTCTCCTAATTTCTCATGTAGGCACTCAACACTATGAATTTTCTCAAAAATTTTGTCCCAAAAGTTGTGGTATGTTATGGATTCATTTTTATTGCCTACTAGAAAGACTAATTCTTTCTTTACTTCTTCCTTGACCCAGAGGTGGTTCAGTTGAGAGACCTTAAGTTTCTATGTGTTTGTACACTTTCTGTCATTTGTGATGTTGAACTCTAACTTTAGTCCATGGTGATCTGATAGGATACAATGGGTTATTTACATTTTTTGTAATTTATTTGATTTATGGCCAAGTAAGCAATCAGTATTAGGAAAAGTTCCATGAGATGCTGGGAACAAGATGTGTTCTTGGGTCTTAGGGAGGAAAGTTCTGTATGAATGTTATTTCTATTTGATTCATAATATCTCTTAGCTCCCTTATTTCTTTGTCAAGTTTCTATTTGGTAGTCCTATATATTGGTGAAAGTATGCTATTAAATTCTCCTGATATTAGTGCTTGGAGGTTGGTATAATGTTAAAGCTTTATTTAGTAATGCTTCTTTGGCATATGTGTTTGCTTTTTTATTTGGGACATAAATGTTCAGTATTGAGAGTTCTTCTTGTTGGATCTTGTTATGAATTGAATAAGTAATGTCCTTTCTGATCTCTATTTAATTAATATTCTATTTTGTTAAATATTAGAATAAATACACCAGCTTGTTTCTTGAGTCCATTTTATTGGATAGTCTTTTCCCAACCCTTTACTCTGAAGCAATGTCTATCTTTGAAATTGAGGTGTGTTTCTTGTATGCAGCAAAAAAAAAAATGGATCCTATTTTCATATCCCTCATTGTAGCCTGTGTCTTTTGATAAGTGAATAGAGTCAATTGATATTAAGGAATATTAATGAATAGTGATTATTAATTCATGTTATTTTGGTGTGTGTGTGTGTGTGTGTGTGTGTGTGTGTGTGTGTGTGTGTGTGTCCCTTCTTTGGAATTCCTTTGTAGGATTATCTATTGTGGATTTGTGGATTTATTTGGCTTATTTAGGTTTAAGCTTTTCTTCTAGTCCTTTCTGTAGGGATGAATTTGTGGATAGATATTGTTTAAATCTGGTTTTGTTGTGGAATATCTTGTTTACTTCATCTAAGCTGATTGAGAGTTTCGCTGGAGATACTAGTCTGGGCTGACAGAAAATGGTCTCTTACTGTTTTTATAACATCTGTCCTGAACCTTCTAGCTTTCATAACAAGTCAAGTGTTATTTTTATGGGTCTGTATTTGTAAGTTATTGGCTTTTTACTTTACAGCTCTTACTATTTTTCTTTATTAGTAATTTGATTATTATCAGATGAACAGACTTTCTTGGGGATTTCTAGTCTTCTTGGTGCTCTGTAAGCTTCTTATATCTTCATCGGTATTGCCTAAACTGTGTTGGGAAACTTTACTTCTATAATTTATATTTTCTGTCCCTCTGAGCTGATATTCTTCTTGTTCACTATTTTATTATTCCTAAGTTTGGTCTATTTATGTTGACCCATATTTCCTGGACATTTATTGCTATGACATTTTTTGCCTTTATTGTTTTCTTTGATTACAAATATTTCTCTTCTAGTAGATCTTCCATACCTGTGATTCTGTCCTGCATCTAATGCATTCTGCTGGTTAAGCTTCCATTTGTAGTTCCTGTACATTACTCAAATATTCTATTTCCAGCATTACTTTGGTTTGCGTCTTCTTTCTGGCGTCTATTCCTGGCTTCAAATCTTCAACTGTTTCCTTCACCTGTTTGCTTTTTTGTTTTTTTTAAGGGATTTATTAATTTCTTCCAGTTTTTGATGGTAAGCAGGAAGTGGCAGAGTCCTGGGGGAAGAGATGTTAACAACCTATAAGGGAAAAGTTCCAGGCCAGCCAGACATATGCCTTTGAATCCTCATGGCATGGTAATATCACTCAGGGCTAAAACATTGGATATCCCTTGTGAAAAGAAGAGATTTCCAAAAACTAGTCCTAGAGGAATGCAACAATGCATATGTCAGGTTTGATGGCTTGGGGAACCTAAAAATGAAGATGCAGAAGGAAATTAAATACAGTGGCTGACAGAGCCGCACAGTGTATTCAGGGAGCAGTGTGGCAGCACAATATCACATCAGTGCTGAGATGTTCCCCAGGTCAGGAATCCTGTCATGATGACTTAGTCACCTTGTACTCTTACAACCAACCGTAGCTGCAACCCTGTCCTGGAAACAGTGCTGACACAGAATCACTGAGTAGCCACAAGTGGCCCTGGGGTGTATGAAGGTGTCCTTCATGAGAAAGCCAAGAAGAGTATGATGGTTGGTCCACCATCCACTCTAGCTTTTCCATTCTTCAAGCATGCTATGTCCTTAGCTAATAACCCTGTGAACGTTCTGTGTCTAGAACATACAGATTTAAACACTTATGTAGCACATTTTGTGAATTTTTTCTCTTCAGTTTTTTTTTTCAGTTCTCTTTTGTAGTCTAGTTTGGCCAGAAACTCTCTATGTATCACAAAATATTCTCAAATTATGGTCATCTTCCTCTCTGCCTCCTCTGGAATTATAGGAATGGATCACTATGCTTAGTAAATATGCATGGAGGTCTCTGTGTCTTCCACACTTATACACCCATTCTCATGTGATTCATGTGTTCAATGTTTGGCTGGACATATCATGCAGCCAAGACTGGCTGCCAGCCCCTGATGCTTTTGCCTCTGCCTCCCAAGATTCTGGGTGAGAGACTTGCTGATACCAATGTGCATATCTGTAAAACTTACGAAGGCATCTATGGTCTAAAAATGAAAACTCAAAATATAGGTCTCCTAATATTGGTAAATGAATCCACAATAGTCACTACTGGACTCTGTTCTCTGCCTAAAGTACACATTTATCAATGAGCATAGGGGCATTCTGACTGATGGGAGAAGCCATGTCCTTAGAACACTTGGCTTGAGCATTCTTCTTTAAACTCAGATAAAAGATTCCAAAGTTTGATCTTCAGTAGTTCCAGATAATGGCCTCTGGCTTTTACCCTTGTAGGTTCTCAGCACCAGCTGGAACCTCCAGACAACGGATCCTAGCAAATGGACCAAGATGTGTTTCTTGCTCCAGTTGGAGAACCCTCACCACTTGCCTCCTATTACTGTCTGCATCAGTGGGTTGTGCCATGATCTATTTGACAATAGAGTCTCCTTAGGAAGTGTTCCAGCTTCAGGCCTTGTGTAGACAACTGTCTTTTGAAATTAAGAGTTCAAGTTGTAGGTTAAACCAGACTAATGTTTTTCTGATTCATCTTCACTCTGATGAGGCCAACGGAGGTATTCACCATGAAGTTTCAGTCTTTGTCTTTATCGTGTCTAGATGTGTGAACTCTGTATATAATGCTCTGTAACCACTCTGCAGCATTAGGCAAGCACATCTCATAATGAACTTGTGTCCAACCACTGAGTACTGCAGAACAAGCTAAGGACCACCAGATGCCAACAACAGTATGAAAATAAGCAGTCTGCTTCATGATAGGATGCTCTAGTCAATATAAGAATTATCATTTCAGCAAATTACTTGGGACCACACTGACAGCTGAGAAATCACCAAGGATGTGTCAAGTGAACAACAGCAATAAGGACCCTCAGGGGAAAAAAGGAGAATAAAGACTAACTATGCTCAAGATGAAAAGTAGGAAATTAATGTCCCATTCCTGGGTCACTGGGATACCATAGGATCAAGTGTTGTTAAAGAGAGTAGCAGTGAAGTTTCTGATTGCATTAGATCAATACTTTTGGTGAGTAATTTACCAGCAGGTTGTCTCTATGTGCTACATGACCTCCTGGTCCCTTTCCACCTGTAGGAAACAGGATCCAGTCTGACCTCATACTTACATTGAGTTCTGAGAGATGTCTACATAGGAAATAGCTTCCATTCCACTTAGGAACAACTTTCCACATCCACAAATAAAATGCACACTAATGATTTTCTATAGGGGGGCATCAATTATCTGTTCTTCGCTTTTAGCTTCCTTTATTTTGTATGTTCCATGATGAGTTGAATATTGGCGACTGTTTTTGCTATAACAAGAAAACACAGTGTATAAAAATACTGCTGCCACAAGCATGGTAAAAGCCAGATAGATGTAATATTGAACCTCCCATAAGGGTCCTACTTTGATTTCTAGTTGATGAGCTAAAACATATTCCTAAAACAACTAAAAAGAGAAAATATTTTGCCTACAATTCCATGTTACAGTCTATCATTTGGGGGATGTTGAAGGTGCCAGGGACTTGGAGTATCCATTCACATGACATCCACTGTCATGAGACATGACAGTGTCACATGTCATGTCATGAACAGAGAGCAGGGATTAATGCACGCATGCTAGAGATCATCTAGCTCTTGACTCTCCTATTCATTTAGTCCAGCCCATGCAAAGATGCTGTTACTATTAGGGAGGGTCTCCCACCTCATTTAAGCCAAATAAGAAAATCCCTCCTAGGCATGTCCACAGAAGAACCTAGTCTAGACAATTCTTCCTTAGAATTGTTTCCCAGGTGATTTGTATGTTTGGCATATTGACAATCACAGCTATGACACCATTTCCAATTACTCCTGGCCCCTCCTGTTAGATGTGCTCCAACTACTCACACTCTTTATTTTTACTCCTATCTTTTATCTATTTAAAAAGATCTTTCTCATGCCTACCACTGCTCCCCCTCTCTTCCTCCCTGTCCTCCTAAGCCTCCTCCAACCTCATTCCCCCTTCTATATCCCAGGGAGGGCAAGGAATCCCAAGGTGAGTCCATTCAATCTGGCATATCCAGTTGAGGTAGGACCCAGTCCCTGCCCCAGCCAGTATCATGGCTAAGTAAAGTGTTCCTCTGTAGGGAATTGGTCCCCAAAAGACAATTCATGCATCAGCAATAAACTCTGGTCTGAGTGCAAGAGTCTCCATGAACTTCCCACACCATTCAGCTGTCATCTACATTAGGAGGGTTTAGTTGCTTTTCATAAAAGTTTCCTCAGCTTTAATTTCAGAGTCAGCAGCTCCCAATAGTTTGGGTCAGACTCAGTGTGTCTTCTCCTCATGATCCTGATCCCTTTGCTCATATAATGTCTCCCTCTCTTCAGCTGGACCAGGAACTTGACCTGATACTTAGCTATGGATCTCTGTTCCTGCCTCCATCAGTTGTTGGATGAAGGTTCTATACTGACAATTAGGGTGATCATTCATTTGATTACAGGGAAGTCCTGTTTAGGCACCCTCTCCACTCTTGCTTGGAGTCCTAGCCGAGGACATCTTGTGGGTTCTTGGGCATTTCCTTATCACCAGTTTTCTCACAAACACTATAATGACTCCCCTCTATCAATATATCTATTTCTTTATTCTCCCTCTCTGTTTCTCCCCTCACTCACCATCCCATTCTCTCATAATCTCATCTCACCCCCTCTTGCTTTCTTTCCTCATAAGATCCCACTTTGTTCAAAAAAATCTTCTCTATTTCCTTTTCCTAGGGTGATCCATAAATGTTTCTCTTAAGTTCCTCCTGTCACCTAGATTCTCATGGGTTGTATATTGTAGCTTGATAATCCTTTGATTTAAGTCTAAAACCCCCTTATGAGTGAATACATGCCATGTCTATCTTTCTGGGTCTGTGTTAACTCACTAAGCATAATATTCTCCAGATCAATTCATGTGCTTGCAAATTTCAAAATGTCATTTTTTTAACTGCTGAGTATGTAAATATACCACAAACAATAATAATAATAATAATAATAATAATAATCTATTATTCAGTTGAGGGGGTATGTAGGTGGTTTCCAGGTTCTGGCTATTACAAATAATGATGCTATGGACATAGTTGAACTAATGTCCTTGGTATAAGAATGTGCATCATTTGCTGGATCATTACATAAATTGGTTCCCAGTTTTCTGAGGAACCACCATACTGATTTCCAAAGTGGCATACAAGTTTATATTCCCACCAGCAATGAAGGAGTGTTCCCCTTGCTCCACAGCACCTCCATCATAGGCTATCATCTGTGTTTTTGATCTTAGCCATTCTGACAGTTGTGAGATGTTATCTCAGTTTTGTTTTGATTTACATTTTCTTATGGCTAAGGATGTTGAGCAATTCTGTAAGTGTCTTTCAGCCATTTGAAATTCTTACATTGATTATTTCCTGTTTAGCTCTGAACTTCATTTTTTAATTGGATTATTTGGGGTTTTGGCCTCTAGTTTCTTGAGTTCCCTATTTTAGAGATCAGTCTTCTGTCAGATGTACAGTTTGAGAAGACCTTTTCCATTCTGTAGGCTGTTGTTTTGTCTTATTGACTTTGTCCTTTGCCTTACAGAAGTGTCTCAGTTTCAGGAAGCTCCATTTATTAATTGATGTTCTTAGTGTCTGTGCTACTGATGTTATATTTAGAAAGTGGTCTCCTGTGCAATTCATTCGAGGCTATTTACCACTTTCTTTTCTATCAGGTTCAGTGTAACTGGATTTATGTTGAGATATTTGATCCACTCAGACGTGTGTTTTTGCAGGGAGATAATAATAGATTGATTTGATTCCTTCTACATACTACCATCCAGTTATGCCAGCACCATTTGTTGAGGATACTATGTTTTTTCCATTTTATATTTTGGTCTCTTTGTCAAAAACCAGGTGTTCATAGGTGTGTAGATTAAGATCTTATTCTTCAGTTTGATTCCATTGATCCACAAGTCTATTTTTATGTCAGTACCAGGCTGTTTTATTACACTAGCTCCATTGTATAGCTTGAAGTCAAGGGTGGTGTTGCCTCCTGAAGTTCTGTCTTTGAACAGGATTTATTTTTGGCAATCCTGGATTTTTGCTTTTTCCAAATGAAGTCGAGTATTGTTCTTTGGAGGTCAGTGAAGAATTGTGTTGGGATTTTGATGGTGATTGCATTGAATCTGTAGATTGCTTTTGGTAAGATTGCCTTTTTTTTAATATGTGATCCTACCTATCCAGGTGTATGGGAGATCTTTCCGTTTTCTGATATTTTCTTCAATTTCTTTCTTTTATGAATTAAAGTTCTTTTCATACAGGTCTTTGAATTCTTCAATTGGTCTTCAATAACCAAGATATTTTATGTTAGTTTCTGCTATTGTAAAGAGTGATGTTTCCATGACTTCTTTTTCAGCCTTTTATCCTTACTCAGCAGTAAAAAAAAAAAAAATGACAGCCTAAAATTTTCAGGCAAATGTATGGGCTTGGAGAATATCCTCCTGGTCGAGATATCACAAGCCCGGAAAGATAGGCATGGGATGTACTCACTCATAAGTGGATTTTAAACAAAAAGCAAAGAATATACAATATGCAAGCTGCAACCCCTGAACATTTTGGGATTAGAAAGAATTTAAGAGAGACATCCAGAGATTCCTCTAAGAAAGGAAAATAGAGAAGATCACCTTAGCAAATTGGGATCATAACGGGTTGCAACCAAGAAGAGTTGGGAACAAATCTTGAAAGAAGGAGATGGTTGAATGAGAGGAGCAAAGAGGGAGATAGAAAGAAATGGATATCACGATAGAGGAAGCCAATGTGGGGTTGGAAAGAGACTGGGTGCGAGGGAAATGTCCAGGAACTCACAGGATGTCCCTGGTGAAGTCTCCAAACAATGGTGGGGGTTGCCTAAATGGGACTTCCTCTATAATCAAATGAATATACATCTTAGGTGTCATCACAGAACCTACATCCAATGGGAAATGGAGGTGGAGGCCTTCATGGTTGAGCATTGGGCAGAGCTCCTGGTCCAGATGAGAGCAGGGGAGGAAAGTCTGTATGAGCTGGGGTGTAGGGATTATGAAGAAAGTTTCCATGGTGATGGCTGGCTGGAGCTATGGGGAGCTCACTGAATCTGGAATGACCACTGGAGATCCATTGGGAGAAGGAGCTGGACTCTCCAGGGGTGGGCAACCTTCAACTGAAATGAACAGTGTATGGAGCCAAGAAGGGATGGGTTCAGACTGTGTGTGTTTCTGTTCATGGACTGGCACCTTGGAGTTTATTCCTTGTAAGGAGCACCCAGCCCAGCATTGACTTTGAGATGAGTGAATCGGATACGCCTGGCATGGATTGCCACACTGGGCTGGCCTACCATGGGATTTCTTGCCCTTTTGGAGAAGGGGATGGGTGTATTGGGAGAGTCAAGGATGAGGGCTGGCTGGGAGGGATTGGAAGGAGTTGGCAACATAAGCAGGGGGATACACTGATAGAGATGACATGTTTTAATGAAAAAAATTAAATTAAAAAGGTCTAAGTTCTTAAAATATTTAAATGCCATATTCTGTAGGTCTTTGAAATGTTTGAAGATTACCTATGTAATTGAAATATATCTTTGATACCTTTTAAAAATCTAACTAACATGACTATAAGTTTGGTTATCATAGATGACTATTAATCTGCATTTCTTAATTATATGTTACAATTTTAAATGAGTTACATGAACATCATACCTTAAACAAGAGTAGAAAAATACATACAGCATAATAAAATTGACCTTAAATTTGTATCAATAAATCTAAGTCCATACCATTGTAGAATATTTTGAGACTAACATCTGATTTTTGGATTAAAATAAACTCAATAATCTTTTTTTAAAATCATTTTTATACCATTTACCCTTTCTCTTCTTAGAAAGAGATTGACTATGACCGTTAACCATTTATAATCAAAACAAACATTTATAAGCAATCCTGAAACTCCAGAGACATGTCTCCAAGCCTTGTCAGCTAGCACCTGAGTTCCACCCACCAATCAATAAGGCTGGTGTCTTCTGGTTTTCTTGAGACACTGAAATGGGAACTTAGTACTTCAGATGCAGTTTTCCACTCCACCAGGTGTATAAAATATAGACCATGGCTACATTATTTGCCTTCATTACAGTGTTAAAGCTTAGCTTCTTACTTTCTTTTTTTCTCTTTTTTTCATTTTATTATTTTTTATTTTAAAAATGTCATTTTTATCAATATATTTCCCTGCTTCCCTGCCCTTGCCTCCTCCCAATCTCTCCCATTCAGCCTCCCCCTCCCCATCCACTCCTCCCCTCCACCAAAAGAGCAAGAAGTCCCAAGGTGGGTGAGCTCAGTGCGGCACATCCACTCCAGGCAAATTCGACTTCCTCATCCCAAAGTCAATGCTGGGCTGGGTGTTCATCTGCAGGGAATGGGTTCTTTTGCCCATGCAAAAGAACACAGACAGGCTGATCTCACCTCTCGAGGCTCCACATACTCTCCATGCCGATTGACAGTTGCCTACACTTGGAGGGCCTAGCTCCTTTTCCTCATGGACCTCCAAGGGCTATTCTTAATTTAGTGAGCTCCCCAGAGCTCCAACCAGCCATCACTGTGGGAATTTTCCTCACAATCCCTATCGCCTTGCTCATACAGATTCTGCTCCCTTGCTCTGAGCTGGACCAGGAGCTCTGCCCAGTGCTCAGCCACGGATCTCTGCCTCCACCTCTATTCTTTGTTAGATGTAGGTTCTGTAATGACACTTAGGGTGGCTATTTTTTTTTAGTATAAAAGAAGTTCTGTTTAGGCACCCCCACCAGTATTGTTTGGAGACTTGACCAGGGACATCCTATCAGTTCTTGGAAATTTCCCTAGCACCCAGTCTCTTTCCAACCCCACAATGGCTTCCTCTATCGAGATATCCATCTCTCTCTATCTCCCTCTTTGTTCCTCTCACTCAACCATCTCCTTCTTTCAAGATTTGCTCCCAACTCTTCTTGGTTGCAACCCGTAAAGACTCCAATTTACTAAGGATATCTTCTCTATTTTATCTTCTTAGGGGAATCTCTGGGTGTCTCTCTTAGTTCCTTCTGATCCCAAGCTGACCAGGGGTTGTGGTTTGTAGCTTTGGTTTTTGTCTAAAATCCACTTATGAGTGAATACATCTCATCTCTCTCTCTCTCTCTCTCTCTCTCTCTCTCTCTCTCTCTCTCTCTCTCTCTCTCTCTCTCTCTCTCTCTCTCTGGCTTGTGATACCTCGCTTAGGAGGATATTCTCCAAGTCCACCCATTTGCCTGAAAATTTAAGGATGTCATCTTTTTTTAGTTGCTGAGTAGTACTCCATTGTGTAGATGTACCACAGTTTGTGAATCCAATCTTCAGTTGAGGGAAACATCTAGGTTGTTTCCAGGTGTTAGCTATTACAAATAATGCTACTATGACCATAGTTGAGTTAATGCCTTTGGGATACGAATGTGCATTCTTTGGGTATATGCCAAAAACTGGTATTGCTGGATCCTTGGGGAGATTGATTCCCAGTTTTCTAAGGAACCACCATACTGCATTCCAGAGTGGTTGTACAAGTTTACACCTCCCACCAACAATGGAGGAGTGTTCCCCTTTTCCGCATCTTCTCCAGCAGAAGCTGTCATCTATGTTTTTGATCTTGGCCATTCTGACAGGTGAAAGGTCGTGTCTCAGAGATGTTTTTATTTACATTTCTCTGATGGCTAAAGATGTTGAACAATTCTTAAAGTGCCTTTCAGCCATTTGTAATTCTTCTGTTGAGAATTCCCTTTTTAACTCTGAACCCTTTTTAAAATTAGTTTATTCAGGTTTTTGTGCTCTAGTTTCTTGAGTTCTCTATTATAGAGATCAGTCCTCTGTCAGATGCAGGGTTGTTGAAGATCTTTTCCCATTCTGTAGGCTATTGCTTTGTCTTATTGACTGTGTCCTTTGCCTTACAGAAACATCTTAGTTTCAGGATGTCCGACTTATTGACTGTTGTTCTTAGTGTCTGTGCTACTGGTGTTATATTTAGGAAGTGGTCTCCTGTGCCAATGCATTGAAGGATATTTCCCACATTCTTTTCTATCAAGTTCAGTGTTGCTGGGTTTATGTTGAGGTTTTTGACCAATTTGGATTTGAGTTTTGTGCAGGGTGATAGGTTCGGATCTATTTGCGTTCTTCTACATACAACTATCCAATTATGCCAACACTATTTGTTGAAGATGCTATCTTTTTCCATTGAATATTTTTGGCTTCTTTGTCAAAAATCAGGGTTCATAGGTGTGTGGGTTAATGTCAGGGTCTTCAATTCAATTCTGTTTATCCACAAGTCTGTTCTAATGCCAACACCAGGCTGTTTTATTACTGTAGATCTATAGTATAGCTTGAGGTCAAGGATGGTGATTTCTCCTGAAGTTCTTTTATTGAACAGGATTGTTTTGACAATCCTGGGTTTCCTGTTATTCCATATGAAGTTGAGTATTGCTCTTTCAAGGTCTGTAAGAAATTGTGTAGGGATTTTTATGGGGACTGCATTGTGTCTGTAGATTCCTTTTGGTAAAATTGCCATTTTTACTATGCTGATCCTACTTATCCAGGTGCATGGGAGATCTTTCCATTTTCTGATATCCTCTTCAGTTTCTTTCTTCAGTGACAAACAGGTCTGCTACTTTTTTGGTTAGAGTTATGACAAGGTATTTAATGCTATTTGCAGCTATTATAAAGGGTAATGTTTCCCTTATTTACTTTTCAGCCCTTTTATCCTTAGTGTATAGGAGGGCTATTGATTTTTTTTTTTTTAGTTAATCTTGTACCCTGCTACATTGCTGAAGATTTATCAGCTTTAGGAGTTCCCTGATAGAATTTTGGGGGTCACTAATGTATACGATCATATCATCTGCAAAAAGAGATGGTTTGACTTCTTCCTTCCCAATTTGTATCTCCTTAGTCTCCTTTTGTTCTCTTATTGCTTTAGCTAAAACTTCGAGAACTACATTGAATAGATAAGGAGAGAGAGGGCAGCCTTGTCTTGTTCCTGATTTTAGTGGAATTGCTTTGAGTGTTTCTCCATTTAGTTTGATGTTGGCTGTTGGCTTGCTGTATATCACCTTTATTATATTTAGGTATTTTCCCTGTATTCCTGATCTCTCCAGGAGTTTTATCATGAAGGAGTGTTGGATTTTATCAAAGGCTTTTTCAGCATCTAATGAGATGATCATTTGTTTTTTTTTTCCTTTCAGTTTGTTTATATGATGGATGACATTCACAGTTTTTCATATGTTGAACCATCCCTGCATCTCTTGGGATGAAGCCTTCTTGATCATGGTGGATAATTTTTTTTGATATGTTGTTGGATTCAGTTTGCCAGAATTTTATTGAGTATTTTCACATCAGTGTTCATGAGGGAGATTAGTCTGTAATTCTCTTTCTTTGTTGCATCTTTGAGTGGCTTGTGAATCAGGGTGATTATGGCCTCATAAAAAGAGTTTGGCAATGTTCCTTCAGCTTCTACTTTATGTAACAGTTTAAGGAGTACTGGTATTAGTTTTTTGAATATCTGGTAGAATTCTGCACTGAATCCATCTGGTCCCAGACTTTTTTTACTTGAGAGACTTTTAATAACAGCTTCAATTTCCTTTGCAGTTATAGTTCTGTTTATGTCCTTAATCTGATCTTGACTTAATTTTGGTAAGTGGTACCTGTCCAGAAAGCTTCCCATTTCTTTTAGATTTTCCACTTTAGTTTAGTATACATTTTCAAAGTATGACCTGATAATTCTCTGGATTTCCTGGGTGTCTGTTGTTATTTCCTCCTTTTCATTTCTGATTCTGTTAATTTGGATATAACTCTCTGCTTTTTGGTTAGTTTGGATAAGGGTTTATCTATCTTGTTGACTTTCTCAAAGAACCAACTCTTTGATTCTTTGTACTGTTCTCTTTGTTTCTTTTGTATTGATTTCAACCCTAAGTTTGATTATTTCCTGCCTTCTACTCCTTCTAGGCGAGTTTGCTTCTAATTATTCTAAAGCCTTCAGCTGTGCGGTTAGGTTTCTCATATGAGCATCTAGTGCTATGAGTTTTCCTTTTAACACTGCTTTCATTGACACCCATAAGTTTGGGTGTGTTGTGTATTTGTTTTCATTAAATTCTAGGAAGTCTTTGATTTCTTTCTTACATTCTTCCTTGACCCAGAGGTAGTTCCATTGAGAGATGTTCAGTTTCCATGAGTTTGTAGGCTTTCTGTGGTTTGTGTTGTTGAACTCTAGCTTTAGATCATGATGATCTGATATGATACAAGGAGTTATTCCCATTTTTGTATCTATTAATATTTGCTTTATGACCAAGTATGTCAGTTTCAGAGAAAGATCCATGGGGTGCTGAGAAATATGTATATTCCTTTGTGTTTTGGTGGAAGGTTCTGTATATACCTATTAAGTCCATTCGTGACATAACATCTGTTTAATCCCTTATTTCTCTGTTGAGTTTCTGTCTGGTTGATCTATCCAAGGGGGAAAGTTGGGTATTGAAGTATGGAGTTTGATGTGAAGTTTAAGCTTTAGTAGTGTTTCTTTTAAGTGTGTAACTCATCTCTTCTGCTGATGAATTCTTAATTTTTGTTAAAGATTTCATTTGATTTTTAAAGTGTGTGTGTGTGTATGTTTATACATAAGCCTGTGAGTTCAAGTGCCAATGATATCCAGAGAAGGGCATGGACCTCATGGAGTGGGAGCTACAGGCAACTGTAAGTTGATAGGTGTGCATGTTGGGAAATAAAATCCAAGTCCTCTGCAAAAACAGCAAGAGTTCTTAAGTGAGCTTCAGAGCTCCACTCTGCCTCCACTTCCTCCTGTTCTTCCACCTTTTTGCCCAACTTTTTGAGCCAGGCATTTTTATCAGTTGGGTTTGGTAAGAACAGGTGAATTTCAAGCTAAGAGTGGTTGCCTGTAATGTCAAAATATAAAATACTCTGAGTAGGGTTAGTTGTTGAAAAATTGTTTCTATCTATCTATCTATCTATCTATCTATCTATCTATCTATCTATCTATCATGTCCACAGTGTGTCACCTGTGTGTCTGCTTGCAGGCCAGAAGAGGACACCATATCCATTATAGATATGTGTCCATTATAGAGCCCTCATGTGAGTGCTGAGAATTGAACTCAGGACCTCCAGGAGATTAGACAATGTTCTTAACTTCTGGGCCACCTGTCTAGCCTCCTGGAAAGTTATTTTTGCTGGATGAAGGCTCTAAGATGGGAATATAGAAACTTATCAGTAACATTTGTGCATTACCTAATGAAAGAAGAAAATAAGTCCTGTATCTTTATCATTCTCCATCCAACACCACGTACCTTAAAGACAAGTCTCTGAAGGAAATGGGGGCAAATGGAATTTCTTGTCTGGTAAGCTATACATCCTACAAACCAAAGTAACATTATTACAAAAGGCACATTTTCCCCTACAATTACCAAAGGTAGGAGTAAGATTTTCAGTCTATCCATTATTTTAAAAATCATGATGGTAAAAGGAAGGGGGAAAGTAAAAAGAACAATGCACAAAGGGGGAAGGAACAGATACTTTAGCTTAAAGGACAATAACATGGTATGTTATCAATGTTTCATCCATATTTAAGCCATTTAAAGGACTGATAGTCCAAAGATCCACTATTTGATTTGGGACAAAGAAGGATGAAGGTTAGTAAAGAACCTAAAGACACCACCACCCCGGCACAGCTATGACACAGGGAATGAGAGCATTGCCAAAAAGGAATAATGAACTTTTCAACAGTTTAGCAATGGGCCAACCATAAATAGCCTTAGGAGGGTGGGGTAATGGGCATATGCAAGGAGCATAAGGACGTTCTTTGCAGAAATGATGTTTTGCCCGTTCTCCTGACAGAGAAAAGTGGCAAGGCTACTGTCAGTCTCAAGAGAAGCACTGTTAATGGGAGTGAGCTAAGGATTTCAATTTAGATGTTTGGGGAGATATTGTTAGGGTTTTTTTTGTTTCTGGTTGTTGTTTTGAGAAAGGGATGCTTTATGTAGCTCTAACAGTCCTGGAACTCACTCTATAGAGAGTACTGGCCTCCAACTCACAGATATCCACCAGCTTATGCCTCCTGGGTGCACAGAATATATGCATGTGCCACCACAGCCTTCTGAAGTGTGAAATTTTTATATGTGCACTAAGCCTGTGTCACCACCCTGCCTTCTGGGATTTCTGTCCTGTGGTCTAAAGACTTGCTTGCTGACATAGAACAAGAACACGCCTGCCTCATTTCTCAGTAGCTCTTTTTTTGTATTAATTTGGAACTTAAGTGAGCAAAGCAGAGCAGTAAGGGGACACAGTGGTTACTGCATTGCCCAGTGCTCTTTAAATGTCCTTTTACACCTCAGATCACTTTTAGACCTGCTTTACCCCACGTACTGACTTCTGTTAAAACATCTGTCCTTTACTGCTACCCTCCCGCACCAATTATTTTTAGTAAATTATGTTTAAAATGCCCAGTAATGCTTGTCCCCCTGGACAGATCAGAGGGACCCACCTCTCACTCCAACCCCAATATGTTAAGCCCCATTTATCATTGTTAGATAATCTTAAGTGCTGTTAAATGCTGGAACTGTTAGTGATATTAGGAGCTTCTATTCACTCTACTGTAAATCTCCTCTGAAGGTTCTCTGTGTTAGACTTGGACTCTTAAGGCCAGACTTTGCATCAGGCTGTCCATCTGCTGGTGCCTGTCAGCCATAAGCAGCTCTGATTTGGAAGCCTATAAAAATGCCCTGGATGAACTCTGGTGGCTTGGAACAGTGCACATGAGCCTTGAGCACACTGCAGTACAAAGACATATGCATCCCAGCTCCATTTCCAGAAGGTGCTCTACCTAATAGAGTGCTTTCAAATAGCTTTAAGAGGTTAATGTTGGGATTTGCATTTTGACATCACAGCCCTTAGAAGGTTTTTGCAGACATTTCATCCAGGCCAGATGGTAAACTTTCCTGGTGGGGCCCAGCACAATGGCTGTTGTTGGTGCACTTCACAATACTCTATTAGCATGAAGGGTTGGGAAGTTATTGATGATAGACCTTTGCCAACTCCCATTCCTGCTGTATGAGCTGGCAGCTTGATTTACTTTCTTGGTCAGCTTGCCCTCTGCTGTTCTAATGTTAGGTCTCTTAGTGGGATATTCTTGCTTATTTGGGGCCTGGGGTTTTGTTTTGCATCACACACTGGGGTAAACTGGTAGTTTGAAGAGGATATGGCACTGAAGCAATCAACTCATAGAAGCTGTCCCAGCATGGGCAGTAGCCCTTGTGATAACACCAGTGGCCGCAAGGGGGCGCGCTAGGACAGACAGCTTGGGCAGAAATGATGGCGAGCAGGAGAGGATGCAAGAAAGGACAACAGAAAGACAGAGGAGAAGGAGAATTGATGCTGAAGGAAGACAGAAGGATGGGAGGAGCCAGGATGAAAAGGGTCGGGATCTACCTCCCTGGAAGTCTTGAGAGGTCTGGAAGGGCCAAAGGTCTTGAGATTCTAGACAACATCCCCTGTGACAATAACCCCGTTAGGAGCCAAGGGTCTTAACACTGTGGGCCCTAGAGATGGGATTTAGCCTCAAGGAACTGAGCACCTCAAGTAAAAAATGTAAAAGTTTGGAGTGTTCTCTAGTTCTGGTGCTCTCTGCTGCTGCAGAAAATCAGGGATTGTGATGGCTTGACTGTCTCACACACACTGGAGGTTGAACGAATCCTTGAGGAATAAGTCTCCAACCAAAGTACTGGCAGCAGCCAAAACTCTCTAGATTATTTAGCCTAGAGCAATAATCCTCCCCTTCTCAGAACTTGGAGTCTATTGGACTCTGGATCTGCCATTTCCCACCATAGGCTTTCATCAGACAAAGCCTCAGTACTAATTCCAGAAGATCTCTTTCCTACCTACTTTCCCTTCTGTCCAGGTAGAGTAAAAAGAACTATGTGTTTTACAGAACTTTGTCATTGATTTTTATCTTTCCTGAGTATTCTAGTAGTTTGGTTTTTCTTATTTTCCTGAGTGTCATTTGGTCAAACCAATACATCTGTTGAGAGGCTCACTGACCACACATTCTCCTCACACATTCATTCGTAGAGGAGAAGCATGCTTTTGTCATGGTGGAAATATATTGAAGACAAATGCAAAGATTCCCATTTGTTTATTTCTTGTGTCCCAGAATGGTATTGTTTTATCTTTCATAGTGTTTTTAAGTTTTTTTACATCCATGTGAAGCTTGTCCCCAGGATAAAAGGTAGTCAGTTGTATAAATGATGTTAAAAGGTGTGATAGTATTTTAATAAATATCTGATTCTGTTTTCTTGTACAGTAGGAAAATTACAATGCCGACAATTAGGAAAACAGCACAAGAAATTAAAATGGATGACAGCTTTTTTAAATTGTTAGTTTTTATTTTATGTATATGAGTGTTTTGCTTTCATGACTATGTGAACTGTATGCAGGCCTGATCCCATGTAGGCCAGAAGAGGGTTCTGGGTCCTCTGATAATAGAGTTATAGGAAAAAAAAAATACAACAGCCACAAAAAAATTATGTGTGAGTGACTAGAAGGTACCGTGCCTTGGTCCTCTGTAAGAGCAGAAACCTTTGTCTCAGGCTTTACATCAGCACTTCTATAAATATACTCCACTTTCTAAATTCCTTCTTTCCTGGCCCCCAAAAGAAAATAATTACTGAAACCCATAGCAAGCTAAAATATTTTTATGAGACCTCTGCTCCTTTCTCATCACGGTGGCTAAGTAATACTTTTGATAGAAAGCAATCATGATAGACTTCAAAGCAGCAGTAAGCTGCTGCTTTTTCCAGTGTGAACTTCAGTGAAGCAGTTAGACTCAAGGGTCCTTGAAGTTGCTAGGACCCTGGCATAGTGTTTTGCTTCTGTTCTATCCCTTGATTCTACCCAAGGAACTAAAAATGTACCCTCCAATGTACAATCATTGGAGACTCAATGATTCACCAAACTCCTAAGGCTGGTCCAAGTTAAACTCAGGCCTTGAGCACTGAAGTAATCCATCACATATCCAATGCAGCATGAGGTAAAATGTGCAAGAGAGGAGAGCCAGGCTGACTGACTGATGAAATACAATGTAAATAGATACTCTAGAAATTATTTCTGCATAAGACCAACAGAAATCTGAAAAATTATGTGGGGTGCAATTCAAAGAAGTTAGGAAATAGAGAACCAGAGCCAATCCACTCAAATGAAGAAAAGATTCAACAGAGTTGTAGCAGACAGATAGTTTCAGACAGCTCAGTTGTCTTTAAAGTCACTAGTTTCCAAACATCCATCCCAGAGACCTTGGATCCAAGCATAAAAAAAGAGAGTGTTTCAAAACACAGACATACACAATGTGGAGGGGGCTCAGAGAGACACACACACAGACAGATGCAGAGACAGAAACAGCGAGTTAAGGAAGGTCCCAATGGAATTTTAAAAGGAGAAACTGTTAAGTATCCACCAATACAATAAGTCAATCAAGCTGAATTAATAAGCCCAGGTTTAAAAAACAAAGCTAAGTAACTCCACGGAAGTCAGGATACAGAGCCCATGGCAAGTCTGGCAACTAAGTCTTAAATAGAATGTAGGCTGCTCTTCCCAAGAACCTGAATTCCATTCCAGCATTAATGTTGGGCAGATCAAAACTACCCTAGCTCAAGCTTCAGAGGGTACAATGCCCTCTTTGGGCTTCCTCCAGTTCCCACATGCTCATTTGTGAGTGCACATTCACAGCCAGATTTTTACATATTCACATAAATAAAAAATAAATATTTTACAAAATAAGAATGGAAACAAATACTGGTGAATGAGTGAATACATAGTTAGAAATTTTCAAAGCTGAAAAATAGAGAAAGATGTTAAAACAAAAGAGCACACATGACTTTAAGACTACCAAATGTCTCTGATCTATTTTGTCAGAATGTTAAGAAGGAAAGAGAAGGGCTATAATGATGTGAAATGGTATCAAATTGCTGGTAACTGAGGGCTTCTAAAATCTGACAAATGTATAGACTTATATTTTAAAACATCTTAGGAATCCTAAAAATAATAGACACATAGAAACACACAACTGGACATAGTATAAGCAACCTGTATAAAATTATAGCAGTGATAAAATTACAAATAGCTAGTGAAGAAAGTAAAAACAAAATCTATTGGGGAGCCATTTTCCCATTATAAATCAAGGATATACAAAATATATTTCTAACCATAAAAAAGAACCATCTACTATGACTACAACATCCAATAAAGGAATTCCTCAGAGAAGCGGGTACAAAAGTGATCCTTATATGTATGGGTGTAGGTGGGTAGAGAATGCTGGCTAACGGATTAAACTGTAGAAGTTCTTCAGACGTGGCAGTAATAACAGAGAAGACTTAGAACACCTAAAATGAAAGAGCAACATATACAGATTCATTTGGACAATAATACATCAAACTCTTATTCTGACCTTCCTTAGAACATCCTTGAGAGCTGAAATAAAAACTTAAAATTTTGCTTCATATAGTAATGGAAACTAAAGATGTTATGTGGCGAGATTTTGATCTTCCACGGGAATTGGCAAGATATTGATTCTATGCAGTCTATTCTGAGTTAAATATAGTTTAAATAAAAGATAAACCATTTTAAAAGGCTTGCAAAAAGAGATACAATACAACCACAATAGATTAATTTTTTGATGAAATGCTCAAAGAACAAAAATAAGGCTCATTGAACATAAAGAACTCAGTAAGTTAGGAAAGAGAAATGAAACCCAGACAAAACATAATACATACAAATACAAAAAGTCATTAATACTTGTAGTAGCGGGGTTTCTTGGTCCCGGGCAGCCAGAGGCCCAGACCCACAGACCTGCAGCCTGAGACCCCTTAGCTGCCCAGCTGCTGCTGCTTAGGCCCCCATAAATGACTCAGATGCTTATATTAACTTCATGCTGTTTGGCCTATGGCTTAGGCACATTGCTAGCTAGCTCTTACATCTTAACTCAACCCATTTCTATTAATCTGTCTGCCACGTGGCCCGTGGCTCACCTGTGTTCCTTACATGTTGCTCCTTTGCGCTTCTGGCTCAGTCTGTCTGACTCTGCCCTGCTTCTCCTACCTATGCTCTGATTTCTCCTCCTACTTCTTCTATGGTGCCTGTCATGGCCCAAAACAGCTCCTTTATTTAAAGATTGATATTCACAGCATACATAAACACATTCCCACATCACTTCCCCCTTTCTGTCTAATCAAAAAGGAAGGTTTCAATTTTAACATAGCAAAATTACATATAACAAAATAGCTATCAAGCAAGAATTACAGTTACAATATCTAGTCTATTTGTATTTAGCAAAATTAAAGAAAATACTCTCATCATCTATCTTATCTTTGTGAATCTAAAGTTTCATATCCAATATACCTTTCAAATGACTAAGAAAACCTGTACCTATAACTATCTAATCTTCAACTACATCAAAGACCACAGAAGGATATATTTACCCAAGTAAGCCAGAAATGCAAGCGACTTCTAAAATCTAGAAAGGACAGAGATGACACCTATCTGCCTGGACAGTCACCCAAAGTTCTTTTATAAAGTCGGGGCATCCATCTTCAGCCTACAGGCCCAGAGTCTCTTTTCATTTCAGTGAAGCAGGAAATCTGCTCTGCCCATTCTGGCACAGTTCATCAGTTGCTTCTCCTTGAGTCCTGAAGAATGTCTGACAGTTTTCTCTGTAAAGCAGGAAACTGAATGACCATCTTGGCTTGTTCTGCCAAAGTTCAGAGGTCATCTTCCTATGGAACCTGCATGTCCAGTTTAAACAGCATACTGTCAAGCAGTCAATATAAGAACAGGTTCTTCTCCAGTGGCTAACCATTGCCACAAATAGACTCCATATGGAGTTTCTTTGATGCCCATTTTTCTCTTGAAGTAAATTAGTGCTGCCAGGAGCAGACTTGTTTCACTGTCCAGAAAAGTCTAAGTTCTTAAAACATTTTAAATGCCATATTCTGTAGGTCTTAGAAGTGTTTGAAGATTACCTATCTAATTGAATTATATCTTTGTATACCTAAAAATCCTAACTAATCTAACTATAAGTTTGATTATCAAAGGTGACTATTAACCTTCATTTCTTAATTATACATTACAATTTTAAATCACTTACATGAACATAATACCTTAAACAAGAATAGAAAAACACATACAGCATAACAAAGTTGACCTTAAATTTGTATCAATAAACCAAAATCTATACCAATGTAAAGCATTTTGAGATTAACAGCTGATTTCCTGATCTAAGTAAATTCAATAATCTAACCTTTTAAAAAATCATTCATATACCATATCCCTTTTTTCTTCTTAGAAAGAAATTGACTATGACCATTAACCATTTATAATGAAAACAAACATTTAGAAACAATATTTGGGGACTTTGGGCATAGTTTTCCATTACTACTTCCTGATGATTAAAGGGCGTTGAAAGTCTCATGGTTAGACAGGATCATACTCTGCAGTCTTGAAGTTGATGTGGCTATCTCTTCCTATCAGAGGTTTTTTTCAGGGGGTCTTGGTTGATGAAACCATATTTGCCTGGAAGCAATCCACAGGTTCTCATCTTCTGTGGAAACAAAAGCAGAACTCTTCCAAAGCAATAAATCCTTAGACACAAATTTCAAAATCAAAATGTCTTTAAAATATTTATTCTTGTTTAACTTAGTAGCCTTTGTATTTGCAATCCATTATCTTTCTGCAGTTATCTCATTAACAGTTAAAAAATTAAAAGAAAACACAATAACAACCAAAATCCAGATTTTGTGTTTATTTTCCATCTTTACGTGGCTTATCATATTTTTATTACTCTATTTCTCTTTTTAAAGATTTTTATCTTCTCTCTTTTCTCTCTGAATACTATGTACCTTCTCTCTTTTCTCTCTGAAGAGTATGTACCTTTTACACACATTGTAACCCATTTACAGGGTTTTTTTTCATCTGAATCTGTTTTATTGTGAACCTTTAATCATCTTTTAACTAGAAGAGCTTTTGAAAATACTCTCACTCTCTTGTCACATAGTTTTTGTAGATACCGCTGAATCAGTAAGTTCTCTTAAAGGGACCGCATCTGTTTGTGGCCAGCAAACAGAGCAGACCCCGGAAAATGCTGCTACTAAGAAACTGTCTTTGTTTTTTTTTGTTGTTTGTTTGTTCAAAATAATCAGAAATCTAAAATCAATCACATGTTACTGAGTCTTCTGTGATATTTCAGGACCTGGCCTAGTTGCAGCTTACACTGCCTGCTGCCAGTCCACCGGCACCATTTTGAATGTGACCCGGACGCCACACTTTCTTTGTACAATGACTGGTTTTGTATATACAATTTGGAAGCTGCCTTGGCTCAGTTTCTGTGATCTAGAACCCTTTCTAATCTTTCTCAGGCTTTAAGTGGATAATCACCCCACGTTGGGTGCCATCTGGTGCCTGAACAGGGACTGGAGTCTGGAAAGGTGGATGATGGATTCTAAACCGGTCTCTCCAACAGCCAGGAACCAGGCAAACAGGCTTTTCCGGGTCCCAACAGTCCCTTATTAATGGAGTTAGCCACGCCCCCCTCAGGGGCCCCGGGACCCTGGATAAGCATCCTGGGATCTTATCAGCTGACACCTGAATCCCACCACAAATACTATTAAATGTAAAAGGTATATATTTATTACTGTTAAAGATTATGGATTGAGAAAAAATGAGACTGGACTGGACTCATCACAAAATGCATTTCACCTATCATACTGTGTGTGTGTGTGTGTGTGTGTGTGTGTGTGTGTGTGTGTGTGTGTGTGTGTGTGTGTGCTATATATGAGTGCAAACATATATACCTGGCAAACTTCAGTAATAACTAAAACCAGAAATGTTAATAACATCTGACAATGTAGACAGTCTAGCTGAGAAAAATTTCAGAGATGATGAGGAATAAGTATGAACTAATGTCACTCTTGAATGTGTACCCATTTGTGTTGGCAGTATCACTCCCAAGGTTAACAATTTGATAGAACACATGGAAATCATGAGGTAGTTGACATCATGATTAAGATTACCACAATGCAATGAGTTAATACAAAATCAAGCAAAGGAAAAGGAACATGGGGCACAATCAGGAGAATACAACCAGGCCTCTCCTTGTGGAATAATTCAATGTACTTCTTCAGCAATGAATTGGAACCACACACAATGTGTTTTTTAGGAAAGGAAGCCTGTAACTTGGTGGCCATATGTGCACCCTCTGCCTAGCTCCTTTGCAAATTCCAGTCAAACAGATTGAAAATAAGTGTTCTGGTAAGTTTTTGTCACAATTTGGAGTTATTTTGGAAGAAAATTTTCTTTTGAGGAATCACCTCCATTAGACTGACTTACAGGCAAGTTTGTGTTGAATATTCTTTCTTAATTTAATTTTTATTCTCTCATAAAATTTTCTTGATTTCTATTCAGAAAGTAGCTGCCCCCCCCCATGGATATTCACAAAGCATGGCATATCAAGTTGCTGTAAGACTAAGCACCTTCCCTTGTATTAAGGTTGGGCAAGGTAACCCAGTATGAGGAATAGGTTCCCAAGAATCAGCCAAAGCATTAGGGACCGCCCCTGTTCCCACTGTTAGGAGTCCCACAAGTAGACCAAGTTACACAACTGTCATATATACGTAAGGGGGTTTAGGTCAGTCCATGCAGGCTCCCTGGTTGTTGGTTCAGTCTCTGTGAGTTCCTATGAGCCCAAATTAGTTGATTCTGTGGATTTTCTTGTGATGTCCTTGACCCATCTGTTTTGGACAATCCTTTATCCCTCTCTTCAGCAGGATTCCCCAGTTCGGCCTAATGTTTGGCTGTGGGTTTCTGCATCTGTTTCCATCAGTTACTGGATGAAGTCTCTCTGATGACAACTGCAGTAGTTAGCAATCTGAACACAGGAGATGGGTCAGTTCAGGCTATGTATCCACTATTGCTGGGAGTTTTTGTTGGGGTCATCCCTGTAGATTCATAGGAGATTCCTTTGTGTCAGGTTTCTACCAGATCCTGAAATGCACTCCCTCCATTTCAGTCATCTCTTTCAATACTCTCCCCCCTCCACCCACTGGTGCCCAAACCCAATCACTCAAGTTTTCATCCTCACCTGCCCCCAGTCAACCCATGAGATCTCTCCTATTTCCATTTCCCAGAGAGATCCATGCCTCCCTCTGGGCCCTCCTTGTTTCCTAGCCTCTCTGGGGCTCTGGATTGTAGCATGGTTATTCTTTATTTACAGCTAATATTCATTTAAAAGTAAGTTCATACCATGTTTGTCTTTCTGGGTCTGGGTTACCTCACTCAGGATGATATTTTTTCTAGTTCCATCCATTTGCCTACAACTTTCCTGGAGTCCTTGTTTTTACCATCTAAGTAATACTCCATTGTGTAAATGTACCAAATTTTCCTTATCCAATCTTTGATCGAGACAACTAGGTTGTTTCCAGTTTCTGGCTATGAATATAGCTGAACAAGTGCCCTTGTGATATGATTGAGTACTAGGTTTCTGGCCCTGACTTTTGGGCCTAGCCTCAAGGTTTAGACACGCAGACCCCCAGATGCACAGATACACACAGATGTTTACAGTAGTTTTCAGCTGATCAGTCTAAGGCCCAGGCATATAACTTGCTAGCTCTCTACCCTTCATCTAACCCATGACTCATCATGTTCAGCCATGGGGCTCAGTACTTTTTCTCACAGCAGCCTGGTTGTCCGCTGCTTCTTCCGACTTCTCTCTGGCGTTCTGCTCTGTGCTTCCTGTTCTCAGAGTTTTCTTAGTCTGGTAGCCCCGCCCACACTCCCTGCCTGCCTTTGGCCAAACAGCACTTTTTATTAAACCAGTAGATGGGACAATTATTTACAGTGTAACAACATAATCTCCCACATATATCTTTAGGTATATGCCTAGGAATAGTATAGCTGGGTCTTGTGATAGATTGATTCCCAATTTTTTGAGAACTCATCATACTGATTTCCAAAGTGGCTGTACAAGTTTACACTCCCAAAGAAATAGAGGAGTATTCCCTTGCTCCACACCCTCTCCAGCATAGGCTGTCATCTGTGTTTTTGATCTTAGCCATTCTGACAGGTGTAAGATGAAATTTCAAAGTAGTTTTGATTTGCATTTCCCTGATAGCTAAGGGTATTGAATAGTTTTTTAAGTGTCTCGTGGTTACTTTAAATTCTTCCATTGAAAATTCTCTGTCCAGATTTGTAACACATTTTAAATTACACTTTTTTATGTCTACTTTTAGTGCATGATTTCACTGTTTGAAGATTTAGGCCACTAAACTTAAGGATTATATGAACATCATTGTATGCACCAGAATTTCTACCTCAGCTCATTTAGAATGATATAAATGCATGTCAAATAACATTTAGCCTTCCCAATGAAGAAGGATTGAGTAAACAATGGTGATGGTAAATAATATTTCATCTGGATAATATGTATTGATTTGGTGAGCATTGGAATTTCAGCTCAATGTTCTAATGATGTCATTTGAGCCATATATATAAACTGTGAATCAGAGATCATGGACCTCAAGAGAAAAAGAAATAGCAGGAGGCAGCAGAAACAACACTGGTCACTCCAGGGATGACCTCTTCTGGTATTGGACCCGTTTCTCCCATCACAACTTTGCAGCTTCTCTTGCCTGGAAGTTGTGCCTCCATTAATCCATATCACTTTGTTTCCACATTGTCTGATCTACTCTTGAAACAAACTTTTCTGAAGGCTTCAGCACCCCTATACCTATGAACATCCCCTGAAAATAGGGAGAGTAATGACTTTAGCCATGGAGATGAAGAGACTGAAGCCAACAGAGGACAGGCACTAGGTGTGCTCCACCTTAGATCAGTGAGCATCTGGTGTGACCTTTCACCTTGTAGTGTAACCATGATTCTCTCAAGCCACCAGGGCGGGTATTTTGTTTGTTTTTGTTTTTGTTTTTTGCAGCCCCCCCCCCCACTGCACTGATGTGCCTTGTGGCTCCTGCTCTTTGAAAAATAAGGGAATCTATTCACCAGTAATGTAGCTCTAAACCCAATGTTTGGGCCCTTCATGGAGGCAAAGCTAGATGCTGGCAAAAGTGTGAGACTATTTCCATCCTCATAGAGGGAGGAGAAAGAAAGACAGAAACACACACACACAGAGGGGGGGAGGGAGGGAGGGAGGAAGTAGGGAAGATTATAAACCCTCAAAGCCTGCCCCCCAACTAGTTAAGTACTTCCTCCAGCAAGACTACAGGTTCTAAAGGTTCCATAGCTCCCCACATGCAGACCTGTGTTCAAATACATGAGCCTGTGAGTGACATTTCTCATTCAACCAACTCTGAATGCAGTGTTTATTCTGTGCTTTTCTGTATTGAAAATAGGTATCTTGTTTATTTTACAGGAACCCATGTTTAAGAGATTGCCTTTAGTAATAGATGAAACTTGAACTTTCAATATTTTTTTCAGTGTGTGTGTGTGTGTGTGTGTGTGTATGTGTGTGTGTGTGTGTGTGTGTGTGTGTGTGTGTGTGTGTGTGTGTGTGTGTGTGTGTATACCTAAGTGTATGCATGGACACCATATCCAGCCTGTGGAGGTCAGAAGAGAACATGACGTCCTTTGGAACTGGAGTTACCAGGTGGTTATGAGTTTCAATGCTGGTAATTGGACTTGAACCTGTGCCTTTTATAAGACAAGTAAGCGCTCTTAACTGCCGAGAAAAACCTCCAGCCAGGACCTTGGAATTTTAGGGTAAGAATTGTTAGACTTCAGTGACTTGTGAAGTTTGGCTGCGTGGATTTTACATCATGAGACTGCTGTGAGCCTGTGGCGACAAGGAATGGAGGATTACTGCTTAAGTGATGTGATTGGATATCAAGTAGGCAAAGGGTGGAAATATGGTGCTTAATAGTGTCAACTTTACAGGACATAGAAGACCCCAGGAGAAAAACTAGAGTTTGCAAGGTGAAGCAGGAAGACTCCCCTCCTACTCCTGCTTCCTGAATGTGGGCAATAGTATTCCATGGACTGGGGCTATAGACAGAATAAAATGAGAAAGTCACCTGAATGCAATACTCATGTCCCTCTGCTGCCTGCCTATGCATAGTGTGACCTCTTGCCACCATGTTTCCCCTACTCTGAGGGACTTTGCTTCTTGGACTGTAAACCAAAATGAACTCTTCCATCCTTAAAATATTTTTACCCTTACTTTGTGGAGTGAGGTGATGGCTGTGCTCCTGGGTACATATATCAAAAACTTGTACCAAATATTTTAAGTGCACATTATTCTCCATTGATCTTAAATGAAAAGTATATGGCGTTGTGAGAGAAGAATTTTTAAGCGGTGAAATACACCTTCTGGGTGATGCTGCAGCATCGGGAATTATCTTTTCTGTCTTACATAAAGCCCCCCTGCCTACTATCTATATTAAGACATAAGTCGTTTCTGTTATTACATGTGTGATTTGTGTTTGTTCTCTTAGGCATCCACTAGGGAGTTTGTTGATGTTGTTGTTCATTTAATGCAGAGATAATCTTGCACCCACTCTATTGTAAAGCAGGACACACCCAACAGCCAACTGAGAGAGCTGTTCTGATGTTTCTAGGGCTGTTCAGTTCCTACAATGGCCACTGGAGGGTGATACTGCACTTCAGATGGCACCAGCTAGACCATATTCTGGAAGATTCTTTTCTCTTCCAGTTCATTTTTTTAACTCCTTTATAAGATCACATAAATGAAATGAAACGTGTGCTGGATATATGAAAATACAATAATGGTACCAGTCCTGCTCCCAGATCCCCTTCTTCATCTATGGTCCTAGTGTCTCTTAAGGCACCTGTTATGCCTCTCCCCATTTCTGATGCATGACTCCTGTAGTTTATTGTGCTAATAAACCATCAAAAAGACATGGTTTTTTTTTTTTTGTAAGTTAAATGAATAGACCTCTTGGATTGGGTAATCATAGAGATGGGTAAATGTTTAAAAACTAGCTCTTTCATTAAGAAACTGACTAAAGGCTAGCTACTTACAGGCCAGCTCTGGGACCTCAAGACCCCAGGGTGGCAGGAAGACATCCATGCTAGCCACCCACATGCCAGACTGGGCTGGAAGACATCCATGGGCTGCCTGGTGCCAAGCACGTGGGTCCCATTATGATGAGCAATTATGTGGTGGAGAAATGGGGAGAAAGAGAAGCATAATGGTCCATGTGCTGAGGAAAGAGACAGAAATGAAGGCAGTGAGGCATAAGCTGATGTGGGAGGCCTGCTTGCCACCTGGGATCAAGCTGCTGTCAAGTGCCATGTCTGGGTCTGTAGCCCTATAGCAGCCAGGTCTGTGGCCCATGTTGCCATCAAAGGTCCCACAGAAGCCTGGGCTCTGAGCAGCAACCTGTGGTCTTGTTAGTGTCCAAGGACTATGCTGCCACCAGAGACACACTGGTCTGGGTGGCCAATGCTTCTACCTGGGGCCATGGTGTCATCCAGGCCCAAGCTTCTGCTGAGGACCATGTCTGGGTCTACAGCCCTACAGCAGCTAGGGTCTGAGTTGACATCTGTAGTTCTTGTTTCAACCTAAGGCCACGTGGTTGCCCAAGGTCAGGTCAGTGTTGCCACCAAAGGTGATACAGAAATCCAGGGTTAGGGCTGTAACCTGTGGCCTTGTTGGTTTTTAGGGTCCGTGACACTGCCAAAGTCATCCTTTTCTGAGTGGCCTGTGCATCTGTGAAGAGCCAGGATGTTATCCAGGCACAGGCTGCTGCTGAGAGCCATGTTTGGGTCCATGGTCCAAATGTAGTTGGGGTCTGTGTTGATGTCTGTGGCCAGCGTCACCTCAGGAGGCCATAGGAACCAAAAGTGATGAAATCAGAGGACCATGCTGAACTGACCCCATTTTTCGCTGGTCCTGGGAAAATTGACCCTGCCTCTCACTGGACACGGCAGCAAGAGATCTGGCCCTGACCCTCCCAGCATAATTGTCCTCTTACTCCCATGCCCCCTCACTTGGGAGAGATGGCTCCACCCCTCACCACAGGAGATGGAGAACTGACCCTGATGGCATGGGCATAGGGAAGCTGATTCTGCCCCCTCACAGTGGAGGTGGGAGGTCCCAGTGGGCTAAATAAAGCAGTCACCTACCACCCAGGCCCACAATTGGGCCTTGGGTTGGCCCTCCCTAATGTTCACCCCACTTAGGATCTACAGGAGCTTGTGAAGGGACTTATCCTGTAGAACAATACCAACAGGATCTCCATAACTCGGGCAGCTGCAAGATACCCCAGAGTTTGGGTGAGGATTCAATGATGATGGTGTACTAGAAACCAAAAACCTTGAACCAAATCAATGAGTGACTGCAATGAACATTTTCTAGTAAAGCTAATTGAACAAAGGGTATATTGTGACACACTGTGACTCCCAATGTCACTAGGATGAATAAAGAGGTGTTGGAGAGGTGAGAAAGGAAAAAGAAAGAGGTGTTTTGTTTGTTTGTTTGTTTGTTTGGTTGGTTGGTTGGTTGGTTGGTTGGTTGGTTGGTTGGTTGGTTCATTTGTTCTCGTTTTTTGCTTGCTTGCTTGCTTTGTTTTTATTTATTTTCTTTTGGGGAGGGCGCTGCAGGGTGAAAGGAGAATACGGGGAGACTGTGAGGTAAGCAGAATTAGGATGCATGGTGTGAAATTCCCAAAGAATCAATAAAATGATGCTTTAAAAAAAACCTGCCTATATTTAGGACCAAGCTGATTAATCTGTGCTATGATTTTCACATTTTCTTAAGTTGAACTTATCTCATAGACTTTATAGGAAATAAGTGATATTACTCATGTAAATAATTTAGTAACATTTGAAGAAATTTGTATTCCTATCATTATTGTTTAAGGGTTCTTATGAGGCTTGTATATGTAAAGTCCCAGACAGAAAGTGTTCAATAAAGTGAGAAAGTTTTCCTTTTCATTTCCTGATGTTGTAGTAAGAATAAATCCTTATGATTACTTATGAATAAATACTGAATATTAGGTATGAGTATACATTATCTTTTAAATTATTATTTAATGTAGATACAAAATAGACATTTTCATAAGTACATGAATTCGAAATACTTTAAGTCTGTAGTAAAGAAATACAAATTTCAGGAGTAATGTATATGGCAATAATGCACTATTACCGGTATCTCCTTTTTTAAAAGATTTTTTTTTATGTGTATGAGTGCTTTTCTGCATACATGTTTGGGCACAAGAGGCCAGAAGAGGGTGCTGTATTCCCTGGAACTGGAATTATAGGCTGTTACTAGCCACTATGTAATTACTGGGAACCAAATGGAATTCTGCAAGAGTAACCAGAACTCTGAACTCCTCTGTCATCTCTCTAGCCCCAGTATCTTGCTATTTTAAGTTTTATCAGCACGTGCAATTCCATATAGTCATAGGGTATACAATGATGCTTTAATGTATATATCCATTGGAAAATGTTCAAAACAGCATAAGTATAGTAGTCATCATCCTAAACATTTATCTTTCTTTTGTGTCAAGAATATTAAAATGATCTCTTGAGTTGTTTTGGAACATACATTGTTTTGCTATAGTCATCCTATTGTGTAATGCAACACTAGACTGTGTTATCCTATGATGCCATAATTTTTTACTTCTCTCTCATTTGCCTTATTTTGTCCTTTCTGTAACCTCTGATAACCAATTTGACATTTCACATAAGTGAGATTTCAAATTTGTGTTTCTCTTAATGTAATGTTCTCTACATTTATGCATACCCTCATAAATGGCATTCTGTCTTCATTTAAAATGGGGTATCATTATGGTATCTGCCACATATGTCCACTTATAATGATTCAATATTGTGGATAGGCAGCAGTGAATGTGTGATTGTGAATGTGTCTTGGACATACTGATCTCATTCCCTTTGGCTACATTCCCAGTATGAAGATTGCTTAATCATATGGATTCTACTTTTAATTTTTTTAGAACTGCTATGGTGCTCTCCATAAAGGCTGTACAAATTTAAATTTTCATTTATTTTGTGCAAACATCCCCTTCCCTACACAGCCTGGTCGTCATGTATCTTTGTATCTTCTTAATAATGAGCATGGTAACTGTTGTGAGGGGATATCTATATCTCATTTTGGTATTAATTTGCATTTACCTAATTGTAAATAATCTTTTGCATTTCTTTCACATGTCTATCAGCCATTGGTATTTCTTCTTTGGAGGAATGGTCAGTCATTCAAATTCCTGGCACAATTTTTAGTCAGGCTGCTTTTAACCTCCTTGGTGAAATTTATTTTTACTCTGTGCTTTAAAATTTTTGTGTTCATTTTACCTTATTCCATATATTTTTTACTGTTTCTTACAAAGTATAAAGTTCCCTTAGGACATAGTTCTGGCTGATCCATTCTTCATCTCCCTTCTTCATCCTCATTTAAACTTTTGAATTCCCCCTTTCACTTTCATACAGCATATGCTCTATTTGTCAGATTTGTTCTATATCTATATAGACACAACATCTGTATTTTACTAGCCTTTGATTAGTTTTCCACTCCTCCTTTTAATGCCAATGTGTTTTGAGTTAGATTTTTGTCACAAATCCTGTTTGTCTGGTACAGTCATGGTGGAAATCTTTGTGGAGCATTGAGGTGGGGGTTGCCTTAAGTAATGAAAGTTAGAAGAATATAGATAATATTAAAACAGAGAAGAAAATATTTAATTTATTTATTTACTTGAGTAAGATCTCACTATGTAGCTCTCTTGGACTTGAAACTCACTATGTAGATCAGGCTGGTTTCAACCTCACAGAGATCCACTCTACCTCCAGAATGCTGGAATTAAAGGTGTCTACAACCATACTCAGCCAGAGTTGGATACATTTGAGGGCAGAAAGTTTAAGCAGGAATGTGGATTAGGAGGGAAAGGCAATGGAGGAAGGAAAGAGAGTTTACCAAAATTAGGTATGCAGAAAACAAAACACATGGAAACATTACTTTGTAAGACAATTAAATATATGTGTTAAAAATAGGCACATGGGACTAGAGAGATGGCTCACACTTATGAGTGCTTGGTGCTCTTGCAGAGGACACAGGTTTGGTTTCCAACATCCTTATCTAGTGGCTCACGATCATCTGTAACTCCATTTTAATGAGATCTAATACCCTCATCTGATCTCCATGAGCACCAGGTATGTACATGGTGCACATTCAGGCAAAACACTCATGCATATATAACAAGATAAAAAAAATAAGATAAATGATAAATCTAAAGTATTTTTAAAGGCCTGTGTTAGAAGGGCAGTATCCTGCATGGCTGGATAATATTGCTCCTGACAGCCACACAAGCCACACGCTCCTAAACAATATGATTGTGACGTCTTGTGAGTTGTTGATCAAGGAAGCCCCAGAGGCACTCAGACCAATACATGCTCTTGTTTTTGTTTCTGTTACTGTTTTTTTTTTCCTCTTTTGGACTTTGTTCTTTTGGGTATCCCACTATCCAGCTCCCAAATATATCACACACAGAAGCTTATTCTTAATTATAAATGCCACAGCCTTAGCTTGGGCTTGTTTCTTGCCAGCTTTTCTTAACTTTGAATTATCCAATCTATCTTTTGCCTCTGTGCTTTTCCTTCCTATTCCTGTATAGCTTTGGTTCTTACTCTGTGGCTGGCTGTGTGGCTGAGTGGCTGCCTCTGAAGTCCTCCCCATTCTCTGGATCTTCCTTCTCCTCCCAGATTTCTCCTCTATTTACTCCCTCTGCCTGCCAGCCCCACCTAAATCTTTCTCCTGCCTTGCTATTGACTGCTCAGCTCTTTATTAGACCATCAGGTGTTTTAGACAAGTGAGTATCATGGCTTTGCTGAGTTAAACAAATGCATCATAAACTACAGCAACACATCTTTTCATCCTTAAACAATGTTCTACGTCATAAACAAAAGTAACACACCTTAAAATAATCTACATTTCCCCCTTTTATCTAAACAAACAAAATGAAACGTTTTAACTTTTACAGAGTCTAACTGCATACAACAAAACAGTTATCAAGTAAGAATTAATTTACTATATTCAGTGCATTTACATTTAGCAAATTTAGAGAAAGCACTCCACCATCTGTCCATCTTAGTGACTCCAAAGTTTTATACATAATTTACTTTCTATCATAACTAAGGAAAACTGAAACTATAACTATAGTCTTCAACTCCATCAAAGACCCAAAAAGATGTAATATTGTCTAACAATAGGGACATTTAGCTGCTTAAACAGACACCCAAAGTTCCTTTTCAATGTTGGGGCATTGGTCCTCAGCCTACAGGTCCAGAATAATTGGCAGCTTTTTCAATGAAGCAGGAAATCTGAAAGACCATCTTGCATATATTGGCAGTTTGTAAGTCACTTTCCTCTGTGTTCTTCAGAATGTCTAGCAGTTTCTTCTGTGAAGGAGGATTCCCCAAAGGACTATCCTACCTTGTCTTGGCAAAGTTCAGTGTTCACTTTCTTGTGGATCCTAAATGTCCAGTTTATACAAAATACTGTCAAGCAGTCCAGGCAAGATCAAATGGCTACCCTTGCCATACTAAAAGCAAACTCCATAAGGAGTTTTTTCAATGCCCATCATCTCTGAAGTAAATTTGTGCTGTCAGTATCATATGTGTCTAAGGTTAAGAAAACATTTTAAATGCCATATCCTATAGGTCTTTGAAGTGTTTGAAGACCATTTATCTATCTATATATATTTAACCTTGAAAACATACCTAATGTGACTACAAGTTTGATTATTATAGACTAACTACTAAGTCAGTTATTAATTATTCATTGCATTTTAAATGAGCTGCATAAGAACAATATCCAAACAAGAGGAAAAACATATATACAGTGTAATAAAATAGCTTCCAATTTGTATCAATATACCAAAATCAATGCCAATGCAAAATATCTAAGATTAATAGTTGTCTTTTTGCCCTATATTCTTATATTCAGCTAAATGATAAACAAACTCCTTCCTGCTGACTATAAAAAAAAAGAATCTTTAGGATCCCATAGAGAAAATCTGAGATAATGGCCAAGTCCTGGGAAGATCAGCTATTTGTTGATAGATATCACCTGTCAAGATTCAGAAGGTCTCTCTTCATTAAACCTAGACCTATTAACCCTGAAGCCTCTCATTTCCTGTGGAACAAATATCCAAAGAATTTTTATTTTTATTTGACAAATATATTTTTGATTTCTTTTTTTAAGTTAAGGCATTCCGAAAGTATATGGATTAGCTCAGCTTCTCAGTCCAGTTCACAATCCCATGTCTTTTAGCAGCTTTGTTTGCTTGTTAGCATTCAAAAAGTTCAAAATTAATACAATACTATATAGAATTCAGACTCCCTGTGTATTTCCCATCTATACATTGCTTGTTCTTTTTTACTCTCTCTTTAACTTTATTTTATAAAGTATTAATCTCTTTTCTATGACTATTGTTGGTTTCACGCATGAGATCAGACACACATACTACCAGATGCCACACTAGAGTTTATTCAGGGAAGTTGCTGAGCGGGTACGAGGGAGAAAAGCAAAAGAGAAAGAGAGACAGACTTTCACATGGAGGCTCTTTTTAAGAGAACAGGTGGACACAGATGGGGCACATGTTGGGTTTACCAAGTGGCTGCTATGTGCTGAGAATCCTTACAACTATACCCTTTTCCTTTCTTCCTTAAACCTTCATACACTGTAAAAACATACTGGAACCTATTAGTGGTTTTTCTGTCTGGACCTCTTTTATTGCAAATCTCTAGTCCTTTGTGACCGACCACTTGAACAAACTTAGCAAGACTCCACCCACTTCTCAGGCCATGAAAGTCAAGCCTAAAGCTTGTGGCCTAGTCGGAGGTTTGTGACCCAAAACTGCATTAAACCTTCCTAGAATTCTAGAATGCTCATGCTTGCAGTGCAGCAGATATTTTTACTTAGTTTTTGGTTCCTACTTACGTCACTTACTGGCTGCTCAAGTGCTCACTGACCAGCAGAAACTGTCCAGTCAAACTCTTAAAGAAGCTGTATCCTTCTTTTCTTTTTTCTTTTTTTCAAGCATTACTAGGCACTAGGGAAATGTGAGCCCATGTTGAACTGACAAAACAGTGTTGGGGGGTTTTAATCTTTTGGCTCTTTGTTATTTTGGGGGGACCACCACCCAGCTCCCAAAAAAATCACATACGGAGGTTTATTTTTAATGATAAGTACCCAGCCTTGCCTTGGCTTGTTTCTATCCAGCTTTGCTTAACTTTAAATTATCCCATCCATCTTTTGTCTCTGAGCTTCCCACACACACCCCTACCTCTGAAGGTGAATTATATTTAATCAAAGGTAACACATCTTGGCATCATTAAACAAATGTTTCACAGCGTTAAAAAAGTAACACACCTTAAAATAATATTCTACCACAGTTCTCTGTCAAAACTAGTTGTTAGTGCCTTACTGCTGAAGGTACGACATTGCAAGATATAGAGAAATTAATCTGGAATTGAGCTGGAAACTCCTTCCTACTGGAAATGCATTATAGGCTGCTTGTGGAGAAAAGGAATAAATGAGGTACCCATCTGTGAGTTTACAATCTACCATACCAACTAACTTCTCAGGCAGTATACTTTCACCTGTTTAATAATGGCACAACTGTTATGGGGGTAACAAACTGCTCTCTTGATTAGATTTGAAGTGTACTAAGAGGAGTTCGTACCTGGTATTATAAACCTAGTCAAAGACACAAGGCTGGGGCTTAGGTCTAAGAGCAAACTTACTATTGTTATTTAAATTGTCATAGTGCCAAGCTGATTTCTAAATACTTATGTTTGTACTGATGGACAAATGCATACTCCAGCATGCAATATATTGTGAATGCAGAGATGCATGGCTACTCAGTTGTTGAGAATAAGCAATGTCTTATATCAACACATCTAAGGTTCAGGGAATTTTGGAGTGTAAAGAATGTTAAGAGTCAGAAAATAAGGATAAAGGCTATGAAATCTTGACTTCTGGCACAGCAGAGGCAATGCACTGTGACCACCACATCAGCAGTGACTGCCTGAATCAGGCTCACTAGACCCATCAGCAGTCAAACTTAGATTGGGGAGAGGATCACAGGGCCTTATTCCTTCTTGCTGAAGTATTAGCTACTGATGGATTCTAGGAATGAGACAATCATTACCTTCAGCTGTATACCTACAGAGGCTTCAATAGATAGTTCCAAACCTGTGGTCATATAATTAAACTAAATGAACCTGGAAAAAAATGCAAAGAGGGAGAAAGCACGTGGAAGGATATGAATATTAAAAAGAAATTGTAGGAAGGAGAGAGGTATTGATAGTGGTGAGAGAGAGATTAGAACACTTCAGACAATAATCAGAATGTGCTTTACACGGGTATAGAATTGGATAAGAACAAATTCAATAAAAAAGAAAAATCTTGTTCTGTGATCTTTGACTTTTAATTAGAACATTCATTGGCCTTTCATTCTAATTCAATTGCTGGGAAAGTTGTGTTTAAATTTCCCATATAATTTTGTGGATTTTATTTTGTCCTAGCTGGTGTAGAGTACTAAATTGCAGTTGAGTGAAAATTTAGCTCTCTTTGAATTTCCCATAACTATTAAATACCTCCAGCAGTGAGGGGTTTGGGTTACATGGGTCCAACAAACTTTCTCCTTTGGGTCTCCCTTTTGTCTCCTGCTTTTAATTCCTTGGTCCATCGTAGAAGCTTTTTTGTTAATGTAATTCTCTCTGTCTTTTCAATATTGTGGCTAAGCTTTATTGGCAGATGAGCATATTTTCCTATGTAACTGGAGAAATAATATAATTTAGCCTGTCAAAGCTGGTCTCAAACATATTGTTTTACTAAACCCTCCTTAAAGTAATAGCCTTCATTGCTCTGTCTCACGAGTAGAAAGCTACATAAGGAACATGATACCATACAGGAAATTAAAACACCATTCCTAATACGTTAAAATTATTATCAGACTTACCTAGTTTTCGGTTTAGATTTGTTGATCTTTAAAAGTACTGTAAGCCATTTAAAATCTGTTGTTGATATGTTTAGCTCCTGCATAAGTTTTATCCCTTGTAATTTTTAAAATTATCATCATGTTTAGGTTTCATATATTTCAATTAAGTTAGCCTTTATTGACTTTGTCATTATTTTAAGAAAATCTTACTTTGAAAAGTGATTTAGATGATTGGCTCAAAAAAGGCTAACATATTTGTTATTTCCATACACTATACATTGAAGAGTGATTACAAGAGGCACCTTTGCTTCACCTACTTACTTTATCTGCCACCATTTGTTTGAGATGAGATCTTGCTGTGGTGCCCATCCTTACTCTTGGACTTAAGCCGTTCTCCTGACTGAGTCCCTCTAGATGCTAGAATTACAGAGTTGCATTGTGACACCGAGTTTTGCCAACATTTTCACTGCTTAAATTTGTTTACATCTTTTCCTAGCATTTTAATTATATTCGTGCTCACCAATTTGAGAGTAAAGTTGAAAACTATATTCCAAATGAGTGACCATGAATTGAGGATCAGTGATAAAAATAGCCCAATATTAATTGATATTATCTCTTGTTACAAAGGACAGAAATGCTTGCTCTGTGTTGTTAATGTACATGTCTTTCTGTTAGCTAGTTGTCAGCCTTTTGCCTTCCTAGTAATGTTACAATGGGTTTTTAATTTTACACATTCATTCAAGCTGGATGTCTTCACTCATTGGTTCCTATTTTTACTTTTATTGTAGTTTTATTAGTTGTCTATCATTTCATTTCAGAACTTATTTACTTCCAAATTCAGCAGCTTATAACAAAAATATGTATTATCTCACTCAGAGCCAAGAGTCGACAATGTAGGAGTTGTTTTACCAGTGATTTTGGTACTGAGCTTTTCATGAGATTTTTGTTGATTTAGAATTTTCACTCATCTGTTGTCTGCAGGTAGCACTGGAGCTGGAAGATCTGCTTCCAAAGCCAACTAACCCACATAGCTACCGACAAAGGCGTTAGTTACTCACTTTGAGTCACTCCATAAAGGATAATCAAAGAGAGGGAAAGAGGCAACAGGCATGGAGAGAGAAAAAGACGGAAGGGGAAGGAGACACTAAATGCTAAAATGCTAACTTGTGAGAGACTAAGGCAGGAAGATTGTTATGAGTTCAAGGCCCACTTGGGCTATATAATCAGAGATCCTATCTCAAAAAATAAAAACACAGTAGTCCCTCAAACTATCCCCTGATCTTCATACACGTGCATGCCTCAACCCCATAAATAAATAAGTTGAAAACGAAGAAAGGGACTATAAGGTAAAGAGAAAAAAGACGTGGAGGAAGGGAGAGAGAATGAGACACAGAGAGATGGAGACAGAAGAATTTGTATTGATTTCCAAAGTGGCTAAACCAGTTTACACTCTCAGAAACAGTGAGTGAGTTCCCCCTTTCCATGTCCTCACCAATATTTGTTGCCATTTCTTTTCTTGATAATAGCCATCTTGACCAGGGTAAGACAATTCATATCCACAAAGGAGTTTTTGTAAGCCATAAGGAAAATGGTATCACTGCGTTTGCAGGAAAGTAAATGGAACTGGCTGTCATTATGTTAGATGAAATATGCTTGCATAAACCAGAAACACAAATATCACCTGTGTTCTCTCATATGAAGAATCTAGGGCTCTGTGTGTGTGTGTGTGTGTGTGTGTGTGTGTGTGTGTGTGTGTGTGTACGTGTACGTGTGCATGTGTCTAGGACGTGAAAGTAAAAGGGAGACCATAAAAAGTAAGAAACAGATATTAGGGAGGGGAAAGGAGGCTCCCTAGAACACAATAAATACCTCCTATGTGATGTGGGAATAGCTGTCATCTTATCTTTTCACATTGGCCACATTCTGTAACTTTCCCAAGGATTGTTCGTGTAGATGAAGTGTAAATTTCGTGTTTGATTTCTAGATGTGTAGCCTTTTCTCCACCACACTCAGACCCAAATCTGAAACAAGGACAGGAGAACTTTCAGGCTTTCCATAAACAATTGTCTTTAGCATGGCACTGATGAAGATTTCAGAGAGCAGAGGTTTATTTCTCTGGGGTCTTCTGGGGGAGAAAGAATCCTTCATTTCTCACACCACTTCTCTCATGGTTTTCTTTTCAGTCTCCAATTAGACACCCCCCCTTGTCTTTATTTCTCTATTCTTCTCCCAGGTACCCTCGAAGTTTTTCTGAATCTTATCTATTAATTATCAGCCTACCCCTATCTCAGTAAACAGTTATAAATAAATTACTGGCACCTCCCAATTTACAAGGCCAAATTTGACCTTCCTGACAGCTAACAGTTTATCTAAAAGGTCATTATGTATTCTAGTGCTAAAAGACAGCACTTAGCAAAACTTGCTGGTTGACATTGGATATGCACGAATATTTTCCCCATGGATGCAGGTGCAGTGTAAACCAACAACTTAGCTGTTGCTAGGTAAAATGGACTCCTGAGTTTCACGTTATCTTGTTATCAGATAACAACTGAATGTTGTTATGTATAATGTGTGTTCATATGTGTGTGTAAAAAACTAGTAGAACTATAACAAAACAGAAAATACATATAGCATGATACCATTGCTTCTAGAAATGTAAGTTCAGTTAGACTCAGAGAAATGGTGTCTGACCAATAAGATATATTGTAATGTTTCACTGATTCTAAGTACATACATGCACTGTAGCTTTATGCCAGCTGTCACAAGCAGGCATTTCAACTCTGATCGTTCATGCAGCATTTAAAATTCTCACCAGCTCGTTAATCAAGGTGGGTACAGAAATAGGTGTACACTATGAAAATTCATTTTCATCACCTTCTTTCTCTCTTGATGTCAGTAACAATTGATAGGCCCTCATGAAGTGTCAGGTGCATTTTAGTTATGTTATCTAAATTAATCATCACAATGTTCCTCTGAGAGAAGTATAATTATCATGTTTTACAAATGAGGAATATGAGACACAGGGAGATTAGTGATTGACTAAAGGTCAAACAGCCCAAGATGTGAATACATCTGCTTGTTCCATAGATTCTATTTTTACTTCTAGATTATAATGCTCTCTGACATTCAGCATTCTGATTTTAAAGTGGGGGAGGAAAAAAAACAGTCCCAAATGGTTAGATTACATTTTATGTGGAGACTGGTATTTTCCATTACCAAGAGGCTCAGCTACATTTTACCAGGGACATAACGTGAAGACAGTGCAAAGAGAAAATAGCTGGGTGACGAGTGGGTTTGCTAAGCAACAGTTTATTAAATCTAGTGAAACCATGGTGATGGAACACTGTGGTCCCAGACATGCACTCACTTAACACTGAAGAGTACAGACACAGCTATTGGGAACATCTGGGAAGATAAATCAAGAGTTGCACAGGCTTTGAAAACAGAAAGCATCTTCAATATTGTTATTATCATGACACATAATGCCAAAATTAAAGCAAATAAGCTTACAGACACTTATAATTAAAAATGCCATTGTTATACTGGAAAATGACTTCTAATATATATTTAATTTTTCCTTGACAGTCTCTACCTGCCTTACAAGGCAAATTTGATTAATTTTGATTTTTAAAAGGTTAGGTACTATAATTTATTGATCATTTTGCATTTTAGCATTCAAAGGATACTTGTTTCATTTTATCATTTATATGTGTTTGGGCTTGTGTGTGCCACAACATAAAAATTATAAATATAATAAAACAGGAAATTAATTTAATGAGTGTAGTGTGAAAATTTCACATATCTAGTAGACTCACCCATAGATGAATTATAGGCATTTAACAACTGCTCAGAGAGAAAGATTCATTTTTCTCCAGGTTATTCAGTCCCAAGTGGTCAGCCCTAAAAGTATATACAGATGAGAAACAGTAAATGATCTCAACAGGTTATATATATATATATATATGTACATATACATAACAATAAAAATTAAAGAAAGTGATAGTATGAATTTGAGAAGTTGAAGGTGGAAGGAGTGTGAAGATGATTTTTAAATACAATTTGCATGTACGAAATTCTAAAAAACTTAAATAAAAAGTCTGAGATTTCTTTCTTTCTTATGTGTTAAATAAGTGTGTAATTGGTAGAAAAGATCAAATTTGTCTCACTGGGATAGAATGTATTCGAATCACATCATAAAACTCATTTTATTTTCAAGACGTTAAACAAAAATTTTAAAAAGTCTTTGATCATAATCATCCCTCTACCTTGTCGCCCCTCAGATCTTCCCCCACTTTGCTACTTATCCAACTTCATTCTCTCCCTCTCTCTCTTTCTTCCTCTACCTCTCCCTCCTTCTCTCTCTCCCATCAAGTCAAGTTTGTGTTGATTGACTGCTTCTGGGCATGGGGCCTATCGTGAAATGTGGTCAATACAGAAGATGCCAGGCCTTTGAAGGAAACTGACCTCCCAGATGTTCATTTTTTTAGAACTGCTGAAAAATATTAAGCTCTATTGTCAGTAATATAAAGAGTTTACAGCTATGCTTTTATTTAGAATGTGCTACACAGAAATATAATTTGTCTCTTCAGACAAAGAGAAGCTTAACCATATTAAACTTACAATTCCCTTAACACAATTTTTTCTGTTTCACTGACTTTTTCTTGCTATTTTTCTATCATGTATTTTATTTATTTCCATACTAATATTTTTACTCTCTGCTTTCTTTTCTTCCAAGTCTCTTGTAATTAAAAGTTAATAATTTACTATTTTCTTTGTTTTGGAATATTGCTGGTTTTTAGCTTAAATTCGCTATGAGTACCAATCAAGCAATATCCCACAAGCTTTGTGCAGACTACTTTCCTTCAGCTTTGAAGAACTAATTTATAGTTCTTCTTGTTTATGTTTGATCTGTATGTATTCGGAATTATGTTGTATATTTTACATATACTTGTGAATCTCTTAAATTCCATGGATATCAATTTTTAATTGAATTTAATTTTGGCTTAAAGATTGTCTTGTTCATGATTTCAATCTTAAATTTATTGAGATTTGTGGGGATTCAATAAAAGCTTCGGAAGTTTTGGAGCTATCAGAGGGAATCTACCCACAGTCTATGTGGGGAGTTAATAAAAGCTCCAGAAGTCCCAGAGCTCTAACCACAGTCAGTCTAGAAGAATCATAGAGTGGTGATTCAAACCTTTAATCCCCGCACAGGGAGTATCCTGGGAGTGGTGACCTGCGACCTTAATCCCAACTGAGTCCAGGTCACTTCAGAATATAGAAGGAATTCCAGGCTCCCAAGCAGGCAGTGGTGGGGCCATGCCTTAATTTACCTAGAGAGTATTTAAACTAAGGCAGGCATAGAGTGAGGGGAAGCCAAGCCAAGGGAAGTGGGGCTGAGGAAGCTGGAAGACAGCTGGGTAAGATCTGACTGCGGTGTTTATTCTCTCTAATATCTCCAACTTCTTCAGAGATCTATCCCTGAGTCTCATTTATCCATGCGACAGAGATTTTCTGATGACTTAAAAGTATGTTGAATCCTATAAAATGTCCCATTACTCTGCATATGCCACAGTTTTGTGTGCATTGTTAAATATATGTCTAATGCCTCTATATTAACAATGTAGATTGCTTATAATATTTCTCAAGTCTCTTAGGCCCATATTGACTTCTCTTTATATCCTATAGCCATTTGTAAGCTAATAAACTTGTCTCAAATTATTATTGTACAGATACTTATTTCTCTATATACTTATATCAATCTTTGTTTCTGTGGACTGCGGTACAGTTGTAGGGTGTGTGTGTGTGTGTGTGTGTGTGTGTGTGTGTGTGTGTGTGTGTGTGTGTGTGTGTGTGTGAAATTGTTATACCTTTATGTTAATTAAAACTTTGATCATTGTAAAAAGTTTATTCCCATTCTTTCCCAGTCCTATTCATTTTAAGGTCTATCTATTTGATATACTAATTCCAGTTCTTTCTTTTCTTCTTTTATGTATGCTAATGTATTCTTTGAGAATTTCATTTCACCCACTCCACTATCTTATTCCCCTCTCACCTCCTAGCCTCCCTCCTCCAGACATGTCCCTCCCCAGTTTCAGGGTGTTTTGCTTTGCTTTGTTTCATTGGTTCCCCACTGGGTTTATGCAAGTCTGCCAATAGGAGAATAGTGTGAAGTTATCCACTGCAGCAAGGGAGACTTTACATCACTCACTCCCCTCCTATTAATTATTTAACCAGCATCTATTAACTGCTATTATGATTGATTTTAATATCAACTTGCTACAAATTTGAATCACTTGAGCATGGATCCTCTCTTGAAAAACTATTGTGACTGCTTTGATTGGCATGGGAAGACCCACCCCAACTGTGGGTGGCACCTTCAGGTATCTGCCCAGATTTAAAAAAAAAAAAAAAAAAAAAAGACAGAAGGATGGTTATTTGCATTTGCTCATTCAGCCTTCCTTTTGCTGCAGAGTTGGTTTACTCCATTGTTGCTGCTGCTGAATCTTTCACTGACAGCAGAACCAGTGTTTCTAAGCCTTTCGTAACTAAAGACCACTGGTAATGGGCTCTCACTGGGGTTCCTCTTGGATGTCCAATTGTCCTGTGTTGTGGAGATCCTGCTGTTTTGTATCTGTAGGTTTATCCCCTTCACATGCCCCAACAGTTTATAGATTTGGTGGATGATGGGGTGGGCCAGCTCCTAGCCCTGATTCTGGGCCTGAGTGGTACTGGATGTGAAATCCACAGACTCAGCTCTCTAGTTTCCCCACATTGTACTGCCCAGGTGAGCTCTCCAGAACTGCCTTGGCTAGCCCACCCAAGGCAGCCTGCCACAAGGAGCAGAGCAAGTTCTCTTGCTTTGGAGCCCTCAAATCAGCTCCCCCTCACTCACATCACTAGGGCCAGCCCTACTGTTTTGTCCAGGCAAGTGCATGGCACCCTACTCCTGTCTGCTGTAAGGGGAATATGAAGGAGTGGTGATGTCAGCTTTTCTCCTCTCACACTTTCAAGGCTGACTCACTTACACCCCTACCCCCCATCCCCAACCCCCATACACACAAGGTCAGATCTAGTCTGACTCCCAGGTGGGATGCAAGCCTGTGATGATTGGTCGGGCCATCTCCCCCAAGTGTGGGGCCAGGCTCTCCCTTTGAGGGATAGGGCCAGGTCACCTGCTATATTATCCATCAAGGGGTAGGGTCAGCCATCCAGGGCCAGTGAAGGGCGGGGTTGTCTCAGCACAGAATAGCTCCAATGATTCCCCCATGCCACGGACATCATCACAGATACCAGCTGAAACAGGATCATGGACCCAAACATGGCCCTTGATAGCAGCTTTAGCCCAGATGCCACCATAGCCCCGTGGCAGCTCAAACCACCCAGATCAGCATGCCCCAGAGGTAGCATGGCCTCTGGGCACCAACGTGGTCCTAGGTGACTGACCACTCCAGGCACTTGAAGAGCCCCTGGTGGCACCTGGAACATGGACACCATCCCAGACCTCAGCCTCCACAGGGCCATGGAACCAGACATGGTCCTCTGCAGCAGTCCTGGCCCAGACAGCACTGTGACCCTGGCTGACAGCTCAGGCCACTCAGATCAGGTGGCAGCACAGCCTTCGTATGCCCTCATGGCCACAGGTTACAACCCAGACCTCTGGCATCTATGTGGCCCTTGGTGGCAATGTGGGCCACAGACATCAATACAAACCCTGGTTGTGGTAGGATCACAGACCCAGACATGTTTCTAAGCAGTAGTCAGGGCCCAGATGTCACCATGGTCCCAGGTGGAAGCACAGTCCCTCTGGACCAGTATGGCCCCCGAAGCACCACAGCCCTCATACAAATGGCCCCAGGAAGTGGTCCAGACCTGTGGCATTGACACTGTTTTAGATGGTCTTGGGAGTCACAGACATCAACAAGGTACCAGGCAGTAGCAGGACCATGGACCCAGACATGATTCTCAGCAGCAGCCTACGGGTGACTGTTTAGTCTATCCAGATTTGCATGGCTCCCATGGCAGAGCAGTTCTCAGACACCAATAATTATTGGCCCCAGGTGGCAGCCCAGACCACAGGCTTCTGAACAGACTCCAGCAGTGACAGGAACCATAGACATCAACAAAGGCACCCTCAGCGGCATCATGGCCCAGGACCAAGACCAAGGCCCTTGGTCATACTCCAGGAAGAGACATCTCCCTCAACTCCAGTGGTCAGCTAGTCCTTCCCCTCAGCTCACTCCCTACCACTGTCATGTCTCCAGATCCACCTCTTCCCTGAGCCCATGAACCACTCTGCCTCTCCCTCTCTTCCATCTCTCCACCCTGCAGTCTCTCACCACAATGGTGTCCAACCACCTAGTGCCAGAGCTCTTGGTTAGGTCACAGGTGGCACTTGCCGAGCCAAAAGGAATGGCAAAGAACTCCATTGCCTTTCCTTTTTCCTGTGCCCTGACACAGAGACCTTGAGCAGTGGTTGGTATGATGGTACCTGATCACCCAGTTCGAGGGGTGCCAGATGGGCTCATGGTTGACTGTGATTTCACCCCCCAAACCAAAATGTCTGGGGGAGGAGTAGCATCTGTGTCATCCACTGATTCAGTTTCTTATATTCTTAATCTCCCTTACTAGTCTATTATCACTTCCTTTTCTACTGGGAAGTAGATATAACTACAATTAATTTGCTTTCTCTTTATGGTATATTATTAGATAGCTACCTTAGTGATTCCCCTTATGGTTACAACTGACATTTTAAAACAATCCAGTTTGGATTAATGTTAACTTAATTTCAGTGCTAGGCATATTTTGCCCAATTATAGCTTTACTTTTCCCCCCTTTTGAATATAGTTGTACAATCTACATCTTTTTGCATTGTAGTGCCATCAGCACAGTTTCACAACTATTGCTTCCTATGAAGCCTTTTAAATCAAAAGAAAACATGGACAACACAGTACTATCTTTTCTATTTGTGTGTGTATCATTTTTCTTTACTTAATATTTAAGCATTTGAGGTTAGTGATATCTAATTGTTTCATTTTAACATAAAAGCATATGTATCTATAATAAATGATGTTTTGTGTTGCTCAGGACAGACTAAAACAATCCTTTTGCATCTGCCTCTTGAGCCCATATTGCCCACCTAGCCCCTTTTGTAGTTTTTGTAAAACAGATTTGCTACTGACACATTGCCTCAATTTATCATCATCAAATAGTATCTTGATTATTCCTTCAGTTTTGAGGAATATGTTTTCCAAACATGTATTTTTAGTCCCTTTCTTTCGTCATTTGAATATGTTATCCACAAGCAATCTGGTTTCCATGGTTTCTAATAAATTTGCTATACCTTGAATATAATGAGTCATTTCTCTAGCGCTTTCTGGTTTTTCTTTCCCCTTGCCTTCTTAATCTTTTAAAATTACATTTCTTTATTTAGTGTTTGTGTGATGGTTGTGTGTGGGTGTGGGTATGCGTGTGCCACAGCAAGCATTCAGAAATAAGAGAACAGCTTGTGGGAGTTGGTTTTCTCCTTGCACAGCTTGGGCTCTGGGGATTGAACTCGGAGATTAGGCTTGGGGACAAATGCCCTTACCATCTTGCTGGCTCCTGAATTTTTAAATTTTTAAATTAAATCTATTTAAATTCATTAATCATGTGTATTGCCTTTGAGAATTTTATACATGAATACAATTTATTTTGAACCTATTCACTCCATTCTCCCCTCTCTACTTCCTCCCAGATCCCTTCACTACCTTCTGTGGGAATATCTTTCTGTGTGCTGTGAATATCAATCTTTACATAAAGGAGCTGTTTTGGCCCATGACAGGCACCATAGAAGAAGTATGTGGGGAATCAGAATAGGTAGGAAAGGAAGGGTGGAGTCAGAGACAGACCGAGCCAGCTACCAAAAAAAGAAACATGTAAGGAACACAGGTGAGCCACAGGCCATGTGGCAGACAAATTAATGGAAATGGGTTGAGTTAAGATGAAAGAGCTAGCTAGCAATGTGCCTGAGCCATAGGCCAAACAACATGAACTTAATATGAGCATCTGAATCATTTTGGGGGCCTGATCAACAATGGGCAGCTAAGGGGTCTGGGGCTGAAGTGTGTGGGTCTGGACCTCTAGCCGCCCGGGACCAGAAACCTCATTGTAACAACCTTCCTCCCCCACTTTGATGTCCTCTTATTGAAAAATATTATAGCCCTCTAAGTTTAATTGGTGTTGCCTGTATGCACACAGATATAGGGCCATCCACTGGAGTGTGGTTAACTTACCAGGAAAATGATTTCTTAGCCAGAAGCCATTAGCTCCCAAGAGTTCATCACTAGGGGTGGGACTTTATCAGTTCCTTCCTATCCATTCTGGCTTGGTCTTGTGCTTGTCTTATAGAGAACCTTTAATTATATCATCTGTTGTAGCACACGATGAAATAGAAGTTATACATGTAATTAATAATTAGTATTTTGGCCTTACCATAATAATGACATGTAAAATTCACTGAATGGCCTCAATATAATTATAAGCATCTATAACAGTAGAGGAGGAATTAAGAATAGATGACATGAGAAAAATAGCACCAGAAAAAAAACTCGTCAGAAATTCTGAATTTGAATGTGTGTGGATATGGTCACAAGTCAAAGAGTGTAGGTAAACTATAAAAACTAAAAAGTAGGAGAAAAGGGGTTCCTTCAACCAAGAAGAAATATTTTTCTGTTGACAAATGAACCTTAGGGAACTGTAGGCAAAGTTTACTTAGAAGGCACCAGTGCAGGATAGATATTTATTAAAATATAAACCAACACTCACAGTATAGCGGAGCCTGAACAGGGACTGGAGTCTGGAACGGTGGACGAGTGATGGACGGACGATGGATCCTGTCTCTCCAACAGCCAGGAACCAGGAAGAGAGTCCTCGTGTCCCAGAAGCCCCTTATCAATGGGGTTGGCCACACCCCCTCCAGGTTGGCCACATCCCCTCCAGGAGCTTGGGACCCTGCATAAGCGTCTTAGGACCTTATCAGCTGACACCTGAATCCCACTACAGGGAACTGATTGTCATTTCTGATTTATGACTTCTATAACTGTAAAATATTAAATTTTTGCTGTCTTACGCCACTAAGTCTGTAACAATTTATGCATCTGCAATAGGATGTATCAAGTCAGTATGCAAACAATACATTGCATTTTTGTATGTCAGCAACTAATAATCTGCAAGTTAAAAATAAAAACAGCATTTTCAAAATCATTATAAAGAAAATGTTTTAGTATAAATTTGATGAGATATATGATCTGGGAATTATTGATTATTTTTATCTTTCTATTAAGTTAAAACTTTAGTGAATAAGAAACTCTCCAACTCATAAGATTGGATAGGCTATGTCCATATTACATGCAGCAAAGCCAAACACAACAATAGTTTAACATGGTGTGACAAATTAGTCTGTTTTTATTATACAAAGCTATTTATGTAGCTGATGTAAAAGAAGAAAAGTATGATTGATACTCCACTTTTCATCAATCATCTTTGATGAGTTAAAGAGTCATTTGAAGAAACTGGTAGGTGTTTTTAGCATATAGTTCATATAAAGCGTTTCAATCCTCTTGCACTTCAAATAAAATAATCATTCAAGCATCAAAGTTGCTGATCACTCATACAAGACTTCCAAACTCAGAATTGAAATTCTGAATTCATTTATTAAGTAGGAAAAACAACCCAAAATACCAGTTATGTAGGCATGCATAGTAGTCCATTCTAAACATTTCTTCTAAGTCCGTCACATTCATGACTGAAGCCCATCTACAGTAGTAAAATTCTATCATTCAAGTATCAATGATATTTCAGAGAAAGGAAACAATTCGTTTCAATAATGGTATAACTGCTACATTCTAAAAAAGATAACAAAATCAGAGTTAGCAGAACCAGTATCCATAGATACATGAAGAAAAGAACAATTTTAGAAAAAATAAAAGTGTATCTTGCCTGAACAGCAGGAATTATACAAGTAAAACACCATATTAACCCACATCAACACAATCCATGAGATTAACCACGCTCAAAGTCTGTCTCAGAAAACCTCCATTCAGTCAGAATAAATAAGTTAATTAAGAAATAAAGTATTTGATTTGCAAGGTTTTTATAATGAAGCTCTACATTTCTTATTTAAAGTAAATTTTTAAAAATTGTGATAAAGGTTTAAATTTGAGAAGTGTGCTCATTAGGTTCAAATCTGTATTTGTGAATTTATATTGCACCTGCTTGTACCAATAATGACAAATAAAACACACTTTTACACATACTCACACACACACAAATAATTGTTAAATATTGAGCATGGCTTGCTTCCCTAATACTAACTCAAAAAGAAGCTAAATAACATACCAACTATTTAAAAAATGTTAACAGAAAACATTGGGGGAACACAAGGAGTGTTTGAGGCATGATGAACAAGTTGATGGTGTTCCATCTCAGGTGGAGAAAGAACCACCTGAGATGCAAAAGCACTTTTATTCTTTTTATGTAAGAGTTATCAGAATTGTGAATTGATATCAACAATAACATATGTTATTTTATGTATATATATATATATATATCTTCCACAAGATCATTGCTATCTGCAAACTTTTTATCTAATTTTTTTTATATTTTGAGAATTTTGTAGGTGAGTACTATAGCTACGTAATTTTCACCCTTTCCTCTTCTGCCTTCCAGATCCTTCTGTGTCTCCCCTTTCAAATTCATGACCTCTTCTCTTTATTGTTGTTACACACACACACATGCACACACACACACACATGCACACACACACAAATGCAAAATGATTCTAGAAAGAGGAATCATCTAGACCCTGTGTGTGTATATAAATACAAACTGCTTAGTTCATTTAGTGTTCCTCATATGTCATATGTATTTAGGGCTTAGTATTTGCACTCTGTATATGCACTTTGTATTAGATAACCTATACTGGAGCTTGTCCCTAGGGGGGAAAAACTCATTCTCCCTTTCTCAGTTGCCATTTGTTGGCTGTAACTCTTAATATAGGTATGTAAACTTGTTAAATTTCCCCCATCCAAGCTAACATGTCAAGTGGTGCTATCTTTTTGCAAGTCTTGTTTAGACACCATATTGTTGAGATTTTCTGGGTGCAGCTTCCTTGTCGTGTCTAGAAGACATTATCTCACAGCAAATGTCCTGGTCTTCTGGCTTCTATAAGTTTCCCATCCCCACTTCCAAAATGTTATGGCAGCCTTTGGTATTAGGTGCCTGTGTTGTGCCAATCTGGGCTATGCACCACATTGTCACTTACTCTCTGTATTTTATGGATTTTTAACAATAGCCTCCATCTGCTGCAAGAAGCTTCTTTGATAAAGGGCTGAGAGCTACCCTTATCTGTGACTATAAGTTCTTAAATAAAATAAAAAATTAAATCTGATAAATGAACACACTTTTTATATCTCACTGATAAATTAAAGCAACTTGCTTACCTATGATACTGAAACTTTCATAATGAAAGGTTGTGATCCATTTCAGTTTTACCAAAAGAAAATGTGGAAGTGGTTAATGAGATTTTTCACTATACAGAAATTGAAGTGCATAGACTCCTTAGACTTGTGCATAAAAGATGGCTATCATTTGTTGTAATGAGGTTTCTTGGCCCTGTGCGGCCAGAGGTCCAGACCCCAGACCTGCAGCCCCAGACCCCTTAGCCACCCACCACTGCTCAGGCCCCCAAAAATGACTCAGATGCTTATATTAACTTCATGCTGTTTGGCCTATGGCTCAGGCACATTGCTAGCTAGCTCTTACATCTTAAATCAACCCATTTCTATTAATCTGTCTGCCACGTGGCCTGTGGCTCACCTGTGTTCCTTACATGTTGCTCCTTTGGGTTTCCAGCTTGGTCTGCCTGACTCTGCCCTGCTTCTCCTACCTATGCTGTGATTTCCCCTCCTACTTTTTCTATGGTGCCTGTCATGGGCCAAAACAGCTCCATTATTTAACGATTGATATTCACAGCATACAGAAAGGCATTCCCACATCAATCATTTTTCTTAGTCATAGAAACATGCTAAAATATAGGCCTATATAATATAAATAATATATGCATTATTATATATCACAATATAACCACATTTTCAAGCTGAGAAGAATAATCTCATTTTAAAATCCATTAAAATGAGAAAAAAGAGGATTATAGTAAAACAGAAATTGTTAAGCCATTTTTTCTAAAATGTTTAAAGATCTTTGAGGATAAGACAAGCAAAATAAATAAAGCCACTACTTAAAGTAGTAATGAAGATTTTATTTGGAATTTGTAGTGGCTTTATGATGTTATATTGTAAATAACTGTCCTGCCTATGAATTTAATAAAAATCGCTGATTGGCCAAAGACAGACAGGAAGTATGGGCAGGGCTACCAGACTAAGAAAACTCTGGGAACAAAAAGAACAGAGCAGAAATGCCACAGAGACTCCAGAGTTGCCCGACAAGCCAGAGATATCAGAGGACAGATCCACTTCCTCCAGTCTTTGTTTTTAGTTTGTTTGTTTGTTTTCCAGACAGAGTTTTCTGTATTAACAGTCCTGGCTGTCTTGGAACTTTCTTTAAAGACCAGGCTGGCTTTGAACTCACAGAGATTCTCTTGCCTTTACTTCCCAAGTGCTGGGACTAACAGTGTAAGCCACGGCTTCTTCTGCCTTTTCTGTCTTTCTATGCCTGCCTTAAATACTTTCTTCGCTCAGTTAAAGCATGGCACCACCACTGCCTGCCTGGGAGCCTGGAACTCCTTCTGTAAACTAAAATGACATCAAACTCAGATTGGATATTCCCTGTGCTAAGATTAAAGGTATGAGTTACCACTGATCCTCCTAGACTGACTGTGGGTACATCCCTCTGATAGCTCTGACTGTTGTGCTCTTGAGTCTCTGTGGCATTGTGCTCTATTCTTCCCGTTCCCAGAATTTTCTTAGTCTGGTAGCCCCGCCCGCATTTCCTGTCTGCCTTTGGCCAATCAGTGATTTTTATTAAAGTCATAGGCAGGACAATTATTTACAATGTAATATCATAAATCCACTACAGGAATTTTAATTGGAAGCACAATAGGCAAAAGGGACCATCCTTAACTGAAGCCAACTTTGGCTCTTAGGAAGGTAACGATGAATTTTATAGTGATAACAAAAGACTTGGGAGGAGACAGCAGATCTAGACTGGACTCATAGAAATGCAAAATGATTCTAGGAAGAGGAGTCTAGATCCTTTAACACTCATCTGGATTTGCTGATTTGCATGCACACATTCAAGTGATACTCCTCTCCTCCTCCAGAGCAGGATTGGAGGTTATAGGTATCTTCAAGCATTCAACAAACAGCAAATGCTTTTTGGCAGATGGGAGTTTTCTCAGAAAGGTTCTTTGATCAGGGATGGGGGTGGGAGTCTGAGGAAACTGTAACATCATCCTCCGGATGTGGCCTTGAGTCGTTAGAAAATATTGTCAGTTTTTATTCGAGTCTTTAAGGGTCAAGGTTGAGACACACTGAAGAAGCATCTGAGGAGTCTAGTTAGAAACCAGTCAAGGAGATAATCATTGTTTGGGCCACAAAAGAGTGAATTGACCTGAGTTAAATCTCACACATAGATTGCCTCAAAAATTCACTTCTCTAGAAAGTATGGTGTCTATTCAGAAATAAGACTCCTTTTTCAAAAAAATAAAGAGAAAGAAATACTAGAAAAATGTAACCAGGCTAAAAAGGACTTTCTCAACTTTGTTACCTAACTGTGACTTATCTGAAATCCAACTTCAGTTTCACAACTTTAAATAATTCCTGAACTTTAAAGCCATTCTCTTTGGGAAACAGAGATTTAAAATGTGAATAACATCAAATATGTGTTAGAATATTTAGAAATTACAGAATTTTAGATACAAAAAGTCTATATGAGGAATTTGTAAATTCAAATGACTAGATTGACAAGAAAAAACTATGAAAGACATAGTAGATTGATGTTTTTGAACACCTAGAAAGTAATTCTTACAATCTAAAAGTGTTAACTAGTAAGTTAAATACATGTTCTCTTAAACTTTTTATTACTTCTTGAGAATTTCATACAATGTATTTTGATAATATTCAATCCCTCCAACTTCTACTTGATACACTCCCCCTTCTGACTCATGTAATTTTTCCCCTTCCTAAACTAATCAAGTCTAAATTATGTTGCTCATATATTCTTGCATATGTTGCCTTAACTGGAGTCTGGTGGACCTGCTAGGGCTGCATTCTTAAACTACATTTTCCTTTCCCAGCAATCATTGTCAATAGCTAGGATGGAACTTCAGGATAGTAATGGGTTTACATATGTCTTTTTTAAAAGTTTCAGCCTTTCTTATACTGCCTCTTGTATGCTGCCCTCCCATCCCCCACCCCAATTTAACTCTTTGTGAGGGATGAATAAGAAATCTTTGTAGGCTCAGATATTTGAGGACGTGGTCCCCAGTTGATAGCACAAAAAGTTACAATTAAGATAGCCTTAAATCTCAGAAGAAAATTTAGAGTTTAGACTTTTGAACAATGTTGACACTGGAAGATTATAGAGACTTTTGAATTTGGACTAAATGTATTTTGCATGATAATTGGCCATGACTATATATGGGAGCCAGGGAGTGGGTTGTTTTATGTTTAGGATTTTTTCCTTAGTTCTTTGTACACTCTTGATACTAACCCTTTGTTAGATATATAGTGGCAAAGGTCTGTTGTTCTTTTTTATATGGTAGGCGCCTCTTCACTCAAATGATGGTGTCCTTTGCTGCACAGAGCTTTTGAGTTTCAAGAGGTCCCCTTTGAATTGTTGGTCTTAATGCCTGTACTGTTGGGATCCTGTTCAGAAAGTTCTTTTCTTCTGTGCCAATGAACTCAAGCTCTCTCTCTCTGTCTCTCTCTCCCTCTTCCTCCTTCCTTCCTCTCTCTTTTTCTCCCTCTCCCTTTGTCTCTCGTATTAAGATATCAAGCCTTATGTTGAGTTTCTCTTATTTTGGTGGTCTAATAATTTTATTGGGATTACTTACAGGATCATGGGCCACTTGTCTCCAAAATGCCCATGTCAGCATCGGTGGCAATAAATATAGGATGAACCCTGGAGTGCTTTGCATAAGATACAGAACCACCAAAGAGCCCTCAGCTCCAAAGCAGTTGTATGTCTCTTATACAACCTTGGGGAGGCCTCTAGTGAAGCATAGCTTTCTGAGTTTCTTGGGTCTTATAAGTATTGTAGCACGTATTTCCATAATCTGATATATTTCATCAGTTTACCGAAGCTACCTAGCCTTGCCTGAATCTACTCAGCCTCACTCTTCCCTCCAGAGGGGATTATTTCAATTCTGTTGAGGTTCTTGATTCATTTGGAATTGAGGTTTTTATTCCATTCCATTTCTTCTCCTTGTAAAAATTTGTGTGACTGTAGAAGTGTAGCTTTATATAGGTTCTCAATTTTATTCTATTGATCAATGATTGTGGGTTTGTCTCTCTCTCTCTCTCTCTCTCTCTCTCTCTCTCTCTCTCTCTCTCTCTCTCTGTGTGTGTGTGTGTGTGTGTGTGTATCATTGTTATTATTGTAGCTCAGTGGTGTAACTTAAACTCTGGGATGTTTACCTCCAGTAATTATATGTTATCATCACTCAAGATTGTTTTGGATATTCTTGATGTTTTACATTTCTGTAAGAAATATAAGATTTTCTTTCAATTTCTGTGAGAATTGGATTGAAATTTTCATGAAAATTGCATTGAATGTGTAGATTGCTTTTGACAGGGTGGCCATTTCCACTGTATTAATCATACAAACCCATGATTATAGAAGATATTTCTGTTTTCTGATATCTTCTTCAATTTCATTTTTCAGTGTTCTAAAGCTTTCATTGTGAAAGTCTTTCATTTCATTGGTTAGCTTTATTTAAAGATTATTTTTCAGACTATTGTAAATAATACTGTTTCCTTAATTTCTTTCTTGGGACATTTGTCTTTTTGCATAGAAAAGCTACTGATTTGTGGGTAAATTTTACATCCTGTTACTCTGATGCATACGTTTACCAGATGAATTTTTTTGGTGTAGTCTTTAGGGTCTTTTGCTTATAAAAAAATATCATCTGAAAATAAATATACCTTGACTTTTTCCTTTCCTCTTTGTATTTTTTTTACATATCTTATTGCTCTAGTTAAAACTTCAAGTACTACAGTAAATAGAAGAGAGAGGGGAATGGAATCGTATTGTTATTGATTTTGGTGGAAATGCTTTGGTGTTTGTTCATTTAGGAAGATGTTAGCTGTGAGTTTCCTATATATTCCCTTTATTATGCTGAGATGTTTCCCTACATCTCTAAATTATCTAGGACTTTTATTAAGAAGGGATATTGGCTTTTGTCAAAATCTGCTTCTATATCTATTGAGATGATCATGTAGTTTCTGTCCTTTAGTATATTTATGTGGTGGGTTGTTTATTGATTTATGTATTTTGAACAATCTATGCATTTCTGGGATGAAGCCTATTTTGATCATGGTGGATATTCCTTATGGTGTGCTCTTGAATTTAGTTTTTAAGTGCTTTGTTGAAAATTTTTGCATCTATGTTCATCAGAGATATTGACTTAAAATTTTCTCTTTTTTGCTGATTTTTTTGCCTGGTTTCTATATCAAGGCAATCCTGGATTTGTAAAAAAAAAAAAAAAAAAAAAAAAAAAAAAGTATTTAGGGATGTTCTTTTGTTTTCTATTTCATGCAGTAATTTGAGGAGTATTGGTGTGAGTTTTACTTCAAAGTTCTGGTAGAAGTCTTCTATAAATCCATATGGCACGGAGATTATTTTTCAGTTGGGAGAATTCTAACTACCGCTTCTCTCATCAGATATTATGGGTCTGTTTAAATGATTTACTTCATTGCGATTTGGATTTACATTGTGGGGTGATCAGTGAAGCTATTTTCTGTAAAATACTGGCTGTGGTTCTTTTGAAAAATATCTATGTAGGCCTATTGTTCATATTAATATCTCTGTATTTTTGCTGTTTGGTTTTAAGGGTTACATTGTATAATTTAAATATTAATCTCTTAACATATGTCTAGTGACAAACACTTTCTCCCAGCATACAGATTGTCTTTATAAGTCTCTTGCTTGGTGTGTTTGCTATGTTTGATACAGTTAATTTTTTCTGTATTTGCTTTTGTTTCTCATATCTTTGATATTTGTCCTAAAACTCTTTACCTATCCAAATGTCATAGATACTTTTTCTTAAGTTTTGCGGGTAGTTTCATACTGATTACCAAAGAGGAAAGTGTGTAAGACGGTGGGAGAAAATCTCTCATTACTCAAGAAGTAAAAAATAACACCTGTGTAGAATGGAAATGCTCTGCTGTTCTCTTGCAATAAGTTATTTAGAATCAGCAATATGTTTTATATTTTCAAAATAACTGAAAGGGACATTTCTGAACATTCTCATTTAAAAGACATGATGTTGGCTTCACACATACCTATATGCTTATACCTAACCATGTATGCATTATATCTAGGATCCACATATGAGAGAGAACATGCAGTTTTTGTCTTTCTGAGTTTGGGTCACCTCACTTAGCATTATACTCTCCAGATTCATCTATTTGCTGTCAGTTTCATGAGTTTACTTTTCTTTATAGCCCAATACAATTCCATTGTTCATATGTCCACATTTTCATTAGACATTCATCAGTTAATGGACGTCTAGGCTGGTTCCATTTCCTTATTACGGGCAAAAGGACACTTGAGACTTGAAAGAGGAAAAGGAAAAAGAAACTGAGGAGGCCATAAGGAGGATTAAGGGGAGCAGGGCTTAGGGAAGATAGGAATGAAAGAGACTCACAAAAGCATACTTTGTTCAAAATACCATAAGGATTTCTAATATCTTATATTATGCTAATTGGGAGAGGGGTTGGGGAGGGAGAGAGAGAGAAAGGGAGAGAGAGAGAAAGGGAGGGGATGGGGGATGGGTATGGTGGTCCATGCCTCTAATCTCAGCACTCAGGAGACAAAGGAAGGCAGATGCTAGGCTATTATTAAGACCAGCTGTTTCAAGCCAGCTGAAACTGCAGAGTGAGACACTAACAGCCCCTCCGCCCTGCACTCAAAAATGGCATGAATGTAGAAAGAAACTTGAAGGGAGGAGATGGGTAATTAGTTTGAGAGAAAGATAAGATGGTGAGGATGATAGGAATAAGAAGGTGAATTGACCCACCTTGGGAGTCCTTGCCATCCTTGAGGAATGAATGGATGGGGGGATGGGGTGCTGGGAGGCTGAGGGAGGAATCCAGAGGGACTGGAAGGAGGGAAGGGAGGAGGCAGTAGTAGATATGGAAAAAAAACTCTTTTAAAGAAAAAGGGTACTGTATACATGTATGCAATTGTCAAAAAACAAATTTCATAAATTATTTTTGAGACATAAATATTTGAGGGATGAAGACATTAATTATGTCTTAGAATTTCTATTGCTGGGATAAAACATCAAAAACAAAGCAACTTGAGAAGAGTTTCTTTCAAACTTACACATCCACATCAACCAATGGCAATCAAGGCAGGAATCTGGAGGCAGGAACTGAAGCAAATAACATGAAGGAATGCCTGCCTGCCCATGACTTGCTCAGCCTGCCTTCTTATAGCACCCAGGACCACCAGCCTGTGGGTGGCACAGTCCACAATGATCTGGGCCCTCCAATATCAGTCATCAATCAAGCAAATGCACCACAGGCTTGCCTATAGGCCAGTGTGATGGAGGCATCTTCTCAATTAAGGTCCCCTCTTCCAAAATGACTCTTGCTTCAAGCTGATATAAAACTAGTCAGAACAATTACATTGATTTGACCAGTACATAATGAATACTATATTCAAACATGATGCTGTGGTCCAGAGGTACACAGTGCCAATGGAATAGCCATAAATAACATTTATATTTTATATAAATTTGAATTAAAAGAAATAACTAGGGGCTTAAGAATGTTACCTAGTAGTAGAGCACTATCCTACCATGTACAGAGCTCTACAACTATCCCCAGAACGATACATACATTTCTAGATCAAGCAATAGAGACAGCATTATAAGAGTGTCACTAAACTTTTTATACATAATACTTAATTCTCATCACTGTTATTATTATTTGCTATTATTTATGAGTCATATTGTGGCTCTTTTTGAAAACATCACTTGTGGAAGTGAATAGGAAATAAAAAGTAATTTCACAGGAATCCTTATGTGTCATATTTTATTTTGTTGATTCAAAAACATAGCTCTCATCTCAAAAGGGATAAAAGGTAATCTGGAGCCTAATAATAATTATCATCACACAAGAACACAGATTAAAGTAGCCCAAATACCATGTTCCAATATGGCAACAGTTTCATGAAGTTTTTAGACATTAAAGAACAGCTGAGCATAGTGGCACATATCTTTAATCCCAGCACTTGAGAGGCAGAGTCAGATAGAACTCTGAGTTAAAGACCAGCTTAGTCTACATAGTGAGTTTTGGGCCAGCCAGAGCTGCATAGTAAGAGCCCATCTCTAAAGCCAGATAAAATTTTAAAAATAGATGAAGACACTTTAAAACTACATTATCATTAGGTATTATCAAGAGGTAGATAAAGCAGGAAAATTTATGACATATAGGATGCCAACTAATGACATTCTTAGTCTTTGGTTTATGTGAAGCTAGAGGCCTATTAAGAGTTTACCTAGTAGTCATAGAGATCACTAATAAAGGGCTAGAGACACAAGATAATTTAGCTCCAGACTTGTGACATTCCTACTCTCCACAATCATGAAAGTTCTAAATCAGTCAACCATCCTTACAAATCAGTAATAGAGCTGAGGCTCTTTTTGCCTGGGAACTTAGAATGTTCAAGCAATAATGTGTATTATATTATTACTATATGTTCTATTTTCTTGTCTCATATGCACACATATTCATTATTATTTTTTGAAGCAATAACATTTAGATAATCAAAGGAATAATTGCAAAATAATAATTAGTTGAAATAAATACCTATTTTTATACTTCAAGTGATATAGCACATGGAGTACATGTTGCTAACTATCTGTGCTTTTTTGCCTGCTGTGGATGAATTAAGAGTCAATGCTCTGAAAAAAAAAATGGTCATCTTGAATCAGGTGTAGTAATCCAAATACTTCAGAGGCAGAGACAGGCTGATCACTATAAATTCAAGTGTATCAGGACTGCCAGAGCTACAGTTAGACATTGCCTCGAGAAGAAAGAAGGACAGAAACAAACAAAATTTAGTGATCTTAAACTTTATTTTCTAATCTGTAAGATTTCTAAAATGTCTTCTTGCGTCAGCAAATGGTTTGACATGAGAGACCCTGAGTCTAAGTCACTCATTTTGACTATTTTTGAGCTACTATTAGCATTTTATGACCCCAAATGATTACTTGCTACACAGTAGAAGTTCTTCATAGTGCTGATGACATTTTTGAGTCTCCTTTTCATTTGCTTTTGAAACACTCAGATGAAATGTAACCACTTTTATTTAATATTTCCAAATGTTAAAATGTCAATGCTCTTAAAGCAGTTAGAATGAGACCATCTCAAATAAGACCATGCAAAGCCAATTCAGCTTTTACAGCAATTATTTCTCTAGCTACTTATTCTGCTTTACACTAAATGGTGTAATTCATCTGGAAGGCAGGTGGTTGGTTGGGAAAATGTCATTTTGTTACAAAAACAACACCACTCAAGGTACTTTCTACTTTATCTGAAAGTCAATTTATAATAATTTTATTTTCTGTTTTTTATTATTTAGGAAGAGCATAGAACTGAAGAAACGTAGAGACCCAATTTTATTCAGTTCCCCCAAATCAAAACACAAATGATAGTGTTGCCAGTTTTGGAGATTTGAGACAATGTGTTCATCCTGAAATGTTGGCTTGTTTTAAAGAGAGCTAAACCTTATTAAGGTTTTTCCTCTAATTTTGATATGTCAGCTTCCTGAACAATCGTGAAAAATCCATCACATGAACCTGAAAAGTGCATACTATATTCTCTTGCATTGTACAGCATTTCTCAGCCATGCTCATCAAAATACCTTATCAGGCCTTACTGTAGTATCAGTAGAGAGTAAAAGACGACCAGAAAGAGACAGGGCTGGTAAATATTCACAAAACAAGGAAAGAGACCCTCTGCTGCAGGCAAAGTTAGAGTAGGCAAAGTCTATACTCTCCCTTTTGGAATTCTGCCTCAGACACATGCAAGGAAAAGGGGAAAAATAAAACAAAGCAACAAACAAACAAACAAACAAACAAAACAGCCAGAGGAACAGGCAGGGAACTCTCTGAACCAGGACTCAGAGAGCCTCAGCTCCTGGATACTGCTTTCTCTTGAGTGTTTGCTACTGGAATGAAAGGAAACCACTTTTTTTTTATTAGGACAAACTGTGCCTCATAGGTTATACATCGCTTGCCCACCATTACAGAGTCAATAAAGATAGAAAATTATGCAAAAACTTTTCTCTTGGCACCCAGGGAAACAGTCCTGCTAACCAATTTAGTCCAAAGGAAATTGACTCTTATTTCAATTGCTCACCTCATAGTCACTATAGGAGAACTGGAGAACTGTGGTGTTCTCTGTGCCAGACCACACTGGATTGTGCTCAGTTAGAAAAATGAGATGACTCTATTTGAAGCTCTAAAGCAGTGACTCTCACCATTCCCAATGCTGCCACTCTTTCATGTGGTGGTGACCTCACAGCCACAAAATTATTTCTGTTGCTACTGGAATTTTGCTATTGCTATGGATCGTCATGTAAATATCTGATATCCAGTCCTTGTGGGAGTAGAGACACACAGGTTGAGAACCATTGTTCAGAAGTTTGGGAAGCATCTATCTATTGGGTGCTTGTTGAAACTCTGAGAGAGTTGATTCCTCATCATGAAGTTTCACTGGAGATGGAAACTTCACCAGAGAAATTAATATTTCAAGTCAGTATTTTCATTGGTAAATAATATTGTCAAAGTTGACCAGAAGGACAGCAAGCCCTAGGCTTAGAAGTTTTCCTGAGGACTGTAACCTTACATTCTATTTCTGTCCAATGTAAGGAAACGTCTCTTGGGCTATAAAATCTTTTATTGCACAAAGCACTGTCCTTTGTGCATCTTATAACACATCCTGGCACAAGAATATTACTGAAAAGAACTGATTTGTATTTCTTGAATGTGTGTTCCTACATAAAAACTGCCAAGGAGGGATGTGGGGTAAACTGAGCAGTAATTTGGAAAGAACTCTAAAGTAGAAAATTGGTCACTTTTCCTGCAATATATTCACATAGTACTATCTTCTGATTCTGAGGTTGGTACCAAGGACAAGAAGTGTCAGTTAATGCTTGCTATAAGGGTTCTATGTATATGTATATAGATGTTTATCAGTGTACCCAGAATTATGTACAGACAAGTTCACCACAGATTGAAAATACTATACATTGAAACATCCTTTATACACCTAAACATATTGTAGCTTAGTCACCAAGTCCACTATGAAGTCGTGGTGGCTTGTGACTGGGCAGCTGGCTGAAAGCTACAGAACACAGTATTATAACTCCAAGCTCTACCAAAGCAAAAGGCCAAAGTCCAAAGTTTGAAGTTTTGTTCCTACTGAATGAGTATGGCTTTCACATCTCTGTAAAGTTTAAAAAAAAAAAAAAAGCATTAGCCAATTTGTTACTTTGGGAACAGTCTTTACTGTGATTCAGTGTTCATCACAGACAGGACTTTTAATTTTCAATTAACAAAAGACACAGCTACGGCTCAAAGAAGCCAAGTGTTTGATCTGAGCTAAGGTCTATCAAAGCCGGATTACATTATTTACGCTCCCTCTCCCTCACTCTTAAGAATAATAGCCCTCTCTCCACTTCAGCTCCTGGGTTAGACTCTAATTGGTCCCCTAGAGATTGATATGAAAAGAATTTCTATTTCTCTAACTCCCTATCCTACCTAACATTGATGAATTTGTATGTGTGTGGACATCAGGCCAGCGTGTGCCCCTTGTGACAAGACTTATGAAGTGGTCAAGAGAGAAGACAGAGGAATAATTGGAGACCAAGTTACCTAGACCTTTAAATAAACAACGAATCAGAGACATTACAGAAGTGGTGAAGGGAAAGGTTAGAACTGATGATTTTCTTAAAACTGGAGTGGAAACTGGGAAGATGGATAGAAAGGGAAGAAGTGGAGAAGAAACCGTGAGCAGTACATCCTCAACCTGTGAGTTGTGACCCCTTGGGGCATCAAAGGACCCTTTCACAGGAGTCACATATCAGATATCCTGCATATCAGATATTGTTATTTATAACAGTAGCAAAATTACAATTATGAAGTATCACCAAAAAAAATGTTATGGTTGGCAGTCACCACAACATGAGGAAATGTATTAAAGGGCAGCAGCATTAGGAAGGCTGAGAACCAGTAGCTTAGAGGTTGTGACACAGGGATGAGTCAGAAAAATTCCCTACTCATTGTTCCCCTCCTTCATACAAGCCCTGTATGTTCTCTCTGTGGTAGAAACTTTAGGTATTGAAAAGGTTAGTGAAGGTGGGATCTTGTCTTGTATGAAGAGATCTGACCTGATGAAAAATCCTTTGAACCTTCAGACACAGAGGCCAATAATAGTATTATAGTACTATAGTAAGGCTGGTTCCTAGATTATTCTATTCCTCATAATATCTTTTTCTCTAAAATGTGTTGAGATGTTCTAATCACCTGTGTCCCACTTTTCTATGCTCAAGCAACCAAAGGAATGTGTCAGAGGAAAAAGAATGACTCTTAGGTCCTTGACAGATATTTTTGGGAGATCAAGCATACATATTTACAACTGTAATTTGGTTTTAGTAAATGTACTAGAAATGGAAATAGGGGTCCTCTGTCAGGGTGCTGTCCAAAAGAAATAGTAAATATGGCCATCCTGAGCTTTCTTAAGCAGGCATTTGGATGAAGAGATTGAGTCATCTCAGAGACATGACCTTGTGCTTCTAGAAGCTTTGCTGGAGTTAATCAAGGATCTTCATGCAGGCTTTAGAGAGAGTTGTCATGTATTGAATGTTACAGTTCTAAGAACACTAAGCAAACTACAAACAAACATTTCTTACCAGAACATTTATCACCACTTTGGGAGGAAAAAATCCTTCTTGGTACAACTTAAACATTACATTAGTCAAAAAACAGAAAATTATCTCTAACTTTAGTATAGGTTTATGAGGACCAGTGCATCTTGACAACACAGACTTTCCCAACATGACAATATTGAGAGATGGCTTTTCTAATAGACAGTCATGTGGAATGTCAAATGCAGTTATGTCTAGTCTATATGATGTCTTTTGAGAATTGTACTCTAGAAACCCATCTCCTCATGTTTCCTATAAGCTACTGCACCTGATGTGGATCCACGCTCATCATTTAGCAGGATACCAACAACAGGATGCCCACGAGTTCCTCATTGTTGCCCTAGATGTCCTGCACAGGCACTGCAAAGGTGATGATGTTGGCAAGGTGGCCAGCAATCCCAACCACTGTAACTGCATCATAGACCAAATCTTCACAGGTGGCCTGCAGTCAGATGTCACCTGCCAAGCCTGCCATGGTGTCTCCACCACTATAGACCCATGCTGGGACATCAGTCTGGACTTGCCTGGCTCTTGTACATCCTTCTGGCCTATGAGTCCAGGAAGGGAGAGCAGCGTGAATGGGGAAGGCCACATACCAGGCATTACTACCCTCACGGACTGCTTGCGGAGGTTTACAAGGCCAGAGCACCTAGGAAGCAGTACCAAAATAAAATATGGTAGTTGCCAAAGCTACCAAGAATCTACCAAACAGCTCACTATGAAGAAGTTACCGGTTGTTGCCTGCTTTCATTTCAAACGGTTCGAACACTCAGCGAAACAGAGGCACAAAATCACTACATACATCTCCTTCCCTCTGGAGCTGGATATGACACCATTTATGGCGTCAAGTAAAGAGACCCGAATGAATGAACAGTTGCAGCTGCCAACCAATAGGGGGAACAATGAGAATAAGTATTCCTTATTTGCTGTGGTTAATCACCAACAAATCTTGGAGAGAGGCCACTACACCAGCTTCATTCAGCACCACAGGGACCAGTGGTTCAAGTGTGATGATGCCGTCATCACCAAGGCCAGCATTAAAGATGTCCTGGACAGTGAAGGGTATTTACTATTCACTATTCTATCACAAATAGGTCCTGAAACATGAGTAGCTTTATACAACACACACACACACACACACACACAGAGAGAGAGAGAGAGAGAGAGAGAGAGAGAGAGAGAGTAAATAAATATAAAAAATGTGAAGGAAATAAATGCACAGCTTTCTGAAGCTACATAAAGACATACCTAAATTGAAAGATGATGACATTTATACAACAGCAAGCACCAGGATTTAAATAACCTATTCTACACAAACCGGGATGTTGTGGGCTTATTTTAACTAGGCAAAGTTCTTACATTTATTTATGCTGTGAAATATGACTTTAACTGTGTAAATATGTGTTATATTTGTTTATGCTGTTTTTTATTTAATGATGTGTTTGTAAATACGTAAAGATGTGTTGCATTTGTTTTACCTTGCCTGCCCAAGGCACCTGACTGGTCTAATAAAGAGCTAAATGGCCAATAGCGAAGCAAGAGAAAGGATAGATGGGGCTGCCAGGCAGAGAGAATATATAGGAGGAGAAATTTAGGCTTGTAAGAAGGAAGAATGAGAGAAAAAGAGAAGGAGAGAACAAGGGAGACACCCAGGGCCAGAAGCCAGGTAGCAGCCAGGAAGACACATGAAACGGTAAAAGTAAGATATACAGAAAGGAAAAAGGCCCAAAGCAAATCAGAAGTCATAGGTAGATGAAGAGAAGCAGGTTCAGTGAAAGAGCTAGCTAGAAATGAGCCTAAGGTAGGCTGAGAATTCATGATTGACAAGAAGTTTCTGTGCCATGATTTGGGAGCTGGGTGGTGTGCTTAAAGAAAAATAAGAGTAAGAAATAACCAATGATCAGTGTCTCCATGCTGTTAACTATGTAGAGGTGGTCGGCACTATATCCCCATTAGTGCCTCAAATGCTATGTGACAGTTACCTTTACATTTTAGGAAAATAATGGAATCAAATCTAAAACAAAACAGTGCTACCTTATTTTAATGGCAGAAACATGTACAAACGAACAGCAAGCAGACTTATTTTCTACCATAACTGTGCTATATACTAAATTCAGCATGAAAAACAGTGTAAGCAGGGTTTAATGTTTCATGTTTCTACAGCCTCACATTGATTATGTCAGAGTTTATAATATGAATTTCTATTCTTGACTTGCAATTTAGATAAGCTGACAATACAAATAATCTATCTTAAAATCAATGAAATAAACTGCAGAAGAAATCCCACCACTTCTCTACATGACCAAAACAGTTGGAAATGGTAAAATAAATAAGCCCTTTACTATACTACAAAACAATTTAGAGAAATTATCAGTGGACACAAACTCTGAGAAGTCCCAGATGAGAGGCAGGAGATGTGGCCAGGACCACTTGTTCTGATAAACTGAAGTCCTAGCCCACGATGAGAACAAAGATTACTCCAAATAGAAACCTGCTTGCATGAATGCTCTGTGCCCTGGAGAGATGATTGCTTTGCTACATCAAACTGGGTTATAGCTCAGTTTACTTAGCAGGAGTCATTGGTAGGTCTGCTTTTTAAAGAAAATTTTCAGTTAGAAAGTGACTATTGAGAATTTAATGTGGGAATTTATCGTATTGAACTACTGTGAAATTCCATCAGAATGGAGATGCCATTCAAAATAGTAACAAATTTTCAGTGGTCTAGGCACAGAGAATGTCAAACTATCAAAGAGCTGGTGGGCTCAAGAGAATTGTTCTACTCTGGAATAACTACACTCTTGAACTCCTTGAACGTTTCCATGTCTGTGTACAATCTGGCCTAACTCAATATATAGAACTAAGTTCAGCCTCAATCAAAGGGTGCTGGGAACTGTCTGGGGATTGGAGTTCAGCCAGGATTACTGTTTAATAAGCATTTGTTGGCCATAATGCCTTCATGGGAGTTGCCTGAGTGACCATGGCTACTTCTCTTGATGTCAGGCCAAGATATTCTAAAATATAAGTTTTTTTTCAGATTTCCTTATGTATCTGACCAGTTTTAAGGAAGTGGAGAGAACATGGAAACTAAAACGTGGGATTCAAAAGACAACTTGTCTTGTATCACCATCTATTAAATGAAGATAGACTAGTTCCACATGATCCCGTGAGTCTTTTCCTGAGAAGTTAAAAACATGGAGCAAGTTTGTTGTTCACACAATTACTGTTAAAACTGGAGCCTATGACTTCTGATCTGCTTCTGAACTCCTGTCAGTAAGAACCATTCTGTTCACCTGAACCCCAGCCTCTAGCACCTCAGGTTCCATGGAAATCCCTGTTGATGGTTAGATATAGACATAGTTATAGATGATATAGATGTAGAAATGAGAACTTATGGTTCTCAATCTTCCTATTGCCATGATCCTTTAATATATTTCCTCATTTAGTAAGCTTCAATCATAAAATTATTTTCATTGCTACTTCATAGTTGTAATTTTGCTACTGTTAAGAATTATAATTACAATATAAATTTTAATTGTAACATAAATATCTGGTATGTGGGATATCTGATATGAAACCCCTGTGAAAGGGTCGACTGACCCTCAAAGGGTCATGACTCACAGGTTGGGAGTCAGTAAACACCCCTTAGATGATCATCTATTCACCCAATAAGGACTAGAAGCCATGATATAAAGGCTACCTCTAGACAGGTAAAGATATATACTGTATGACCTTTCCTGAGGAAGCATGCATATATCTATTCACTTCAGATACCATATCAATTACAGACCAATGAAATAATCCTACCTAGGTAAGGCTTAGTGAACCCATGATTTCACTGGGATTATCTATAAGAGTATAGATGAGGGATGCTAAGGTTTCTATTACTGTGAAGAGACACCATGACCATGGCAACTCTCATAAAGAAAACATTTAGTTGGGGTGGTTTACAATTTCAGAGGTTTAATCCATTATCATCATGACATGATATGGTGGCATGTAGGCAGGCATGTACTGGAGGAGTAGCCAAGTGTCCTACATCTTGGCCTGCAGGAAGTAATCTGTCTCATTCAGCATGGTTTGAACATATATGAAACCTCAAAACCCATTCACAGTGACATACTTCCTCCAACAAGACATCTATTCCAATAAGGCCACACCTCCTAATAGTGTCACTCCCTCTGTGGTTCATTTTCTTTCAAACCACCACAAGGGGTTATTTTGAAGAATATAGATAACTCAAAGACAACTGTATCACCCTGTGGGATGTCTTTCTGCATGCTATGAATTACCAATGAAGGAACAGTTTTGACCTATGGCAAAACAGTTATAGGCAGACAGGAAATCCAAGCATAGATAAAAGGGAAGGAGGGCAGAGTCAGAGAAAGACGCTGGGAGCTGCTGCCAAGAGAACAAAATGCAAAAGTACAGGTAATCCATGAGTCACGTGGCAAGACATAGACTAATAGAAAGGGGTAAACTTAAGTTGTAAGAGCTAGCTGATAATGAGCCTGAGCCATAGGCCAAACAGTTTGTAATTAATATAAGAATTTGTGTGATTATTTTTAGCTAAGAAGCTACAGGCAGGCCTGAACCTTGAGGTAAGGCTGGGTCAGAAACTTATTACTACAGAACCTACCTTAACACAAGGTGGCACCTCAAAGCTGCACGTCGGTAGCTCTGCACGTCTGTAGCTCCCTGTGTAACTTGTAGGCAGTTCAGCTGGCTAGAGACTCTTCTCTAACCCACAATGGTTCCTGCTTATATAGCCTTGAGAAGGAGAGGGTTTATGAACCTTTATGTTTCAAGAACTTTCTGTGCTTTATGAGTTGTTTATTTCCTGTCACAGTTGCTTTTTTCTTTGCTGTGATAAAATACCATGACAAAAGTACCTTAGGGGAGAAGGGATTTATTCTGGCTCACAGTTGTAGGCTGAAGTCTACAGTCACAGAGAAGTTACAGCAAGAAGAGATTGAAACAGCTGATCACATTCCATTGATAATCAAAAAGCAGAGAACAATGAATGCTTATACTCACTCAGTTCCATCTCTCCTTTAAATTGAGTCCAGGGCATGGCCCATAAAATGATGCTGCCCATATTCAGGGCAGATTTTGCCATCTCAAGTGCATTTTAAAAATCCCTTACAGGTATACCCAAAGGCCAACCTTTTCCAGACAACCCCTCCTTGAGATTCCCTTCTCATCTGATTCCAAATGCAGCCAAATTGACAGCTGAAATTAATCACCACACTTCCTAAATCTAAAAAGCTCATTCCAACATGGAATGTTTTGACCTGGAGGAAATTACTCTAGAACAGACATTATCACAGCTAGGATGTTGTTCTTCACACTCCAAGCATTCAACATGTCTATAGGAAATAGGTGCTATGTTGATAAGGATTTCCACGAATTGCCATTTACTCTTGCCCAGCCATCACTTTGCTTACCCTATGTCCCGTACCCTGAAAACAGTTAATCACTGTAATCAGCTGGAGGGCAACTGGTTTATTCAGTTTTGTGCTAAGAATGTATTTAATTTATACTGTATTTAGCTCATTGCAAAATTCCTGGGGAAGGCTATGATATTCAGTTCACTTTTGGAGCCAGGCATGGTGGCACACACATACAATACCAGTGCTTGAAAGGATGAGTCACCGAAGAGTGCCATGAGTGGTAGGCCAGCATGGGCTAATGGGTTCCAGGCTAGCCTGGATAAAAGAGTGATATCATGTCATCTAAAATAAAAACAAAACCAAATAAATAAATAAATTCACATTGGAAACAAAATATAACATCTTACTATTCTTTTTTCATGAGAATCACGTCTCTGTACAGATCATATCTAAAAGACTCTCCAAAATGCCAAAGAAGTCAGCTTAGTTCCAGTGACTTTCTCTTCAGCAGCCATATCCTTTGTACACACACAGGAGTCTGGGCCTCCCTGACTGAAGTTCTGCTGCCAATGCTGTCACCAGTGACACAGCCCCACCCGCAGAGTTCATTCACTAGACAAAGCCATATCCAGTTCCACAAACTCCACAAAAAAGCGGGGAGATGTCAGTCTATGAGCCCCATAGGGCCAATTCCCCAGGAGGATTACAGACAGACTGTCAAGCACACATTTCATCTCCTCTAGCCAAACAAATACAATATCCATTTGTCTTTGAAAAATAAGATCCACATGAGGGCTGGAGAAAAGTCTCAAGAGTCAGGAGCACTTGCTGCTCTTCCAGAGGAACCAAGTTAGGTTGCCAGCACCTATATATATCGGGCGGATGGAGACCACCCATAACTCAGTTCCAGAGGATCCCAGGCCCTCGGCTAGCCCCTCATGTACAGCACACATGGCATGCACTCACGAATTAAAACACGTCTAAAAAACACATGTAATTGTTCTGCATCACATATCCCTTCAACATGCATTTATTAAATACCAATCTCACCTGCTGCTGCTTGAAACCCACTTAGAGGCAAAGCCTGTGCTTACTATGCAGTAAAGGCTTTTCATTGCATTCACACAACTCTCTGAAGCCAGTACTTGAGTTACATCCACTTTAAGGGGGTGGGGGTGGGTGAGCCAGGTTCTGAGCAAGTTCACGCTTCAAATGACACAAGAAAAGCAGAATGCCTAGCTATGGGGCCTCCCCTGGGGGAGTAAGGACTGACTCATTACTCTTTGAGGCAGGCCAAAATAAACTCCAAGGAGGAAGATGCCTGTGAACAAGCAGGTGGAAGTTGGACAGTGCAGAATGGAGGGAAGGCATTTCAGGCAGAGGAATCTGAGCAAAAAGAAGGAGTGGACAAAGGTCAGAGCGTGCACCGGGGGAAACAGGACAAAGCAGGTAGGCTGGCTGGCTGGCCTAGCAACCTAAGATCCGAATGCACAGAGCCATCCCTCTGCTCCCCATCCCCATCCATTGTCTGAAGCCTGCCAGTGGTCTCCCTGCAAATGCCTTTCTGTCTCTCAGTCCCCATGGCAACAGCCTTAAAGCTCACTTTCATCCAGCTGCTTCTTATTCTAATTGCTTCCTCTGTGGCCTGCCAGGAAGTATTCTGGCCCTCTGTGAGGCTGCGCACATCTAAGTCTGATCCTCTCACTGCCCCTCTTAATTGCCCAGGCCAACACGTAGCACTGCAAGGCTCTGCGCCTCTTGAGCACTGCTAACTGCCTTGGCGCTTCCATCTCCTCCCCTCACCCACCGCTTTGGTCATTAAGTCTATTATTCAGGTCCCTCGTGGGCCCGCGAATTAATTAGGCACACATAAACGCCTTCTGCAAACCGGGCGGGAGAATGAATGTGCTGCGTAAGCCAAGGCAGCCAAGGAGGGCTGGGGTCAGCTGACCCCTTGCAAGACTCTGCTCCGCCGCGCCCCTCCCCCAGCCCTCAGCCCGCCTTTGGTGAGAATGGAAGGGCCTACTGCTTGCCAAAGCCTAAAGGAAAAAATATAAAATGAAAAGACTGGTCACTATTCCTTTCCCTCTTTTTTAATCCACCTCCCTTACTCTTTCCAACTAGACTCTTCTTTGCCTGCCAACCTCCCACTGTCTTTGCCTGCCAAGAGAAGCTGGTAAACGAAAACTGCCCACACATCCTCTATGGGAGCCAGATCTGCAATGTTAGAAGGGGGGCGGGGCGGGACAAGTTCTTCCTACTGGAGTTGTGGGATGTAGGCTGCAGGCTGCCAGGAAGGAAGTCAGGAGGGCTCAAGGCAAGCACAGCTAGCTGAGAAACTGCCGCATGTGAGATAATCACACATTGGCTGAAGGTGATATTTTGTTGCCAGTGACAGGGACCTTGTTAGTATTCTCTGTGGAGATAGCAGCAATGGAGGCCTCAGCTGGAGTGACACAGGGAGGTGCCAGTAGAAATGGTAGAGACAAAGGTGCTTGAAGCCACAAGTTGCTGAGGCTGCTTTCTTGTACACTGTGGTACACTGTTTGATGCTGCCTTTCAATCTGATGTAACCTCTACACACCAAGCTCTGAATTCAGTGTGTGAATTCCATCCCCCTTTCCTATCCTAGGACTTGATACAAGCTACAAAAAATAAAATAGTGGCCCTTCTGAAAATCACAGAAGCAAAATTAGGTACTTCCAACAAAACACGGGTTCTGATGGCTTCACATGGCCCAATAGCTTCTAGGACCTTTATGGCCTTCCTTAGCTCATGTATCTTGGAGATGTCAAACAATCTGGAGGTAGTGAGTCTCAGTTCAAATGGTTTTTCCTCAATGTCTTCAGGAACACAGTGGGGTCCCAGCACGTGGATACTGAGTTTTTCAGAAGGATCAAGCCCCTCTTTCATGGGTTCAACCATATTGAGAGAGTCCCACAGCTTTGTTGAGATCAAGTACTTGAGGAACCACATGGATGCAACCACTGGGCAGGACCCCAGTGTGCAGCAGGATTCAAATACTTCACTAGATATGAGGATTTGTGGAGGCCTGAGTATCTCTGTGGGTCTTAATCTAACATAGATACAGAACGCCCTTTGGGGCCCTAGCACCCATCAGACCTTAACAACTGAGAGGGCTTAAGCAAGATGCAAACATTTGGTGAGGCTCCTTTCACACTCCCAGAAGTAATCTACATAGCCAGAGCATACTTGAGAGACTTCAAGGCCACCCAATACTTCAGAAACTCCAAACACTTTTTTCCAAGGCTCAGCAAATGAGAGGCCCCAAGCACTTCCAATGGTACAGATACATCCACAGACTACACTATTTCAAGAGATCAAAGCATATCCAAGCATCTAAGTATACTAAGGGACACTAGCAAGCCAGAAGTCAGCGCTTCTGAGATCTCAAGAGCTTTGTATGCTCAATTCACGTCAAAGACTCTCAGTGCCTTGAAAGCCTCAAGGGTTTCTATGGACCTTCAAGGCCTCCAGTACCTCAGAACATCAGAGCAGCTCTGATGCCACAAAAAACCTTAGTCTCCCAACATCATTAAGACCCACATAACTTTAAAGAACGCCAGAATCTCCAAGGCTTCAAGCACTTTGAACGCCACTTTGAAGGTACCTGTATCTCTCAGGAGCCAGGTTCCACCATCTTAAACCTCTCTCAGAAACAGTGAATGCTCCAACAACATTAAGCATCTCAGAGATACCAAATGCTTCAAAGTCTTGTACTGTCTTTAAAAGTCTGGACTCTGTGAGAGACCTTACACTTAAAAGTGCTCTGCACTTCAGAGGACCCAAGCATATTGAAAGCCTGTAGTACCTTGAAGGATCCTTCACCTTCAAGTCCCTTAGCACTTTAAATTCCCTGATGGGTCATGTCTGAATCTTTCAGTACTTCAGAAGTTCTGGAAGCTCAGAACAACCCAGAACTTCAGAGCTCTATAACTCATCAGAGGTGTCACATATCTCTCAGAAACAGTTTTAAAGGCATGGCTGTGATTAGGAGGGCCCTGAAAAATTAAGATTCTCAAGCATTATCAAAGATAAGAACTTTAGAAATTACCTCATAACTCTGAAGTTAGACATTAGTTTGATGATGGGAACCTGTGCTAAAGAAGGGCTCACCTTTCAGGTTCTGCAGAAAGTAAGGGTGTAGCTCAGAAATAAGTACAGACTATACAATGATGCTAGTACACTGGAGTGTATATTTTTTGGAAATCAAGGTTAACCAGAAAAATAACCAAACCAATTTCCAAAAGAAAAACTTGAGTAAAGCCTGAAACAGAGACCCTAGGACTAGCCCCCAGAATACAGTGGGACTATCAAATAAGTAAAGGCCAGACCAGAGCAAACCAAAGCACTGACTCATACCTGCCCCTGAATCCATGTGCATGCCCAAGTTCAAATTTTTATAGGTGTCTGTTCAAAAGTAGATTACAATTTCATCAGCACTTCTAGTAGGTACCATGAACAACAGAGCCTGCACCATAAGCATTACATGGTGAGGACAGTCAAACAGAACCACAGGGGGCCTTGTGTTACTGATATGAAAAGGGAAAACAGAAAAAGAAAACCAAGTATTTAGTATTGTTTAATATTGTGCAGGTGACTTTAAGATTTAAGTCATATTAAATATTGTAATCTTTAACCCTTTTTACATATTTGAATTTCACAGTTTATATTCATCAGTTCAACTTTAGTAAAAAATTATTGTCATAAGTTAATAAGTTTTTAAATATTAGTTTTCTTATTAATGCAGATATTTATTTATTAATGCAGTGTTTGAACAGTCCATCATACTATACAATATCATGTGTGTATATGCATGTGACTTTAAGCAACTGTGTTCTAGGTATTTGGATAGATTCACTAGTAAAATAGCTATGTCATACATGACAAATAACACTCTGAAACAAAACTCATTTATATATGATCCTCATATATTGTCTTTTCTGCATATAAACTGCTTCACTGGGCTCTGCATATACTTGCTCCCACACAAATGCACATATATATATAAATTCAAACCTAGAATCCATATATGAGAAAGAACATGCAGTGTTATTCTCTCTAAGCTCATTAAGCATAATCAAATATCTTTCTGACCTCATTTAATGTTTCTCAGTTTTATCCATATTTCTTTTGCTAATTTTATTTTTCTTTACAGGTGAATAAAGTTCCACTGTATCACATTTTTATTATCCATTCATCAGGTGATGAATATCTAGACTGTTTAATGCCCTTGCTATTAGGAGTAGAGCTGCTATGAACATGTGTCTCTTAAGATATAGAGTCCTTTGGGACATACAACTAGGAGCCGAAGGGTTAGGTCATATTGTAGGTCTAGTTCTAGTTTTCTGAAGTACTGCTGCACTAATTTTTACTATATGTTAAATCAATTATGACTCCCACTAACGATGCATGAGGGTTCTGGGTTTCCACATCCGTACCAGCATTTGTTATATTTTGTTGTTTTCTTAATTTTAGCCATTCTGACTCTAAGATGAAATCTCAAAATAGCTTTAATTTTCATTTCTCTGATGGCTAAGGCTCATGACAAATCTTAAAATATTTCTTACCCATTTATATTTCTTCTACTGATAACTCTCTGTTTAGTTTCTAAATTTTCATAGCACAGTTTTAATTGGCTATTTTGGTATTCAGTGTTTTTTCCCCAGTTCCTTGTATATTCTAGACACTAATCCTCTGTTAGACATTTAGCTGGCAAACAATTTTCCCATTCTGTAGGCTGCTATTTCAGTCAATTGACAGTTTTATTTGCAGTGCAGAAACATTAATTTCACATAGGTCTGTTTGTTGATTGTTGCTCTTATTTCCTGGGTGACCAAAGACCTATTCAGAAAGTTCTTACTCTAGCTTGGATCCTAAAGTGTATTTCCTACTCTTTCATTTAGAAGTATCAGAGTTTCACATCTAACACCTAAATCTTAGATCTGTTTGGAATTAACTTTTGTGCAGATCTAATTTATATATTATATATAGATATCTGGTTTACCAGCACCATTTGTTAAAGATGTCATCTTCTCTCTCATGTATATTTTTGGCATCTGTGTTTAAAAAAAAATTAGTGTCTTTATGTGCAAGTACTTGTATATGAGATCTTGATTCTATGTCAGGTTCTTTTTTGCAATCCAGGATCTTTTGTGCTTCCATGTGAATTCTAATATATTTTTTTAATCTCTATGAAGAATTGTATTGGAATTTTGAGGATGACTGCATTAAACTGGTAGATTGCTTTTAGTAGGATAGTCATTTTACACACTATATTAGTCATACCAATCCATGTGCATGGCGTGGTGGCACTCCATCTTCTGGTATCTTGTAAAAAATTTATTCATTGTTTTATAGTTTTCATTGAATGAGGCTTTGACATTCTTGATTAGGGCTTATTACAATATCTTTTATTTTTTGCTGCTTCGAGTAAAATTGTTTCTCTGGTTTCTTTCTCCATCTGTTTGTCTTTGGTATTTAAAAGGCTGCTGATTTGGGTATGTAAATTTTGCAAACTGTTACCTTTGCTGAAAGCGTTTATCAACTCTACGAGTTTCCCAATGGAGTCTCTAGTGTACAGAATCATGTCATCTGCAAATAAGGATACTCTGGCTTCTTTCCTATTTGTGTCCCTTTTTATTTCCTTTTCTTATCTTATTACTCCAGCTTGGACTTCAAGCATTATATTAAATATGGTGAAGAAAGTAAATACCATTGTCTAATTATTGCTCTTAGTTGAAACACTTTGAGCTTTTCTCCATGTAACATAGATAAACCTCATTATTTTGAAATATGTCTCATCCACCCCTATACTCTCCAAAGTTTTTTTCATGAAAGATGTTGGATTTTGTGAAAAGCCCTTCCTGAATCAACTGAAATGATTACATGATTTCTGCCCTCGAGTCCATGTATATGGTAAATTACACATAACTGATTTACATAGATAGAACCATCTTCATATTCTACCTTCATATCCCTGGAATGAAGCCACTTTGAAGATGATGAATCATCTTGTGGATATGTTCTTGAGTATGATTTGCTAATGTTTTATTGAGGGTTTTTTTCACTCTATGTTTTCCAGGGAGATTGACCTATAATTTTCTCTTTGTTGTTGCTGGATTTTCATCTAGTTTAGATCTCAGGGTAATACCGGTTTCCTAGAGTTTGAAAGTGTTCCTTCCTTTTCCATTATACAATAACTTGCATAGAATGCATTTGAAGGTCTCTGTGGAATTGTTCATGGAATTTGTCTGACCCTGGGCTTCTTGGGGGGGGGGATTTTAAAATGACTGCTTCTACATAGTCTCAGGTTCTTTGGCTGCCTGAGTAGTGTTGGTACGGGTTACATCTTATGGAGTAGGCCTTGAATCCAATTATCCAATTAGATATTGGTTGATTACTTCCACAAGGTGCCACCATTGCACTAGCATGTTTTGCAGGCAGGTCACCATTATAGATCAAAAGTTTGTGGCTAGGTTGTTTACCTTTCTTCTCTGTTAGCACACAGAATACCTTCCAGTAACATGAACACTAGTCAATAGAAGTGAAGATCCTCTGTAGGCACCAACTTGGTTTTTCCATGTTCAATGAGTTGTATAGATGTTGTCTTCAGATGTTGTCAGTTTGCAGAGAGCAATCAATAGTCTTGGCAATAACCTGGGTTGTTTGAGAGTGTCCATTGGGCCCTTTTGGTCACTAACTTAATTTGATGTAACCTATTCCCAGAACTAGAGGTAGTGAGAGATCTTCAGTTTGAACTCTGCCTTCCCAGTTATTTGGTGATTCCATTTAGATAATTATCATTTATGTATATATTTTAGGAAACTTCTACAGCACTAGGCTTTCCAATGATCCCTTAAATGTTCCTTAGCTTTATGTCCCTCATATTGCCTCCATTACTTCTCTGTTCTTTTCCTCTCCCCATTTGATCACCCCATTCCAATACACCATCTACCCATCCATAACTATCTATTTTATTTCCCCTTCTTAGGGTGATTCAACCCTCCCCCTAGTTCCTTACTTTATACCTAACCTCTGCAGTTATACAGATTGTAGCCTGCCTATCAAATACTCAATAGCTAGCACCTGCATATAAGCAAATATATCCATATTTGTCTTCTGGAATCTGGGTTACTTCACTCAAGATGGTTTTCTTCTAACCCCATTCATTTAAATGTGCATTCAATTATTACACTTTCAAGCATTTTTAACATTTTTATATCAATAATATTACATCATATAAATGTACCTAATTCTCTTTATCCATTCATCCACTGACAGACATTTAGGAAGTTTCAAATTTCTGAATATTATGAATAGAACAACAAGAAACGTGGCTGAGCAATTGTCTCTATTGTAGTATAAAGACAATGCTATAAACTTCCTTCTTAGAACTACTTTCATTGTATCATATAGATTTGGATATGTTGTGTTTTCATTATCACTTAATTATAAGAACTTTTTTATTTCTTTGATTTCTGCAATGATGAAGTCATCACTCAGTGGTGTGTTTAATCTCCATGATTTTGCATATTTTCTGTAGTTTCCCTCACTGTTGATGTCTAGCTTTATCCCATTGTGATCAGATAGAATACAAAATATTGCTTTGACTTTTCTACATTTGTTCAGGCATTCTGTGTGCACTAATATGTTCTCTGTTTTAGAGAAGATACCATTTACTGCCAAGAAGAATGTGTATTCTTTGGTATTTGGGAGAAATGCTCTGTAGATATCTCTTAGATCCATCTGACCTTCTGATGTTATTTAGTTCCAATATTTATTCATTTTTTCTTCAATTGATCTGTCCAATAGTAAGAGTGATATATTGAAGTAACCTACTATTTCTATGTTGGAGTTGCTCTGTGATTTTAAATATTTAAATGGTTGCTTTACAAAACTTGATGAATATATATTTGGTGCATATAGATTTAGAATTGCAATTTCCTCTTGATAGATTCATCTTTTGACCAGTTTTAATTAACCCTATAAATCTCTTCTGATGTGAATTAGTTTGAAGTTTTTGTCAAATACTAGAATGTCAGTGCCTGCGTGTTCCCTGGTTCCATTTGCTTAGAGTACTCTTTTCCATCCTTTTATCCTACAATAGTACTTATCTTTGGGAGTAATGTATGCTTCGTGGAAGCAGAAGGGATTCTATTTTCTCATCCAAACTGTTATTCTGTGTCGTTTGACAAGTGAATTGAAACCATTGAAAGAATTGTTATTCAAAAGTAATTATGACTCCTGTTTTTGTTGATTTTGTTGGAGAATTTCTTAATATTTTGTTTAATTGGGTTTATAACATCATTTCTTTTTCCTATTGTAGTACTTGGCATGTGTTTGTCTTTCTCTTCATAGTGAATTAAATATTCCTTCCAGTGCCCCTGTAGGGCAGCGTCAGTGGTCATGAATTCCTTTAGCCTGCTTTTATCTTAGGAAGTTTTTCTTTCACTGACAATTATGACAGATAGTGTTGCTTGGTATATTAGACTGAGTTGGCAATTATGAGCTTTTGTAGCTTTCAATATACGTTCTTCGTTCTGTACATTTAGTGCTTTAACTAAACGTGGAGAGAAGTTCATTTTCTTGTCCAATTGGTTTGGTGTTCTGAGTGGCTTTTATATTTGGGTAGGTTTCTTTTACTGTACATTTGGGGAAATTGTTCTATGATTTTATTAAAAATATTTTCTATGCCATTTTCATGAAATTCTCCCTCTCTCGACTTTGTAATACATACTATAGTTGGAAATGTCTGTCCTACCCAGCCTGTCTGTCAGCCACTTAGTTCCAAATAATTACACAATGGCTTATATTAATTATAAACTGTTTGGCCTATGGCTCAAGATTATTACTTGCTAACTCTTACTCTTAAACTAACCTATGATTCTTATCCACGTTAAGCCACATGGCTTGGTACCTTTGCTCAGCGCATCATTCTCATCTCCCTTCTTCTGCTTCTTCTGGCATCTGCTCTGCTGTTTCTCTTCACAACATTCTTCTCGTCTGGTCACCCCACCTATACTTCCTGACTACCTAGTTCTAGTCAATCAGCATTTTATTCAAACAATATTTACCAAGTACAAGAGCATAGTCCCACAGCAACATACACTTTGCTTTTCACAGAGTTCCAGGTTTCTTACATGTTCCATCCATATATTAAAAAATTATTATTGACCTATGACTGAATGGTGAATGAAATGAAATGGTGATGCCTTTTTTGCCTCCATTCTCTCTTCCATGTGATCCATCCCATTGATGAAGCTTCCCATTGATCTTTTTCATTTGACCTACTGTGCTTTTCACTTCCATCATCACTTCAGTTTGGTTTTCTTCAGGATTTATTTCTCCTTATTATATTCTATTGTCATATCATTCAGGCATTTGCCTGTGTTCTCTTGAAAAAATACGATAGTTTTATTTAAATAATTTTAACTATATTAGTAATTATCCTTCCGAAGTCTGCATCTGGAATTTCATCTAAATCATTGTGATCAGGGGTCACTAGTATGAGACTGGTAATTTGGGGAGGACACAGGTTGTCAGGTTTTTCCCTATTATTTGTGCCTTTGTACTGGGATCTGCCCATCTAGGGTATATTTGTTACTTTTCTGTGATGTAACATGATAACCAAAGCAACTTAGAGAAGAAATCATTTATGTGGGCTTACAGTTCCAGAGGGATAAAAGCCCATTATGGCAATGAGGCTTAGCAACAGGCAATAGGTATGCTGGCAAAAGCAGGAAGCAGAGAGCTCACATTTTGAAGTAAAAGAATGAAGCAGAAACAAGAAAACTGGAAGAAGGCCAAGGCCTTAAGCTCTTGAAGCTCATCCCCAGTACCATAATTCCTCCAGCAAGGTCATGTCTCCTAGATTTCTCCAAACAGAATCACCCAAAGGGCCAAGTGGAGATTACAGGGGACAAGCTCATTCCAAACACCTCACGGGATGGATTGTTGGTTAAATTTGTTGCTTTTGTTCTGTGACTGAAGTTGCCCCTCTTTTTTTAGTGGATGTTCTTTCCGTGTTCCGGAGAGAGAACAAATTGTAATACAGCTGTGGAGAGGATTTTATCTGTTAGGCCAAGGTTCGGAAACCAGGCTTTATCTCCAGTCCATTCCGAGGAGTTAAGCACAATCACCAGCAGTGATAGTATTCAGTAGCTCACTCACCATAATAACATAGTTGCAGATTACTACAAAATGCATACTTGTTAGTTAGCAAATAGTTTGGGGAGAAAAGGGACCACTGTGGATGAAAATAAAAGGAAACGGAGTTAAGCAATATCGGTAAAATTGTTACATGATGAGTATTAGGTTTTTAGATGTGGAGTAGAGGGTGGACCTGGGAATGAGGACAATTGAAGCAAAAGAACAAATGGGGTGAATACATGGGAGTTGGGGTTAGTAGTGGACTAGGTAGAAGAGGTAAAGATATGTACCATCAAATAATAAATGGAGGAAGTCCTGGGCTTTGGGTAATGTGACAATGGGAGGAATGAGTACAGGAAAACAGAAATGAATTAAAAATTAGAACAGTAAAAGAAAACAAAATAGAAAATGAGAGATAAAACAGTAAAAGGCCTGAACAGTAGGGGACAGTGTTGGCCTGCCACAATGCCCTCCTGTAATATATAGATAAATACATATAGGAGAAAAAGAAAAGCTAGCTTTGGAAATAAAATAATGCCATCACAGGCAGCAAAAGAACAGCTGTAGTGGGAATTAAGAAGCAACTGGGTGTATTAGAAAATGAGATGACTGGCCAGAATGATTATCCTCTCCTTGGCTGATAAACTGTCCCCCAGGTCTTGATCTAGACTCTGTTTCATGTTGATTTCAAATAATTCTGTTCTTGGTCATCTCACCTTGGATGTGGAATGCTATTTACTATGCTTTCTGGGCTATGGGGAGCTGAATCAAATTCCACTTGGATCTTATTGCTGCTTTCCCAGAAAGCCAGAAGAAGTCAGTGGCTGTGTCTTGACCAAAGCTGACAGTATTTATGCTCAGTTTCTGCAGATTAGCTTTTTGGGTTGAATCACTGATGGTGTACCTGACAGCAGTGTCTAAACATGTCTTCCAATGAATCCTTCCTCTTACAACTTTAGATACCCTGGTATGAGTCTTTGATACCAGTTTTACAGGGGAAAAGCACCCCTCTAACACATGCTGACACTTATACTGTGCTTCAGGCAACACTCTGGGATGATGGTGAAACCTGGTGGGGGTGTGAATGTAGAAGAGGATGGCTAGTTTGTTGATATGGATTGTGGATAGGTGACAAATAGCATAAAAATAAAACACATGTTTTCATTAATTGCTTATTTAAAACACTGACTCATTCTGAATTGGTATCTAGCCTGCCATTGTATCAATAAGACTGTCAAAAAAAAAAATAAGTGGATGTGGGGATCCACAGGTATAAAGAAGAAAAATCTGAAAATTCTTGGGACTAAGGTATCTGAGTTCTCAAGATAACACTGGAGTGCAGGATTAAATCTGGAGTCACTGAAGGCAACATGGGAACTTGGGGAATAATAAATCCCTCATTGAACTACTCAGGGGCTGTTAGGGGGAAGTGAGAGCAAGAAAAAGAAGAGGGGGAGAGCCAGTGACTCACAGGCTGACCATCACAACTTACAGTAGGCAGTGATAATCATCAGTACCCATGATGACCCTGGGGCACTGGGAAGAAAGGCTCTGAAACAATGGCCTTCAGCATGTGGAAGGAGCCCGAGAGAAGATTCAGCCTGTAACTTCAGAGCAAGAACACAAGTTTCTCAGGTGCTACTTCACAGTGCTCAAAATGCTCAGTGTGTTTGTCTGTCTTAATGTGTGTATGTGTCTGTTTACGGGTCAAGGCAATGTTGGGATTTCGCTTTCCCCTTGAGGTAATGTGGGAAATGCAGGTGTGGAGATATAGAAGCCTCCTCCCCACTCTTCTTAGCTTCCTGGCAGAGAACATGTAAGAGAACAACCCTCCAGCTCTAGAGCTGCCCACATTTACCACAAGTAAAGGACTAAGGAAACAGACAGAGTCTCCTTCTAGGGAGCATGAAGAAGAGGTGCCTGACCCAGGCATGCCACAAAAACCACATAGACCAAGATACTCTTTGCCCTCCTCCACTGCAATTAAAGCTGGTTGCTAGCTGAGTACAAGGCCCAGTTACTGGGTGCAGGGCAGGGTGGCAACTGATTTTCTGAAAGCCCAAACCCGCAGGCAGGAATCTGCAGGCTAAGAAGGCTTCAACCAGAAACAGACCCCATGAAGCAAACCTCAGGAGCTCCCAACACATGTGATAAGCATCCTATATGACTCAGGAAGTGCAGGGGAAGTCTGGAACCAACAATCCAAAGGCTTGTCACTTGTCCCCAAAGGTACATGATTGTCAAACTACCTCAAGAGGTAGACAGCCTGGGAATCCAAGGGAGGTCAGCAAGAGGCCTTCTGGGTCAGAGGCACTGAGGTAGCAGGCCTGAGACATGGTGCTAGATGTATTCTCCACACTGCCGAGTTTCCTTTCCTTGGCCAGGCCATGATGATCAATAAACCAGTTTTACAGATGTGCCAGCTATCTCAGGGCTAGATGTGATTTATGTCCTTCTAAAGCCTGCCTGAGTCTGAGATGGTGTCCTTGGGCACATAGATCCAAATGCCTAATGTGGTCATTGTGTGGACAGGCTAAGAAGCATCATGAAGACTCCAGGGCAGGAGAATCCTTCCATGGGGAGAAAGAACTGGAATAAGCCTCTGATGCACTACTCAAGAGGTCACTGCTAGAATTCCAGAAGCTGCAGCAGGAGGCCCTGCTCTGCATGAATGGAAAACCCATGCTTGGGTGACCTGCTTTGCCCAGGTGGAAATGTCAAGGGGCTAGGCTAGTCCCCCTGCAGGTTGCATACTCTCACCACACTGACCCTTCCTTCAGAAGAGAAAAGCCAAGGGCAGCAAGGTCCCCACTGGTACTTCCTTCAGGAGAGTAAAACCTGGAGAGACAGCAAGGTTGCCAGCGACCCTTTCTTCGGGAGAGCAAAATCTGGGAGACAGCAAGGTTCCCAGTGGCCCTTTAGGAGAGCAAAACCTGGGGAACAGCAAGGTCCCCAGTTGCCCTTCCTTCAGGAGAGCAGCAAAACCTGTGGGACAGCAAGGTTCCCAGTGTGATGTGGGAATGTCTTTCTGTATGCTGTGCATATCAATCTTTAAATAAAGGACTGTTTTGGCCATAGCAGGCACCATAGAAGAAGTAGGTGGGGAATTAGAATAGTTAGGAGGAGAGCAGAGTCAGAGACAGATCTAGCCAGCCGCCCAAGAAGAAACATCTAAGAAACACAGGTGAGCCACGAGCCACGTGGCAGACAGGTTAATGAGAATGGATTGAGTTAAGATGTAAGAGCTGGCTAGCAATGTGCCTGAGCCATAGGCCGAACAGCATGAACTTAATATAATCATCTGAGTCATTTGGGGGGCCTGAGCAGTGGATAGCTAAGCAGTCTAAGACTGACTTCAGGTCTCTGGGTCTGGGACCTCTGGGCACCCAGGGCCAGGAAACTATATTGTAACACCAGCGGCCCTTTGGGAGAGTAAAACTTGGAGGACAGCAAGGTCCCCAGAGGCCCTTCAGGACAGTAAAGCCTGGGTGACAGCAAGGTTCCCAGTGGTCCTTCCTTCAGGAGAGTAAAACCTGGGGCATCAGCAAGGTTCCCAGTGGCTGTGAGATCAGCGACAGGGCTAGGGGAGAGCCAGGAAAGGGGCTCATGGAGGAGGGGGGCAGAAGAGCATGCTCACTGAAAGAGGCACACAAATACTTTCAGCGGGGCAATCCGTGGAGATGAGACAGAAAACTATGAGGCCTTGCTTGCTTCAGTAAACCTGCAGACAAAACTGGTCACACCCCTGCAGCATTTCCAAGAAATCAGTGGGAAAGCTACAATTTCAATTTGCAAGATTGAAGGACAGGGAGTGAGCCTGTGGGTCCAGAAACACTCCCTTGGATTATTGAACAATGTCCTGTTAAGGGGAGGAGGAGGGAGACAGACAGGCACAAAGGGAGGGGGTGGGGAATTTCCAAGGCTAGCAAGAATATCAAGTTGGCCTTTACTGACTCCTAAATCACGCCAGGCACCTTGGGCTTTTTGTATGCATTGTCTATAAGATGTGTGCCCCTATTTGTGGGGTAGGGGCCCACGAGGGCAGGTGGACAGCAGCAGAAACACAGATCACTACACAGTCCTCAGGGATGCCAAGAGGTGCCCATGACAAGCTTCCAGGGGCAAACAGCCCCAGTCAAGGCTAAAGTTGGCATCCCAGTGATATCAGGACAAACTGCCTCCACAGGACACCAGGGCTCCACTCAGCCTCACATGAATCCTCCATTGTCTAAAGCCTTGAAGCCTGAGGCCAGAACAGAGAAGACCAAGCTGGAACCCAGCTACAAGGATCAGAAAATGGAGTCAGTGCAGCCTCCCTTCTGTTCTTTTAGATGTGAGAGACAGAAGTGGCAGAGGTGCAACACGCCCCCTCCAGATGTTATCAAGAAGGCTCCAGTATCCTTCTCTACTTGTCAGTCCTTCAAAACAACCTGGCTTGTACAGGCCCTTGCTGGTAAAGGGCCTGAGGGTTTAAATCAATGGTTTAGGAAAGGCCAGGTAGACTTCCAGGAGGTTTGACAGTGTGGGAGAGACAGGAAGAGCAGGAGAGGTTTTACCTGGCAATGAGTAAAATAAGTACTGTTCTAAAACGTTTAATGTCAGAGAGCAAGTACCATACTTAGTTGAGGGCAGAAAGGACGGCATGTGTGAGGTACACAGACTGAAGGCTAAATCAGAGGAGGCAAACTCAGAGGCAGGAATGAGCCCCTGGCTTCTCCTGAAGCAAGCAGGACATGTGGAGGAAACTATCTCTAGTTTGCAGGTAAAATGAGAGGGTGGGAAGGGAAGGCACAGGGTTTGTTGTGCAGTGTGACCGGGCATGATGTGGAGGAGGAAAACTCATAACTCAATGTCATCAACACAGAGCAAATGCGGGCAAGGGAACTGAGAGAAAGAGAACTGGCAGATCGCCGGGCCACAGATGGGCACTGAGACCTTCCTGGGCACAACCCACACGGTATGGTGGGAACAGCAAAGGCTCTCTCTGCATTACAAGAACTACCTCCACAGATTTCCTGGGGGACTGGATGTGCCATGACAGGGAGGAGTGAGCCTGAGCTCAGGCCATTCCACCCACTACTGAACTTTCTCTCTCCCTGGAACTTACTAATGTGGGGTCAGTATGGCCAATTATAGGGAGTGCTGTGTGGAGGATGGGTGTTACAATAGGAGAGGTGAACAGAAAAGGAAGACCTAGCATGTGGGACACAGATGTCTCTGGTACCCTTGTGAACTGAGCAAGTACTTGCAAAAGTAAGACTGGAATTTTTAGGAATGCTGTTCCTGTCAGGTTTCTCAATGATATGATAAAACGCAGGTTCCTGTGGAAGAAAATGGGTTGACATAGTAGTCCCTCACTGGAGAATGACAGGAGAGGAACGCACACAGGGCCCCAAACTGGAGGGAGAAATGAACTGATGCAGAGGCCTGGGAGGGTTCTGCTCAATGGCTTGCTCCCCAAGGCTTGCTCAGCAGCTTTCTTACACAACCAGATCAGGAATGGACCCTCACATGTCAATTGCTAATTGGAAAATGGCCTACAGGCTTCCCTTTATTCTGATCTTCTGGAGGCATTTTCCCAGTTGCAGTTCCCTCTTCTCAGATGACAATAACGTGTGTCAAGTTACACACAACTAGACAGCACGAATGGTCTATGCTGTAAATATACAGGTAGCTCCAGAGCCACAACTTTGCCTGAGCTAATCTGGGGGTTGCAGGTGGCTGTACACAGAGATGAGCAGGAGAAAATTAACAGTATCCTGTGCGTGATAGCATCAAGAAGAAACCTCAGTTGTTTAGGATCTGAAGTAGGGAACATAAGGGATGGAGACATAAAACCAAGAATCCCCTTCGAACCATATAAGGAAACTGTCTAGAGGACCTCACTATCCACCTTACTTGGAAAGTCAAAGACGGTTGGGGGGGGGGTGGCAGAAAACTAGCCATTGTATCTAGTAATGCAGAAATCCCTGGGAAAATTTATAAGAACAACTTCATAACTTCATTGCAGGATTGGATGGCACAGCTGATCTGGAGAGGTTTAAGAGACAATGGAAGCAGGGGACACGATGAGTACATAAGCATGCTATAAGCACTATTGCTGTGGTGGGGATAGGGAAAATGGACACAGTAGACTGACATCAGGGCTAAAGATGCCTGTGCTGGAGGCAATGTGGAGGGAGAGAAATGCTTGGCACAGAGGCGGCACAGAGAAACGGGAAGCAGTAGGTAGGATGGCACCGCTGGAGTATAAATCAAGGGTTGCCGATTAGCAGGTTCTGGAAACTCTGGAGGTCTGTTAGGCATCCAGCATTCACATAATTGTCAAGCATACTTTACAGACTCAACTGATGTCTACTGCTTCAAAGGACCCATTTGGGTGGAATCAAAATACCCATTGTACAAGGGACAGAGCTGCTCCCAAGGGGAAGTGTGGACTGGCAAGAGAAAACAGAGAGTACAGGTGACTGAGGGACCGAGTCCAAAGTTCTGTCTGTCCAGGTATTTACGTAAGCATAATCTCAGACCTTCAGCAAAATCAAGAAGCAGCATTCCAAACCTGTGAGCTCTTGGACTGTCAGTTTGGAATCCCACGTTTCTGAGGTCCATTGCTTGCAGTGATGTCCAGGAGCCAGAGCCTCTAAGCCTGGCACCCACTCCACTTTCCTGGACAGCACCACACCTGCCGTGTGTTGGCACTGTTGTGCACCTGATCTTGAGAAGCACAGACTCTCAGGGACCTTGATTCCTTGTGTCAATCCCTGCCTCTGACTGATTACCACTCAGAGAGACACCACAGAACGACAGGCAGTACTGTCCTCACACTGCCATTTGAACCAAAAGCCCACTTTACCTGACCCAGCTGTTCCACACAGGATGCTGTTTCTCCTTAGGGATTTTAATGCATACTCATTCCTGTGGGGTTGTTGCCTTCCCACTCCAAACCAACCTACGTCAAGGAGCAGTCCCACCTGACAGGACCCAAGGAACAATCTCCAGAGTAGAAAGTGAGCCCCCCATATGAGAAAGGCCTGCCATGAAATAGACGTTGGACAGCCCTGTTTCAGGGATTCAGACCCATCAATGGACAGAGCAACAAACAACATGCCTCTATAGGCTGGTGTGTGTGAGGCTAGACCATGTTGGGTACACAAGGGAGGACTATGCTCATCAGACTCTCTGGGTGGGAACAAGTATGTGTGTGTACGTGTGTGTGTGTGTGTGTGTGTGTGTGTGTGTGTGTGTGAGAGAGAGAGAGAGAGAGAGAGAGAGAGAGAGAGAGAGATCTGATCATCTTTTCTAATACACAAAAAGACCTTCCTTGTGAACTAGCCCATGTCATGGACCTGTAAATGAGAGTGAAGGTCTATGAGAAGCCCTGTTCAGGTCACTTGGACATTTAGTGTCTCTTTGCCCTGGTTTTCCCCTTAAAGCTTATGATAGAGCCTATCTCTCACTGTTTCCAGAGAGCAAGACTCCTAAGATGCTGGAGGACCTGTCAGAGCCTCTGGACAAAAGTTTCCTGAACTAGCAGGAGCTAGCATGGTCCTGTATGGTGCTGGGCATGCAAGAGCAGCTGCTGTGCCTGGATCCTGGATGCTCCGGGATCTTGATGGTGGCAGTTGAAGGAAAGTATGCATGTTGAGAGAGCAGCCTAGGCTAGGAACCAAGGTTTCTAGGCCCCAGATATCCTGGAGACATCCTTAAAATTAACTAACACATGCTCTTTCAGTTTACATGTCCCAAATCATGAGCAACGCCTCTTTAGTTGAGAGCAATACACCAACAACCCTTCAACAACCCTCAGACCAGTGAACCTCTACCCTTGGGTCACAAGCAGTTAAGTCTTTTATCACATATACTACACATCAGATATTCACATAATGATTCATAAGAGTATCAAAACCCCAGTGATGAAGTAGGAAGAAATATATAGTATTCTAGTAGGTGACACCACACCTTAAGGAACTGTATTAAGACCTAGAGTAGTAGGAAGGCTGAGAAACACCTTCTCACTCTGTGGTGAAGGAAAAGTTATTCCTTTCCTCACACCATTCAATGGCAGATCAGTACTTCAGCAGAAACAGTCAGAGCAAGTGTGGACTATTAGGACAGAGAGAGCTGGTTAAGACATCCTGACCCCCAGGTCCCTTTTTGATTTTTCCATCATAAAGATTCTATCCTGACGACACAGGCCTTCCTAAATGTGCACTCTCCCTCAGACCTGGATAGACATTGTGCCAGGCAGCAGGATTCTGCAGGAGGTACTTGCCTCTGCACTGAGCTTCACTGGCCTTTAATCTAGATCAAGAAGGGCCTGGCTGGATGTGCCTTTGTAGCTCATGGGTGTTAAAAAAAGTTCACGACCGTGTGAACTTTTTCAAAGGTGTAGAAGCTCTGAAAACCACGGAGGTTTGAAATCTGCCCTACTCCCAAAAGCACGTGTTGCCTAGGCTAATAATTGTTCTGACAGTTTCAACATTCATGCAGGAAGGTTGTACACTGCTATTTAAAATAGTAACCACACAAACATGTGCACCCGCCTACCATGTCAGCTTACATCCTTTAACAGCCTCCTACCCATATTCCATCAAGGATAGGGGCCCTTCCTAGGTATCAGCCCATGCTTTTAGCATTGCTGGCCTCCCTGATAGAGATTCCTACACTTGTTTCTGGCAGAGTCTCAGCGTGTGACCAAAGCCACTGAGCATGCTTGTGTATGTGCCATCCAACAACCCTCAGAGAAAGCCTTGAGATAGCCTTGCTAAAGCCTCTAATAGAGATGATGAACTTCATGGGCTTGAATCCTACTTAGGAAGGACAAGACCCAGAGGCAATGTCCCAATAGACACTGTGGGGAAGGATCTGTTCTTCACAGTGTACTGAATGGGAACCTCTGGATCAAATCTGCCAAAGCCAAAATGTTCCCCATCAGGATGGCTGATTGCTCAGCGCCTTCATTACAAATGCAGTATCTCAATCCAGTCTTTTCCTCACTGCAAGGGAGTCACAGTTCTTACCTGAAATATCACAGCCTCATTAGCATGACCTCAGATGAGCCCCACGTAAAAAACATTGATATGAGACATTCTAGAACACTTTGTAACATCAGAGAATGGTTCATGAGGCTCAGAAACCTCCTCATTTCCCTTGATGCCCTTGATATACTCATGTGGGTTAGCCTACACACTACACACACACACACACACACACACACACCAAACATCACAACACACCACAGTCACATACACACACTCAACACACTCTCAGACACACACTCATCACACAAACACCCCGAAGCACACACACAGACCACATGGGCACACCACAGGTTTGTTTTTCCTCATATTGACCCAACATATATTTCTGAGAAAACTTCCTGGTGGATGGAGGGCAGTTATCAGAGATGACCCATCTGTCCTCACCTGGGGCATTCCAGCACTAATTTCTTCAGCTGAGCTTTCGAAACAATAAATTGCCTTCATAGATTCTGCAGGGGAAGAAAGGGCTATTTGCCTCTAGGGACTGTAATGGAAGGCCCGAGATAAGCCAAATAATTACCAAAATGCTCAGCACATCTGCAGAGCTCACCCCTGGAGCCAGTCTGCTGGCTGCTGTCTCCACCCCACAGACAGGGACTTATTCCCTGTCCTTACTTTCCCATCATCGGGCTGAGGCATGATGCAGGTGACACACAGTCCAGCCTCTCAGCCTCTCAGGGGACCCCTTTTCCTCCAGACTTGTTTCCTTCCTGCTGTGGGGCAGCACCTGTTTTCTCATGCACACTCCCCCACTTCTGGGCTGCAGCCCATCTGCTTGTTATCCATTACCTGTATCTGGCCTCTCACTGTGGGCCCGAGGCACTGATAGAAGGCAGGGAGCCAGCCGCAGGTGTAGGACCTGCTTCCCTTTTGCACCTGGCATGGCTGCTCTTGGCTTCTTACACTGCACCCTGTCTCCTGACTCCCAGTGGCTCACGTCCTCTCCCTGTCTTGCCTTTCCAGTCTCTCTGAGTCCACAAGGGAAGAGCCACAGATCTTTGTCTGACTAGTGCTCACGGGCATGTACTGGGCCCTAAAGTCAGAGAAGCAAAATCCCTTCCTCCATAATATCATAATCCTCTTTGTCTTTCCAGTCATTCTTGAATTCATGAACTGCTCCTGAAAAATGGATGCAAGTGTCCCCATGGCTACAGACACCCACTTCACACACGTCTGTGTACTCTGAAGTACTGTGTGTGTGTGTGTGTGTGTGTGTGTGTGTGTGTGTGTGTCCAGGGTGGTGAGTGTTTAGAACCTCAAACTTTTGGTCACATATACTCAGATATGCTGAGCACAGTCGACATCAAACTGCCAGGTGTCCTATACACCAACCACAGAAAAATAGCAAAACAGCAGCTAGTGGGCCCGCAAACTTCATAAGTACCTTTTAGGCCCAGATTGTAAGCACATGTGTGCAGTGCCTGCTCTACAAGGACAGGAAGGACCTCAGAGCAATATGATGCTCACCAAGGGATGCTAGTTTGCACCTCCAGCTACTTTTCTCCTCACAAGTCACTGAGAAGAGTGCACTACACTGCCGGTCCATATGACACACAGGTGCACATGGAGTCACACAGACACTTGAGAAGAACTTAGTTGTGGATAACAAATGATCACATTTTGGAGGAAGCAGAAGTGAAATGGAAATGTAGACTGGGCTGTTTCCCTTTGCCTGGGCCTAGAACATAGTGAAGAGGCCCAAGGTCTGGCAGGTGTGGCCTGGCTCCTGCCAGACACAGGGACCTGTCACTCTGTTGTTGTCAGCCTCTGTGTCTGTGTCTGCCTCTCTTCCAGTTCTTGCTCTTCGTCTGGCATATCTGTGGATGGCCCTCCTTGTCCTCTGTCTCGCTCGTTTCCTCTCCTCTCTCCTCTGTTCCACACCATCTCTGAGAGGAAGAAATGTGAGAGGGCCAATGTAGGTCCTGATCCTGAGGAGCAGATACTCTGAGATGCTGGCACACTCAACCTGCTAGCACACCAGGACACCAGAGACCCCACCTCCTGGTGCCACACCACACAGCTCCAGGGGTCAGAGACCTGTCTGACTGTCTCTCAGATATTTCTCTTCACTGCTCACTCCTGTGCAGTCTCCACGCTCCTTGTGTGACCAGCTTGAAACTGGCCTGCCTCCCGAAAACAGGCCTCAGAATTCCAACCATAGTAGAGGCAAAGGAATGTGCAATGAGGCTCAAAGAGTGACCTGGATCAGCCATGGTAAGGGAGAAGAGACTGATATGCAAGGTGCAGGCATTTATCTGGGGTAGCGAGTACGTGTAAGGACACCGTGGACCCCCGGCTGCTCTTACCCGAAAGAAAGAGTGTTGAGCATGTCCTGTGCTTATGCAGGTGTGCTGGGTCTGTTGCAATGGAGATCTGTGAACAGTGAGAGTAGGCTTCTTTGTGCACACAGTGTGGTACTCACGAAGAGGCAGACTGGCCATCTGTCATGGGGATAGTTGAGACAACTACAGGGCCTGACACCAGTAGGGCTGGCCTCGTTAGACTTTTCAACCCCAGAGCACGTTTCATCAGAGGAATCTTTTCATGACCCCAACATGAGGATGCATCAATCAGGCACACGGATCAGACATTTTCTGATGAGAAATCATAAAGGTGGCATATTATTATAGTAGCTGTCAGGGAAGGCACATTTAGAGCTCAAGAGCCCAACATGTGGCTCTCTTCAAGCCACTCTTCAAAGTGTATAGAATAAGAGACTTTGAGTGCTCAGCCACAGCAGCCAGAGGGAACATCTTCTTAAACCCTGCATCCCACCCCACCTGATCAAAGTCCCATGGGTCAGGAAACTTCTAGAAAGAGGGCCCAGGAAGGCTATCATGAAGGAAGGATGATTTGAAAGGTTGTCCCCTGGATATGACTTGGCCTTTGCCCACCTACATTGAGCTAGCACATCAAGCAAGGTGAGAATTCCAGCACAGAGGGGGAAGGGGCTAATTCCCTAGCCCAGCACCTATTGGCAGTTGATTGCTGCTGGGGGAAGGGAGAATCAGTTTTCTTTGGAATGTGGCCTTTGGAAGTTTGTCAGTGTCCAGTAGATGACCCCAAGTCTCTGAGCAGTTGGGGAGCATGAATGGCACTCAATGGAAAAATAAATGAAGTAAGCGAAGGAACCTTAAGTCAATCAGGAGCTCATGAAGTTGTGGGGGAGATGGGATGGCAAGGGTTTCTTTGAGACAAATGTTACTTTCAGCTCTTAAGGACTGTTACTAAGTCCTGCCCTCAGTGTTCCCTGGTGGGTCTCAAATGATCAGTTTGTCTAAGACCAGCATGTCACTGAACTCTCAGACTTCTAGAGTGTCATGGACACTACAACCTCAGCAAAAGTAGGCAGACTGAAAGGGATTGAAGCCCATAGCTCACTTCTCTATTTACAATGGCACACATATGAAGACACATGTCCATTCTCCACGGTGCCTCTTGCTTTTCAACTGTATCCTCCAGTGGGAATGAGACAGGAGCAGTTACAAGGGTAAAGGGTCTCCAGCCCGTTCCACTTTGGCCACTAAATTTGCAGTAGCTGTGTCAATTCCATAGTCTATTTACACTGTTTACTCCTTCTGTTGCAATGATATCAGGAGCCTGGAGGAAGGGAGTCACATTCAGCAGAGGAATGTCAGGGTCATAGTTCAGGCTGAGCACTAGCCCTAAGGTACTGAGGCTGTGTCTGCATCACTTGGGTGTTGAAGCTTCCTTATTGGATTGCTCTTATTCTGAAAATGTGGCTACCCCAAGACAGTCCAGCACTAACTCAAGGTGATCTCCTATGTGAGCGCCCTGGGTAAAATCCACTGGAACTAGGACCCTAAGTAACTCCACTTTAGTTGTCTGTGGGATGAATGCTACTCCACTCTCAAATTTGGTGTTTCAAAACGGTGACCTTTCATAGCTCTCATTAGTAATGCTAAGGCCATATTGCATTGGGGCAGACACCAATGTCAACATGACTGGCCCCTCTGTGGAAAGCATGGAGGGCACACAGTGACAGAGGAACAGAATCAGGTGAATGCACTGTGAAAGCAGAAACTGATTTTAGGAAGGAGCAATTTTGAGTTCAGGAGCAGAAAAGATGGCTGCTGGAATACAGGAGGTTGTCTATCTAGGGGCATTGGAGGAACCAAGGGCCAACGTCTTCCTCTTAGACTACCCAGCCCTAGAACAGTGACAGAACACATTTCTTGTGTTTTCCTCCATTAAGTCCACTTGTGAGCATTCATTTCAACACTATGATGGAGAAATGAGCACACACCAGTAAAAGAATATTTGGAAACATGTCTCAAGCTCTTGTGTACTTATTAGACAACACATTGTATTCCTAGGACACTATACTCAGATGTAATTGCCTTAGTGAAGCACAAACAGGCAGGAGCAGTCGAATGGATGTTATATCAAGTAATAATGCATCGCTGTTCTACAATTTCTGTTCTGTCAGCCCATAGCTTTGTTCTGGTTACCCTGTGTGTGTCTGTGTGTCTGTGTGTGCTTGCGCACATCCCATTTGTTGATTGACCTGCTCCAAATTCCATTCCAATTAGTCAGGGTGCCTGAGTTGTCTCACCAAAGCTCTTAGATGACCCTTAAACCCTGTCAGGAGAATAGTGACGAACTAGGACAAGGATTTCTGTGTTGAGTTGGTGGTAATGGTTGTGTAGACCTGGTGATGGATGGGAGGGGAGTCTTTCAAAAAGTCTGTGTTAGCCTGGAAGTCACTATGCAGCTAAAATTCTATCTGGCTGCCTCTGCTTCCTCAGATCTTGGATTATAGGCATTCCCCACCCAGCCATGTTGACAGCCTGTTAGGAAGGTCTCTAGCAAATGAGCAACTTCTGAGCTTCTGTGAGACCATCTTAATCTCTCCTAACAGAAGATATGGCAGTTGAGTGGAGTGGAGGGATGGAGGTATGAGTCCACGGGGCCTCTCTTCAGCTCCACTGCAGTAAATTATCCCCAATCTGCATTAACTGAGGGCTCAATTTTGGGTGGGAGGGGCTCTACAGCCCTATTGCAACAAATCTTCCCACATATCCCTTTGTAACATTTTCATTCACCCAGGGAGAGGTCACTGTGACTTAAACAAATCTCTCCCTGTGTGTCTCTGTCATTGGGCCTGGATCCCTGCCTCTACCTGTCCCAAATCCACCTCCAGTCTCTGTCTCCATTCCATAATCCTGCAGCCCTTCTTTTTTCCCTTCCTTACTTTACTCAAGCCTTCCCTGTGCCTGTGAATCCTCCTAAAACATCTTATGGGAGGAAAGCATTTTACCTTTCTCTTGGAGTCACTATTAAGAAATGAATTCTCCTTCACAAAGCCCTCCCCCTCCTTCCCAGAATGCCTGCTCTCCTAAAGGGAACACACACACACTGTCTACCACTTGGCTGGTGGAAGGCCAAAGATGCATAGCAGGAGAATGGCAAAGTGTGTGTCTTATATAAATATAGTATTCAGCTCTTGCTTGTGAACTTTGAGCAACATGGCTGCCACATAGCGGGGGGGGGGGGGGAACCTCATCCTCACTGTCCCATTTGTGACACCACAAACAGAATGAGCTCTAGGGATGATATGGGCACCTGGTAACACACTGGCCAGTGTTTCTGTGCCTCTCCAGAGAAGGTATGGCTTATAGGGCATGGTACAATATGTAGAGGGCCTGTTGAGTTACCAAGTGGGGTTTAAGTTGTCTTTTTGTTTCTAGAATTAAGGTAAAAGTCCTTGACAATCCCGTCCTCCTGACTCCCATTTGGAATATTTACTCTTAGGTCAGGGGCAAGCAAAGTTTCCTAGTGATCCTGCTGGGATTTATCACTGTCCTGGTACACTGAAGGGTCAGAAGGAAACTAATTAAGAGTTTGTAGAGTTGGTTTGTGTTTTCCAGAGAAATGTGCTCTGGCAGAGGAGCATGCACTGGAGCACACAGAACTTTGCCACATGGCAGAAAAAGGCACATGGGCCTACGAAGGCCCCTTGTTTCTATTTGCTCACCTACTAAAAGCAGGCTGACCAAGGCAACATAGGAAGGACACACTTCAGTGTCCATAGGAAAAGCAGTGGTCTCCCTGAAGTGTCCAGGGTCAGCCACAGGTCAAGAAACAGGGACTCCTTTACCCCTCTGGTTCCCTACATGTCCTCCTTCAAAACTAAGACCTTATGTGTTTCCTTCAGCCCACACAACAGCTTGTCTTTCTCTCAATAAAGGAATGCAGTTGATGGTGGAGCTAACAGACATAGCAACCACAGGAATAGGCATAGACCTTCACATCCCTGAAAACATTCCCTGGGACAACTGGGGACTAGAAATAGGTGTGAACTCTGGATGCTGTGGAGTCACTCTTGCACATTTTCCTGACCATGCTATGGCTGGGGGGGGGGGTATGTTTTTAAATGTCCTTATCTGTTTACTCCTGGTGGAAAGGATTTGATGTGTGTGTACTTGGCTCCTCAGCAGGGCCCAGGAGGCGGGGATGATGATGGAGGAAAGATGAAACAGGAATTGAAAAAGTTAATGATTGTTGAAGCTGATGACTCTTGAGCTTAATGGGTACATGGAGTGCACTGATTACATTGTAGCACACTTTCTGCTTTCGTGTGTTTGAAAATTTCCATAATAGACTATCAAAAAATTGAAAACACTCTAAAGCTTGGACTAGTGAGGGGCCAAATGGGTGTTGGGGTCCAGAATTCTGGACAGGAAAATAGCAAAACTGCCCCGACTTGGGAACAACACACGAACCACAGAAACATCCTGAGGACAGGTCTCTAGGCCTTCTGTTGATCATAGATGCCAGCAGATAGAGGAAGCCTCCCTCAGCACCAGAGAGCCACAAACAGGGAAGGAAGGGATTATCTTCCTAATCTTCAATTGAGAGCTTTTATTTAAATGGCCTCACCTGTTTGTAATTGCCTTTGATGAACAAACTAACTACATATATCATAATGTACATCTCTGAGAAAGGTAATTGGCTGTGCTGTACTTACACACACACACACACACACACACACACACACACACACACACACACACACATTTACAGACACCTGCAGGAAGAAAGGGCCAGGTGTCAGGAATCATCTTGTGAGTTTGGCAGAGAAGCCATCGAGATGCACATAGGTTTTTTTCAGTGTCAGAAGGAAGGTACCTTATTCTACAATGTCAGGCCCATTTTCAGAGCAGCAATAACGTACTAAAGGATCCTTGCACTCTGAAGGTCCTCCTGGCTGACAAATGCTCTGTCTCTGAAGACCCACTTCCTTCCCAGAAGTGATGGTGACAATCTCCCCAGAGTGCAGCATCGATTACTATACCTAGGGCTGAGATGAGGTACCACCTGAGTCAAGGTCCCCAAGTCTGTGTATGTGGGAGGCACACAGAAGCGCTTGGGTAGATATAGATATGTGTGTGGGTGCATGGTGCATGTCTGTGTGTGAATGCATGTGTAAAGTCCAATTTCAAGAAGCAGGGCTCTAAACCTTTCCTTCGAGGGGTGGGGGTGGGGGGCAGAGATAGAAGCAGATTCACTCCATATCAGCTACTTTGCAATACAAACTATTTACAACACTAGTCAAGAGAGTTGGACCGTCTTTGTTGATGTTTAATATATGTCTGTATGCACACTTCTGCCCACAAGGGAAGCACACTCTAGCCAAATGTGCACACATATATTATACCCACACACATATGTGCCTGTGGAGAGAGAAAGCAACAGATACATAGAAACATACCCATTCCCTTTTACTCACTGAACGCATGTTATAAGTGGCTATGGAGACCCACATGTGTTGGTTACGTGCCAGAGTCCCCCCACTCCCCTTTCTGTTCCTCAGTTGTAAAAGGCGGCACAGGAGTGAATTCCACCCAGCTGCAGAAACACTGAAAACAGTAGAGGTTGCTTACACACATGAGCACAAGTCTTTGCAACCGCTCTTGAAGTCCACAGCACCATGCCCACACAGGCATGGTAGATTCTGACACCAGAAGGAAAGGCCTCCAGTCTCCAGTCACTGGAATACTGTGAGGTGGTAGTGGAGTAAGCAGGTCAAGAGCATGTGACACAGGCTTGCACTCATCACCCAGGACACCTGCTCCTTCTAGCATCCAGCTCATGCACAGTGGGTCAACCCATCATTCACACACACTCCCAAAAGGAGGGTGGCCGGAGAAACACACATGGACGGGGCAACACAATCAGTTCTACTGAAGAATACTGGGAGGTAGAGACCAACTATCCTGATTTCCATGACCACCTTTCCCTGCTCCAGTGGAACACATCACACATAGAAGCAGCAAAAACATTGTGTCGTGTGTCATGCATAGGGGGATCTGGGTCAATAATCTCTCCCTATGAGACACCATAGTCCCACTGAAAACAGAGGCCTCTCATCTCTCATAGACTTGTCTCACTGAAGCAAACCCCAAGTTGTTTCTTTACAACAACTGGTCTGTGGAAACAAGCAAAGTTAGCCTTCTTGAGTCAGAAGATTCCAAAGAGAATATGTGGTCACAGGCCATGATTTGAATCTCTGCCAGCTATAGCTGTGTTTCTCAGAACACCCTGTACTTGCAATATGCATCATTTCAGTGGAGTCGCACCAGCACTGTCCACCTAGCTTAGGACATTCATCTTGGAAGGTGACACTTTCCATTCCTCTGCAGCCTTTAATGAACCCAGAAACCCAGGAAGCCAAGAATTGCTAGGCAAGGGCATGGGCACCCATCACCCCAACATGTGAAGAGAGAGGGAGGCTGTAGGATTGGGAGTTCAAGTGCAGCTTAGGACACAAAGAATTCCCCTTGCCTCAAAGAAAGAACAAAGAGAGAAGATTTTTACTTCTTTGACTTTAAGCAAGTGTGAATTTTTTCATCCATATGCACGCTGAAAGACAGGACCAATGTAAAACTGCATTTCTGTTCATTATCCTCTTTACAGAGCATAAAAAGATCTGATGGAGTAATTCGTGCCCACCTCATCCTCTGTGCACTGATGAAAAGGAATGTGATATGTTTAGCTGTGATTTGATATTTACACTGTGAAAGAACTCAGCTATCACTTGTTTTTCTCACAACATGCAGTCACCAGGTTAGTACTGGGAAATGGGACAAAGTGGTGGCATCCATTTTTGCAATTCATAGAAAAGATGTCTAAATATCAGCCTGCCCATTTGTGATGTTTTGTCCATGGGACAAGAGGAATGTCTCAGTAGTTTCAAAGTTCTCAAGGTCAGAAAGCATGGATGATGACAAGAAATCACACCTTTCTCAGCTGTTTTTCCTTAAACAGTCGAGGATCTCTGAAGAGGTCTCACAGAGCTTTGAACTATACCTCACTCACTCCAAGTTCTGTGTACAGTGCCAACAAATAGTCATGTGGCAAAATAACTCATGTCTTCACATCAGATAGCCTCAGACTTCAAGGAGGAAAATCCCCTCCCCAAAGCAGCCAAGTGGAACAGGAGTGTCTACATCCTTTTAAGAAGAGCATACATTCTATGCACCCCAACTTTTATTTTAAAAGTTTAAATTACCTAAAAGCTTCAAAAACCTATTTCCCCTAGAAAGGCTGATGTCACATACCATGATATACAATGTTTTGTTCTATGTACAGTTTTAAATAGTATGGGCATTTTATCCATAGCCAACAGATCATAATAATTGAGGCAAAGGCATAGCCTCAGCCACAGAAAGTTCTGGCATTTCTGGATACCTGGCTACCGATGTCCACTCATCTAAACTATGTTGCCATTTGAAGTAAAATCGTCTCCACACCCGTCCCCTTTATGGAGAGGACATCTAGTTTGATGTGGTCCCATTGTAGTGATTCAAGGAATCAGTCTAAAATAGCCTAGATAAGAGCGTTGTGCAAGTAAAAGTGAATGCCGAATGAGACTTCACTGTTTCTCTCTCTCTCTCTCTCTCTCTCTCTCTCTCTCTCTCTCTCTCTCTCTCTCTCTCTCACACACACACACACACACACACATACAGACACACTTACACTCACTCGGTGGGGGTTCAGGAGATTGGGATAGGCCCCCAAAGCAGCCTACTTTTCATATGAAGATTTCATATTTTCTATTATTCCACAAGTGTGATCATGTGGAATTTCAGTTGGAGCATTCAGATTGTTGACCACCATCAAGTTTTATTTGCTTGAACCATAGACATTATAGAATGGAACTGTCATTTTCCCAATGTACAGCTTTTGTATGAGACATTCACATGACTTGGATGCAGAGAACAATTCTTTTTGGGTAGTGGGCTTCCTGTGTCTCTGGGCTCCTTCTCCATCCTACCAAATCATGGTTTTTTGTTGCTGTTAACTCTGTATTTTGAGACTGACTTGTCATTTAGCCTCTTCTATGACCTATTCTGAGATCTACCACCTCAGGTCTTAGGTAAGTCCCACATCAATGAAGAGGATTGAATATTCTGGCAGGGACCTGACTCTGATTCCATCCCTCCCAACCTAGCAAGATGTAGACCTTCAGCAGAAAGTCTTTGCTTTAAGTAGACTCCTGGGGATGTTTTGTTAGCTTAGACATATAATCTTGGGAAGAGGTTGTATAACTATTTTCCCAGCAGCCCTGGTTACAATGCAAAAGGGGGTTGATCTGTCTTCTGAGAGAGTCCCCCTCTCCAGCCTTATGTGTTTGAGAAGGCTGACTAAAGGATACATCATTGTACCTAGGTATAAAGGAGGGGAAACCGTAGAGGAAGGCCAGAACCCTGGAAAAGCCCGAGTCTGGAGCATGAGTCTCCCAAGGTTTGGATTCCGGTTGATAATGCTGTTTCCAGAGTCTTAGTCAGGGCAGGCTGAGACTGCAATCTTTCCTTTGTGAAGCTGGCCCGAGGACACTGAGATAACTGAGAACAGGCCCCCGGTTGGGAGAGACTGAACACTGTTAGTTTCAATTGGAAAGATATTTTACAGATTCTGAACCAATGTAGCAAATACCTACATTTTCCTGATTCCAGTGTTTCCTTCTAAGATACTTGTTGAGCCCCTGTGTGTGGAAATACAATGGAGATGATCTGTGGGATCCGATCTGTAGGAAAGCTCTCTCTCGGGCTCTGAGCAGGCAAAGCACCCTGTTCCTGTTCCGTGGTTCTTTGCATATTCACTCATTGCCGTGTTTTTAAATGTGCTGACTGGTTTTGACCTGAACACCAAATACTAGGGTTACAAATGGTAAAGATGACAGGAAGAACGTATATGCTGTCGCTCTGTGTAAATATGTGAGGATTATTCTGTCTTTGACCGATGAACTAAGGCTCAAAGTGTTTATGTTTTTTTCCTGTAGAAGCAGCAAGTTGCTGGCTGGGCTGAGGTCTATTTCAGCCTGAATCATGTGCTTATTTTTTTTCCTCTCCCCCACTCTCAGGAATAATAACCTCTCCACTTTACTCTTGAGATCTGGATCTTAAAGGTTCCGGAAGAAATACTGTAGAATTTGCCATCTTGGTAAATTCCTAATCTCACCTTGGTTAGTTTTGTTGTTGTTGTTAGTATTTTTTTTTTCTGTAGAGACTGCCACAGCCAGGTGAAGCCTGAGCCTTTCCAAGATCTTTCTCTAAAATCTGTGGCTGTTGTTACCTCTGGTAGAATCCCTTTCAGGAAGGGGTTTTTCTGCCTAGGGGGACAGCGGTGCCATTCATCACTGCTGGAGGCCTGAATCCGGGGCTGGGGGCCCATACGTGGAGATGGGAGGGGCCAGGGGGCGGCCCCCTTGTGACCAGCCCTGAAGAGAGGTCAGAGAGAAGACTGGCAGAGGAGCGCCTGGACAGCAGCAGCAGCTGACTTTCTGGATCAAGCGCTTTGGGGAACCAGGTAACAACCCAAACCTTTTTACAAATCTGCGGGCCGGGGAAGCTGCTGGGGCTGGGGAAGGGAGCAGGCACTTTGGGGGTCGCGCACTGTGGATGGGGGTGGTCATGCGTGAAGGGAGTCTGAATTCTAGGGGAAACCCTAGGAAATGAGAGGACAGGAGCAAGAAATGGGGTGTGAGGGCACAGGCACGAAAGAGCAAGAGAGGGCGCTAGAGCGTGGCATACAGCAAGTGTGCTTAGGAGGCTGAAGCATAGGTAAGAAAGGAGCCAGGGGACACTTTCTTATACTGAGTCAGTTTTTCTAAAGATAACCTCCTTTCAGCCATATTTAACATACATTGTTGACTCAAGGGTTTTAAAGATGCAAGGAAAGAACATAGAGAAAGGTGCACCAAAACGAGGCTGCACAGAGCGCCGAAAAAGACAGAGGGTTATGCCTTTTATTGAGTTGCCATCCTTTTCACCCTAAAGCTCAGGCTAGTCCCCCTTTCCCCTCCCCCGTACCCGCAGTTCTGGCGGCCTTTGGAGCAGGTAGCCGCGGGCTCGGCACTCCACGCGAGCCCCGGTGCAGGGGCGGAGCTGCGGCCGCGCGCGGGGCTCGCGGAAGGGGGAGGGGCTGAGGCTAACGGCGCCGCGGCCATGACGCCGGGCTGGCCGTCCACACGAGTTCCTGTCTCCCTCCACCCACAGTCACAGCTCATTTCCAGACGCGTTTCTTCCCAGGCTTGGGAGTGAGCCGATGGCCCATGTTCGAGAAGCGTCCCGGTCCTCCCGCTCTGTCGCCAGTTGGAGTTCGGGAGGCGGTCGAGGAGCCTGTTTGGAGCAGGCGGCTGAGAAAGCAGCGAGCATGGAGCAGACGATGCGGGGTACACAGGGAGACGAGGAGATGAAGCCGGAGCCGTGGCCGGAGCCCAAGCCCACGACGGAGAACTTAACGAGGGGCAGTGGCAACGAGGAGAAGGTCCTCCCTTCCAGCCCGGCTGCATGTCACACCAGCTCCAGCTCGGTTTGCCCGCGCCGCAAGCCCCGCCCTCGGCCCCAGCCCAGGTCCCGCTCCAGGGGAGGGCGTGGGCTCAAAGCCCCACCCCCGCCTCCCGCCAAACCTCCGCCTCCCCCGCCAGCACCTCCACCTCCGTCCCAGCAGAGGTCGGTGGCCTGGCGCAATTCCAGGCGTAGACCTAGGCCTGGACCCAGACCCCAAACACGAAAAAGCTACTCTAGTGACCAAAGCAACTCTGGGGATCCAGATGTTGCAGAGAACAGGTTACTGGAGGTTGAGTCTGATAAGGGTCCCACAGGCTGTTCTCATGTCGAGAGCTTTAAAGTAGCTAAAAACTGGCGGAAGAACCTACGGATGATCTATCAGCGTTTCATTTGGAGTGGGACACCGGAGACTAGGAAACGTAAGGCGAAATCATGCATTTGTCATGTATGTAGTACCCATAAGAACAGACTCCACTCGTGTCTGTCCTGTGTATATTTTGGATGCTTTACTGAAAAACATATTCATATACATGCGGAAACGAAACAACACAATTTAGCAGTTGACCTCTACCACGGGGTTATATATTGCTTTATGTGTAAGGATTATGTATATGACAAAGATATAGAACAGATTGCCAAAGAAACAAAAGAGAAAATACTGGGACTATTACCGTCCACTGCATCTGACCTTTCTTATCAGCAGTGTATGACATTGGAGGCTGAAGAAAATCAATCAATCTGTGAGTCAAAAGAGCAGGAGACCACACTGGTAAAACCCAAGAAAAAGAGGAGGAAAAAGACAGTGTATTATACTGTAGGCCTCAGAGGATTAATCAATCTTGGCAACACTTGCTTTATGAATTGTATTGTCCAGGCTCTTACCCACATTCCACTACTGAAAGAGTTCTTCCTTTCTGACAAGCACAAGTGTAAAATGACAAGTCCCAGTTTGTGTTTGGTCTGTGAAATGTCTTCGCTTTTTCAAGCGATGTACTCGGGAAACCAAAGTCCCCATATTCCTTATAAATTACTGCACCTGATTTGGATTCATGCAGAGCATCTAGCTGGGTACAGACAACAGGATGCTCATGAGTTTCTTATTGCAATATTAGATGTGCTGCATAGACACAGCAGAGATGACAGTATCGAGCAGGAAGGTAACCCCAACTGTTGTAATTGCATCATAGACCAAATCTTTACAGGTGGCCTGCAGTCAGATTTGACCTGTCAAGTCTGCCATGGTGTCTCTACCACTATAGACCCATGCTGGGACATCAGTTTAGATTTGCCTGGCTCTTATACATCAGTGAGAGCTAGTAGTGCAGTGAGTAGGGATGGCCACAAACCAAGAAGCCCCTCACTTACAGATTGCCTACAGTGGTTTACAAGGCTAGAAGACCTGGGAAGCAGTGCCAAAATCAAATGCAGCCGATGCCAAAGCTACCAAGAATCTACCAAACAGCTCACAATGAAGAAACTACCAATTGTGGCCTGTTTTCATCTGAAGCGGTTTGAACATTTAGGCAAACAAAGACGCAAGATTAATACTTTTATCTCATTTCCTCTGGAGCTGGACATGACACCTTTTCTGGCCTCTACTAAAGAAAGCATAATGAAAGGCCAACCATTAACAGACTGTGTGCCAAGTGAGAATAAGTATTCTTTGTTTGCAGTGATTAACCACCACGGAACTTTGGAAAGTGGCCACTACACCAGCTTCATACGCCAACAAAAAGACCAGTGGTTTAGCTGTGATGATGCCGTTGTCACCAAGGCTACAATGGAAGAGTTACTCTACAGTGAAGGGTATTTACTGTTCTATCACAGGCAAGATATCGACAAAGAATGATCTTACCCAGAACGCTTTCCAGAAAAACAGAGTAAGGATCCTGAAGTGACACACAAGCCTACCTGGAATGGACAATTAAAATACCATTACAACAATGAGCGCCTCTTAAAGAAACACAAAAATCTACCTGGAGTGGACAATGACCATAACACCTATAAAAAAGTGACACTTTGGCATAAAGGAACTATTTTACCCTGTTCCATCGACCTATGGAAAGAAGACATCAAATTACCAGTGACCATCTAGCCTTAAGAGGTGGGGGGAGAGGATAAGAGGTTGAAAGGGTCACATAAATCAAGTGTCAAGGTGGAGGGAGGTGCAAATAATGTAAAATTCCTATGTGCTCTTTATTTCTTCTAAGATATTATGTTAAATGGGGGGTATCTTTTAGGAAAGGGGTTTTTAATTGATTGTAGTTGTGATTATAAGTGCACAAATAGTCTGAAAACACCAAATATTTTAAAAGAAAAACTTTAAAGCTTTAAAAGAAAAATGCTAACACTTTTGAAAGTTTTAAGAGAACATTTTAAATGTCAAATTTTTAAGTTAAATATTTTAGAAGAAATATTTTTAAATGTCTTTAATTTAAAATGATTCCAAATTGTTAGTATATGAGAGTATTTAGAAATTCTTACAATTTAAGATGAAATATGAAAATTTATAAGGGAGTTTTTGAAACACTTTAATCTTAAAATAGTAAAAGAAAACCTTTTAAAACCCAGGTTTAAAGTGAAAATATATAAGTTCTAAAAATTTAAAGCTTAAAATATATTCGTTGGAAAACCAAAATTTACAAAAGTATTGCTTATAATAGTGTTTTAAAATGTCAAAATATAGAATGAAATGAAACTTTAAGTTAAAATCAGATAAAATGGTTTTAAAGAAGAAAGTTTAGAACCATTCAAGGAAACAAAATTGGATTTAAAAAATTGTTAAAGAAAAGCAAATTTTAAAATATTAAGAGGAAACCTTATGTAAGTTGAACTACAGGGATTTCACTCTAAAAACAAACTTTTAAGTTTAAAAGGAATACTCAGAAAGAAATTGACAACTGAAAGAACATGTAAATAAGAACATACTTGACTTGAAAGTTGAAAATTTTATTTTGTACTTAAGTATATTGAAATATAGATGGATATAAAAGATATAAATGAAAGAGAGAGTAATGATAAAATGATTTGTGAACATATGTATTTTTTTAGTTTTATGTCAATGCAGAATTAACTATATTGGAAAAAGTAATAACATCACGATTTTTCCCATTTAGAACTCCATTATTCATATACATTATTAGCTTCTGAAAGGGGCTTTTAACAGTTTTGTGGCTTAGAGAATGTAGATCGTAACTGTGAAGCTCTGGCTGTTGATATTTCAGCCCCATGGTCAGACTGAGAAAGTGGCAGGGACCCTGTCTGAAAACTCCTACCCTATATGCTTTCAGTCTTTTGCCTCATGGGGGAACAAGATCTTTAGTTTCTACAGTAGAACTATGGCTTTGTGTTTTAACAGCCCTGCTAACTCCTTATCCTTCTTCATGCCCACCCCATCCTTATTCCTGATTTCCTGAGTCCCTCCCTCACTTACCTAGCCTTACCTAGATCAATATAAGCCCAGCCTGCAAGGATCCTTTCTTATACACCTGGTGACTTCATTACTTCAAGACCAGCTCAGAGATGACTTCTCTGGAGCCTTCCTTGGATCCCCTACGCAGGCGTAAATTAGATAGTTGTGCCCCCCCCATCTCTCCCGTTGTGCCTCCAAAGTACTTTGTCTATACCTCAATGAATAGTACTTATTCAACTGTGATTCTACTGTAGCATTGTGATTGTCTGCCTCTCTGCACCATGTCCTGAGAGCAGAGGGACAAGCCTTATTCACTTTTGTGTTAATAAATATTTGTTGAATGCAAAAGTGAGTTTCATTATTTTCTCTGTTTACCCTGTTAGGACTCATTCACCAAGCTCTCATTAAATGCCCAGTGCTGTAATACAATATGATGACGGTTATACCTTTCTCCAGAGAAAGTACGTGAAATGCTCCTTAGCTTTGGGGAAATAGCTTAACTAAGATTATATTCATTAGGGAACTAGTCAGGAATGTGGAGGGAGAACCGGGAATAATAGAGGGAAAAGCACACAGCCATGGAAGACTGGATGGACAGTGGGGACCAGCAGCTGCAGGAGAAGCTGAGCTCTCTGGTATGTATATGACAAGGGCCCCCCTGTCACAGTCTCCCTCAGCTTTCCATAGTGTCTGTAATTATACTATACCTAAGTCCCCAGTGAGGTAGTGTACTTCACCACTCCAATGCAGTGCTGTATATATAGATATCACAATCTGCGTCATGACCAGGCAGCAGAAAAGTGATGTCTGGTGGCGGTAGTTCATTTAGCACTTTTGTTTTGCCTCTGTTCTTTGTGGTCTAGATGAGGGTAAGAATCTCTTTGCCCTGTCTCTTCCTGTGCTCATCACTCAACATAGGTCATGTTAGCTTTGAGTCTTCCCACACCCCTCATACAGGAGTAAAGTTGTTTGGTTCCTAGCAGTTAGGAAGCAAAGTGATATAACATCCCTCTACACCTCACCTCCTAAAGGTTTCACAGCCTCCCAATGACTACAGACTAATGACCAATGACTTTAACATGCCTGTACTTTTGAGGGACTGTTAATCTCCAAACCCTAGCAACCTGTTAGCAGTTATTACCTTTATTACCTTAAGGTAATGTAACAACCAGCAAGAATCCTAATGTAATTTCCAGTTTGCAGATACTTGGCCTGTATCTTAGTCTGCGTATGCCTGAGCAATTTTAAAGCACAGTTTTAGAGGTTGGAAACTCCAAGAACAAGGTGTCATTAGAGTTGGTGTCTGGGTGAGAGCTATGCACGACAGTGTCTTGGTAACTTTTTCCAAATATGACAACATCCTGTTCTCAATTGGTGAACATGGCAAGAAAACCAATGAGGAGCTAGCAGGGGCCCATTCCGATTTTTTGTAAGAGCACTAATTCACACATGATGGCTGAGCATTTTGACTTATTCTTCACAGGGCCATGCTCTATAATACTGTTGAATTGATGATTAATTTTCAATATATGAGGTTTTGAAATTCAGACGACAGCAGTCCTCAAGCTATGCAGTGTTCGAATAAGTGTCTAGAAAGGCTATTGCAGATCATATGGTTCTAATGGCCACAACAGAAGTGGAAGGCTTGTTGGTTTCAAATGAGAAATTTTCAGTTCTGTGAACACAGACAAAGCTCTAGTTACAGAAGTGTTGGGAAGGAACCCCAAGCAATGTCATGATCTCTTGAACTGTCACTTGTTAATATTAGTTCGTTTTTTTTTCCCCAGGGCAGCAGTTCTCAACCTGTGGGTCACGGCCTCTTTAAAGGTTGAACAACCACAAGGGTCCCATATCAGGTGTCCTGCATATGAGATATTTACATTACAATTCACAACAGTAGAAAAACTTCAGTTCTGAAGTAGCAACAAAAATGTTATGGTTGGGGGTCAGCACAGCATGAGGAATTATATATGAAAGGGTCCCCGCTCTAGGAAGGTTGAGAAGCACTGCTCTAGTTAGTCTTCACCACAGTTTAGTTTTGGGGGGTTTTATTGTTTGTTTGTTTTTAATGAATGACAGGACAGAAGCCCCATACTTGGGGACTTGGGACTTGGACTTTTAAGCATGTGAGGCATTTAGAGTTTGGTTTGGAACTTGCATCAGGAAGTGAAGGATAACACATTCAAAGCTGCCAAAGATAAGTTAGACGGAGGAGTGGAGTCTCTGCTAGATGCCCACGGGGATTCTAGAGGGAGAGGCACTGAACTAACTGCCTTGCAATTGACTGTTGAGTGTGTGGGTGGCTGGCAAAGGGTTTTATGGAGGTCATTGGTGGCCCAGGAGGCACTTTGTCCTTTCTGCCCCTGAAATTACTCTCGGTATTGGGTTTTACTTTATTAGCAGAAAAAATTGAGAGATATAAGTCCCAGTGGTGTCACCGCAACTGAAAATTATCCAGTGCCTACCCATATATACTATGCGAGTCACTCAGATATTGATGATTCTTATGTTCACGTAACAGTAGAGCCCAGGGACATTGCAACATAAATGGGAAACAGATTCTGCACCCAGTGGAACCCATCCATAATAGCCTGGTCTAGACAACCTCCATGCATTCTGCCTAAAATTGGACCCCACTACTCTCCTCATTTCTTACTCTAAGCAGTGTTTGGCAGCACAGGGAAGTTTGCATAGAGCCACCCACAGAGAAGAAGGAGCATTACAAGAGACCTCTAAATCTCAAACACAAGGGAGTTCCTGAAGGGAGAGTGATGGGAATTCTAAAATAAATTCTGGAGGAAAGAAAATGTGCTTTTGGTTTTTTGTTTAATGTAAGAATATTTATTTCCTTAGCCACAGCTAATGAAAGCATCTTTCATTTCTGAGTTAGCAAATATAGAAGGAAATTATGACCTGACCATTGGCTAGTTGTGCAACCTGTAGCTTAGATTCTCGTCCTTCTGTGTCTAACTTACATTCTTCTAAAAAGAGATTTACTTTTATTATTTTATTTATTTTTATTATTTTAAGTATGCATGTGTGCATACCTGTGTGTGCATGCATTTGAGTATAGGTGGTGCAGAGGCCAGAAATAGCAGATCCCCCACACACACCACCGAGCTGTAGTTACAGGTGGTGGTGAACTGCCTGGCATGGGTACGGGGATTTGAATCCAGATCCTGTAGAAAAAGAGTACATCTAGATTGAGCCATCTCTCCAGCCTTACATCTTTCACACAAATTCAAGCAGGCATTCTATGGTTTTACAAGTATAGTCAGAACAATAGGAGTGCTAAGTGTTTGTCAATTCACCATAAGTTAGAGTTACCTAGGAAGAGAGAACCTCAGTTGAAAAAATACAAAGCCAGTAGGAGCATTTTCGTGATTAATATATGATGCAGGAGAACCCAGATGATTTTACACTGTGCACTTCCTGGGCAGGTGATCCTGGGGTATGCAAAAAAAGCAAACTGAGCAAGCCAGGGGGTACAAGATGGGAAATGACATTTATCTATGGTCTCTGCTTTTCTGCCTGTTTCTATGGTATGCCTGAAGTTCCTGCCCTGAATTCCCTAAGGTAGAGTGACCCTTGTGTTGTAAACAGACACAACGCACCTCCCCTATTTTTTTAGTATATCTTATTGCAGAAGTAGATACCATAAGAGGCCCCCCAGAGTCATTTATCAACCACATAAGGAAAACACAATTTACTATGCCGAAAAATGGAAATACAAAGCAAGTTAAAATACCTATCCATAAAGCAGATTGGGCATGCAACTTGATGAGAGGGCATCAAAAAAAAACCCAACAAAATAGAATAAAGATTAATGTCAGGTAATAAGTGAAGGAGCCATTGAAATCCATGACTAAACATGGAAGAAGGTGTGCTTTATACATTGCTTCAAAAATGATGGGAAACACATAAGTGAAAAAATATTAATCCTTAAGTGGGCCCATAATATATCACCAAAAGAAAAATGCCATATTTATATATCCATATAGGAAAAGAACAAGCAGGTACACTACACAAGATGTACAAATTACACAAACAGGTCTTGGGGATTACTGATTACACTAATTTCACTGAGGAAACTACTTAAAAATGGCCTCTTAAGTTGAAATGAATCCTGCCCAGAGCTAAGTTTTTATCTAACAATTCCTATGTAAATGACCTGCCCTGTCGAAACCTAACAGTGTTCAAACTCTCCCAACCAGGGGCCTGTTCTCAGTTATCTCAATGTCCTGAGGCCAGCTTCACAAAGGAAAGATTGCAGTCTCAGCCTGCCCTGACTAAGACTCTGGAAACAGCATTATCAACCAGAATCCAAACCTTGGGAGACTCATGCTCCAGACTCGGGCTTTTCCAGGGTTCTGGCCTTCCTCTAAGATTTATGATGTATCCTTTAGTCAGCCTTCTCAAACACATAAGGCTGGAGAGGGGGACTCTCTCAGAAGACAGATCAACCCCCTTTTGCATTGTAACCAGGGCTGCTGGGAAAATAGTTATACAACCTCTTCCCAAGATTATATGTCTAAGCTAACAAAACATCCCCAGGAGTCTACTTAAAGCAAAGACTTTCTGCTGAAGGTCTACATCTTGCTAGGTTGGGAGGGATGGAATCAGAGTCAGGTCCCTGCTAGAATATTCAATCCTCTTCATTGATGTGGGACTTACCTAAGGCATGAGGTGGTAGATCTCAGAATAGGTCATAGAAGAGGCTAAGTGACAAGTCAGTCTCAAAAAACAGAGTTAACAACAAGAACAAACTTAAAAAAATTGGTTCCATAGGGTGGAGAGGAAGCTCAAAGAGACACATTATCAGATTTCTTTATATCAATGCACAACAGATAATGTGGGCACGAATTACCCATTCAGATCTTTTTATGCTCTGTAAAGAGGATAATGAACAGAAATGTAGTTTTACATTGGTCCTGTCTTTCAGCGTGCATATGGATGAAAAAATTCACACTTGCTTAAAGTCAAAGAAGTAAAAATCTTCTCTCTTTGTTCTTTCTTTGAGGCAAGGAGAATTCTTTGTGTCCTAAGCTGCACTTGAACTCCCAATCCTACAGCCTCCCTCTCTCTTCACATGTTGGGGTGATGGGTGCCCATGCCCTTGCCTAGCAATTCTTGGCTTCCTGGGTTTCTGGGTTCATTAAAGGCTGCAGAGGAATGGAAAGTGTCACCTTCCAAGATGAATGTCCTAAGCTAGGTGGACAGTGCTGGTGCGACTCCACTGAAATGATGCATATTGCAAGTACAGGGTGTTCTGAGAAACACAGCTATAGCTGGCAGAGATTCAAATCATGGCCTGTGACCACATATTCTCTTTGGAATCTTCTGACTCAAGAAGGCCAACTTTGCTTGTTTCCACAGACCAGTTGTTGTAAAGAAACAACTTGGGGTTTGCTTCAGTGAGACAAGTCTATGAGAGATGAGAGGCCTCTGTTTTCAGTGGGACTATGGTGTCTCATAGGGAGAGATTATTGACCCAGATCCCCCTATGCATGACACACGACACAATGTTTTTGCTGCTTCTATGTGTGATGTGTTCCACTGGAGCAGGGAAAGGTGGTCATGGAAATCAGGATAGTTGGTCTCTACCTCCCAGTATTCTTCAGTAGAACTGATTGTGTTGCCCCGTCCATGTGTGTTTCTCCGGCCACCCTCCTTTTGGGAGTGTGTGTGAATGATGGGTTGACCCACTGTGCATGAGCTGGATGCTAGAAGGAGCAGGTGTCCTGGGTGATGAGTGCAAGCCTGTGTCACATGCTCTTGACCTGCTTACTCCACTACCACCTCACAGTATTCCAGTGACTGGAGACTGGAGGCCTTTCCTTCTGGTGTCAGAATCTACCATGCCTGTGTGGGCAGGGTGCTGTGGACTTCAAGAGCCGGTTGCAAAGACTTGTGCTCATGTGTGTAAGCAACCTCTACTGTTTTCAGTGTTTCTGCAGCTGGGTGGAATTCACTCCTGTGCCGCCTTTTACAACTGAGGAACAGAAAGGGGAGTGGGGGGACTCTGGCACGTAACCAACACATGTGGGTCTCCATAGCCACTTATAACATGCGTTCAGTGAGTAAAAGGGAATGGGTATGTTTCTATGTATCTGTTGCTTTCTCTCTCCACAGGCACATATGTGTGTGGGTATAATATATGTGTGCACATTTGGCTAGAGTGTGCTTCCCTTGTGGGCAGAAGTGTGCATACAGACATATATTAAACATCAACAAAGACGGTCCAACTCTCTTGACTAGTGTTGTAAATAGTTTGTATTGCAAAGTAGCTGATATGGAGTGAATCTGCTTCTACTCTGCCCCCCACCCCCACCCCTCGAAGGAAAGGTTTAGAGCCCTGCTTCTTGAAATTGGACTTTACACATGCATTCACACACAGACATGCACCATGCACCCACACACATATCTATATCTACCCAAGCGCTTCTGTGTGCCTCCCACATACACAGACTTGGGGACCTTGACTCAGGTGGTACCTCATCTCAGCCCTAGGTATACTAATCGATGCTGCACTCTGGAGAGATTGTCACCATCACTTCTGGGAAGAAAGTGGGTCTTCAGAGACAGAGCATTTGTCAGCCAGGAGGACCTTCAGAGTGCAAGGATCCTTTACTAAGTTATCGCTGCTCTGAAAATGGGCCTGACATTGTAGAATAAGGTACCTTTCTTCTGACACTGAAAAAACCTATGTGCATCTCGATGGCTTCTCTGCCAAACTCACAAGATGATTCCTGACACCTGGCCCTTTCTTCCTGCAGGTGTCTGTAAATGTTTGTGTGTGTGTGTGTGTGTGTGTGTGTGTGTGTGTGTGTGTGTGTGTGTGTGTGTGTGTGTGTGTGTGTAAGTACAGCACAGCCAATTGCCTTTCTCAGAGATGTACATTATGATATATGTAGTTAGTTTGTTCATCAAAGGCAATTACAAACAGGTGAGGCCATTTAAATAAAAGCTCTCAATTGAAGATTAGGAAGATAATCCCTTCCTTCCCTGTTTGTGGCTCTCTGGTGCTGAGGGAGGCTTCCTCTATCTGCTGGCATCTATGATCAACAGAAGGCCTAGAGACCTGTCCTCAGGATGTTTCTGTGGTTCGTGTGTTGTTCCCAAGTCGGGGCAGTTTTGCTATTTTCCTGTCCAGAATTCTGGACCCCAACACCCATTTGGCCCCTCACTAGTCCAAGCTTTAGAGTGTTTTCAATTTTTTGATAGTCTATTATGGAAATTTTCAAACACACGAAAGCAGAAAGTGTGCTACAATGTAATCAGTGCACTCCATGTACCCATTAAGCTCAAGAGTCATCAGCTTCAACAATCATTAACTTTTTCAATTCCTGTTTCATCTTTCCTCCATCATCATCCCCGCCTCCTGGGCCCTGCTGAGGAGCCAAGTACACACACATCAAATCCTTTCCACCAGGAGTAAACAGATAAGGACATTTAAAAACATACCCCCCCCCCCCCAGCCATAGCATGGTCAGGAAAATGTGCAAGAGTGACTCCACAGCATCCAGAGTTCACACCTATTTCTAGTCCCCAGTTGTCCCAGGGAATGTTTTCGGGGATGTGAAGGTCTATGCCTATTCCTGTGGTTGCTATGTCTGTTAGCTCCACCATCAACTGCATTCCTTTATTGAGAGAAAGACAAGCTGTTGTGTGGGCTGAAGGAAACACATAAGGTCTTAGTTTTGAAGGAGGACATGTAGGGAACCAGAGGGGTAAAGGAGTCCCTGTTTCTTGACCTGTGGCTGACCCTGGACACTTCAGGGAGACCACTGCTTTTCCTATGGACACTGAAGTGTGTCCTTCCTATGTTGCCTTGGTCAGCCTGCTTTTAGTAGGTGAGCAAATAGAAACAAGGGGCCTTCGTAGGCCCATGTGCCTTTTTCTGCCATGTGGCAAAGTTCTGTGTGCTCCAGTGCATGCTCCTCTGCCAGAGCACATTTCTCTGGAAAACACAAACCAACTCTACAAACTCTTAATTAGTTTCCTTCTGACCCTTCAGTGTACCAGGACAGTGATAAATCCCAGCAGGATCACTAGGAAACTTTGCTTGCCCCTGACCTAAGAGTAAATATTCCAAATGGGAGTCAGGAGGACGGGATTGTCAAGGACTTTTACCTTAATTCTAGAAACAAAAAGACAACTTAAACCCCACTTGGTAACTCAACAGGCCCTCTACATATTGTACCATGCCCTATAAGCCATACCTTCTCTGGAGAGGCACAGAAACACTGGCCAGTGTGTTACCAGGTGCCCATATCATCCCTAGAGCTCATTCTGTTTGTGGTGTCACAAATGGGACAGTGAGGATGAGGTCCCCCCCCCCCCCCCCGCTATGTGGCAGCCATGTTGCTCAAAGTTCACAAGCAAGAGCTGAATACTATATTTATATAAGACACACACTTTGCCATTCTCCTGCTATGCATCTTTGGCCTTCCACCAGCCAAGTGGTAGACAGTGTGTGTGTGTTCCCTTTAGGAGAGCAGGCATTCTGGGAAGGAGGGGGAGGGCTTTGTGAAGGAGAATTCATTTCTTAATAGTGACTCCAAGAGAAAGGTAAAATGCTTTCCTCCCATAAGATGTTTTAGGAGGATTCACAGGCACAGGGAAGGCTTGAGTAAAGTAAGGAAGGGAAAAAAGAAGGGCTGCAGGATTATGGAATAGAGACAGAGACTGGAGGTGGATTTGGGACAGGTAGACGCAGCCATCCAGGCCCAATGACAGAGACACACAGGGAGAGATTTGTTTAAGTCACAGTGACCTCTCCCTGGGTGAATGAAAATGTTACAAAGGGATATGTGGGAATATTGGTTGCAATAGGGCTGTAGAGCCCCTCCCACCCAAAATTGAGCCCTCAGTTAATGCAGATTTGGGATAATTTACTGCAGTGGAGCTGAAGAGAGGCCCCGTGGACTCATACCTCCATCCCTCCACTCCACTCAACTGCCATATCTTCTGTTAGGAGAGATTAAGATAGTCTCACAGAAGCTCAGAAGTTGCTCATTTGCTAGAGACCTTCCTAACAGGTTGTCAACATGGCTGGGTGGGGAATGCCTATAATCCAAGATCTGAGGAGGCAGAGGCAGCCAGATAGAATTTTAGCTGCATAGTGACTTCCAGGCTAACACAGACTTTTTGAAAGACTCCCCTCCCATCCATCACCAGGTCTACACAACCATTACCACCAACTCAACACAGAAATCCTTGTCCTAGTTCGTCACTATTCTCCTGACAGGGTTTAAGGGTCATCTAAGAGCTTTGGTGAGACAACTCAGGCGCCCTGACTAATTGGAATGGAATTTGGAGCAGGTCAACCTACAAATGGGATGTGCGCAAGCACACACAGACACATAGACACACACAGGGTAACCAGAACAAAGCTATGGGCTGACAGAACAGAAATTGTAGAACAGCGATGCATTATTACTTGATATAACATCCATTCGACTGCTCCTGCCTGTTTGTGCTTCACTAAGGCAATTACATCTGAGTATAGTGTCCTAGGAATACAATGTGTTGTCTAATAAGTACACAAGAGCTTGAGACATGTTTCCAAATATTCTTTTACTGGTGTGTGCTCATTTCTCCATCATAGTGTTGAAATGAATGCTCACAAGTGAACTTAATGGAGGAAAACACAAGAAATGTGTTCTGTCACTGTTCTAGGGCTGGGTAGTCTAAGAGGAAGACGTTGGCCCTTGGTTCCTCCAATGCCCCTAGATAGACAACCTCCTGTATTCCAGCAGCCATCTTTTCTGCTCCTGAACTCAAAATTGCTCCTTCCTAAAATCACTTTCTGCTTTCACAGTGCATTCACCTGATTCTGTTCCTCTGTCACTGTGTGCCCTCCATGCTTTCCACAGAGGGGCCAGTCATGTTGACATTGGTGTCTGCCCCAATGCAATATGGCCTTAGCATTACTAATGAGAGCTATGAAAGGTCACCGTTTTGAAACACCAAATTTGAGAGTGGAGTAGCATTCATCCCACAGACAACTAAAGTGGAGTTACTTAGGGTCCTAGTTCCAGTGGATTTTACCCAGGGCGCTCACATAGGAGATCACCTTGAGTTAGTGCTGAACTGTCTTGGGGTAGCCACATTTTCAGAATAAGAGCAATCCAATAAGGAAGCTTTAACACCCAAGTGATGCAGACACAGCCTCAGTACCTTAGGGCTAGTGCTCAGCCTGAACTATGACCCTGACATTCCTCTGCTGAATGTGACTCCCTTCCTCCAGGCTCCTGATATCATTGCAACAGAAGGAGTAAACAGTGTAAATAGACTATGGAATTGACACAGCTACTGCAAATTTAGTGGCCAAAGTGGAACGGGCTGGAGACCCTTTACCTTTGTAACTGCTCCTGTCTCATTCCCACTGGAGGATACAGTTGAAAAGCAAGAGGCACCGTGGAGAATGGACATGTGTCTTCATATGTGTGCCATTGTAAATAGAGAAGTGAGCTATGGGCTTCAATCCCTTTCAGTCTGCCTACTTTTGCTGAGGTTGTAGTGTCCATGACACTCTAGAAGTCTGAGAGTTCAGTGACATGCTGGTCTTAGACAAACTGATCATTTGAGACCCACCAGGGAACACTGAGGGCAGGACTTAGTAACAGTCCTTAAGAGCTGAAAGTAACATTTGTCTCAAAGAAACCCTTGCCATCCCATCTCCCCCACAACTTCATGAGCTCCTGATTGACTTAAGGTTCCTTCGCTTACTTCATTTATTTTTCCATTGAGTGCCATTCATGCTCCCCAACTGCTCAGAGACTTGGGGTCATCTACTGGACACTGACAAACTTCCAAAGGCCACATTCCAAAGAAAACTGATTCTCCCTTCCCCCAGCAGCAATCAACTGCCAATAGGTGCTGGGCTAGGGAATTAGCCCCTTCCCCCTCTGTGCTGGAATTCTCACCTTGCTTGATGTGCTAGCTCAATGTAGGTGGGCAAAGGCCAAGTCATGTCCAGGGGACAACCTTTCAAATCATCCTTCCTTCATGATAGCCTTCCTGGGCCCTCTTTCTAGAAGTTTCCTGACCCATGGGACTTTGATCAGGTGGGGTGGGATGCAGGGTTTAAGAAGATGTTCCCTCTGGCTGCTGTGGCTGAGCACTCAAAGTCTCTTATTCTATACACTTTGAAGAGTGGCTTGAAGAGAGCCACATGTTGGGCTCTTGAGCTCTAAATGTGCCTTCCCTGACAGCTACTATAATAATATGCCACCTTTATGATTTCTCATCAGAAAATGTCTGATCCGTGTGCCTGATTGATGCATCCTCATGTTGGGGTCATGAAAAGATTCCTCTGATGAAACGTGCTCTGGGGTTGAAAAGTCTAACGAGGCCAGCCCTACTGGTGTCAGGCCCTGTAGTTGTCTCAACTATCCCCATGACAGATGGCCAGTCTGCCTCTTCGTGAGTACCACACTGTGTGCACAAAGAAGCCTACTCTCACTGTTCACAGATCTCCATTGCAACAGACCCAGCACACCTGCATAAGCACAGGACATGCTCAACACTCTTTCTTTCGGGTAAGAGCAGCCGGGGGTCCACAGTGTCCTTACATGTACTCGCTACCCCAGATAAATGCATGCACCTTGCATATCAGTCTCTTCTCCCTTACCATGGCTGATCCAGGTCACTCTTTGAGCCTCATTGCACATTCCTTTGCCTCTACTATGGTTGGAATTCTGAGGCCTGTTTTCGGGAGGCAGGCCAGTTTCAAGCTGGTCACACAAGGAGCGTGGAGACTGCACAGGAGTGAGCAGTGAAGAGAAATATCTGAGAGACAGTCAGACAGGTCTCTGACCCCTGGAGCTGTGTGGTGTGGCACCAGGAGGTGGGGTCTCTGGTATCCTGGTGTGCTAGCAGGTTGAGTGTGCCAGCATCTCAGAGTATCTGCTCCTCAGGATCAGGACCTACATTGGCCCTCTCACATTTCTTCCTCTCAGAGATGGTGTGGAACAGAGGAGAGAGGAGAGGAAATGAGAGAGATAGAGGACAAGGAGGGCCATCCACAGATATGCCAGACGAAGAGCAAGAACTGGAAGAGAGGCAGACACAGACACAGAGGCTGACAACAACAGAGTGACAGGTCCCTGTGTCTGGCAGGAGCCAGGCCACACCTGCCAGACCTTGGGCCTCTTCACTATGTTCTAGGCCCAGGCAAAGGGAAACAGCCCAGTCTACATTTCCATTTCACTTCTGCTTCCTCCAAAATGTGATCATTTGTTATCCACAACTAAGTTCTTCTCAAGTGTCTGTGTGACTCCATGTGCACCTGTGTGTCATATGGGCCGGCAGTGTAGTGCGTTCTTCTCAGTGACTTGTGAGGAGAAAAGTAGCTGGAGGTGCAAACTAGCATCCCTTGGTGAGCATCATATTGCTCTGAGGTCCTTCCTGTCCTTGTAGAGCAGGCACTGCACACATGTGCTTACAATCTGGGCCTAAAAGGTACTTATGAAGTTTGCGGGCCCACTAGCTGCTGTTTTGCTGTTTTTCTGTGGTTGGTGTATAGGACACCTGGCAGTTTGATGTCGACTGTGCTCAGCATATCTGAGTATATGTGACCAAAAGTTTGAGGTTCTAAACACTCACCACCCTGGACACACACACACACACACACACACACACACACACACACACACACACACAGTACTTCAGAGTACACAGACGTGTGTGAAGTGGGTGTCTGTAGCCATGGGGACACTTGCATCCATTTTTCAGGAGCAGTTCATGAATTCAAGAATGACTGGAAAGACAAAGAGGATTATGATATTATGGAGGAAGGGATTTTGCTTCTCTGACTTTAGGGCCCAGTACATGCCCGTGAGCACTAGTCAGACAAAGATCTGTGGCTCTTCCCTTGTGGACTCAGAGAGACTGGAAAGGCAAGACAGGGAGAGGACGTGAGCCACTGGGAGTCAGGAGACAGGGTGCAGTGTAAGAAGCCAAGAGCAGCCATGCCAGGTGCAAAAGGGAAGCAGGTCCTACACCTGCGGCTGGCTCCCTGCCTTCTATCAGTGCCTTGGGCCCACAGTGAGAGGCCAGATACAGGTAATGGATAACAAGCAGATGGGCTGCAGCCCAAAAGTGGGGGAGTGTGCATGAGAAAACAGGTGCTGCCCCACAGCAGGAAGGATACAAGTCTGGAGGAAAGGGGGTCCCCTGAGAGGCTGAGAGGCTGGACTGTGTGTCACCTGCATCATGCCTCAGCCCGATGATGGGAAAGTAAGGACAGGGAATAAGTCCCTGTCTGTGGGGTGGAGACAGCAGCCAGCAGACTGGCTCCAGGGGTGAGCTCTGCAGATGTGCTGAGCATTTTGGTAATTATTTGGCTTATCTCGGGCCTTCCATTACAGTCCCTAGAGGCAAATAGCCCTTTCTTCCCCTGCAGAATCTATGAAGGCAATTTATTGTTTCAAAAGCTCAGCTGAAGAAATTAGTGCTGGAATGCCCCAGGTGAGGACAGATGGGTCATCTCTGATAACTGCCCTCCATCAACCAGGAAGTTTTCTCAGAAATATATGTTGGGTCAATATGAGAAAAACAAACCTGTGGTGTGCCCATGTGGTCTGTGTGTTTGCTTCGGGGTGTTTGTGTGATGAGTGTGTGTCTGAGAGTGTGTTGAGTGTGTGTATGTGACTGTGGTGTGTTGTGATGTTTGGGGTGTGTGTGTGTGTGTGTGTGTGTGTGTGTGTGTGTGTGTGTGTGTAGTGTGTAGGCTAACCCACATGAGTATATCAAGGGCATCAAGGGAAATGAGGAGGTTTCTGAGCCTCATGAACCATTCTCTGATGTTACAAAGTGTTCTAGAATGTCTCATATCAATGTTTTTTACGTGGGGCTCATCTGAGGTCATGCTAATGAGGCTGTGATATTTCAGGTAAGAACTGTGACTCCCTTGCAGTGAGGAAAAGACTGGATTGAGATACTGCATTTGTAATGAAGGCGCTGAGCAATCAGCCATCCTGATGGGGAACATTTTGGCTTTGGCAGATTTGATCCAGAGGTTCCCATTCAGTACACTGTGAAGAACAGATCCTTCCCCACAGTGTCTATTGGGACATTGCCTCTGGGTCTTGTCCTTCCTAAGTAGGATTCAAGCCCATGAAGTTCATCATCTCTATTAGAGGCTTTAGCAAGGCTATCTCAAGGCTTTCTCTGAGGGTTGTTGGATGGCACATACACAAGCATGCTCAGTGGCTTTGGTCACACGCTGAGACTCTGCCAGAAACAAGTGTAGGAATCTCTATCAGGGAGGCCAGCAATGCTAAAAGCATGGGCTGATACCTAGGAAGGGCCCCTATCCTTGATGGAATATGGGTAGGAGGCTGTTAAAGGATGTAAGCTGACATGGTAGGCGGGTGCACATGTTTGTGTGGTTACTATTTTAAATAGCAGTGTACAACCTTCCTGCATGAATGTTGAAACTGTCAGAACAATTATTAGCCTAGGCAACACGTGCTTTTGGGAGTAGGGCAGATTTCAAACCTCCGTGGTTTTCAGAGCTTCTACACCTTTGAAAAAGTTCACACGGTCGTGAACTTTTTTTAACACCCATGAGCTACAAAGGCATATCCAGCCAGGCCCTTCTTGATCTAGATTAAAGGCCAGTGAAGCTCAGTGCAGAGGCAAGTACCTCCTGCAGAATCCTGCTGCCTGGCACAATGTCTATCCAGGTCTGAGGGAGAGTGCACATTTAGGAAGGCCTGTGTCGTCAGGATAGAATCTTTATGATGGAAAAATCAAAAAGGGACCTGGGGGTCAGGATGTCTTAACCAGCTCTCTCTGTTCTAATAGTCCACACTTGCTCTGACTGTTTCTGCTGAAGTACTGTCTGCCATTGAATGGTGTGAGGAAAGGAATAACTTTTCCTTCACCACAGAGTGAGAAGGTGTTTCTCAGCCTTCCTACTACTCTAGGTCTTAATACAGTTCCTTAAGGTGTGGTGTCACCTACTAGAATACTATATATTTCTTCCTACTTCATCACTGGGGTTTTGATACTCTTATGAATCATTATGTGAATATCTGATGTGTAGTATATGTGATAAAAGACTTAACTGCTTGTGACCCAAGGGTAGAGGTTCACTGGTCTGAGGGTTGTTGAAGGGTTGTTGGTGTATTGCTCTCAACTAAAGAGGTGTTGCTCATGATTTGGGACATGTAAACTGAAAGAGCATGTGTTAGTTAATTTTAAGGATGTCTCCAGGATATCTGGGGCCTAGAAACCTTGGTTCCTAGCCTAGGCTGCTCTCTCAACATGCATACTTTCCTTCAACTGCCACCATCAAGATCCCGGAGCATCCAGGATCCAGGCACAGCAGCTACTCTTGCATGCCCAGCACCATACAGGACCATGCTAGCTCCTGCTAGTTCAGGAAACTTTTGTCCAGAGGCTCTGACAGGTCCTCCAGCATCTTAGGAGTCTTGCTCTCTGGAAACAGTGAGAGATAGGCTCTATCATAAGCTTTAAGGGGAAAACCAGGGCAAAGAGACACTAAATGTCCAAGTGACCTGAACAGGGCTTCTCATAGACCTTCACTCTCATTTACAGGTCCATGACATGGGCTAGTTCACAAGGAAGGTCTTTTTGTGTATTAGAAAAGATGATCAGATCTCTCTCTCTCTCTCTCTCTCTCTCTCTCTCTCTCACACACACACACACACACACACACACACACACACACACACACACACACACACACACACACACGTACACACACATACTTGTTCCCACCCAGAGAGTCTGATGAGCATAGTCCTCCCTTGTGTACCCAACATGGTCTAGCCTCACACACACCAGCCTATAGAAGCATGTTGTTTGTTGCTCTGTCCATTGATGGGTCTGAATCCCTGAAACAGGGCTGTCCAACGTCTATTTCATGGCAGGCCTTTCTCATATGGGGGGCTCACTTTCTACTCTGGAGATTGTTCCTTGGGTCCTGTCAGGTGGGACTGCTCCTTGACGTAGGTTGGTTTGGAGTGGGAAGGCAACAACCCCACAGGAATGAGTATGCATTAAAATCCCTAAGGAGAAACAGCATCCTGTGTGGGACAGCTGGGTCAGGTAAAGTGGGCTTTTGGTTCAAATGGCAGTGTGAGGACAGTACTGCCTGTCGTTCTGTGGTGTCTCTCTGAGTGGTAATCAGTCAGAGGCAGGGATTGACACAAGGAATCAAGGTCCCTGAGAGTCTGTGCTTCTCAAGATCAGGTGCACAACAGTGCCAACACACGGCAGGTGTGGTGCTGTCCAGGAAAGTGGAGTGGGTGCCAGGCTTAGAGGCTCTGGCTCCTGGACATCACTGCAAGCAATGGACCTCAGAAACGTGGGATTCCAAACTGACAGTCCAAGAGCTCACAGGTTTGGAATGCTGCTTCTTGATTTTGCTGAAGGTCTGAGATTATGCTTACATAAATACCTGGACAGACAGAACTTTGGACTCGGTCCCTCAGTCACCTGTACTCTCTGTTTTCTCTTGCCAGTCCACACTTCCCCTTGGGAGCAGCTCTGTCCCTTGTACAATGGGTATTTTGATTCCACCCAAATGGGTCCTTTGAAGCAGTAGACATCAGTTGAGTCTGTAAAGTATGCTTGACAATTATGTGAATGCTGGATGCCTAACAGACCTCCAGAGTTTCCAGAACCTGCTAATCGGCAACCCTTGATTTATACTCCAGCGGTGCCATCCTACCTACTGCTTCCCGTTTCTCTGTGCCGCCTCTGTGCCAAGCATTTCTCTCCCTCCACATTGCCTCCAGCACAGGCATCTTTAGCCCTGATGTCAGTCTACTGTGTCCATTTTCCCTATCCCCACCACAGCAATAGTGCTTATAGCATGCTTATGTACTCATCGTGTCCCCTGCTTCCATTGTCTCTTAAACCTCTCCAGATCAGCTGTGCCATCCAATCCTGCAATGAAGTTATGAAGTTGTTCTTATAAATTTTCCCAGGGATTTCTGCATTACTAGATACAATGGCTAGTTTTCTGCCACCCCCCCCCCAACCGTCTTTGACTTTCCAAGTAAGGTGGATAGTGAGGTCCTCTAGACAGTTTCCTTATATGGTTCGAAGGGGATTCTTGGTTTTATGTCTCCATCCCTTATGTTCCCTACTTCAGATCCTAAACAACTGAGGTTTCTTCTTGATGCTATCACGCACAGGATACTGTTAATTTTCTCCTGCTCATCTCTGTGTACAGCCACCTGCAACCCCCAGATTAGCTCAGGCAAAGTTGTGGCTCTGGAGCTACCTGTATATTTACAGCATAGACCATTCGTGCTGTCTAGTTGTGTGTAACTTGACACACGTTATTGTCATCTGAGAAGAGGGAACTGCAACTGGGAAAATGCCTCCAGAAGATCAGAATAAAGGGAAGCCTGTAGGCCATTTTCCAATTAGCAATTGACATGTGAGGGCCCATTCCTGATCTGGTTGTGTAAGAAAGCTGCTGAGCAAGCCTTGGGGAGCAAGCCATTGAGCAGAACCCTCCCAGGCCTCTGCATCAGTTCATTTCTCCCTCCAGTTTGGGGCCCTGTGTGTGTTCCTCTCCTGTCATTCTCCAGTGAGGGACTACTATGTCAACCCATTTTCTTCCACAGGAACCTGCGTTTTATCATATCATTGAGAAACCTGACAGGAACAGCGTTCCTAAAAATTCCAGACTTACTTTTGCAAGTACTTGCTCAGTTCACAAGGGTACCAGAGACATCTGTGTCCCACATGCTAGGTCTTCCTTTTCTGTTCACCTCTCCTATTGTAACACCCATCCTCCACACAGCACTCCCTATAATTGGCCATACTGACCCCACATTAGTAAGTCCAGGGAGAGAGAAAGTTCAGTAGTGGGTGGAATGGCCTGAGCTCAGGCTCACTCCTCCCTGTCATGGCACATCCAGTCCCCCAGGAAATCTGTGGAGGTAGTTCTTGTAATGCAGAGAGAGCCTTTGCTGTTCCCACCATACCGTGTGGGTTGTGCCCAGGAAGGTCTCAGTGCCCATCTGTGGCCCGGCGATCTGCCAGTTCTCTTTCTCTCAGTTCCCTTGCCCGCATTTGCTCTGTGTTGATGACATTGAGTTATGAGTTTTCCTCCTCCACAACATGCCCGGTCACACTGCACAACAAACCCTGTGCCTTCCCTTCCCACCCTCTCATTTTACCTGCAAACTAGAGATAGTTTCCTCCACATGTCCTGCTTGCTTCAGCAGAAGCCAGGGGCTCATTCCTGCCTCTGAGTTTGCCTCCTCTGATTTCGCCTTCAGTCTGTGTACCTCACACATGCCGTCCTTTCTGCCCTCAACTAAGTATGGTACTTGCTCTCTGACATTAAACGTTTTAGAACAGTACTTATTTTACTCATTGCTAGGTAAAACCTCTCCTGCTCTTCCTGTCTCTCCCACACTGTCAAACCTCCTGGAAGTCTACCTGGCCTTTCCTAAACCATTGATTTAAACCCTCAGGCCCTTTACCAGCAAGGGCCTGTACAAGCCAGGTTGTTTTGAAGGACTGACAAGTAGAGAAGGATACTGGAGCCTTCTTGATAACATCTGGAGGGGGCGTGTTGCACCTCTGCCAATTCTGTCTCTCACATCTAAAAGAACAGAAGGGAGGCTGCACTGACTCCATTTTCTGATCCTTGTAGTTGGGTTCCAGCTTGGTCTTCTCTGCTCTGGCCTCAGGCTTCAAGGCTTTTGACAATGGAGGATTCATGTGAGGCTGAGTGGAGCCCTGGTGTCCTGTGGAGGCAGTTTGTCCTGATATCACTGGGATGCCAACTTTAGCCTTGACTGGGGCTGTTTGCCCCTGGAAGCTTGTCATGGGCACCTCTTGGCATCCCTGAGGACTGTTTAGTGATCTGTGTTTCTGCTGCTGTCCACCTGCCCTCGTGGGCCCCTACCCCACAAATAGGGGCACACACCTTATAGACAATGCATACAAAAAGCCCAAGGTGCCTGGCGTGATTTAGGAGTCAGTAAAGGCCAACTTGATATTCTTGCTAGCCTTGGAAATTCCCCACCCCCTCCCTTTGTGCCTGTCTGTCTCCCTCCTCCTCCCCTTAACAGGACATTGTTCAGTAATCCAAGGGAGTGTTTCTGGACCCACAGGCTCACTCCCTGTCCTTCAATCTTGCAAATTGAAATTGTAGCTTTCCCACTGATTTCTTGGAAATGCTGCAGGGGTGTGACCAGTTTTGTCTGCAGGTTTACTGAAGCAAGCAAGGCCTCATAGTTTTCTGTCTCATCTCCACGGATTGCCCCGCTGAAAGTATTTGTGTGCCTCTTTCAGTGAGCATGCTCTTCTGCCCCCCTCCTCCATGAGCCCCTTTCCTGGCTCTCCCCTAGCCCTGTCGCTGATCTCACAGCCACTGGGAACCTTGCTGATGCCCCAGGTTTTACTCTCCTGAAGGAAGGACCACTGGGAACCTTGCTGTCACCCAGGCTTTACGGTCCTGCAGGGCCACTGGGGACCTTGCTGTCCTCCAAGTTTTACTCTCCCAAAGGGCCACTGGTGTTACAATATAGTTTCCTGGCCCTGGGTGCCCAGAGGTCCCAGACCCACAGACCTGAAGTCAGTCTTAGACTGCTTAGCTATCCACTGCTCAGGCCCCCCAAATGACTCAGATGATTATATTAAGTTCATGCTGTTCGGCCTATGGCTCAGGCACATTGCTAGCCAGCTCTTACATCTTAACTCAATCCATTCTCATTAACCTGTCTGCCACGTGGCTCGTGGCTCACCTGTGTTTCTTAGATGTTTCTTCTTGGGCGGCTGGCTAGATCTGTCTCTGACTCTGCTCTCCTCCTAACTATTCTAATTCCCCACCTACTTCTTCTATGGTGCCTGCTATGGCCAAAACAGTCCTTTATTTAAAGATTGATATGCACAGCATACAGAAAGACATTCCCACATCACACTGGGAACCTTGCTGTCCCACAGGTTTTGCTGCTCTCCTGAAGGAAGGGCAACTGGGGACCTTGCTGTTCCCCAGGTTTTGCTCTCCTAAAGGGCCACTGGGAACCTTGCTGTCTCCCAGATTTTGCTCTCCCGAAGAAAGGGTCGCTGGCAACCTTGCTATCTCTCCAGGTTTTACTCTCCTGAAGGAAGTACCAGTGGGGACCTTGCTGCCCTTGGCTTTTCTCTTCTGAAGGAAGGGTCAGTGTGGTGAGAGTATGCAACCTGCAGGGGGACTAGCCTAGCCCCTTGACATTTCCACCTGGGCAAAGCAGGTCACCCAAGCATGGGTTTTCCATTCATGCAGAGCAGGGCCTCCTGCTGCAGCTTCTGGAATTCTAGCAGTGACCTCTTGAGTAGTGCATCAGAGGCTTATTCCAGTTCTTTCTCCCCATGGAAGGATTCTCCTGCCCTGGAGTCTTCATGATGCTTCTTAGCCTGTCCACACAATGACCACATTAGGCATTTGGATCTATGTGCCCAAGGACACCATCTCAGACTCAGGCAGGCTTTAGAAGGACATAAATCACATCTAGCCCTGAGATAGCTGGCACATCTGTAAAACTGGTTTATTGATCAGCATGGCCTGGCCAAGGAAAGGAAACTCGGCAGTGTGGAGAATACATCTAGCACCATGTCTCAGGCCTGCTACCTCAGTGCCTCTGACCCAGAAGGCCTCTTGCTGACCTCCCTTGGATTCCCAGGCTGTCTACCTCTTGAGGTAGTTTGACAATCATGTACCTTTGGGGACAAGTGACAAGCCTTTGGATTGTTGGTTCCAGACTTCCCCTGCACTTCCTGAGTCATATAGGATGCTTATCACATGTGTTGGGAGCTCCTGAGGTTTGCTTCATGGGGTCTGTTTCTGGTTGAAGCCTTCTTAGCCTGCAGATTCCTGCCTGCGGGTTTGGGCTTTCAGAAAATCAGTTGCCACCCTGCCCTGCACCCAGTAACTGGGCCTTGTACTCAGCTAGCAACCAGCTTTAATTGCAGTGGAGGAGGGCAAAGAGTATCTTGGTCTATGTGGTTTTTGTGGCATGCCTGGGTCAGGCACCTCTTCTTCATGCTCCCTAGAAGGAGACTCTGTCTGTTTCCTTAGTCCTTTACTTGTGGTAAATGTGGGCAGCTCTAGAGCTGGAGGGTTGTTCTCTTACATGTTCTCTGCCAGGAAGCTAAGAAGAGTGGGGAGGAGGCTTCTATATCTCCACACCTGCATTTCCCACATTACCTCAAGGGGAAAGCGAAATCCCAACATTGCCTTGACCCCGTAAACAGACACATACACACATTGAGACAGACAAACACACTGAGCATTTTGAGCACTGTGAAATAGCACCTGAGAAACTTGTGTTCTTGCTCTGAAGTTACAGGCTGAATCTTCTCTCGGGCTCCTTCCACATGCTGAAGGCCATTGTTTCAGAGCCTTTCTTCCCAGTGCCCCAGGGTCATCATGGGTACTGATGATTATCACTGCCTACTGTAAGTTGTGATGGTCAGCCTGTGAGTCACTGGCTCCCCCCCTCTTCTTTTTCTTGCTCTCACTTCCCCCTAACAGCCCCTGAGTAGTTCAATGAGGGATTTATTATTCCCCAAGTTCCCATGTTGCCTTCAGTGACTCCAGATTTAATCCTGCACTCCAGTGTTATCTTGAGAACTCAGATACCTTAGTCCCAAGAATTTTCAGATTTTTCCTTCTTTATACCTGTGGATCCCCACATATGGCTATTTTTTCCTGCTATCCCTCTCTCAAGATAATTCTCATCTGTTTTCTCTTTTTATACTTTAGTGTGTTTTCAAATCTTTGCCAATGTCTTTTTCCTCAAGGTGAGTTAAAATTCCAATCAAACACCCTATACCTAATACTATATTATGATGTCCATTCCTATTGTCTTCTACATTCTCCCATTGTTACTTAGTTTTTCAGGCATCCTATCATAACCTCTTTCCCTTCCTAACTCCCCCAGGTGACGTCATCTTCTTGTCTACCTTTTCCTTACTTCTCTGTCTCATTCTTTACACTTAGTTCATTTCCACTATTTCCCCTTCCACGCAGTCTATAAGTTTCTTGGAAACTAAGTGCTGTATGGCAAGGATGTCCCTAGAAACTAAATTTGATCCTGAGCAGATGAACAATAAATGAAGAAAACATACTATTTACTATGCTTTTATTTTGCTATATGCACAGTGAGCATATCCACAAAATTGTTTCTTTACAGGACATCAGACACAAAGGTAAGACAGAACGAGTGTTATTTTCCCTCTGTCACATGGTACTGGTTATTCCAAACTTTCAAAGAACAGCCCATTTCTGTGGTACAAATCCTGTACATCCCACATGACAGAAGGCCTTCATTTAATACGGTTAGGAGAGCTGCTGTTGCAAATGTCAGTGACAGGAAAAATAACACAAACACCTCAATTATATATTTAGACATATTGTGATTCTTAATCAACACTGTTATAAAATGAATACAAGATTACAATATCTAAAGCAAACACTATTTCGCAGTTTAACAATTAGGACTGATCACAAACACCGAATACAGTGCCCTCCCCACCCTCCACATCATTTTGATTTCAGGAACCCTGCCTATCTACTTCACGGAGTACTTTGGATTCTCTTTTCCACTCCTATGGGTCTGTCTGGGACCTCTCTATGGAGTGGAATAGCCTCTAGCACCTGAATTGAGTATAGCCTCAACCTCTGCATCATCATCCGAATCCCAGTCATAGTTACATGGCCAGTCTTTGGAGCATCGATTCCGAACTCTTGCCACAAAATGCATGACTTTCAGCTTGCTGGATTCCACGTGTGCTCGAGGGCCCCAGAAAAACTCGTACTCCACCGGACTGCTGCGGGGCACAGGCTTATACAGCAGATACCCTCTGCGAACAAACTCTTCTGTAACGACCTTCTTCGGATCTCCAAAGATGCTGTGCTGCCTCCCAGGCTGCATTCCTAACTTCCCCAGCACTTTCCACACCAGGGCCTCCTTTGCGCTGTTGCCCATGATGAAGATGAGGGCTAATATGGACATTAGGAGACTTTTCTTGGTGCCCTGAAAATTGCTCCTGGTAACAGGCTTTTGCACTAGGGCAGTGCTCGAAGAAGCTTCTTGATGGGTGGTGGTGGCCTTCTCCGGAGTGTTTGTGTCTTCCTCGGGGCTGCTCAGGTTGTCTTCGGGTGTGCTCGTGACCACAGAAGCCGCCATCGGGTTCTTAGAGGCCTCTGAGGCCTGGATCTTGCGATTGTTGCGATTCTCTTCGGCTGCCTTTGCATTCCTGCGGCGCCGACTCTTCCGTCCCCTAGGCATGGCTCCTGCCAAGCGCTCAAAGCCTGCAGCAGTTCTGGAGAAGGCTATTTGCAGCGACGGAGTAAAGTGGCAATCTTACTCTGAAAGAGCCACCTAACCGCAAACGCTGGCGGAGTCTTTGTAGCAAGGAACCGATCACTTTCCACCACACAGCCCTTTGCCTGGCTAGCGGACTTGCGCAAGCAGTCGCGGCCCGCACTCGCCGCAGCGCCAAGCCAAGCGCGCGAGAAACCGGGAGCAGCATTGGCCCCGCCCCTTCTGACACGCACACTCCCCACACCCAAGAGGAAGAAGGAAGCTCCCGCACAGGAACTTCCGCTAGCCAAAAGGAAAAGGAGAGGGCCGCATTTTGAGTCCCACAAGAGTAGATAAGAAAGCTAAGGGTTGGCGGGGTTTTGTTCTGTGAGCAGGAGAGAAGAATCTGCGTATTCTTTAGGCAGGTGCACACGTTATCCTATTGGTTCCCAGGCTTTGGCAAGCAGTAGGCCCTTCCATTCTCACCAAAGGCGGGCTGAGGGCTGGGGGAGGGGCGCGGCGGAGCAGAGTCTTGCAAGGGGTCAGCTGACCCCAGCCCTCCTTGGCTGCCTTGGCTTACGCAGCACATTCATTCTCCCGCCCGGTTTGCAGAAGGCGTTTATGTGTGCCTAATTAATTCGCGGGCCCACGAGGGACCTGAATAATAGACTTAATGACCAAAGCGGTGGGTGAGGGGAGGAGATGGAAGCGCCAAGGCAGTTAGCAGTGCTCAAGAGGCGCAGAGCCTTGCAGTGCTACGTGTTGGCCTGGGCAATTAAGAGGGGCAGTGAGAGGATCAGACTTAGATGTGCGCAGCCTCACAGAGGGCCAGAATACTTCCTGGCAGGCCACAGAGGAAGCAATTAGAATAAGAAGCAGCTGGATGAAAGTGAGCTTTAAGGCTGTTGCCATGGGGACTGAGAGACAGAAAGGCATTTGCAGGGAGACCACTGGCAGGCTTCAGACAATGGATGGGGATGGGGAGCAGAGGGATGGCTCTGTGCATTCGGATCTTAGGTTGCTAGGCCAGCCAGCCAGCCTACCTGCTTTGTCCTGTTTCCCCCGGTGCACGCTCTGACCTTTGTCCACTCCTTCTTTTTGCTCAGATTCCTCTGCCTGAAATGCCTTCCCTCCATTCTGCACTGTCCAACTTCCACCTGCTTGTTCACAGGCATCTTCCTCCTTGGAGTTTATTTTGGCCTGCCTCAAAGAGTAATGAGTCAGTCCTTACTCCCCCAGGGGAGGCCCCATAGCTAGGCATTCTGCTTTTCTTGTGTCATTTGAAGCGTGAACTTGCTCAGAACCTGGCTCACCCACCCCCACCCCCTTAAAGTGGATGTAACTCAAGTACTGGCTTCAGAGAGTTGTGTGAATGCAATGAAAAGCCTTTACTGCATAGTAAGCACAGGCTTTGCCTCTAAGTGGGTTTCAAGCAGCAGCAGGTGAGATTGGTATTTAATAAATGCATGTTGAAGGGATATGTGATGCAGAACAATTACATGTGTTTTTTAGACGTGTTTTAATTCGTGAGTGCATGCCATGTGTGCTGTACATGAGGGGCTAGCCGAGGGCCTGGGATCCTCTGGAATTGAGTTATGGGTGGTCTCCATCTGCCCGATATATATAGGTGCTGGCAACCTAACTTGGTTCCTCTGGAAGAGCAGCAAGTGCTCCTGACTCTTGAGACTTTTCTCCAGCCCTCACGTGGATCTTATTTTTCAAAGACAAATGGATATTGTATTTGTTTGGCTAGAGGAGATGAAATGTGTGCTTGACAGTCTGACTGTAATCCTCCTGGGGAATTGGCCCTGTGGGGCTCATAGACTGACATCTCCCCGCTTTTTTGTGGAGTTTGTGGAACTGGATATGGCTTTGTCTAGTGAATGAACTCTGCGGGTGGGGCTGTGTCACTGGTGACAGCATTGGCAGCAGAACTTCAGTCAGGGAGGCCCAGACTCCTGTGTGTGTGTGTGTGTGTGTGTGTGTGTGTGTGTGTGTGTGTGTGTGTTCACTGAACTCATGGATTTGGGGCAAGTTTGTATCATTTCCAAGCCCTTGATAAGTTTATTGATTAACCCAGTCCTCTGAGTTGTTCTGTACAGAAAAAGCTTACTTCTCTGGCATTGTCTTTCCAGCTTGCTGTCAGTCTCTATGGAAGTTACCACTTCATACTAGTCATTTTCCAATTTTTTCTTTTAATTTTTGTAATAATGTAATTACATTTCCCCTTTCCTTTTCCTCCCTCAAAACTGTCCCATGTGTCCTTCCAATTCAGGCATCCTTTTCACTAGTTTTTATTGCATGCATATATGTGTATTCATAATAGATATATATTCCGAAGTTTAGCCTGCTCTATAATGCTATGTATATTTTCAGGCTGTTTGACACTAGACAACCAATTGCTGTGTTCTTCCCTGTGGAATACTCTTTCTTCTAATCCCAGCTTTTCTTAGTTGCCTGTAGTTCTTTGTGTAGGGTTGAGACTTCCTGGATTTTTCCAAGTTCAGTTTACCATGTTCATTGGTGCCATCCTTGTTTAGTGTCTGGGCTGTCATGTTGGTGAGACTTTGTGTGTAGCTTCTGGTATTACTGGGAGGCACATCTCACAGCAAAGTCCCTTATCCTTTGACTCTTACAATCTTTGTGCCCCCATATTCTCTTACGTTCCCTGAGCTATTACAGAAGGTCCCCTTGACTTAGAATTTATTATATATTTATTTATTGATTACCATATTTGTGATTCTGTATATATATATTGAAAATTTGAGGAACTTCTTTCAAATTTTGACAATATGTATGAGAATGTAACTTCCAAAGTTCACTTTCTTCTGGAGTTTCCTTTTATAAGCAAAGTGCACCAATACTTCCTATTTGGTAAGGCCACACCAGTGGATGGAGGAGAGGGTACCGTTTCCCCTTGTCTTTACCTAAATGAACTATTGTTTTACGACACAAGGACAATGCAACTCTGCATAACATGATAGATAGAGCAGATAAACAACATGCAACCTAGGGCCTCAACTCCTAGTTTTCCCAGAGAAGGAAGTGGGAACAGGGCTTCGGCTCTAGGCTTTTTCTGCTAAGCCACAAAAACTGATTCACATAATGCTTCTTAGTTATTTATCTAGAGGAAAGTAATCACATACAGGTTTTAAAGAGATGGGCTCCAAAGGGAGATTTCTTGGGCTTAGTTCCAGATTCTGCCACATATGAGATTAAAATCCTTGGAACATTGCTGAACCACTGCTGTCTATGAAATGATCGAGACTATACTTGTCAGGTAATTTCCATTGGGAAGGATTAAATTAGTTATTATAAAGTAGTCCAGAATTAAATATTAGTGACAACAATAGCTCTGGATAAGAAATTTTATTATGCAAGAGCTATAGTTATATAACATCTTATTATGTATTAGGCATTGATTCAAACTCATTGGAGTTTTGAGAGTGAATTTACAGTCTATTAGTGAAAACAGTTTAAAAGCTTAGCGTTTAAAAAAAGCTTAGTGTAAAGGATGCTGGCTCTAATTAGCAGAACCATGGATGAGGCATCCAGGCATGAAGTAGGAGATATCAGATTAATTTATTATAATCAAGAAGGGCATATCTAAAAACTTTAGTGCTAGTAGGAGCTATGAAATGGAAGGGGGAAAGGTTGCATACAAATAGATGTTTGAGGGCATGAAAGCCAAAATGAACAGACTCATAGGGGTTTCCGTGACTGGAAACTATTCTGTCTGTGGGCCAAATTTTAGTTCCTTTATTAGTGTGACATGAGGATCTTGAGACACACATAGAGTTTTTAGTTTATAATACTATATATGCTGCAGAGTTATACCATAATTTATTATACTATAATCCCACTGCCTAAACACATTTGCTCATTTATAGAAGCAACATTCCATACATATTTGTGCACTTATCTACTCATTTGTATTTCTAGCCACAGAATTAGTGGTTTGGATGGTTTTGTACATGTAAATCATAATGCAAATATCAAGGCCTATTTCTTTGAATAGCTGTGTAGTTTCTTAGTAAGCATCACCAGCAGTTAATAGATGTTTTTCACCACGTTTGCCTTCCCTAAATATTAATTGTATAAATATTAGCAATTTGATGGGTAAAACTAGCACATCTTCCTGTTATTTTTATATGTGATTAGCATGAGTAAAGTACGCATGCTACAATTGTACAATTTGATACATTTTAACTTATGTGTGTAAGCTGTTACTGGAATTAAGATAATCATTGGATTCTTTTAGAATATTTTTATTACATTTGTTTAGTGGGGTGGGGTGTACACATGCTGCAGCATGCTAATGGAAGCCAAAGAACAACCCTCAGGAATGGGTTTTTCTCTCCACTATGTGGGACATGGGAATTGAATTCTGATTTCCAGGCTTGGAGGCAAGCACCTTTACTCAACCCCCTGATCCACCTCACCAGCCCAATTGTTATATATTATTCATCATCAAATTACTTCATGCTCTTTTATAACTGTTTCTCTTGTTGCTTTTCTCCACCTTTCCTCCATCCTAGGCACAGTTACCAGCTTTCTATCCCAAGGAATTGCATTACATTTCCTGTCATTTATGGGAATAAGTTCAAACAGTAAGTGCTTTCCTAGCTTTTAGAATTTTTAAACTGTCTTGAAATACCATACAAAGTCATGGACTTCATAGTTCCATCGATACAGCTTCATAAATATATGCCATTATATTTTGTTATGTTTTCTTTCAATATTTCAGTCTTTGCTTTTTCATTTTTGAGCTGATCGTGTAATTACATTTCTCCCTTCTTCCCTTTCCTCCCTCCACACCCCCCCTTTTGTCCCTCTCTGCTTTTCTTCAGATCCGTGGCCTCTTTTTTTTCACTAATTGTTATTGCTTGTCTCCACACCTCCACTCTGCTACTCCTCTTCTCCTCTTCTCTTTCCTCCTCCTAAAACACTTCTTTCTTCTTTCATGCCATATATCGTCCCTTCTTGTTCCACACCCATTTCTCCCTTTAGACACCTTCCTTCTCATAGTCCCTCCTCTGTTTTCATTTGCATCTCTATGTACATGCACATTGAAATTTCGCTGTTATATATGACAGAAAACTAAAGTAGTATTTATTTTTCTTTGTCTTATTTTGTTTAACCTAGATGTTCTCCAGTTTCAGTCATTTTCTTGAAAATATCATTTCATTCTTCTTTATGCCTGAGTAAAATTCCAGTGTGTGTGTGTATGTGTGTGTGTCTGTGTGTGTGTGTGTGTGTGTGTGTGTGTGTGTGTGTGTGTGTGTGTGTGTAGCAAAGTTTCTTTATCTGCTCTTCTCCTGGTGCATATCAAACAGCAATAAACCATGAAATACACAATAAACATGTGCAAGTATCTCTGAGTCAGCTTGGAGAGTCTTTATGGTATAGTTGGATCACATGTAATTCAAATTTAATTCTTTTGAGGAACCTGCATGCTGATTTGGAAAGTGTATCCCACCAGGGTTCCTTCCTCTTTTCCCCACATCCTCACCATATGTATCTCTTCCTTTGGCCAATAAATAGTGGTTTAGAAGAGAAAAAATAAGACTTTGCCTCTTTGAAAGAGTGCTGTCTCTATCTCAGACTCCAAACTGCTGAGATTAAAGTCATGAACTACCGCACCCAAATTGATAATTTTTTTTCTTTGAATGATTTCACTCATTATTTTTCCTTTTGTTTTTGTTTCCTGAATGGCACATCAATATACAGTTGCAGTACACTTTGTTTAATCAGTCACCCGTAGATGAACATTTTAACCATTTGCTGCTTGGGTCTGTAATAGAAACCAGGTGGCAAGATGATGCTTTTACTTTTAAATAAACAAAATATTTTTCTTTTAATTTATTATTTTTTATTAATACATTTTGTTCATTGACAATTACTAATGTAGTTGACTTGCTATTACCAGTGTGTGTTGAGTGTATGATTTGTGTAGGCACACTAATACCATGGCACACATGTGGAGGTCAGAGGACAGTTTTGTGGATTCAGTTTTCTCTCCTCCTGCCTTTATGTGGGTTCTAGGGATCAAACTAGGGTTGTCAGACTTTCACAGCCAGTGTTTTTAAACACTGAGCCATCTTTCTGGCCCTTTTTAAATTAAAAACTAGTATATGGCATGAGGCTTGTTATGGCATTTTCATACATACTTCTTCTTATTTACCTCCCCTCTCCCAATGCTCTTCCCTCTTTCTGGTTCCCTTCCTTTCCAATTCAAGCCCCCTCCCCCTTACTTTTAAGCCATGTTAATTCTATTACCTTTTCTTTCCCTGTTCTCATCCCTCCCTTGAAATATCTTCTTCCAGCGAAATGTGGCAGTACATGCCTGTAATCCCAACTCTTGAGAAAGGAAGGCAGAAAACTCACAAGTTTAAGGCCAGCCTGGGCTTCAGGAGAACCTCCAAAACAAAACAAAGGCCCAATGAAATGCCTCAGTAGAGAAAGGTTTTGCTGCTAAGCCTGAAAATCTGGGACTGACAAGGTAGAAAGAGAAAACATATGAAGGTTGTCCACTGATGTCCTCACACTCACATGTGCACCAGTACAGATACATACGTGCACACAGGCACATAAGAAACAAAATAAATAAATGTAAATATTAAAAACCAAGAAAAACAACCAAAAGAACCAAAACAAAAAGATCTTTTTCTTCTCACGATAACCTCTCTTACCCTCTATTATTCCTGCTGCTGCTAACTCTTCCCAACGAGAGAGAGAGAGAGAGAGAGAGAGAGAGAGAGAGAGAGAGAGAGAGAAATTAGGACTGCTCATATGGCATCAGTAGGTTATTTGCTGGAACATGGGCAATTTACTAGTGGCTTTATCACAGAAGAAAGTTAATCTCCCTCCCCTAGAAACCATTAACTGCCAGTAGCTCATCAGCCACAGGTGGGAGCCTCACAAGCCCTTCATCTATCTATCCATGATAGAATGTTGAAGAACTCCACCATGTCTATGTAACCATAGCTACTGTGTATATGATTGGGAAAGCTGTATATCTAGAAAACAGTGTTTCATAGCATTCCTCTCCATTGTCCAGCTTTTGACTATTTTCTGCCTTGTCTTCCACGGTGTTTCCTGGGCCTTGGAAGAGGTGATAGAGATGTCCCTTTTAAGGGTGTGCACTCACCAGTTACTTATTCTCACCATTTTGACCAGTTATGAGTCTCTGCATTCACCAGCATACAATACACAAAGAACGTTTTCTGCACAAGACCAAGAGCATCACTATTCGATGGGTATAGATATTAGGATTTAGATAGTAGCTTGACTACACACCCATTAGCAAATAATAGCAATAGATTTTCCCTGGGGGCCTGTGACCTTCACAGCCATCTGCTTTCAGCCAGGGTTACAGTATCAGTAACCAGTGAGCAGACCGCAAATCGAGTTAATTATCCTTAAAACAGATATTTTTAAGTTTTTAAGGTCAAATTGACATATTTTAGGGTTAAATTGATTTTTAAACACATATAGATTTATGTTACTATTATCACAATCAAGATAGAGAGTAGCTACAGCATCTGAAAATACTTCCTTATACAATTCTTTCATGGTTCTACCATCTCCTCCAACCTGATATATGACACCCTGTGAAATTTTTCTTATATTCAGAGTTCCATCCTTTATAAAAATGTCATATGCAAATATGGGAAATATATATGTGAAAACACAAAGTCTAGAACTTACTAATTTAACAAGAGGCATGCAATATTTAGCTTCATTAGTGCATAAATTAAGAGGGTTTTTTTTTTTAAAAAAATACATTTGAGTTGGCAAGATGGCTCAATGATAAGGTACATGCTATACAAGCCTGACAACCTGAGTTTGAGTCTCAGAACCCATGTAAAGGCAGAAGAGAACAGACTCCACAGCATTGTTCTGTAACCCCACAAGTACATCTTGGCATGTGTGCCCCCACTATATATGATGCATGTATATGCACACAGTAAAAAGATTGTGTTCAGAGCTTGGAGGGATTGATCTATAAGCCTCATTCCTAAGGACTAGTTCTCAAGTTGCCAAAGGAGAAAAGAAATCAATAGCTTTATCTAGCCGTGAAGGCTGCAAACCACAACAATGACCAGTGTGATATCCCCAGTAGTGAAATGGTGGCACTAATATTTTGGTGGTAACCAACAGCTGTTGGTTTTTAGGCTAGTTGAATTTAGGGCCCACTCAATTAAAAAAAAATCATTCCTGGTACTGTAAAATAGCCAACTACCCTTGGCTAGAGAGGTCATAGACCCTAGAATAGAATCTATTACTACCATTTAGACACACCAATATAATCTCAAAATATCTTCTAAATACTTATCCTTATTGCCACAGATAAACATAGCCATTACCCATTATCAAAGAGGTTTATTTTTGCAACAGAGACTGTTACAAAGATCCACACTGGTCAAAATTCAGAGAACAACAGAGCATGGGGTGCCCAAATCCAATTGATATGTCTACAACACAGTTTCTACACTTGAGGCTCAAGGAAAACTGTGGAAATGGGGATATAAAGCAAAAAAGACAACCAGGATATCTGATCTGAGCTACTGTCCTCTAGACATGACAGGGAAAATGTAACCAGAAATCTCAACAATACGGTTGCCTAAACAAGACCAGCATAATGACAGCAGTCAACTTGTTGACTTAGATTAGACAAATCTCACAAGGCCCCACACCTAAATGAAGACTTTCAGGCCATCATGAACTTCTGAGAGAGGGAGATAGTTTTCTCCAGGGAATAACCCTTCTGATAGATTAGTCAGTCCCAAATGGTCAGCCCTAAACACATACATATATAAAAAACATTATATGAATTCAGAGGGCTTCTGTGTGTATGTATATGTATGTGTGTAGCAATAATAAAAAAAGAGAGATTATTAATTTGAGGGGAATTAGAAAAAGAGGAGAGGTGGAAATAATGTAAATACAGTACTAATATATGGAATTTATAAAGTAAAAAAATTAGATAAATAATAGCATATGTGTATGTGTGTATGTGTTCATGTGTATGAATGCAGGTGTGCATACGTGGTATGCATGTGCCACGGCACATTTGTGCAGGTCATAGGACAGGCATCCTTAGTTAGGTATTCATCCTTCCTTTCAACCTTGATTGAGATAATGTCTTGTTAGTGTTTGACACTGTGTGTATCAGGCTAACAGCCCCTGGAACTTCTGGGGAGTCTCCTGTCTTTAACTCCCATCTGGGATTACAGATGCAAGCTAGCACACTTGCCTTTACCTGGATTCTGAGATTTCAAACTCAGGTCCTCACACTTGCACAGTCGGTATTTACTAAAGGAGCCATCTCCCCAGCCTATGCTACCCAGATTCCTGAGTTCATTATTGCTCAGTGAGGTGGTTTATTGTATATTCAGGGAACAAATACTCAATAAAATGAAACCACACAGTGAAATTTAACAAAGAGCATATAAAACTTTTCTGAGAGCATGCAGTAATTTCTTCATTTGTTATCAAATGATATCTATTATAGTCAACACTTTCTAATATTCAAGTCTACTATGTATAAAATGGTATCTATCTTGTCTGTGTCATCCAGTCTGTTATAAACAACCATTCTTAGCTGATCCCTACATATATGTAACTCAGAGATGCACATAACAAATATATTGTGATGGTGCTATGGCTCATCAGATAGGGGCACCTCCTGCCATGTCTGATGGCCTGAGTTTGGTTCCATAACCCACATAGTGAAAGGAGAGGGTTGACTCCCCCAGGTTGTCCACTAACTTTACACATGCATACACACATACACACATGCACACACACACAAGATGAGGGTGTAAATGTAAAAATCCCACAGTAATGCTCACAGTATAACCAACAGAACTTTCTACATAAAGGACAGTGATAGAATAATAAAGAAGTTTCTATAGAAATACTGAATATCACTGTGACAAAGGACCTCCAAGTCAAATGCTTTCATTTTTAAATGTAAGGGGCTGAAGCTCGGTTTCAATTTTCCCTATAAGCCTTAATGAATACTAACACTGACCAGTTGCCAGGAATTGTTCAGGACTAATGGCCATCACAGTGACAACACTGAAAAAGACCTCACTTTTTAGAATTCCACATTGTGGAGACAGGTAGATATTGTGATGGTGTTTTTTATTTTTATTTTAAATTAACTTTCAAGGTAGCAGGCAGCATAATAGCTTTCCCCAACTTTTTCGTGTGTGTGTATGTCATTATACTTTGTTCTTATTTGTCTGTTTCCCACTTCCCAATCTATCTCCCTGCTTACTTATTTTAGAAACATTTCTATTATTGCTTTGAAATTTTAAGACAACAATGTATTTTGTTTTATTTTATTTGTTGTTGTTTTGTGTGTTAGTGGGTGTTGTGTGGTGTTTTGAGACATTGGTCCTCTGTGTAATAGTCCTGGCTGTCCTGGAATTCACTCTACCAGACCAGCCTGGCCTCCAACTCACAGAGATCTGCCTGCCTCTGCCTCCCATGTGCTGGGATTAAAGGTGTGGGCCATCACCTGGTTTTTAATTATTATTATTGTTGTTGTTGTTGTTCAATGTATTTTAACCATATTCAGTTCCCACTTCTCCTGGCTCTTAACAGGACCACCCCCACCTCCCTACCCCCCACCTCCATGTCCTCTTTTAAAAGTAATAACCCACTGAGCTTAATTTGTGTACTCATGGGTGGGGGGGCATCCAATGAGTGTGATTAACTTACACTCTTAAAGAAGACTGACTCTCCCTCCCCTAAAAGACATCAACTGTCAAGAGCTCTTCAGGTAGGGGGACCTCTAGAACCTTCCCCTCACCCCAGGCTGGAATGTTGACTGGCTTGATTTTATTCAGAGGGCCACAACTGTTGTGAGTTCATGCATATAGTGATCCTGTCATAGCCAGGAAACACTGTGTCGCTCCAGTCCTGCCTGGCCTGTGGCTCTCACCATCCTTTTGCCACTTTGCTCCTTGGTAGTTGGCCCCTGAACTTTTAGCAGGGTGGTAAACTAGATGTCTGAATGGTGGCTCTGCAGTACACAGATATTTGTTCTCTGTACTTTGACTAGATGTGAGTTTCTGTATTAGCCACTGTCAAGAGCACAAAGACATTTTTCTGATGAGGTCTGAGAGCCATACTAACCTATGAGTATATACATAAGAAGTTCAATTTATGCTCCTCTTCCTGGACCCATTTCCCTTAAATGCCCCCTTTGCTTTCTTGCCATATGTATTTCATTACCCTTTCCATTTCTTCCCCATCTCCTCCTTTAAAACATTTTCCTCCCATGACACAGTCCCATTTTAGTTTCAACACACACACACACTTAAATCTGGATTCCACATATGAGAGAAGCAATACTGTTCCTTACCGATGGTCTGTGCACCAGGCTTTTTGCACTTGTAACTACTTTGAATAAGGAACTGAAAGAAAGAATTTAAGAAAGTAAGTAAGTGATAGTCTTCATGCCTTTAATCCTGAAAACAAACAAAGAAAAACGAAAGGAAGGAAGAAGGAGAGAGGAAGAGAGAAAGAAGAGAGAAAAGAAAAGACAGAGAGAGCGAGAGAGAACGAAGGAAAGAAATAGAGAAAAACGAAAGAGAAAGGAGAGAGAAAGAAGGAAGGAAAGAAAGAGAGAGAAAGAAAGGGGAGGAGGGAGAGAGGAAGGAAGAAAGGAAGGAGGGAGAGAGAGAGGGAGGAAGGAGGGAAGGAAGAAAGAAGAACAAGGGAGGGCAGGCGGGAAGGAAGAAAGGAAGGAGGGAGGGCCCTAAGTGGCAAAGTAGCAAAGCCAGGCTCCCATCTAGGCTGTGACAGAAAAACAATAGAAAGGAAAACCCAAAGGCCATCCCCTTCCAGGCTGTATACTGCTATTTCATTTAAACAATGTGCTCAAAGGTAGCTGTCACTCACCTACTGTGGGACAGTCAGTAATCTTCCTTACCCTCCAGAGCATGAGTAAATGTCTCTCCATTTTGTTTCTGTCCATCTTTCTGCATGCTCCTGTCTTTCCGTTCTGCCAGAGCTGTCACCAGCTTTTAGTGCAATTAATGTGTTTGCATATTTGCACACCTGCTTGACAGTGAGATAAGAACTCGTATCCAGCCTGAGAGATTTCAGAGCTGTCTACTTACTCAGAAGAACCTCAAACATACCACTGACTGAAGAGGTGATTGGCTTATTCACCTCTGCCTGAAAAATAATAATGACTCTTATTTAGTCCTTTGTAAGAATGTGCAATATATTATTCAAGATAGACTGCTACACCATTCCAAGTCTTATTTTGACCCCCAGGAGTATGCATTAGGCAGAGTAAATAAGACTGGATGCTGCATACTTTTTACTCACACAAACAGTCCTAAGAATGTTTCATGTCAGGAGGCTTTCTGAACATCTCTCCCTTGAGCAGAAGACTGAGCATATTTAGTTACCTTACAACTCAAGTGATGACTACCTTTGACCCTACTAAAAACTGTATGCTTGAGAGATGAGGAAAGAAATCGTCACAAAGGGCTCTCTCACGTTGTGCTACAGATAATACACATTACTTGTGACCATATGTCATTGGGCAGGAGATGGGCCCAGCATTCCTCCTAGAACCAATTTGGAAATGTTGCTTGACTGAGTGTCCAAGAACTATCTTGTGTGACCATAATAGAAATAGCTGTCAGTGAGCCTAACTGCCTGTGCCTTGTGGAAGAGGCTTTTGTGTTTCATCTGTGCCCTTGGATTAGAGCCTTCTGGTCTGAGTTTGTGTATGCTTCATATCATTCTGCTACTTCCCAGCCAAGAAGGGGCCCTCATAGATCATTGAATACAGCGCACTGAAGGATTCTCAGGCAGGCAGTGAGTGTTACTGGTATAGTCAAGGGCACAATATCAGTCACCAGTGGAAATTCCCAGACAGGTGAGCTCTGTCAATATAGGGAAGACATGCGCTCTCTTATTTCTTCTTCTTTGAGCACCTTTTATATTTGTATTCAACTGGCTCCTCTTGAACAGAGTCCCTCACTCACACAGTGATCAGTACTTATAGGCTTATGCTATATTTTTAAAAACTTATTTTTCAATATTTAAAGATCGAGAACCTGATTCTATGGCTTTACATAACCAGTTATGAGTGGTCTGAGATATGAGAGGCATTATAAATCCTTCATTAATTGTTTGATTTTATTGTAATATTGATAGGAATATTATCCCATCCCACTTAGGGCTCATATAGCAAGCATCTTTAGAAGTGACGTGTATGCTGTATGTACCAAGTGCTGTTCAAACTGCTATGACTGGCTGCTAGATGGTTAGTTATGATTCATTCTTATTCCAAGCAGCTCATTTCCTACTCTGGTTATTCTTCAGATCATATAAACCTTTTACCTTTTGCTTTTTCCTTATGTAAGGAAAAACTTACAAAATTCCACTAATTTTTAAAACCACTGTCAAGGTATCTGTTATGTCTGATCAGCACCCACACATTTTTTTTAAATGTATTTTTTAATTAAAATATAACTCCCATGTTTTCCAGACCCCCTCACAAATTCACAGCCTATTTTTCTTTAATTAATATTGTATAAGCCAGGCATGGTGGAACACACCTTTAATCTCAGCACTTGGGAGCCAGAGACAGGAGGATATATGTGAGTTTGAGGTCAGCCTGGTCTACAGAGCTAGTTCCAAGACAGCCAGGACTGTTACACAGAGAAACCCTGTCTCAAAAAAATTATTGTGTATATATGAATAAATACAACCTGCTGGGTCCATTTAGTACTACTTACTTATCTATGATTTAGGGCTGACCACTTGGTATTAGGTAAGGAACCATTCTAAATTCATATGTGAAACTACTCTGCTGTGTCCGGAAACTACTATTTTTTGTAATCATCCCACTTTTGGATCTTACAATAGAGACCCACAACTGGTCAGGGTGCTGAGAATAAGAGACTGCAGAATATTCAGGCCTAAATTAGGCATCATATTATATCTTTCCTCCTAAGGCTTGGATCATTGTGGAAGACAGGATAGAAAGATTGTATGAGTCAGAGAAAGGAAGGAAGGGAAGGAGGGAGGGAAGGAAGGTAGGAAGGAAGGAAGGAAGGAAGGAAGGAAGGAAGGAAGGAAGGAAGGAAGGAAGGAAGGAAGGAAGGAAGGAAGGAAGGAAAGAAGGAAAGCTTTTTCAAATTCGGATTAAAACTTTTATATCCTATTTTAAATTTTGTGCATTAATACTTAAAATAATTTTGTTTTTAATCATCTTCCACAGGTATTTGATATACCTTAAGGTTAATTATGTTTAAAATTTATAAGATCGTTTTCAAGGGAATTGTTAGTTCACTTATACTTTAAAATTTTGCATTATCTGAAGGTGCATAAATGTCACTATATTAGATATACCCTCAATCCACTCCTAATATTAATTTGCCAGTAACAGTAGAGATCATGATAGAAAAAGCTTAATTAACTCTTGGGTGGAACCAGGAATGTGACCAAAAGTGTGCTTTTCTGCAGGAGTTTATTGTATACCTTTATAATTCCAAGTTGTTGTTAGAAATTTTGCTTTATTCTGTTTCTTGCTGTGTAAAATTATGCTAAATTGAAATTTAGCTAAATTTCAATGCTAAAGTGAAGTTTGTCCATCTCAGTTGGGGGATATACCTGCAATGGGATATTGCATCTGCAAATGATAAGTATGTTGTTCTGGTTTATTGTTAAGGAATCCAGTCTCAGTTTATACCTTTAGTTCTGTGTTTACATTATTCTAAGTTTATAAATTCACTTATTAGTTTTGCACAATTATTTATGATTTTCAACTTATAAAATTTTGTGCTCTGTGAATATACATAGATTATTTTTTTCCTTTCCAATTTGAATTACATTCACTATTTTTCTTATCTAATTGATCTGCCTAGTACTTCCATTAAAATATTGACATCATAAATATCTTCCTTCTTCGTAATATCAAGGTAAATGATTTTAGTTTTCCACCTCTGAGCATGATGGTAGCTGTATTTCTCCTTACAGATGTTTATCATTAATGGCTTGCATCCTTTAAATGTTTAGTAAAATTCAGTCAGGAATAATTGTGCACACTTGCAATTCCAAGATTTGAATGTCACAGGATCTTGGGTTCCAGGCCGGCCTGGGCTACACAGAGAGAGCCTGTCTCAAAACAAGAGTTGAACATTTCAACAGTGAAGGCAAATGAGGCCTACTTTGTCTCTGCAGCAGGGTCTCTGACTATTAATTCAGACTCCTCATTCTAGGTGTACTTAGATGTTGGATGCCTTCTTTTAAAGACTTGCTGCATTTCCAGAAATTTACTCAGTTAAATGAGTAATATTAGTAAAAGTTATCTGCAAGTGAGGATGAAGCCTACAGTGAATTGGAGTAATGACTTTTCTTTAACCAATGTTATTTCTGTAATATCAGTAGTATCCAGAATTTTGATTTTAGTATTTTTTATCCACTGTCAGTTTTCTCCGCCTTTAAAGAAATAATTTGGCATTTACTATTTCTAATGTTTTACTCTTATCCATTTTATCTAACTCCACTCTCGAGTTTATTATTTTCTTCTTGCTAGCCTTGGTTTTAGTTTTTTTATCTTGGTTTTAGATTTTATCTTTAGGATTTCTTGAGGTGCATTGTTAGGTTATTTTTAAAATCTACTTTGAAATATTGGCATATACTGCTATAAATTTTCTACTAATGTTGCTCCATTGCATCTCAGAAATTTTCATATGCTGTGTTTTCATTTTCATTCATCTCTAAGTGTCTTAGTTACTTTCTTATTGCTGTGAGAAAACACCATGACCTAGGCAACTTAAAGAAGACAGAGTTATTTAGGGCTCATAATTTCGAAGTATTAGAGTCCATGACCGTCATGGTGGGAAACAAGAAAGCATAAAGGTAGGCATGGTTCTGGAGCAGTAGCTGAGAGTTCATGTGAATACACGTGCAAGATTCAGGGGTTTATAACTGGGACGTGCACAAGTGTTTTGAAACTGCAAAACCTGTGCAACTCCTCCAACAAGGTCAGAACATCTAATTCTTCCCAAAAAGTTTCACCAACTGAGGACCAAGTATAAAATCATATGAACATATGGGGGCCATTTTCATTCAACCATCACATAAGTAATTTCTCATTTTATTGTGATTTTCATTTTTGATCTCTTGGGTATTTAAGAGTTTGTTTAAATTCCATGTATTGGCAAAATTTCCAGCTTTTTTCTCAATATTAATATCCAGTCTCATTTTGGTACACTTAGAAAAGGCACCACATATTGTGCTATTATTTGTAAGCTTACCGAGGCTTATTTAGTGACCTAGAAGTTTATCCTAGAGAATGTTCTATATATCTGAAGTTTAATTGATTTATAGTTTTGTTCAAGTCCTCTTTGCATATGTTATACCTACTACTGAAAACAGAGTACTTACCTCATAAGCACTTATTGCATTGCTGTCTATTTCTCTCTTGTATTCTGACAGTTACTATTTAGTATGTCAGGGACTTTTTGATTGGTGAATATAGGTTTATGACTGTTATATCCTCTTAATGCATTCACTTTATTGTCATATGAAATGCTTCCATTTTATGTAAATTAATTTAAGTATTATTTTCTCTGATATAATATGGTGATCCAACTCTTTTTCTTTGTGTCTTTTTTGAAGTTTGTTTTTATTTTTTATCATATGTACTTGTGTATGTCTGTGTGTGTGCATATGTATACAGATGCCCATGGGGGTCAGTAGAGTTCATTAGATCCACAAGAGCTGGAGGTGTACAGTAGTGACAGTATGGATGCTAGGAACTGAACTCCAGTACTCTGAAAGATTAATAAGTGCTCTTAATTGCTGAGCCATCTCTCCTGACCAAATTGGCTTCTTTAAATTTTAAAAATTATATATACACATATATTATATTATAATTCCTGCTTCTGCTGCCATGCCTTCATGGATTCTGATCCCTCTGGAACCATAAATAAAAATAAACTCTTTCTCCAATAGCTCAATTTTTGTCATGGTATTTTATCAAATCAAAATAAAAGTAACTAATAAATGTACCCACTGCTGAATTCATCAGGCTCCAATGGATAGCTCCAAACCCACAGTCCCAAAGACAGCCCTGATTAATTTCAGTGAGACAAAATCCCCAATAAAATAATTGTTCTTGAGTGTGTGAGAGATATTTGTGGAGAAAAGGAGGGGCTGACAAGTATGAAAGGGGAGTGATGAATGAGAACAGTCAATCAGTATGCATTGTGTACATGTGCAAAATCATCTAAGAAGAAATTTGATGAAAAATACACCTCTGAACTCCTATGTTTATTGCAACCTTACTTACTGTAGCTCAAACCATAAGTGCCTATTAACTGATAAGGAATTAGCAGTAAACATGAAGGTGAAAATAGCATGCACCAATAGTTGGGTCACTTGGTAATTCTATTTTAAATTTCTGGAGGGAACCACCCAACTCATTCCACAATGGTTTTGTCAATTTGAACTGCCACCATCAATGAATAATAGATTTATCTTTCCCTATAATCTCTCCAGCATTTTTTTACATTATTATCTACAATTTTATTTAATTTTTCTATTAGCTTTTATTTTATTTTTCTTTATTATCCTTACATGTATATGTAATATAAACTGCCAATCAGCAAATGAAGCAATGAGTTGAATAGACAATTTTTTAAAAACCCACAAATGGCCAATATTTTAAAGTGTCACTATCTCTTGTCATCAGGAAAATGTAAATTAAAACTACTTCCCTTCCCGATATCACCTCACCTCAGTCAGAATGGCTGTCAATAAAAAAATCTAGTTAAGGTCCCAAGTGGTGGGGGTGGTGAGGGGAGGAGGACTAGAGCATTAGCTAAATATAACCTCAGGCTGGAGAAACAGCTTAGTGAGTAAGAAGAGCACACCCTGTTATTTGGAGGACCCAGGTTCAATTCTCAACACCCACATGACAGATTGCAATCATCAGTTGCAACAAGTCTTTCTCTGTGCCACTAGCCAGCTCTCAAATAATGACACAGAGACTTATTATTAATTATGAAAGCTTGATCTTTAGCTTAGGCTTGTTTTTAACTACCTCTTATAAGTTGAATTGACCCATATGTTTTTATTAATCTACATTCTGTCACATGATCTTACCTTTCTTCCATCTTGCACCTTCTGTTTCCTTTCTGTGTCTCCTAGCATTTTCATGTGTCTAGATTCCCCTCCTCTTTATCTCTCTCCCTGGAATTCCCACCTATACCTCCTGCCTAGCTATTGGCCATTCAGCTTTTTATTACATCAATCATAATACATCCTCACACAGTGCGCAAATACCCCACAACAATCAGTAACTCCAGTTACTAATATCATCTTGTGGCCTCCACATCTGTGCATAGCCATGATGCATGGACGTACATACAGGCAAAACACTCAGACCACACAAAATAAAATAAAATTAAGAAATAAAAAGTTATAAATACTGTCATTTAGTCCATTAGTGCTGCTTGTATTTATGTATTTTGGGGTATGGCCATTGGGTATTGGATAACCAGCTAGGGGCTCATTCCTTGGGGAAGGCTGATTCTTTCTCTTTCAAGAGTCTTAATTGTCTGTAGCTTTTCATCTCGGCATGGGGCCATGTAAGATTTCCCCCATCCATTCTGGCATGTCAACTGACATTGTCACTGCCTGGGTTGGATTTAAGTAGACATGGAATAATATAATTCCTATGCTTTTTTCAAACATCCTTAGTGTTATGTATCCCACTTCCTCCCATCCCATCTGTAGTGCCCTCTCTCATCCCATCCCCAGTTAAAGCCCCCACTCCATTTTCTCACTTCCCTCTTTATAGTACCAGTGTCTTGCCAGGCCTCTCTCTAGATCCACTTCTTTCCCCCACTCCTTGGGCCCTTAACCTTACATGCCCATGAACAAGAATCACAATGCATTTTAATGTCCTAAAAAAAAGAAATGTAGAGTCTCAAAGTCTCTAGCGGAGACAAACTGCTGACCACCCGCTTCTGCTTCGTGTGTTAATGTGTGCATTTCCAGAGATTATGGATCAGAGTGAGCCAGGAAATGAAGAGGTCTGAGAGAGGGCCTTGCACCACCTCCACCTCTCCATAACCCGAGATGGCAATTTCCATGCAGACCCCATTTAATCAGGCCTCCAGCTGCCAAGTGCAAACTCTTGTCAGTGCTTATAGCAAAGACGGCATGAGCATCTGGTGCCTATCAGGGACCGCACCGTACCTGCCTTTTAGTTGTCAGGGAGAAAGAAACAGCACTAAGCACTCAGTGAAATGATTGAAAAGGACTGTTTGCTCTGGGGCCTTCTTTCCGCTCCTGTGACTTACCAGCTCCCTGATGAGGCTGCAAAAGTCCCATCCATAGGGAAAAAAACAACAATGTAAATAAATGGAAAGTCAAACTTCCAAACACATTTTGCTGAGGTGGGTGATAAGAATGAAGCTATCCACAGGATGTATTTGAATCTCCTTTTCACGGGCTTTGTCATTTGACTTAATAGAAATTTAACTTGTGCGTAGCTTAGTAAATGTACCGTATACATAAACCCAAGCTGTTAAATATGTACTTAGTTTGTGCCATGGAAATAAGTTAATAAAGAGGAAAAAAGTAAATATGGAGACTCAAACCTACACAGCCTGATAGGGCTATCTTCTCCCTGTAGGGTCAGCTCCCTTGGACTTTGACTTCCCCCTACACCCACAAGCTCATCTCATGTATATTCTTATCATTCAATGTCAATTCATCTAGTGGTTTTAGATGTACTTATTTATATAGTTTTAGTGAGATTATAATACACACATAGCATAATTTAACCTAAGATTCTGGTACCATTTTATCAATGCATGTCAATTGTAAACATCTTTGTGCATTGCTGTATTCTAGTTTATAAAGTCACCATCTCAATATCTCCTCTACACACATGTAGAAAACATCAACTATGTTTGTAAGTTTTGTTTAAACCATTAAACGCAATAGAGATAATTCAAGAAAAGGAGTCCATTGGTTTATTCAAGTTTCTGTTTGTTGTGCTCATAGTTTCTTTTCTTTTTAAAAAGAGTGTTCTTTGGATTCTTATCACTTTTTTTGTATGTGAGAAACTTCTTCCTACCATACCTTTTAAAAAGTGTGTGTCTGTGTGTGTATGTGTGTGTGCATGTGTGTGCATGTGCATGCACACGCACGTGTGCACTTCTTCCCTTAGCATACATTTGGAAGTCAGAGAAAATTTGCAGAAATCAGTTCTCTCCTTCCACTATGTGGCTTGAACTGATGTCTTCAGGCTTAGTGGTAAATGCCTCTACTCACTGAGCCATATCACAGACCTTTGGCCATTCTTTTAGGTTAGAGGTGTTAGTAATTAATTGTCTTAGTTTCTTTCATGTAATGCTTCCCTTTAATATCTAAAAAATATTTATGTCAGATATGGGCTTCTGAATTTGTGATGTTTTTCTCCTGCCCTTTGAAAATGGTATTTATTACTTCTGTGTCTTCAGTTGAGAACAGTTCCTGTTACCGAATCAGCTTTTTCATATAGGTCACATTTTATTTCTTTCTCACGATATTTTTGTCTGGTTTTCAGGTATTTGGCTATGATATGTATTGACTATAATTCAGTTTATTTTCATATTGAATTATTATTGAATACAGGGGCTTATGACAGCTCTCAAACTTGAGAAAATCGCAGGAATTGCTTTTTTCAAATACACTCACACCCCATTAATTTGTATTTCATGGTCCTCCAGTTTTCTGAAGATTTGTTTTTCATGCTCAGTCATTTTTGCCTCTGTTGTTCGGACTAATTTCTATTCATTTGTCCTCGATTTCAACAAATCTTTCTCCTCTCTCCATTTTTACTCTTATAATGCTTATTCTACTTCTAATTTTAGTTCACTATATTTTGCGCCTTGCCTTTGCTGAGGGAGAATGGAGCCACTGTTTTACAGTGATATTTGTCTTAAGAAAAGCAATTACTCTCTACAAGTATTACGTTAGCCATTCCTTTTCCAGGTGTCTTGGCTAGAGTAAGCAAGAGTTTATGAGACTCTATTGTCTGCATAAGTTGGCTTTTGTGGGTTGCTGCTTTTTCTAGTACTCAGGCTGGGATATATTAGACAAAAAGAAATGTATAGAACTCATCAGCATATTGTTTCTTATGACTTGAGATTATATCTGTTCTTCTATGTGCCTTTCATTGTAATTTGCTGTATTTTTATTAAATATGCAATACTTTTATTAAATATACAATATATCACTTCATATCTCCTTTTGTGTAAAAAATTAAAAATATAAATAATATAATAAAAACCATATACAATAGTACAGTAACTATATACAACATATACAAACAATGATTACATCAATAGTGTCCAGTCTATTAACAATTGACAAATTCAAATAAAATATACCATTATTTATCCTATTTTGGTGAATCTAATGGATTGTACATAATTTACTTTCTATATCACTTGTATTACCAACTAAAAATTGTCTTTGATGTCTCTCAAACGTATATACTTTACACCTCTTAGTGAGTTTCTTTTCTGAAAGTGTAACTAGGGGAACTATAAATATAACTATCTAATCTTCAACTCCCTCGGAGACCTGAGAAGGAAATAATACTAAGTAAATAAGATGTGTAAGCAAGCAACTTCCAAAAACTGAAAATGACAGAAACAGCTCCTAAATAATGTTTCAGAGACTTTTTATTAATTATGAATGCTCAGCATATAGTTTAGGCTTGTCTCTAACTATTCTTATAAGTTAAATTAACCCATTTCTATTAATCTGCAGCCTGCCTCATGGCTTGTGGCTGTTACCTTTCCTCTTGCATATCCTGCTTCCTCTGTGTCTCTCAGCATCTCTGCCTTCTTCTTCCCAGCATTTTCTCTGCCCCTCAAATCCTGACTAGCTATTGGCCATTTTGCTTTTTATTAAACAAGTCCTAGTGACACATCTTCACAATGTACAAAAAGATTATTCCACAACAGTATTATTGTGTTAATTTTGTACATGATATCTGGGATTTTAGTTAGCATTAAGAATATAAATGTGTTTCTATACTTCTTTCTCAAAAATCAAAGTCAAATAATTTTTATGCTTGAAATTTTTTTTAAAAAGAAAAAACTAAGGTAATAGAAATACCATGGCATATATAAACTAAGAATTTAAAATTGAAAAACTAAAAATGCTTCTATATTATCTGCTGGGTATAAAATCATTTACATTCACCATCATCAACTCTATGTCTTTACTCGTGTTCTTATCAACTTCATAAAAACAGGGCTGTCATTCTTCTATAATGACAAATGAGCAGGGACAATCAGTCCTTTTTTTCATTAATGAGGCGAGCGTTCTGTATTTGCAGAAACCTCTTTTGCACAGCACACTCCTTAGTTATTCTTACATATATTGGGATCCTTATTTTATACACACACACACACACACACACACACACACACACACACACACACACACACACACACACACAAAATCTGAAAAGTAAGCCTTCCCTCTTCAATGCTATCTGGCTTTTTATCAATACTGCAAAACAAAGCTATCTAGTTTGTGACTTCTATAGTAAATGCTAGTTAGAATATAAAAGGATGGAATTAGATAGATCCAAACTAAACTTTTCTACACAGGAAAGTGTAAAGTACTGATAGACTTTTGACAAGACTTCAGAGGCGCTGATAAAAGAAAAGCTGTATGTAGAGGGAGAGCGAAAAACCAGAAGACTAGAAACTAAAAATTCTTGAAGAGTAAGTGTATCCAAGGTAGTTTTCTCTTCTGAAATTCTAATGGAGTAAACTCACCAATACCTTGAAGTTTTAAGTAAAATTCAAATAGCCCATACAATTTGCAAGTGCTTCTTCAATCATTTTATTTCAACTCTTGTTCATCTAGTAATTTGGATTTTATATATTTAGCTCCCCCCCCCCCGAAACTTCAAGGACTCTGGCTGAAACCCTACCAAGGATGTACTGAGTTCTGAGTTTTCAGTTCTTCACCAGGTGAGATCTTCAGAACTAGAGAGCAAAGGGATGCCATGCCTCTGGCTCCAGTGGGACCAAAGAGCAAAGGGATAATTAGACCTCTGTCTTTTGCAAGACCAGACAGAAGCTAGCCTTCAGGTCTCTGGCTTCTGGAGAACCAGAAAGCATTAAGTGACTAGGCTTCTGGGTTCTACAGGACCACAGAACACAGTATGTCTAGGTATCTGGGTTCTTTGGGACCAGAAAGCACCCTGCAAAAGGTTTCCATTCCCAGTGATCTCAAAGGTCATTACAGAATATAAACTTTGGCACCCAATGTGCCCAGGGTTTCCTGAGAGACTGGGACCTTGATTCCAGTAATTTATAAGGTCAGTGTGAATGTGAGTTTCTGACTTCTGAGATTCCACTGATCAGTGCAGGATCCAGACTCTTTATCACTGTGGTCCCAGAGGTTCCTTTGAGCTCATGGGTCTATCCACAGCCCTCTGATTAGACAGCGTTGGTCTGATGATTGATGTATTTCCCCCAGCAGGTTCACAGAATTCAGAGGGTAACAAAGGTTTTGACCATACTATGTTACCTCCATGTTCAGCCTGCACCCCCAACCCTTGGTCTTACTGGCACACTGACAAGTCTGGATCACATTAGTGACTCCGTTTGACAATCAACACCAAGTTTCACCAGTCCCCATAGCTAACTTCAGGCAGCTATACCTCTGGGATAAATCACAGGAAAAAAAAATATCCAAATATGCTTGGACAGGGAGAAGTTAAAACTAAAAACCATACCCACTGTAAAGTGTAAAACACAGCAAAGAATATGATCCAACTACCAATGGGACTTATCATCAGCCAACCAACTAACTCCCTTATAGGAAATCCAAAGTTAAAGAGATAGCAGAAATAGCTGATAAAGACTTCAGTCTTACTTTTTGAAAAGAATTAATGATCATATAAAAGATTTAAACAGATACATGACTTATACGAACCCACCCCAGGCCTCCACAAGACAGTCTCAAAAGTGAATGTCACAGTAAGTTGAAGGCAAAGGTTAAAAAAAATGGGAGGGAGGAATGAAAAGGATATTGAAACATTTAAAAACAATCAAACATAAATACTTGGAACAAAGAAGGTGGCCAATCAAATAAAATGGCAGTAGATACCATTGTTAACAGACAAGACTATGGAGAAGAATTAATTTCAGGAGTGGAGGACAAATTTGAGTCAATAATGCAATGTTTCCACCAATTCTAGATATGCTCAAGAGTTTAAACATGAAAATTAAGGGTGTAGAGCAGAGTTAAGATCAAGTATAATAGACAATGTGGTAAAAGTATAGCAGAACATCTAAACACAAGGAGTATAGAGAACTGTAAACAGACATGATCAGAGAAGAAGCTCCTCAGGACAGATCAGACAGAATTTTAAAAATAAGGTAGGTTCCTTTGGAACTTCACTATTCCTGGTGTGAACCAATAATCTCCCTAGTTTTTCCTCCTTGCCTGCCTCAGCCATTCCTCCCAGCCCATCTCCGGTTTTGTGACTCCCCACCAAACAGAACTACACTCTACCAAGGATCAAGGAACCCATAGCCACAACACTTGGCTGGGACCTAGGTAGGCTGGCTCCCTGTGCCATCCTTCCCCTTCTCCTTTCTGGTCTCTCTTGAATACTAGGTCAGTTGCTACTATGTGTCTCAGCTCCCTTTTCCAACCCATCTCCATTCCCTTGAGACTCCTACCATCTATGGCTATATCCAGGGTACACCTTCTTCTGTGTCTGCTTTCCTTCAGGAAAATGGACCCTGAGTCCCGTTGAGACCTCCAGAGTCAGTCATCTTCCCATGTATGTTAGCTGATCACCCACCCAACCCACTGTGCTGGTCTGAAACTGTTTGGGAGTATGAAACCTGAAACCCAGAGTAGCCCCAAGATAGAAAACTATTCATCATTCTGTTAACCCACAACACATCAGATTAATGTGACAGCGACCAAAGAACCAAACACTCACTCAACAAAGGTGAGATCAGATATCCACAACAAGAAAAATACAAATATCATAACTCTAGATACCTAGATCCCATTGCAAAAACACAAAATTGACAGCCAAGACAAACACCTCCTCCAGAAACCAGCACCCAATTGTAAGATGCCCTGAGAAAGCCAATTTAACTAAAGCAAGAAATAGGGACTTCAAAATAGCAATGATGTATCTGTTTGATGACATTAAAGAGGATATGAATAAATGCTACAATGAAGATCATTAAAATGCAGTTGTATGAAATTATGAAAACAATTCAAAATATGAAAGTAGAATTTAACAAAAAAAAATTTGAGTCTCTAAAGAAAACTCGAGCTGGAATTAACTCAAAATGAATATGTCAGGTAGTCAAACAAAAGGCTGTGTGATAAGCTTTATCAATAGATTGAATGAAGTAAAAGAGAGAATTTCACATCTTGAAGATGAGGTAGGAGAAATGGATAGCTCATCAAAGAAAAACGCTAAATCTAAAAGAATTCATGCAAAAAAAAAACCCAGAAAAGATAAAACTTATAAATAATAGGTACAAAAGAAGAAGAAACCCAGGTCAAAAAACTACAGAAAATGTTCTTTAACAAAATCATAGAAGAAAAATTCTCCAACCTAAAGAAAATTATGCTCAGGTTTGTCTCCTAGAACAGAAACCACATAGGATGTAATCCTCTATGTTTTGAAATGGTTTACACAAGGCACATAATAATATGTAAAATATTGTTACTCTAAAATGTTCCCTTAGGGAAGATGGGTTTGCTGTGAACTTTAATGTCACACAGAGTGAACTAGGCCTCTAAGCCTTATTCTGTCTAACATGTGATGTGCTGAAAAAAAAAATGGCAGCTATTACATAAAGGTTTGCCCTTTTTCGTAACTCAGATGTAGTCTGCAGCTATGTATGACTATGCTTTCAAAGCTGTTGGGAACACAAATCAATAACTAAAGTTGAACCATTGACTACAACCATGTGTTGTTGAAAAGTCCAACTAGTGTTTCATCTGCGCAAAGGTTGCCCAGTTCTAAATTACATACAGTCCAACAAATTGAATGACATTTAACCATTGTTTATGCCATAAGTTCCTCATATGATTGCTATAGATGGATACATAGATGCTGTAATAGTCTTTCTTTGGAAATTTGAGATTTCAAGACTATTGTCCTTCTAGTGTGAAGGTTCTTGTGGGAATGAGTTTGTGAGTTCGTATGCAAGTGTTCCCTCTCCCTCTATGCTGTCATTTGTAATGTTTGGGAGACTCCTTGCTGTTAAAGTTTTGGTTACATATTACTTAACTTGAAAGTCTCTTTTTCATTGCAAACTCATATATGACAGCTTGGGACCAAAACCAGATATCACTCCCCTATTGGAAGTCGTGCTTACATTTTCTTACAAATTGTTTTTGAATTAATGTAATTTAAGCATATTTGTATTACAGTCAAAATGGACATAAATTAAACCCATAGAAAGGAGGAAAAAAGAAATAAAGGTAACACAAGTAAAATAAGAAACAGACTAAGGCTATAAGGTATCAGAAAGGTAATTAAATAGAAATCAAAAATATACTACAAGTAAGAGACATGATATTTGAGAACAGATAGCAATTCATGATACAAAAATGTGCTATTTGTAGAATAGATAGCAATGCACATCATACAAATGTGCTACTGAAAAAAATCATTAAACCAAAGGACATAGGGGCTGCAAGTTGTCTTATAACCTTCATGCGCATGCTTACACATGCACACACACACACACACACACACACACACACACACACACACACACACCACTGAAAGCAGAGAGCACTGGTAGCAAACACAGCTCTTCAGTTTCACAAGGTCACAGACAGAGAAGCACTGTGCTCTCAAAGGTATTCTTCAGAGACTGTGCATGAACCTTGAACCATATCTCATGTTCATGACTTAGATGATAAAATTTGGCACATTAGAGATAAATGGATTTTTGACGAAGTTTTGGGCACTAAATTGATAACATTGTGAAGAAAAACCCGAGGACTTTAAAGGAGGAAGCCTTGTAATTTCCATTGTGTGTGGATGTGAATTTATGACTCTAAGAAAGAAGATGCTAAAGCTGCCCTACGAAGTTTCCTTCTCTGTTTACTCAGTAAGGCAGTAATATAGGCATTCCTGGGCAGACTTTTACAGATGTTATTTAAGACCCAAGTCAGTTGACCTTAAGATTACCCAGGAATGTGTGACTAAAGCAGAACAGCCATTTCAAAGTAGTTTCTCGTCTTAGCAGCAGAAGGATAAGTGAAAGAAATGTGACACATTACAATGATTCAAAGCATACTGATTTTGAAGCTGGGGAGAGCCATAGAAAAAAGTCTCTCCGAATGAAGGACCCCCGGCCAACAGATGGAGGAAAGAAACCCCAGTCCTACTATACGATGAGCAATGTGCCAGCTGAGTTTACAGTTTGATCTGTGCTTAGTGGGCATTAAGTGGTCAACTATTTTGGATTAAAAAATTTCTAGAACATTAGTGAGGCATGCAGTCAGATGGGGCTGTGAAGGAGTTCTTAGGGAGAATTAACTAAAATAAAACAACACAGCTTGAAGGTGTGATTCACTGTCCCATGGGATTGGGCTGGGAGGCTGCACTGAATTACAAGGGCAAAGGGAGAAAGCCAGCTGAGGACTAGCACATCCCTTTCTCTGCGTCCTTCCCTTTTTTTCAGAATGGATGAATCCATTGAGGAAATGTTGAGTCCACCACATGCCTTCCTACCAGTAAACGAAAATCAACCTTTCCTCCTACAAAATGCTTTTGGTCAGATATATTTTCCCTGTAAAACTAACATAGATTTTTGATCTACCAAATGTGTATCCTGTCTGTTATCAGACTGGGTTGAGCTATCTTGTAGTAATTCCTTAGACCTCTTAATGCAAAACATAACAGGAAACTCAAAATAATTAAGGATCTGGGAACAAAGGTTCATGCTACTTTAAATACAATAGTTCAATATGACAACAGTTTCATGAAGTTTTTTATAGTAACAGAACAAGGTTGTATCTCAAGACACTTGAAGTACGTTGGCACATCAGATAGACAGGTTCAAGCTGCTGTCTGCTAACATTCTTAGCTTTTGTGTGGCTGAAAGCTAGGGATTTGCTCAGAATACAATTTAAAGGTTTGATAGTCACTAAAGTGTTAGGTCAGACATGGAGTGGGCAATGAACAACTTTCAAAGAAGATAAAAGTAGCTCAGAATAATTTTGTTGGGGTCTGCAACATTTTAACTCTCCATAGTTATGAAATTTAGCTGTTTAACTTTGTAGAATCTCTAATACGGGTGCAGCTCTTATGGTTTATTTTTTCTGGGAATTTCAGTTCAGTTCCCAGTACTGGTACTCACATAAGGGTCACTAGGCCTCTTGTTGCATGCAGAAATGGGTGTGCTTTCTTCCAAGTGCCTGACAGTGTTGCACTGAATCATTGCATGAATTTGGAAGCATGCAGCAGTATCCAATCCTGTGACTGGGGAGAGGGGGGCAAAAACTGAGTAGCAGAGCTATTATACCATGTCTAGAACTGAGTCAAAGGTCTTCTGGTTTGTTCAAGGTCACAGACAGATGTGTCTCCTGGTGGCTCCTGCATGAGCAGTTCTTCTTTCAGAACCATTGTCAAGATATTTGATTCTTGTGCCAAGGTTTATAGAGATGCTAAGGTCAGAAGGTCAGTCTGTAGAGGTTACTGATTAATGTGTCCACCTCTGGGTTCCTATGGGAGCAAGTATGTCAAATAACAATGGAAAGAGAAGATAGAGAGGAGATTAACAGCCCTTTACAAACTGTTTTGATGCTGATATTAGAATGTCTACCCCATGGACTAAGACATGTCTCCTAGCTTGGACTTTATGCAAAATGTTCTCAGAACAGGGTTGATACGAGTTTGAGATGATTTGAAGCCACTTCATATTTGTTGTGTTATTGAGTATTAGCTACTTGTCTGTTGCTGTGATGAGATACCACCATGACCAAGGCAACTTATAGGAGAAAGAAGTTATTTGGGGTTATGGTTCCACAGGGCTAGAGTCAGTGCTACAGAGGTGAGGCAACAGGCTATAGGCATGGTAGCTAGAGAAGAAGCTGAGACTTTGCAACTAAAATCACAAGCAGAAAGCAGAGACAGAGCACTGGAATTGGTGTGATGATTTAAACTAGGGGTTTTCAACCTGTGGATCCAGACCCCTTTGGGGTCACATATTAGATACCCTGTATATCAGATATTTACATTAGCACTCATGATCATAGCAAATTACATTGATTAGGCAACAAGGATGTAATTTTATGATTGGGGGTAACCACAATATGAGCAACTGTATTTAAACTTTGAAATCCCATATCCAGTGACATACTTCCTCCCACAAGGCCATACTTCCTAAACCTTTCAAAGACACATCAAATAGGGGCCAAATATTTAAATGGCTAAAACTATGGCGATCTCACTCAAACCACCTGTTTTAGGTACTTTTCTTTTCTTCTTAAAAAAATTTTCCCTGCCCACCATGGCTCCCCCTCCAGCCCCTTCTCCTAGTCCTCTCTCCACCCTTCCCTCCCCAGAGAAGGAGCAAGGAATCCAAGGTGAGTCAATCTGGTCTGGCATATCCAGTTGAGGTAGGACTGAGTCCCTCCCCACCCCCCAGTATCAATGCTGAGTAAGTTATTTCCCCCCAAGGCATGTATTCCAAGAAGTCATTTCATGAACCAGGGATAGACTCTAGTTCATTGCAAGAGGTTCCACAAATTGCCCATGCCTTTTGACTGTTGTCTATATCCACAGGGTCCAAATCCATTCCAAGAAGGTTCATCAGCTGCTGTGCGCTCCCAACAGCATGGGACTGCCCGCCCCTTCCATTGGTCTCCCCATCATGATCCCCATCCCTCTGCTCACACAATCTCTCCTCCCTCTCTTCAGCTGGACCAGTAGCTCAGCCCATTGTTTAGCTATGGATCTCAACATCTGCTTCCATCAGCTGCAGGATGAAGGTTCTATAAATGACAATTGGGGTAGTCATTGGTAGGGAAAAGCCAGTTTAGGCTCTCTTTCCACTATTGCTTGGAGTCCTAGCTGGGCTCATCTTGTGGGTTCTTGGGTGTTCCCTAATATCAGGTTTCTCTCTAATCCCACAGTGGCTCCCTCTATCAGGATATTCACTTATTTGCTCTCCCTTTGTGTTGCTCCCCTCCCCACACCATCCCATTCTCTCATGTTTTCTTCCCACCTCACCTTGCCTCTCCCTCCGGCCTCCATGATCAACATCTTCTCAATAGATCTTATCTATTTACCCTTTCCAGGGGGGAATCTAAGAATGTCTCTCTTAACTTCCTCCTATTACCTTGCTGAGGGAAGGGGGAAGAGTTGTGGAATGTAGCCTGGTTATCCTTTGCTTTATATCTAAAATTCATTTACGAATGAGTACATACTATGTCTGGTTTTGTGGACCTTTGTTACCTCACTCAGGATGATTACTAGTGGGAATGTTGGTGGTTCATCAAAAAACTGGGAATCAATCTCGCCAATAATCCAGCAATACCACTATTGGGAATATACCAAAGGGATGTGCATTATTTTCCCAAGGACACTTGCTCGGCTATGTTCATAGCAGCATTATTCGTAATAGCCAGAACCTGAAAACAACCTAGTTGCCCTCAACTGAAGAATGAATTAAAAATTTGTGGTACATTTACACGATGGATTAAAAAGCAATAAAAAATGACATCCTGAAATTTGCAGGCAAATGTATGTATCTGGAGTATATCATTCTGGGTGTGTTACTTTTCAATCACTGTGACAAAATACTATTACCAAGACATCCTTAAAAAAAAAAAAAAAAAAAAAAAAAAAAAAAAAAAAAAAAAAAAAAAAAAAAAAAAAAAAAAACAAAAGCCTATTGGGCTTATAGTTTGAGAGTCCGTAATTGTGAAGCAAAGGCATGCTGGCAGAAACTGCTGAGAGCTCACATCTTGATCTGCAAATAGGAGGGGGAACAACACCTTCAAACATTAGGAATGGTATGAATCTTTTGAAACCTCAAGGCCCATCACCAGTGGCACACCTCCTCCAACAGCTCCCACAACAGGGTACAAAATAATCAAATATATGAGCCTATGGAGGCCATTCTCATTCAAACAACACTACCACTGCAAGCATGTTCCAGTGGCATATAGCTGAAATTTCCAGAAGCCTCCTACAGATGCAGGATTACTCTTAGCCTAAAAGTCAGTGGAACTAGAGCCCAATTCAGGCCATTTTCAACAATCTTCTGTGGTACCTAGATTGGCAGACCTTTCCTGGAAATGAATGTGGGCATATTCCCCATTGGGTACTTTGTGCAAACTGATCTTAAATCACAGATCAGCAAGCTAGATAAAGGCAATTACAAAATTTATGGCCAATACTGAATAAGTGCTGTCTCCTAAAACATTAATGTACGAGACTTCTCTCCTTTGCAGTTAGTATTGGTAGTTGGACCAAAGTCAGACAAAGGTGTAGATCAATCCTCCAACAAATGATACATTTATGAGCTTAGATTTAGAAACACATTCCATAAGTCTGCCACCTAAGTCTAGGTAACTTCTCTAAAAGATTCTTTTTGCTCTTGCTGGTCATTATTTTAAACTACCCATTCATAAGAACATTAAAAATATGCATTTATAAAGAACATATTATAAGCCACAAGTCAATCTTAGTATTTGAAAAAAGAATTTCAGTCATAAACCGTGCTATCTGATAATAATGAAGTTAAACTATTTTGGAAAATAACCAAAAAAGAGGCTAGGATATAACCTGATTTAATGGAAAGCTTGCCCTATGTGCATGAGGGTTGAGGTTCAATCCTTACTGCCCAAAAGAAAATAAAATGACAGGAAGATATTTAGACATTAAACAATATCTTTCTAAATAACCCACTGATAAAAATTAAGTATCAAAGAAAACTTTAAAATGTAGACCCTATATCAATGAGTCTTATATTTAATGAGTCCTTTTTAAGGGAGAAAAATAAATAGAAATAAAGGAGAGACATGATAAAGAATGAATCAGAAATTGAATTGATGACCAAAGACCATTAAAAAAGTAAAAGACTGGCTTTTAGAAAGATCAATGAAATGGATAAGCAGTTAACAACATTTGGGAGAGATAAAAGGGATGAATAGAGGAAGGAAAGAAAAGAAGGAGAGAGAATGTGGTATCAAGAATGAAACAGGACATTCCAATGAGACCTATTTCTATCACTGTAATAAATACCCTTACGACAAGCAACATAGGGAAGAAAGAGTTTTGCTCACTCCAGGTTGAGGGCCATAACTAAGGGAAGTCATGGCAGCATGAACTTGAGAGAAATGATTATGTCACATGCAAAGTTAAAAGAGGAAGAAATGAATGCCTGCATGCTCTTAGGCTTGCTTGTCTGCACTGAGCTTGATTTCTCCACTCTTACACAGCCTGGGACCCCTGCCTAGGGAATGGTGCTGCTAAAGTAAAATGGGTCTTCCTATACCAGTTAAATTAACTAGACAATCTTCCAGAATAATGGAACAGGAAGGGTTAGACTGGAGTGAGGTAGAGGAGAGCAGGTTAGAGGAAGGAATGTGGGAGGAATAAGTAACACTATAAACCTTTCAAAAAAATTATATGAAGATCCAATACTGTAGAATCTTCTTTAAAAAGAGAGCACATTAATTGGTTGCCCATTGCCAAATGGTCAGCCCTGAAAACATGCATCCATTAGGCTGACTGGGCAGGTTATATTTATATATATGCATATGTTGTATGCGGTTTCTGGCCCAGACTTTGCAGCCTAGCCTCATGGCCTGGACATTCCAGCCTAGCCTTGAGGTTTAGATTCACAGACCCACAGACCCACAGTCCCACAGTCCCACAGAGACACACAGACACATTTTAATTGTATGCTTATTGGTCTGGGGCCCAGACATATAACTTGCTAACTCTTTACCCTTAATCTAACCCATGATTCTTATCCTGTTTAGCCATGTGGCTTGGTACCTTTCCTCAGAGCAGCATAGTTGTCCTCTATGGCATATCTGCTCTGTTCTTCCTGTTCCCCGAATTTTCTTAGGCAGGACAATTATTTACAATGAAACAACATACTTCCACTACATATCCCCTTTAAAAAAAAAAAAAAACAGGAACTTCAAATCTAATTTCCTTTGTATAATTTTTTCACTATTATCTATAAGAACTTGTAACCAACACTGTAAACAATGACAAGCATCCATATTCCACTTTTTGGGAATGTAGGTGTCGTTCTCTAGGCTACTTCCTACTGAATGGGGGCACTGGCAATCCCATGGGGACCCAAAGAGAAGTTTAGAATTATGGACAAGTCCTTAGTGAAATAGTCTGTAAGGCTGGATCAACTCAACCAGACTCCTTGAAGTTGTTTGGGATGGAAAGCCCAGAGGAAACTGCAACAGAGGTGCTGTGAAATGTTTAATCGTCTGGGCCATCTTTTTTCATTGGAGACTTTTCAGATGTCTTCCTCTATCAAACTTTATTTTCTTTAACCAGGAATAAATCCACAGCCTCTCATTTTCTGTGTAAATAAAGAGAAAAACTCTTCTCCGAAGTAGCATATCTTTTGATTTCAGTTTTAAAGACAACTCATTTATAAAATATATAGGTTGGGTTAATCCAACAGCATTTATAATCAATTGTCTTTTAGCAGCTTTTACTACTTCATTTTCCATCAGAAAACTTAAAGACAAGACAATAACATACAGTATCCAGACATTCTTTATAATTTCCATCTTTATGTGGCTTATACTGTTTTCACTCTTTTTAAAGAAATTTATCCTTTTTCTTTTTCTTTTCTCTCTCAAACCTACGTATATTTTTTTTAACACACTCTAAACCATTTAGAATTTTTTAAATTTGTCTTTACTATGTATCTCTTATTTATCTTATTCTGTTTCTGACCACACCTTTGCTTGGTTAGGGTGACTGACTCTTTCCAGCTCCCTCTCTTTGCTTCTGTTTCTGTCCACACCTTTAATCTGTCAAGGTGAAGCTGAGGATTAAAAGCGGCAGCTAGGGTGGCTGACCCCACCAAGCTCCCTCTATTTCCTTCTGTTTCTGACCACACCTTTAATCTGCCAAGGTGTGGCTAAGGATTAAAGGATTCACTAGAGTGGTTGACTGGTTCCACCCAGCTCCTAGTCTAGCTTCATAGGATTATTATTATTATTATTTGGCAGAGGTACAGGTAGTACCCACAATTACTACTCTGGGGAATTTTAGGGTCCATATAATCACCAAGTAAAGCCCTGCCTTCTACTGCTCACTAACTCAATTTAAGTATTTGGCAGCAGGGCCTCTTAAAAGACTCAAATATTTTGCCTCTAAGGCTGAATCAGAAAGGCTCTCTTTAAAAAAAAACCACACACCTCTGCTTGCCTCTAGCAAAAACAGAGCTGACCCAAGAAAATGCTTTGACTCTGTTACCTTTTTGTCCTTATTAAGAGAAACCTTAAATCCACCCTATACAGCTCCTTTGCTTACATTGAGGCTCAGGAACTGGCCTTGTTCATCTTAAATTGCTAGCAGCAAACACGCCATTTTGTAACTTAATCCCATACAGCACTCAGTCTCTTTACTGGGACCCACTTGAGAGACACAACTTGGAAGCTGCTTTTGGCTTTGTTTTTGTGCTCCAGATCATTTTTAAGCTTTCTATGGCTTTCTGTGGACATATTTTACCCACATTGGGCACCATTTGTTGTATGAGGTTTCTGGCCCAAACTTTTCAGCCTAGCCTCGAGGTTTAGATTCACAGACCCACAGACCCACAGTCCCACAGAGACACACAGACACTTATATTAATTGTACACTGACTGACCTGGGGCCCAGATATATAACTTGCTAACTCTTTACCCTTAAAAATTAACCCATGATTCTTATCCTGTTCAGCCATGTGGCTTGGTACCTTTTCTCAGAGCAGCATAGTTGTCCTCTGCATCTGTGGCATCTCTGGTGTGTCTGTGGCATATCTGCTCTGTTCTTCCTCTTCCCACAATTTTCTTTGTCTGATAGCCCTGCCCACACTTCCTGTCTGCCTTTGGCCAATCAGCATTTTTATTAAACCTGTAGCTAGGACAATTATTTACAATGGAACAACATAGTTCCACTACATGCATGCAATAACAATTTGTGAAAAATAGGCCATGAATTTTAGGGTGAATAAATAGGATGAGGTATATGAGAAGGATTAAAGGGAGGAAAGGAAAGAGAGAAAATATATAATTCTATTGTAATCTTTTGTAAAATTAATTAAAAGATTGGAAAATGGGGTCTACCTTCCTAATGAGAAGAGGGAAAGTAATTTTTCTCTAAGAACGTAGCCCTAGTAAATGTCCCACACTCCAATGGAAAGCTATACATCCAAGAATATTTGGGTAGCACACATTTATTTTGACAGTAAAAAATACGCAAAGTTGGGTGGATGCTGTTTATTGGTGGATTGGATCCTGGAAGAGTTGGAGGAGAATGAATATGACCAAAACACATTGTATGAAATTCTCAAAGATCTAATCAACTTTTTAATAAAAAAAAAAACAGTTGCCTATAGACATTCCCACAAGCCAAGCTAATGTAGAAATCCATCATTGAGACACTCTTCTCAGGTGTAATTTTAGCAATTAAATCTAATGATTAGAAAACTCCACTCACGTGGACAAAACAAGGAATTACCCAAAGCATCATTATCCTCAGACAATTGACAATATAGAGTCACCCAGTAAATCCATTAATATCTTAGTTTGACAGGAGAGCTGCAATGCTGTATGTATAAAAAGAAAAACACTGTAGTTCTCTGATCATCCACCTAATTCTTGCTCTTGTGTCAGATACGTGTAAATGATTCCTAACTATGTGGTGCTATTCCTAGTAGGCCCTAAGTCCTTTTGCATGAATTACCTACAGAATACACAGTTATCCCACATTGTCAGAAACCAAGGACTCCAATGGCCAGGCTTCAAGCTTGATATATCCCTCCCCTCTTTCACTAATCCTTTCTAAAATAAATCAAAGGAAAATGGGCTTCTGTTAGGATGGTTACTCATATCCTTGTCCAGCTTTCCGAAACCCACCTTTCAGATATAACTTGGATTTTATCCTATTTATTACAGGGATTTTTGTCAGGTGCTACATGAAAGTTTAAGTCCTCATAAAACTTGGTCTCCAAATGGAAATGTAGCTGGCTGCACTCTGACTATAACAGTTCTGTTTCAAAGCTATTTTAATGAATGAACCAAGTAGTTTTAAGGCATTAAAATGGTAGTAGCCACATCAAGGCAAATTGAAATCATATAGTGAACCAGCATGATGGTGTACCCCGTGACTGCAGTGTTTAGAAGGCTGGGCCAGGAATATTTCCAGTTTGAGACTAACCTGGACTACATAGCAAGACTTTCTCCAAACAAAACACACAACAACCCATGAAAAGCCAAAATCCAAACAAGCAACTGAAAAGGCCTTCTATTTAATGTCCTAATTGGGCCCAAATTATCCTAACTCATCACAAATACAAATTAACAAGCACCTTCATAACATAGGTACTGTGTATCTTACCACAAGGACAGTCCCAGGGTTATTAGCATTACCACCACTCTGTTTTCTACCAAATGCTGCTGTTTCAGGCAGAGTAAAATGAGAACATTTTACATTTTATAATACTACATATCATACATTATTCCTTCCACGTTTGAAACTATTCTGCCTGCTGACTGAGTCTAATCAAAACAACTTGCAGGGGGAGGTCCTCAGAAAAAGATCAAAATTGAGTTCCATGCTAGATTATGCACATTATTGTTTTATTTTTGACATTTTTTAATTAAAGGGTTTTTTTACACACCAACCACAGTTCCCCTCTCTTCTCTTCTCCCACTCACTCCCAGATTCACCCCACCCCACCCATCTATCCCTCAAAGAGGTAAGGCCTCCCACAGGGAATCAACAAAGTCTGACATAGCAAGTAAAGACAGGACCAAGCCCCTCTCACCTGCATCAAGGCTGAGCAAGGCACCCCTCTATAGAAAATGGGTTCCAAAAGCCAGCTCATACACCAAGGTTAAATCCTGGTCCTGGGCAGTAGACAAGTTTTGAGGTTTCAAAAAGAATTTTCTCCAACACTTTCGTTTGATTTTTTTTTCCTTCTTATTTTACACATGTATTTCTCCATTTGTTTGTTTCTTTTTTTTTAACAGTTCATGGTGCATTTTCTTAATTATTGCTTGATGTGGAAGAATTCACCATTATGGGCAGTGCCACTGCTGGGAAGGTGGTCCTGGGTTGTATAAGAAAGCAGGCTGAGCAAGCCATGGAGAGCAAGCCAGTAAGTAGTACCCCTCCATAGCTTCTGCTTAGTTCCTGCCTCCAGGATCTTGCCTTGACTTCCTGCCTCATCTTCCCTTCATAATGGACTACAAGCTGTGACATGGAGTAAAGCCTTCCCGCAGATTGCTTTTGGTAGGTGTTTAATCACAGCAATAGAAAATAAGCAAGACACTGTGATACTGAAGTAGTACTAAAAGTTTTCTTAGGAAAACAAGCCCATGGCTAGTCAGAGTACCATTTCTTTCAAACTTTTAGGGTGTTACTTACCAACATTCTTCAGACTGCTTCACAAAATAGAAAAACAGTAGGCACATTCCAAAGCACATTCTGTAAAGTCGTTATTACTCTGAAATCAAAATCAGATAAAAATCAAGAAAATAAAGACTATGTACCAATTCCAAATATCAATGAACACAAAGACCAAATTTTTCGATAAATTCCTAGCAAATTGAATTCATGACTATATTAATATGAGCACGGTAGAATAACCATGACCAAGTTGGTTTCATCACAGGGCTGTGTGGTGGCCTCAATATACATAAACCATAAATTTAACAAAGAATATAAGTAGACTCAAGAAGCAAAATCACATGATCATGTCAATAGACAAAGAGACTGACAAAATTCAAGATTGTTCTATAAAATAAAAGCCCTCCAGAAACACATCACAACATAATAAAAACTGTATATGACAAACTTACAGGGGGAAACTAAATATTTCTTCTAAAAGCAGAAATGAGACGAAGGTGCCCACTCTATTGATTGAATATGGTTTTGATGGTATAGATACAATAACAAATGATAAGAAAAATAAAAGACACAGGAGTAGGAAATGAAGATGTCAAACTAGTCATAGCTAAAGAAAATATGATCCTATACTTGAAAGGCCCTAAGACTTAGTCACAAAACTTGGTCTAGACATACACTTTCAGCAAATTAGCAGTGTACAAAACCAATACATACATATCAGTAGCTTTTCTATATATCAGTAATTAACTTGCCATGAAAGAAATTAGGAGAAAAATACATCAGACATGGGATTAATGCCTAAGGAATTAATACATAGAATAATTTTTTAAACTGAAAAATTAAATGCAGACACAAATTATCAACTGTTGAATGGATTAATGAACTGAATTGACAGTTCTCAAAATAGCAAAAGGTATTTGAAAAACTTTTTAAAGGTTAGCCAACTAGAAACCCTTTTTTAAAAGATGGGTACTTAAGCCAAATGTTATTATTAAAGTGTTATGTGTATTCTTATGTGTTGACGTTCTTCACTCATTATACATGAAACAGTTCGATAGAACCAGGAAATTTATTGTATTAAGGTATATATCTTGAAAGTGACTCTTATTTGTGCTTGAGATAGAACTTCCTAAACAGTGTTATTTACATAATTAATGACTTAAAGTTCTCAGTGTGTATTATTTGAGGGCTGACTGCTTAAGGGGCTCATCCCTGGGGAAGACTAATTCTCCCTCTCTTAGAAGTTGTTAGTTGTTTGTAGTTCTTCGTCTAGTTCAAGGCCAACATGGTCTACAGAGTGAGTTCCAGGACATACAGGACTACACAGTGAAACCCTGTCTCAAAAAACAAAATAAAACATAAGACAAAAATTAGGCAGAGTATACTAATTTATAAAATAAATCCCTGCTCTTTTGTGGTGAGCAACAGGAGCAGTAGATCTAGAGAACAGGGGAGTTGGGGGGGGCAGCTGAGAAGACTACATGGAGAGGAGGATGTGGTCAAGATATATTGTAAGAAAGAAAAATAAATAAAAAGAAATATAATAAAAATGGCATCAAGTTGAATGTTCTCCTTATCATAGCTCAGAGATCATTCATTTAAACATAAATATTATTCCATCTTTTTGTATGCAACATTCTACATTGCATGTTTACTGGCAACTAAATAAATATTCAGGTATTTTTCCTATACTTGGCTATTATATTACTAGCTGACTTTGAAACTAATTATACATGAACTATATTTTTGCTGTTTTAAAAATAGCAATTGATTGAAAAGAATTCCATGTAGTCCCTTCCTTCATGAATAATATATGTGTAATTTATAACATTACTCACATATGAATTATATATATATATATATTTATGCATATATATGTAACATTATAAAGAGTTTATTAATTTGAGTGGAAGTGAGGAAAAGGACATGGAAGGGACTGGATGGAGGGGACATGGGAAGGGCTAAAGTGAGGAAAGGGAAGAAGGAAGTGATGGAATTATATTTTAATTATTTTTTTGAGACAGAATTTCTCTGTGTAGCCCTAGCTGTCCTGGAACTCACTCTGTAGACCAGTCTGGCCTCAAACTCACTGAAATCTGCCTGCCTCTGCCTCCCAAGTGCTAGGATTAAAGGACTGTGCCACCATGTCCGGCTCAATTTTTTAAATGAAAAAGATGTAAAGCAATAAAATGAGTTTCACTATGAATAGAAATTAACTGGTGCATCTAATTTTGTATTTATACAGTTTCAAGCTTCTTTCTTAAAGTAGTATCTCCAAGTTGTATAAGCCTCAGGATTACTTTCCCAGAGTCTGCTGAGATGTAGTGTTTGAATGGTATATATAGAGGTAGTGTACAACTTTCTCTTCTATTCTTGATGAGAATTTTACATACATATTCATGTGTACATGTGAGTATGTGTGTTTTGTATATATATGAATGCAGTGGTGAAAGATAAAGTATTGAGAAGAATGCTGTCTCCAGGTATAAGACAAAATGAACAGATTTTTGCTTTATTTCAGACAATACTTATTGCTGGGAATAAAAAAAAACATAGTTTGGAATGATCTTATTTTATCAGCATATCCAATGTATAAACAATAACTAATCATCGTAGGTAGTTTGCTAGTCATAGGCAGCACACCTTTAGCAGAAAACAACATTCCAGATTTTAAAAAGGCATACAGGGTCTTCATTATTTCATATTCTTCACATGATTCATATATTCTTTTTCCTATTTGGTTTGGACTAATTTTAGTTTATTATGTATATTCTGCTCATCTTCTAACTTTTTTTCTCATGTATCCCAGGCTGATTTTGAACCTACTATTAGCTGAAGATGACCTTGAACTTTTGATCCTCCTAGTGATGGCTTTACAAGCATGGCCACCACAGCCATTTTTTTTCTTTTGGCTATTGTCATTTTTGTCTTGAGTAATGTGTTACTGGTGGTCAAAATCAGAGATTCTTGCATGTTAGGGAAGTACTCTTCAACTTAGCTATGTCCTCAGTCTCATTTTTAATATTTCATTCGTGTATATTTAATGTTTTATTGGTGTCTATTCGTTGTACACAGAATTTAGTTTCATGAAGTCATTTTCTTTCTGTATGGCTGAGTGCATTTCCAAAATGCATGCAAGAGGGGAAGGAAGAGGAAGACCTTGATATCTTCCTTATTTTTTTCAGACAGTCTCTCACTGAACCAGCAACATGTAGTTTCATCTACAATAGCTTGCTAACAAGCTCTTGGGACCTACCTGTTTCTTCCCCTCAATTCTAGAGTTATAAGTGTGATAGTCATGCCTGAATTTTTACATTATATTAGAACTCAGGTACTCATGCTTCCAGAGAACCTGTTCTTACACAAACCACATCCACTCAGCTCCATAAGGACATTTTCATACAAATATATAATGTACTTGTTTAAACAACGTTTTTGTATTAATTCTCTGAGAACTTCATGCAATATATTTTGGGCATATTCACTCTCTTTCCCCCAGCACCTCCCATAAGCACTCTTCACTATCCCATCTCTTCCCACTCAATTTTGAGTCCTCCCCTTCCTCCTCCTCCCCCCCCCCCCGTCCTCCCCCTCCCAGATTTAGTGCCCAGCTTCAGGTCTTTGTCCTGGGATTTTGTCTAGCTGGATCTTGTGCAGGCTGTCACATTGCTATGAGCCCATATGTACAATTGCTCTGTTGTATCTGGAGAACTGTTTCCTTGATGTTAGCAACCACCTCTGGCTCTTACACTGATTCCATTCACTGCTTCCACAAAGATCCCTGAGGCCGTGTGTGTGTGTGTGTGTGTGTGTGTGTGTGTGTGTGTGTGTGTGTGTGTGTGTGTGTGTGAGTGAGAGAGAGAGAGAGAGAGAGAGAGAGAGAGAGAGAGAGAGAGGGAGAGGGAGAGGGAGAGGGAGAGGGAGAGGGAGAGAGAGAGAGAGAGAGAGAGAGAGAGAGGTATGAGTGCTTTGCACCACACAGTCTCTTATTGTCTGTACATTGACCAACTTGTAATTTCTATGTTAACTGGTATCTACTATAAGAAGCTTCTCTAATGAGGGTTGAGAAATGCTTTGATTTATTGGGTATAGCTTTTAAAAGTTGCTAAGGAATTGTTTTAATAGTATGTCCATTTAGCAGAATAATTGTATGAGGTTCTCCCCTAAGCCCTATGACCTATCTTTTATTAAAGGTTCCATCTCATGGAGCAGGGCTTAGATCCAATCAGAGAGTGGTTGGTCACTCTCATAACATTTGTGCCACCATCACACCAGAGAGCATATCTGGTTAGACCAGTCCTTGTAGTGTTCACAGATGGGTGGTACTGTGGGTTATTTTTCTCTTCTAGCAGTATGCATAGCACCTTCCAGTGCCATAAAAGCCAGCCAATAGTGATGAAGGTTCCAGGTGAGTACCATGTTGTGACTCAAATATACAGTGTCTTAATAATCAAGTTCTGGAGGGTAGTCAAGAGTACTAGCAATAGTCTGTTATTCTTGAGAGGTCTATGTGACCCCCACTAGCCATGTATGTGAATATACATATCTTATGATGCTTCCATTGTGATAGGATTCCATATAGCTTTTTCACAGGGCACTTAGTGTTATTATATCTCCTCATATTCTATCCTCTCCCTTCCCATGTTCCACTCCAATTTAATGCTTCTTGTTCCATTATACACCTTTAACCTTTCATACCACTGTGTTCTATCTGCCTCCTCCTGAAAGGCCCTCCTCCTAATGGCTCCTTACTAAATTCCTGACCTCTGTGGGTATTCCAAATGAACTACGCCTATCTAAAGGTTCAAAGATAATATCTAGAAATGATAAGAAAAGTGGATGTTTACCTTTGTGTCTGGGTTGCCTCGTTCAGAATGATTATTTTCAGCTCCATCCATTTACCTGTTAATTTCATTTTTTAACAGCTGAATAATATTCCATTGTGTACCACATTTTCATTATCAAATCATCAATTGATGGATGTCGTGGCTGTTTCCATTTCCTGGCTATTGTGAGTAAAGCAGCAATGAATATAGATTAATGAGTGACTCTGTAATAGGATATAGAATCCTTTGGTATAACTGGATCACATGGTAGATCTATTTTCAGTTTTTTGGGTACCTCCACACTGATTTCCATAGTGGTTACCAGTTTGCACTCCCACAAGCAGTGTATACATTGTTTCCTTTTCCCCTTATCCAGACCAGGATATGTTGTCATTTGCTTATTTAATATTGTACTTTTTATGCACATGTGCATATCTGTATATGTATGTATTTGTGTATGTGTGTATACTTTTGCACACGTGTGTGGGTAGGTGTGCAAGTGTATGCCCACATCCATGTGAAGGCAATAGTACAATTTCAGGTGTCATTCTCAAAAACGCCACCCACCACATTTGTAACAGGGTCTCTTAATAGCCTGAAGCTCACAAATTATCTAGAATGGTTGGCTGTAAGGGCCCAAAATTCTCCTGTGTCTGACTCTCCAGCACTAGCATTACAAGCACATGCTTCCATACATTTTATGGTAAATTCTGGAAAACAAACTCGGGTTCTCATGTTTGCAAAGCAAGTGCTTTATAGATGAAGTATCCTCCAGCCAATAGAATGTACTTTAACTATGCTGTTCCTATTTCCAGGACTGTCCCCCTTTCTGTCCCTCCCCACTCCCATTTGTCCCTCTCATTCTTCTAGAGTTTTGCTTCTGACTTAATGTCATAAACACATACATTTTTCATGTTTCTAGATGCACAAATAATTTTAAATGGTGACATTTGTCTTTCTGAGTCTGAATAAATTCACCTAATATGATCATTTCACTTCTATCCACTTTCCTGAAAATGACATTTTACCTTCACAAAGAATGGAATTTTAGTTTTGAATGTCATTAGTTTAAATATTTTTAGATTTACCACAAAATACATGAATTGTGATTATCCACTCATTTATTTTAGAAGTTTGTAGGCTAAGATTATATATACTTTTGTAGATGACAATGTCATAGTGAAGCTCATTGCTTTGTATGATTAATACATGGTTTTTAAAAGTTAAAAAAGCCATTCCAGTCTCAACTTGATTTATCCATTTATTCTTAAGTTTCAATTTAAATTTATTTTATATTTAATTACCTGCAAGTCTCAGTGATTTTTATATATCCATAATAAAATGTTATTATTGTCTGGCACATTACAAACCTGGTCTGTGGAACAGCTGCTAAGATTACATTTGAATAAATATACTACACAGATTCCAGAAGACACTGCTTAATGATATGAATATGTGAAGTAAGGTTCTTTCCTCTCATAGTGTCATTTGATATGGGGATATAAGTAGTCTCTGAGTTGAGTGATGTATCACTTATATAACAGGTATCCAAGTTAGAGTCTACTTCATGAAATGAAACAGGAGAGGATTGTCTGTTTCTGTATTAGGGTTGATCCACTCCCAGAAGAGAATAATCAGATTTCTGTCCTTTTACAAAGATTAGAAGACATAGTCCTATCTTCAGATAACGCCTTCTTTCAATGGCAATGTAGTAATATCCTTATGTACTGGAAGCTCCTACATTAAGTACTGAGGTAAAATTTTCTCAATAAATACACATCTAGTACAGATCTTACCTTTCATTTCACTGCGAAGCTCTGGAAAGTAGGCCAATTGATGATGTTATTTCTTTGATCATTCCCAATGATTGTACCTCAAGTTAGTCATAACTATAAATGCCTCTCCTTTTGAATATATGCTTGACCTAGTGACTTGCTTTTAATGTCATAAAGAATGAGATGCCAATTACATGATTAGTATGTGACTGGTTTCTGCCATGATCAGACTTCTGATCTGCCATTTGCTCATTCTTATGAAGTGCTTTGTCATGCTATGGCCTCCACATCTTTGTGGGGAAATGCAGGTTTGTTCTAGATAAAAAAAAAAAAAAAAAAAAAAAAATCAACAACCATATGAGGCTCTAGCAGGTTACAACAAATTGAATCATTCTGAAAAAAACTTTATGGTTTTTTAATCTGGTCATTAATTTACTAGTATCTGATAAAGCTCTGGTGAATAGGAACCCATTAAGGCTTGCCTGAATGCCTGATTCAAATAACTGAAATAATAAATATACATTTCTTTAAGCTGCTGAGCTTCTTATGTAGCTACAAATAATTAGTATAGGGATATACTTTTTCACAGGAATTAGGTATCCTCATGACACTTTAATCACATTTTTTTTCAAATCCACAGTTTAAAATTAAATTTATATGTACTTCATGATGTTTTGAAACATGCATTATGTTTCACACATATATAATAAAATTACTTGCTCTAGATAATTAAGCATTTATTGCCTCCTATATTTAGCACTTCTGAAGTAGGAACACTTAGCACCCACTGTCTCAGTATTTTTAAGAACATAATGTGTTGTTAATTATAGTCACTGTATAGTACAATGTCATGAACTTATTCACCCTAAATACTGAAATGTTGTATACCTTGACCGACCTCACCCAACCATTCAACAACATCATAACCACTCTCCTATTCTCAACTTCTATATGACCAAGTATTTTAGGTTCTACATATGTATGATATTATGTGACATTTATCTTTCTGTGCCTGCCATATTTTCTTTATCCATTCATCCACTGGATATTTAAATTGCTTTCACATTTTGTTTACTATGATTAAGTCATCTAATTTCCCTACTGTGTTCTCCTCAATCATGTAAATTATGGATCAATTCATACAAAAATTATATATTACAGAAAATGATCTTCAGTTCATCCATATGTAATTTTCTTTGAGGCCATCCTCCTTCAAACAGATAATTAATTGGTCCTAAGCTACTTGCCTTATTACTTAATCATTCATTTATATCTAAGGCTATGGAAATAGCTTTTATGAAAGATTGGCAAACACTCTTAAAGTCCTTGCTCTTCTGACAACACTGTCATACAATCCTGTTTCTGATTTTTATAGTTTTGGCACAGTACATTTATGAGCACAAGTGTTGGTGCTTCAGCTGAACCTTCACACCAACTTTTCATCCTCTTAGAATCATCATTTCTAAGTAGATAGGATCAATATACATTGTATAAGTATATAAATTTTTGTAGAATAAAAATGTTTTATTGTTATGCAGACAAATAAGCATGTTTCAACCATAGTCAGTTTTCAAATTATGTTATTTTTTTCACCAAAGAAAAACCAGGAAGAAGACAATCTTGTGAGCTAAAAATACCACCCCAGGTAATTTTAAATGTTTTCTTTTTTAAAAAATGTGCCTCTTATACCTTACTAATTCCTGAGACACTTACGAGGACTATTTCCTATTGTGATTCCAAAACACTTGCTTTCCTTTCTTATGAAGAACTAACCTCAAGCTGTGTCTCACAGAATCTAATTTGTGTTTCCCGGAAGGATTTTCCTAACATGTGACCTATTATTTAAGTTTACAGAACTCTGTATTCTAAATTTCCAAGTTGATGTATTTTTACTTTTAATTTCTAATGACACTAATCACTGCAACTGATGTTAGTGTTAATGTTAGTGTTGATTATCAATTTGACAGTATCTGGAACCAGCTAAGAGACAAGCCTCTTGGGCAGGCCTGTGAGGGAGGACTGTGATTAAGTTAATGAAGGTGAAAAGAACCACCCTCATCGCGATGGCGCCATTCTCTGACCTTGTGTCCTGAACTGAGCCAGAAGGAAAGAGGGAGCTGCACTCCAAAGCTCATCAGTCTCTGCTTCCTGACTGCAGATGGAATGTGTAGACAAGCTCTTGCTGCCAGCGTTCCTGCCACTGGGGGACTGTCCCTTCAAACTGTTTGCCAAAATAAACTCTTTTTCCCTGGAGTTGCTTTTGTCAGGGTGTTTTTATCAGGGCAACAAGAAAGGAAACAAAGACATCCTCTTAGACGGATATTTTATTTGGGCTCGCTTTCTCAATAAGCTGCACCTCTGTATACCATTCCTCCCCGAATCATCTCTGCCCCCTACTCTTTCACCTACTAGAAGCAGGCATTAACACCCCCACTGCTGCCAGTATGTTTTGCAATTTCCTCTGGCAAATAACCTAATCTGTCAACTTTAAATGCCACTTCCCACAAAATCTCTGAAACGTCTAAGGTGCCTGCAGATTACTGGTCACAGTGGAAAAATTAGTGACCTTCAGACCAATTTCTGTGAGATTGCTCATCTTTATCTGAAATCTAATCCACCTGGCTGTTATCAGTCTGAATTCTGATCCATTGAGCCATCACCAGAATCACTCCTGAAGCCACCGGTAGCATTCTAGGCTTTCTTGAGTTTGATTGGTCAAAGTTTTCCAAACTCTTCCTGCAAACCAATTACCGATGCTCTTCAACATTTCAGGTCCAGCAACAGCTGTATACTCCCCTTTTCACAAATAAAATACAGCTTCTACTTCCAAATATTTTTTATCAAGTTTATTCTTTAATAATTGTACAAATGGGCATAATGCATACTGAGCACCCTTGCAATATAGCCTCTCCCATTCTCTACAATTCCATCATGCACATTTTTAATTCACTCATTCCATTGAAGTCTTCCATCATCTTGTAAGGCAAAGAAAGATGGTCTTTTATTTTCTTCGTGTAATTTTTGTTGATTTTTGAGATTATACTTTAGTTACAACACTTGTTTCCCTTTCTTCCCTCCGAACCCTCCCGTATACCCCTCCTGGATGTCCTTCAAAATTCACAAACTTTAGTACATTACATTTACAAACACAAGTCTTGCTGCTTTAGCTGAACCTTCTCACCAATTTTTCATGCTCTCAGAATCATGTTTTAGTTTAACCTGTCCTTTTAGAATCTTTTCATCACCTCCTCAGACATTCTTCATTTCCTACTTGAAAGAGGGACAAGGCCTTCCCGGTGGGTCAAGATGCATAGATAAGGATGACACAATATTTTGGAATATACAATGACATGCAGCAGTTCCCAGCAGAGCAAATTAAATGTAAATATAGTGCATATGACAAATTGAATATAAAAATAACTACTATAATTCTGTTTAAACTTTTTCTTGACTAGTTTCTACAGTCTGATTATAGAGAGTTATTAGAGATCTGCATAAGGCCACCAACTTGCCCAAATGGTAGTTGAGTAAACAAAATTGAGACACGATCTCATCTACCTCAGCTAGTCTTAAACTTGCTATATAGCTGAGAGTTACCTTGAACTTCTGATCTCCATGCCACTATTTCGGAGTACTAAGATAATACAATGCCCCATTTATGTGGTATTAAAACTTGGGAGTCAGTGGGTACTCACCAGGATAGACACTGGAGATGGGTGTAGATAGTCTAGGTATGGAGTGGGGTGGTAGAGGCAGCACAAAGGGTTCTGTGTGGGACCTAGATGTTGGCTACAGCACAGGAAGAAGTAAGCAAGGACCCTGGGTTTGGGATCCTGCAGAAACCTAGAAGTTGCTACTGCAAAGCACAAGTGGCTAGTCTGGGTTAAACGACCAACACAGCAGAGAATAAAAGTAGAAAACATTGAGATAAATGAAAATACACTATACTAATCCCCAACAATGCTACAGAAAGAGTGGTGAGGTGAAATTTATACTTACAGATGCTTTCCTTAAATAAAGAGAAAACAATCAGGACAATACTCTTTATTAAATCTAAAAGCAAACTAAAGAAAATAATTGATTTGCTGGGAAAGCAACTACTATGAGAAAGAAAACAAATATTAGAGATAGTTGAAAAATAGAAAAAGAACACTGTAAAAACTGAAAACAAAGGCTGGTTGACAAGATCAACAAAATGATTGAACAAGGTATTCTAAGAATTAAAGAAAATTTAAGTTTTAGTATATGAAGAAAATAGACACTGAAAACTTAATATAGTTAATATGCACGTGAGTGAACTAAGAAGACACTTTCCAGAAGAAGGTGCAAATGGCCAGTGAGTGCCTGAAAAGGTATTTATTGTATTTAGTCAACAGGGAGATGCAAATGAGAGCTACATTAAGATGGCTCTCACCCCATACAGGAATCAAATGACAAACCGTTTTGGTAAGTGGGTGGGCACAGTTCAGTGATTTAAGAGTACTGGCTGCTCTTGATGAAGGTCTGGGTTTGGTTCCCAGCATCCACATTACACAGATGGTGGAACAGTTTCAAATTCCTCTAAAAAAAAAATACAGTGTTGAGTCTAGAGGACCATGGTTGTAGCATCTCACCTTGTGCAATGGTTTCCTGAAGGACTGATTATTATTTCACTCAATCTGGTCTCAGATGGAGAGATGCAGTATACCTTGCCTGGGACAGTAACAGTGAACTTGTTGTCTATAGACAAGTGGGGCTGCAGATTATAGATGAAGGTAAAACTGTAAGTAGACTGTAGAATAAAACTCTACAGTTAAGACATTTAAAGAACACACACATATAGTCTGTGGGATATATATTTTTGCCATTTTTATTGAAAAAAGTCTTCCATACAGTATATTTTAATTATGCATTTCTCTTCCACAAACTCCTTCCAGATCCCCTGTATCTCCCTACCCACCCTTCATTTCTCTCTAAAAGACAAACAAAAATAGAAAACTGGCCCACAAATGAAACAAAATCATAAACCAAAGTATACAAACAAAAGAGCGGTAAAACAAAAAAAGGTCCAAACAATCAATGGATTATGAGATTAAAAAGTCTACAAAAGTAATATTAAATTCATTCTGTTTTGACCACATACTACTGGACCTACCCTGAAGTGTTGTTTGTATACCCCGTGAGATTCCACTGAAGATGTGGAGGCAGGCATACGCGCACAGGCACACATGAGTGCAGGTGCCTAGGGAGTCATAAGATCTCCTGGAGACAGAATTAGAAGCAGTGTGTACTACACAATATAAGATCAGGGAACCAAACTTCAGTCCTCTGTAAGAAAATCAAGAGCTCTTAACCAGCCCCAAAGTAGCTTAAATATGTTCAAAGGGCTAAAGAGAAGCACAACATACTAAAACTTTTGTTAGACTAACATAAAATGAACATATCAACCAAGAGAAATAAAAATAATAAAAGCATTAAAATTTCTGGGACCTGAACATACAGTAACTATATTGAAGCATTGATAGTAAACAGTTTAATTGCACAGAAAGGAATAAAATGAAACCTTGAAAACAAGACATCTGAAATTGAGTCAAAGAAGAAACATAAAAAAAAAAAAAAGAATAAATGAAGAGGGGCTATAGAGATGCCTGAGAGGTTAAGAGTACTGGCTGCTCTTCCAGAGGTCCTGAGTTCAATTCCCAGCTACCTCATGGTGGCTCACGGCCATCTATAGTGGGATCTGATGCCCTCTTCTGGCATGCATATGTATATGCAGACAGAGCACCATATACATAAAACAAATCTTAAAAAAAAAAAAAAACTGGAGAAAGTGAACAAATTTGAAGGACTATATGGAAAGTGATGAAGTGGACTGATGTATACAGTGAGGAGAGAGAGAGGGAGAAGAGATTACCTGAAGAAAGATGATACTATTGTTTATTTTTCTTCAAGAAACTTTAGAGACTAGAATGCAAAGAATGACACACACACACACACACACACACACACACACACGGAACACTGGCAGATTAAAAAAATAACTCTAAAATCACTGAAAGCAGCCCTTTTATAATGAGAGAGAAATCAATATTTTTGGATAAACAAAAGCTGAGGAAGTTAATTGCCACAAGGCCTCCCTTGAGAAAATGTTGAAAGGAGACCTTAACAATGAAATAAAAGGCTGTTTCATGGTAATCCAAATCTACTGGAAGGTTAAGATTGTCTTTGTAATGTAAATATAGAGACAAACATATAAATTGGTATTATTGTAATGTTGGTTTTTAACTTCATTTCTTATTTTTCCATTGCACTGAAAACATAAAAATAATTATGAATCGTTGTTACTGGGTAATATACAATTTGCAAAGCAATGGGGCACAGATTATGGGTGGAAACATACAGTCTATGTCAATATTGTGAAATATAAAAAAAAAACTTGAGATATAATATGACTGAAGTTGAGATGGAATTAATTAATTACAATTTGGCTAAAATAACTTCAGGCTATTATATGAAATGCCTATGCTAACAACAAAGACAATGTCTTGTAGAGATGACAAGATATCTCAGTTGTCAGAGTGTTTGTCATGGAAACATGAAGACCTGAGACTTTGGATCCCCAGAACCTAAGTAAAAATTGTACCTCTACCCCAGCATTGGGGGCAGGGCAGAAGAAGGAGTGGAGACAAGCAGATTTCTAAATTTCATTAATCAGTCATTTGTGGGGATATGTTTCAAACATATTAAAAAGTCGGAGATATCAAAGGATAGATCCACCTCCTCCAGTCTTTGTTTGTTTTTTGTTTTGTTTTTTCCAGACAGAGATTTCTGTGTAACAGTCCTGGCTGTCCTGGAACTTGCTTTGAAAACCAGGCTGGCTTTGAACTCACAGAGATTCTCTTGCCTCTGCTTCCCAAGTGCTGGGACTAACAGTGTGAGCCATGGCTTCTTCTGCCTTGCCATTCTTACCCCATGAGCTTCAGTCAGACCCTGTCTCAAAAGACAATGGTGCAAAGGGATCAAGGAAAGACACCTTGTAGCAATCACTGGCTCCACACGCACATGCTTTCAACCTCCATGCACGCGTGTACACATGCACACGCACAAACATGTTTAGCAAATGCGCAATAGGAAATGAAGAGGAATCAAAGCATCTAATGAAAAAACTACCCAAATACAAATTAAAGCATTGAATATCCGAGGAACAGTAAATATATATGCTTCAAAAAATAAATGGAGAGAAAACTCATCACAATTATACACAATAGGTATTTCTGTGGTTTTTCTTTTAAGAGTTTTTTTTAAACTATTATAGATGTCACATATACATAATGGAGAATTAAATCTCAAGCCACACTGAAAGACACAGTTCAGTGGTGCTAACTGCATTCACTTTGTTGTATAGCATCACCTGTCATTGATCTTCTAGCTCCTTTTTCATAACCATCTCCTTATTGTTTTGAATCTTTAAAGTCACTTTATTGTAATTAACTCACCTATGAAAGCATCATATAACTAGATTAAGGAAACTATTCAAACAAACACTTGTCCAGTTCCAAACTATGCATCTCAGGGAAGCTTTATAAATTTAGAATGGCTGTTCGGAAGCCATGGAGTTTCACTCAGGGTTTTTTGGTACTTTAACTACCAACTGTATTTTATGGTTTTATCTAATACACACTCTCTCTCTCTCTCTCTCTCTCTCTCTCTCTCTCTCTCTCTCTCTCTCTCTCACACACACACACACACACACACACACACACACACACACACACACACACACACACAATCTATGTCAGAGTTAAAAACAAAATAAATAAACCTACTGGCTTTATATTCTCTTTCATGACTCATTACAAAGTAATGTAATGCATCTAGGGGAGCCAAGGTTCTTAAGATGATAATAACCAATAGGAACTATCTATCAGAGAGGAAAAAGATAGAAAAGAAGGAAAGAAAGAGATTCGTTATAAGGAATTAAATCATAATAATGGAGAAAGAAGACCAGTAATGAGTAACTTGAGGAGTCAAGAAAATTGGTGGTGGCATAGTTTCATTCCAACTTTGAAGGCCTGGAAAGAGCAATGTTCCAGTTTGAAGAGAGTAAGCCCAGAGGACAGATTCTCACTTGTACCTGCTATTAGTTTTATTCAGTGGTGTGGTGAGGCCCACCCATATTGAACAGTGCAGTATGCTTTATTTTTTCGTTACTTCAAATGTTAATCTCACCCAGAAAGACACTGAAAACTACATCCAGAATGAGGTTAGCCAAATATATGATCACCCTTTGGTCAAAATAATACATAAAATTAGTAATTATATCATCATATCAATAGAATGAAGAATCAGAGCTTTAATGCAGAAAATATTTCATAAAACTCAACACATTTTGACAGTAAAAGTCAGTGAGAAACTATTATTATACTTACACAGTAAAAGTCACATATGAAAAACCCACAGATAATTATTTCAATGGTTAAAAGTGACAACCTTTCTTTGAAACATCAGAAACAAAGCAGATATGCCTACTTTAACCAATTGCATTTAACATAATACTGGGAATTTGAACCAGTTAGGAAACAGATATAATGAAAAAGCATTCAGGTTGAAAAATAGTACACAATATGTTTATATATGGCATGACTTTATATGTATAAAACCCTGAAGATGTCACAAAATACATGTTAGAACTAATGCTGGAATATAGCAAAGTAGCAGGTGAAATATCTGCTGGCAAAGCCACTTGCAGCTCCATGCATACCCATAGCTGACACACATCTTGAAAGGACAAATCTCTGAGTGTGGTGGTGCATGACTGTAATCACAGTACCAGGAAGCTAAGACATAGAAAATGATGAAATGGAATCATTAAGAGTTACATGGTGACTTCTAGGCCAGCATAAACTGTACAGTGAGACTCTGCCTCTAAAACAAACAAACAAAAACAATTTAAAATATCATCAAAAATAATAAAATGATCTAGAATGAATTCTTCCAAAAGAGATCAAAGAAATATACACAGAAGTAAGCAAACCAACTGGATAAAAATAATTAATAACAGACATAAATGGAAAAACATCATATTTTTATGGATTGGAAGACTCTGTTATTACCCAAAGCAAATTATGTATTCATGAAATTACCACCAAGATCCTAGTTACATTTTAGAATATTCATTCTAAATTTTATATGAAATAACAAGTGATCTTGAAATATTAAGTGAGACAAAATGAGAAGAAACACATTTTCTGATTTAAATATATCATATAAAACTACAATGATCACAAGAGCAGATGAAAGAATACTATCAGAAAAATTGTCCAATACTGGCCCTAATCCCCTCCTCAAAACACAATATAATGGATACCCATGAACAAAAATACTTACATAAGGAATATAGAATCTAGATAAAAGCTTACAGAGCCATGTAAATCCAGAAAACTGAGTACGTATATTGAAGACATGTGAAGTACAGTGGGGAGAAATGGCTGTGCAGTGAAGAATGCTGCCTGCCCTTCCAGAGGGTGTACATTTGATGTCCCACACCCACACAGCAGCTCACATCCTTTTCTGCTCTGTGCAACATCAGACAGGCATATGGTGTGCAAAAACTGCCATTCACACAAAATAAAACAAAACAAAGAAAAGGTATCTTTCATGCCTAAGGAGTTTTGTTAGTCTATGGCTCTTGTGAGAGCAATGTATGTACAAGTGGCATAGATTATAGATTTATTAAAATATGTGTGAGTACATATATATATATATATATATATATATATATATATATATATACACATACACATAGTATTGTGTGTAATTTTAGGTAAATAAAAAAGGATCTAATTCCTTATGGCTTTTTCAAAGACCATTACTGTTATTTTTCTCTCCTTCCTCTTCCTTCTGTATTGAGCTCCCCTCCCCCTCTCTGCTCCCTGCTCCCATTTTTTTTCACTTCCCACTTCACATCATTTGTATCCTGCTCTAGCCCTACTCACCCACTTTCCATAGCTTCTTTGTGCTTTTCCGATATCTGCGCTTAGCTCAGGTTAGATGTTAACGTCTAAAGATTTCAAGCTAGGATCCAGGAACAACTGACAACACGTGCAATTTGTTTGGTGCCGGAAAACTGATTATCTACCAGTAGAAGAAGGAAACTAGATCTCTATCTTCTTTAAGTTTAAAAGTAAACTTAAAATGGATCAAAGGCTTCCATTTCAAAATGAAAACAGTCAAACTGCTGGGGGAAAACATAGGAAAGCACATGGAGATGGAAGAAGTATCAAGCAACAACTTTGTGAAGCAGACTCCAACAACATCAGAATTCGCCCGAGAACTAACAGATGGGACGACATGCAAAATCATTTTCTTCACAGAAAATAAAACTACTAACAGGAAGAAGAGACAGCCTACAGAATGAAACAAAATATCTGCCAGCTATACTTCATGAAGGGTGCAATTATCTAAAGTATGTAAATAATTGCAACAATTAATACCAAAATCCCCAAACTGCTGGTTGAAAAATAGGCTCATGATATGAAGAAGCAAATCTCAAAAGAAGAAACACAAATGGCCAAAGTCAAACAGTATCCAACATCTTTAGCCATCGAGAAAATATACATTAAACCACTGTAAGACTGTTTCTCACTCCACCCAGAAGTGCTACTATCAAGAAAAGAGAAAACAGCATAATGCTCTGAAGGATGTGAGGAAAGAGGAATCCTTGTTCATTGCTGATCTAAAGTGGAAGCTAGTAGAGCTGTTATGGAAATCAGTCCAGAGATTTCTCAAAAGATTCAAAACAGAACTTTCATTTGAGCCAGCTATATCACCAAAAGGAATCTGTATCATACTACAGGAGATATCTACATAGTAATGCTTATTCTTGCTCTGTTCAAAATAACAATAAAATGATACCAACCTAGATGTCCATAAACAGATAAATATACAGATACATATATAAAATTTACATATGTATTTATTTATGTAGCTGTAAAGAAAATGAAATAATAAACTTTGCATAAAATGGATGGATCTCAAAAGTATTATAGTAAGCTAGGCAGCCAAGACTTAGAAAGATGAAAATTATATGTTGGGCTGAAGAGGTGGCTCAGAAGTTAGGAGCACTGGCTGTTCTTCTAGGTGTCCTGAGTTCAGTTCCCATCAATCACATTGTGGTTCACAACCATCTGTAATAACATTTGTTTCCCTCTTCAGGCCTGTAGACATATATGCAGAGAGAGCACTGTATACACATAAATAAATAAATAAATAAATAAATAAATAAATAAATAAATAAATAAATAAATAAATAAATAAATAAATAAATCCTTTTTTAAAAAAAACAAGAAAATTACATGTTGTCTGTCATACATGATCCTGGAATGTAGTATCTTTATGGCTAGTAGAAGTGGGGCTGAGTGTGGATATAGGTTATGAAAGTAGTAAGAAGACTACAGGAATGGGAAATGATGTGTTGAGGATGATAAGGAGATAAGGAGGTCAATAAGATGCATGTGCCTTGAAAGCAGAAAGGAAGCTATCTGTTGGATGGGGTGGAACTGTACAATGTGGAACTGTACAATGGGGAAAACAGGAGGATGTGGAAGAAGATAGAAGGGAGATTTGACAAATACTAATTTTGCTTGAAAATGTCACAATGAAACCTGATATTGTGTATACCAATTCATTTTTAAGTAACACAAATACTGACTATGAAGCAAAAAGAAAGGAAGGAACAAAAATGATTTAAGAAATAAACCAAGCCAGTTGGTGATGGCACACATTTTTAATCTCAGCATTCAGGAGGCAGAGGCAGGCCTATGTGGTCTACAAAGTGAGTTCCAGGACAGCCAGGGCTGTTACACAGAGAAACCCTGTCTCAAAAAAAGAGAGGAAGGAAGGCAGGAAGGAAGGCAGGAAGGAAGGAAGGAAGGAAGGAAGGAAGGAAGGAAGGAAGGAAGGAAGGAAGGAAGGAAGGAAGGAAGGAAGGAAGGAAGGAAGGAACCAAGAAGCAGGGCCTGACTGTGTAGGACTGCAATTCCAGCTATTCTGGAGGCTAAAGCAGGACCTCTGTGCATTTAAGGCCTGCATACAGGATGAGTTTAGGGCTGCTTTAAAATATTTTAAATATATTTTATTATGTGTTTGAGAATTTCACACAATGTTTGATCATATTCACCCTCCCTTCCCCAACTCTTCCCAGATCCATACAACCTTCCCTTCTCACCCAAATTTGTGTCCTTTTCTTTCCCATCAAGACCAAATTGTGCTGCCCAAATATTCTTGTATATGTGATACTCTCCTAAAGTATGGTCCATTTCTTAGGGGAAAAACCTATCCTTTAGTTACAGCTAACAATTACTAATAGATTGTTGGCTAAGGGTGGGACGCCATGCCCAACTCTCCTATCCATGATGTAATTACTGTGTAATTTTATAAATGTTTATGTATATATTTAAATTATATAGATATACACAGCACCAGGCATAGGAAACCTCCTTTTTAGTTGTTGCTCAAAGGAGTTTAAGAGAGTCCCCAAACAATATAGGTTATTGCCCATGGTCACCTCCCAAAACTTGAAGGTAAGTCCTTACTTCTGATGACACCATATACTTCACACATAGAATTTGGAGAAATAAAGCTGTAACTGACATAGAACCTTCGCCCTGAGGACTGGCTCACAGTATTTGAAGGTTCTATGCAAAACCCCAAGGGGAAAAAAATCAGCCAGTTGTTCTAACCAGCTTTGATGCCAAGAACAACAAAGGCAAGACACCCAAATTGTAAAAAGGAAGGAAGGAAGGAAGGAAGGAAGGAAGGAAGGAAGGAAGGAAGGAAGGAAGGAAGGAAGGAAGGAAGGAAGGAAGGAAGGAAGGAAGGAAGGAAGGAAGGAAGGAAGGAAGGAAGAAATATAGCCACAATTGTACTTATATCTTGGTAGTAAGCAATATCTATCTAATTGGATTAAAGCCCACTCAACAAGAAATAAATCATGCCTGGTACTAGAAACCTGGTCAACTACACATGGCAGGTGAGGTCATGGACGCTAGAGGAGAACCTACCATTGTCACTTTCCTAAACTGTTATGACCTCTAATGCATCCTAAATATTTATCCTCCTACCCACAGATAAGTGGAGTTCTCATCCTTGATCAAAGAAGCTTATCTTTTAAAGTAAATATATACTACTATAGGGATCCACAACTGATCAAAACACAGAAAACAACTGACCACGAGGTATACAACACCAACTGATGCATCTATACCACAGCACCTACAACTAAGAATGTCACAGACAGACGAGGGTTAGATAGATTGCAAGGGCCAGAGGACCAAAACATCTCCTGTGAGACAGTGTCTTCTAGACATGACCCAGAAGATACACAGATTAAATCTCAACTATGTAGTCGCATAAACAAGATGTGAGCAATGATGCCACTGGTTAAAATGACAAGAATGGGAGAAATCTGGCAAAGCACCAAGGCTAGATGAAAAATTACAGGAAATTAATGGCCAGGAAGAGAGGGAGAACCCATTTTCTCCAGGACAAGTTCCCTGATAAATTGTGAAATTCCAAGTGGTCAGCCCAAAACACATAAACATTATGAGTAACACTAAATGGACTCTGGAAGTTGTATTTACACACATGTAACAATCATAATTAAAGAGGGGGTTATGAATTTTAGAGTGAGTATAGGGGACACAGACTGAGTTAGAGACTTGGGAGGGATGGAAATAATGTAAATATAGTACTCATATATAAAATTCTCAAACAAAAATTTAAAAGTTAAGAATAAAAGGGGATAATTATAACCAATGCTACAGAAATAAAGGTCACAATGCATTATTACACACCAAAACATTGACATAAAAGCTACAGATAACCAAAACAATTTCACATTACCAAACTTGAGCTAACAAGAAACAGAAAACCCCAATACATTTAAAACAATGAGGAGGCTGAATCAGTAATCAAAAAAACTCTTCAGATCCAAGGATCAGATGACTTCACAGACAGTTAATACAGTTGCCTAAACAAGCCTGAGTAATGACAATACCTGTTGACACGTCAACATAGATTGGGAAACTCCATTCCTAGATGAACAGCTCTAGGCGAGTAATACGTGCTAAGAGAAGGAGAATCATTCTTCTCTAAAGATTTGCCCCTTATTAGGCTATTGAATCCTAAGTGGTCAGTCTGAAACTCATATAGATAGGAGCAACACCATAGTGTGTGTGTGTGTGAGAGAGAGAGAGAGAATCATAATTAATGAAGAGATCATAAATTTCTAAATCAGCATAATTATTAACTGCATTATAAATACTTATATTTACAGATAAATGTAGCTCACACTCCTCAAGAAATAATTTTTTGTAACAAGGACCATTATAAAATACTGCAAATGATCAAAATACACAGTACAAGTGATCCTGTAATGCCCAGCCCAGCCCAACTAATCCATCTGCAACACAACTCCTACACCTAAGGCTCAGAGAACATCACAGAAGAGGGAACAGAAAAATTGTAAGAGCCAGAGGAACAGACTGTCTCCTGCTTTGAGATTGTGTGTCTCCTAGAAATGTCAGAAGCTATACCCATATGGCTGCCTAAACAGAACAGGAATAAAAATGGCCCCAATAACATGCTAACATGGAAGGAGGAAGTTTGATGAGACCTCAACCCTAGATAAAGAAGTACAAGCAACTAAAAAACATTGATAGTGGGAGAAATAGTCTTCTCCAGGGAAGAGTACACCAGCTAACAATGCAATACCAAATGGTCAGCCCTGAAACCATAAACATACAAGCAACACACAGCATACAGACTGGGCATATGTGTGTGTGTGTGTGTGTGTGTGTGTGTGTGTGTGTGTGTGTGTGTGTGTGCATGTAGACATGAGTATACATACATGTATATATCTGGTTATATATGATATATATTAATATGTGTGTGTGAATAATACCAATTAAAACAAGAGGCCAGAAGCCGTGAATATGAGAGCAAGGGCATACATTGGAAGAGTTTGAGACGGGAAAAATAAAAGGGGAAAATGATGTAATTGTATTTTAATTTTAAAAAGTAAAAATTAAGTGGAAAAGGGGACATATCGCCAATACCACATCAAAAATGGAACATCAGTGACATGAAAGAAACTAATAAAACAACACACCAAGGATACTAAACATAAACAAGAAACAGAAAAATCTGAAGATATTAAAAACTAATTATAAAATTAATCCCATAATCAAAAACCTCCTCAAAACCCAGGATTAGATGGATTTGTAGATAATATGGTTTCCTAAACAAGACCGGAAAAATGACAACAGCAGCTGACATGCCAACCTGGATGGGGGAAATTTCGCATGGCCCTACCCCTAGAGGATCAATTATAGGCTACTAATAGCTGCTAAGAGAAGAAAAATCATTCTTTCATAAGGAAAGGACCACTGAAGTGGTCAGCCCAAAATACATATACTGAGGAGCAACCCTAAACTACTTCAGCATATGTATGAGGAGATAAAGAGAGGCAGAGGGAGAGGTGGGGATGGAAAAAGAGAAAGACTGACTCACTCTCAGGTCAGTCTGGGCTACATAACTTGGCAGTCTCAAAATGAGAATTAGTAAAGTTACAGGATGAAAAAGTCAATATGCAAATTTTAGCCATATGTTTGTATTCATTAATGATGAACTATCTAAAAAGAAAATCAAGAAGTCAAGTCCATTATGATATTAAGAAAATATCTTCAGTATATGTTTGCCTGTAGCAGGATCACTTGTAAGGACCAGTTTTGGAATTCACCTCAGTATACACCTGTGCTTCCCATATACCACAGGCCGACTCAGCTCAAGGGCCTTCTATTAGAAAGGCCCTTCCCCTTCCCATTCTTCCCCTTACCTTCTGTTCCCTTCCCCTTCTTTCTGTTTTCATTTTGATTGGTTGGTTGGTTGGTTGGTTGGTTGGTTGGTTGGTTGGTTGGTTGGTTGGTTGGTTGGTTGGTTTTTTGAGACAGGGTCTCTCTGTGCAGCCATGGCTGTCCTACTTACTACTCTCTTTGTAGACCAGGCTGGCCTCAAGTTCACCGAGAACTACCTATCTCTGCATTCAGAGTGCTGGGATTAATGTTAAAGGCGTATGCCACCACCAGGCTAGGAGAACTCCCCCCTCCCCCCGCCCCATCCCGACGACGACCCCCCCCACCTCAGCAGTGAAGCTACTCCTCTTTATAAGGCCCTTCCGTACATATCCTCTTCATGCCACAAAGGGATTTACTATTGACACAACCATGCAAAGGTCCATTCCATTTCTATTGGCAGCTTGAAAATTAGCCCGCCTCCATGATATTTTCATCCATAGGCTAATTCTAATACTTACGTCAGCAACATTGTCCTATAGGAAAGTCAATTGACACTTTTCTGGAATGTTCTGTCACGTTCAGGTAAGTCTGACAATGAAAGGTTTTTCCTTCCTGTTCCAGTCATCTGTGAAGTTCGGTGTGACGTTAGAGTCATTTTCCGTGATATAGGTGGGCTTTTAGTGATAATTTCACATATACGTGGTCTCCTGTCAATATTAATTAGTACCCCTCGAGGAGTTTTCCAGAACTTTCCACAGTTTCTTTTTAGTCAGCTCTCCTGGCCGGTGTTTGGTATTCTTACAAATATTATATTTTTAAAAGCTGCATAACATTCTTAAATATGATTTTTCTGTTTGTTTCATCGGTTTGTATACTGAGATATTGAGACTTTGCTTTTTTTCATATTCCAGTGTATTTGTAAAAGTAGCATAGTGTTCCTATCTAGTCACTCATCTCTTCGTAGATAGCAGCTGTTTTGTCTCTATCCTCATAGCAGTTGTTGACTTTCAACTAATGTCCCTTGTGGGTTTTTTTTTTTAAATTCTGTCACTTTTCTAGGATACCCACCTAGAAGCCAAAAAAATGGTGAGTCTTAAGGTACTGATTATAATTTTTTTGTTTTTTTACATTTATTATTTATGAGGGAACATGCCATAGTGTGTGGTGTCAGAGGACAACTTTCAGAAGGCAGTTCCCTCCTTTCACCATTAGGTCCCAGGGATGGAACACACACACACACACACACACACACACACACACACACACACACACACACACACACACACACACACACACACACACACACACACACACACACACACACACACCGTAAAACAAGCTTAGCACCTTTATATCTTGCTGGCCATAATAAGTGGTCCAGTGGAGTCAGTTTAGCCCCCCACGGGTAAGTGAGAATTTCCCATCCTGTCAAAGCTTAATGTTATTTCCTCATTTTTGATTTGTCAAAATAAGTGTGTGAAATGGTATCGTGATAATTTCTCTCAGGTTATAGCCTCAGTTGGAACTCCGTGTATATTTTTTTTTAATTCTATTTCCCTGTTTTTATGAATTTAAATTCTTACTGCATGTTATTGAATGTAAATCTTTAAGATACTGTTTTGTAGCATTTATAACTTCAATTAGATGAACATATATCATCTATATTGACCTGCAAATTTTATTGTTTAAAATAACATATTTGCTGATTGGTGGTGGCATGTGCCTTTAATCCTGGCACTTGGGAGGCAGGGACAGATAGATCTCTATGAGTTCTATGTAGGCCAGCCTGGTCTACAAAGAGAGTTCCAAGACAGCCAGGTCTGTTACGTAGAGAAACTCTATCTCAAAAACAAAACAAAAATAAAAAAAATTCGTTTGAAGTTAACCCATAACAAAATGCGTAGATTCTGATTAGAGTAGTTCATTATGTTTATATTAAAATTTACATAGCCTTTTGTTCTCAGTGGCTAACTGATTGCTTACTCGCTCTTTTTTTTTTTTTTTTGTAGCGCATGTAGCAACAATTAAAAGAAAGAGAGGCCATGAATTTGAAAGAGAGAAGAAGGGGTGTGTGGAAGGCTTTTGGAGGGAGAAAAGGGAAAGAGAAATGATGTGATTATATTATAGTCTCAAAAATAAATGAAGAAAATGGGAAGGAACAGGTTAGTAGGTGCAGAAATAAATTGACAAATAATAACCTATGTAAAACAGAGTACCCAAAGGCAAATGTGTGCGGAAAGTATGGGTTAATCTCTTTTGTAAATATAATTAAAACTACTGAGCTGGAGAGATGACTTAGTGGTTAGGAGCATTGGCTTTTCTCCCAGGGGTCTTGAGTTCAATTCCCAGCAACTGCATGGCGACTCACACCTATTTTTAATGAGATCTGGCGCCCTCTTCTGTCCTGCAGGAATACATGCATACAGAACACTATACATAATAAATAAATCTAAAAAAATAAATAAATAAAACTAGGATTTCCAGGTTCTAGCCCTTAGTTACTTTCAGAATGACTGCCTATATGATATGTGATGTCAGCTTTTTTGTTGATGTTTACCTTGAGCTTCTTTGACAGTAGTGAGGTCTCCAGCATTTTTGTTAAGTGAGTCTTTATGTTTCCATACAAATAGAACTCTGTATGTGGTTTGCCAGTTTTCCTGAGTTGCTTGATCTTTTCTTATTGATATATCCAAGTTCCTTCTGTGTTCTTAAGTCCCTTAGGCATTCCTGAATCCATTAGGTGGTCTTGCTTGTGTTTCCTATAGATCTTCCAAGTATTTAGTAGCTTATTTCTACTCTTCATTTACATTGTTGTGGTGCATGCACGTAACCATGAATTTTAAATTTCATGCAATCAAATTTTTGTCTATTTATAAGAAGTCCTTCCTTACTCCAAAATTGTAATGTATTGTTTCTCTGTATTTTAAGAAAAGTTCTATCTTTGATCTTTTTTTTACACTTGTGTCTTTATTAACTACTATGTGCTGAGGCTCCATAGGTTTTAGGCAGTAAGACTATCTAACTGAAATAAAGGCCAGTCCTCATTGGCCTGGTTGTCTAACGGGCTTAGATAACGGTAGTTTTATAGCATGCTAGATAGTGAGTGCTAAAGAGACGGTGCTGATTATAACTTCTTTGTGGATGCGTATTGTCTTTCCTCATTAATAATGTGGCTCAGTTGTATTCTAGATATATAGCAAGTCTTGCTCACTGGTCCCTTTCCTGTGCTTTCTTTCGGTAACTAAGTATTTTCTTTTCCTCACATATTGGGATTCACTTTAAAAGGTTTTATTTCTATAATCTTGAAGTTTTTATTGGAATATTTAATTTTGGAGTTTAATGAGAAATGCTAAATGCTTTTTCAATACTGACTTTTGCTATATATGTAGTTCTTCATTATTATGGGCAACTTTTATGGTTTTAATATTATTTTTCTTTTTCCTGTCTTTTTGGTAGGAAGCACCATTGATATTAAATGTGCTTGGGTTTTCAAAGCAATTGCTGCTTTATAACTATAAATTCCTTCTGAATTCAATTTCATTGCATCTCAAAAGTTTTGGAATATCATGTTTTTTAGGGGGGCCTAGAATATGTTGTGATGTTTATTCTGATCTTTTTCCAGTAATAAGAACTTTATTCATAAATTGGTTTTAATCATCTTTTAGCTGATAATTTCAAGACCTATATACAAAATGAGCTATCAAATACAGCCTTGTTTTATCCACTCACTGTCTTCAACACTTCTCAACTTTGGGTTCTACCTGCTTTACATGTAGGTCAACAATTTTGGCTTCCACGTTTTAAAGGAAACGTGGCACTTAGACTTCTTCATCTGAACTTAGCATAATAGCCTCCAGGTCCCAATCATTTTAATGAGAAGATTTTGAAGATTATAAGCATGTTTTTTGCTTTGTTATGATTGCATTCTGTGGCTTTTTCTCAGTGTCAGCAGTGAAGCATCTGTATGTTACAGATTATTCAACATTTTGGTAAATTTCCACTGTGTTTATGGCAAGTTTTTGTAATTCTTAAAATTTTTCTTAAAGCCTTTTTCTGTTTCTTGTCACCCTTTTCAGTTCCATTCTTCCAAGCTTCCCATTATTATTTTTATTCACCTCTACAGTAGAGGGGGTTTCAATTTTATCTTGTTTGTGCAAATGTCTGCTTGAAATTCTATTCATTTTGCTTCCTGCATTTAACCTACTTTTTATATGCATTCAGGTACATAGCTTATAACATATTTATTGTCATGGAGCACTCTTATTTAAATGCGAACATATATTTATTTTTATTTATGCATACTTGTGTGTGCTTCCATAAGTTTCTTTGTTCCCCATTTATGCCAGGTGCCCGTGGAGGCCAGAAAATGTTGGATTCTCTATAATCACAGTTATAGGTGGTTGTGAGTGGTCAGATGTAGGTCCTAGGAACTGGACCCAAGTCCTCTAGAAGAGCAGTAAGCAATTACTCTTAATTGCTGAGTCATCCCTTCATCCCTGGAGCATCCTTTTTATTATTGATATGGTTGACTTGTTATTGTATTTCCCTGTTAATATTGTTACATGTCCTATTTCTGTTTGTATAAAGCTTTTTGTTGTTGTTTTGAGATAGGGTCTCTCTGTGTAGTCTTGGCTGTCCTAGAACTTCTTCTGTAGACCAGGCTGGCCTTAAACCCACAGGCCTCTGCCTGGGATTAAAGGTATGTGCCACCATCCCCTGGTTGGTATAGCTTTTTATTTTTTAATTAATTATTGTAATCTACATATATGTATTTTTTAAGGTAGGACATGATAACAATACCTAGTAGTGACCTATAGCTTCAAAGCACATGTTCATATACATACGTGTGCACTCACATATACATACAAAAACACACACTTATCAACTATACACATCTTATCTTTTCAATCTGTTAATGTTCACTGTTTTCTTAAGGGTAGCTTTAATGGTCTATAACTCCATTCCAAAAATCTTTTTAGGTATGGTTGTGGTCTCTGCTGTGGCCTAGATGTGCAGGGTTCATGTTGGCTTCAGAGCCACTGCTCTGGTCTTCTTGTGGGGCAGTGACCCGCCTGATCCTGATCCAGCTTGCAGCCTGCACCAGCCTGACTAGGGATGGTGGACCAATGTGAAGCCAGCACCGTCAGCTTCAGCAGGAGAAGCAGACTGATGGTGCTGTTTGCTTGCACCTTAGCACTACAGATCACACTTGTACCAAGTTTCACATAGATGTTCTGGTTTCACTTCTGAGGCAAGAGAATGTGAGACAGATGCAGACTTCGTTGTAATTGGTAATGATACTGCCACCTGATGCTTAAAAGCCATGGCCTACTCATCTTGAAGATGTACAAACACCTGAAATAGAGAAATTATTTACATGCCAAAATAGAAGGGGACGATACCAATGAATGGCCAGCTGTGTGTGGACTTTGGCAGTACGACATGACATGATCCATTTGATGTTTCCAGAAATCTACAAATTAGAAAAATCATGGACTGAGTGGTGACAGTGGCACACATCTTTAGCCTTTAATCCCAGCACAGGGGAAGCAGAGGAGGACAGATATCTCAGTTCAAGGCGAGCAATGGTCTATTGAGCTCTAGGACATCCAGGGCTACATAGAGAAACTGTCTCAAGAATCAAATAAAAAATGAAAAAACAAAAAAGGAAGAAAATAAAAACAAAAAGACAATTGTAGACTATGTTCTTTTTAAAAATTATTTATTTTTACTTTATGTGCATTGGTGTTTTTGCCTGCATGTATGTTTATGTGAGGGTGTCAGGTTCCCTGGAACTAGAGTTACAGACAGCTGTGAGCTTAAGCTGTGGGTGTTGGGGAATTGAACCCATGTCCTCTAGAAGAGGAGTCGATATTCTTAACTGCTAGGGCATCTCTCCACCCATGACTATGTTCTTTTGATGATAGTTAGCTTGTATAGCAGCTGCACTAAGATATTACCTGAAGGCTTCCTTCTTAGAATAGAAGCTGACACTTCATCCTTTACTCGAGTGGAATGCAAATAAGGTTAAAACAAAGTGAGTGTCTTTCATCCCTTAAATGTGACCCAGCCACCAGGAAGTGCAAGTCCTAGTCCCCACAGCTCACTCACTACAAATCCTGTTGTGCAAAGACTGTAGGTAAATTAACTGATAGACCACAAACCAGTAACTCAATCCCAGTTTTTCAGCATAGTCTTTACTTTTGATATCCTAACAGGATTGCCTCAGGTAACAGTGATCCCATAATTAACCCAAGCACTATGCTCAGATTATTTACTTGCAATGCACATTTCATTTGCTGTGCAATGGCTGAAGCTTGAAAAAGGTCAGAAAACCACCACCCACATCAGCCCCCACCCCTCTATCCTGTTTTTCCAAAGTGTCTGAGACTGATAGTAGTGAGTGGCAGGACATTTTCTAGGTTAGGACCTCTGTAATCCTTCCAGAATAAACCAAGTGCTAGAAGAACGTAGAATTTTATGGAAAAACGTGAAAAACTTAGTTCTTACTAAATAGCATAATCAAGGTTCACATTCACATACCAGGGACTGAAAAAAAAAGTTATTAGTAGGTTCGTGTCCTAGTGTGTGTGTGTGTGTGTGTGTGTGTGTGTGTGTGTGTGTGTGTGTGTATGTGTGTATGTTCACAGAAAAAAAGAGAGAAAACAAACAAACAAACAAACAACACTCATCAGAAAGTATAGAAACTGCAGCTAATGATAAAATCTTTATTCTGTGTCAAGGAATCTAGAAGATGAAGTTGCGTTTGGGACACATTGTGTACCAGAAGGGATTTCTATATGGTCAGTGCAAAATTCAATTATGGATACTCCTAGTATCAGATACTCCGAACTATCATTGCTCACAGGAAAGTAAAACATGATTTGATGCACTAAAGAGCTAAATGTGAAACATGGAAGAAATGAAACCAGTAGATACAACTGTGACATCTGCCAGAATTCCAAGCTGTTTGTTTTATAAGCAATTTAAACTTATTGTATGAAAAACTATGAATGCTAGATGAATTGAGTTGTTAAAAAAGGGCACTTTCTGGCTAAACTACAAAACAAACTGATCTTATAGAAATATTTAGGAAAATACCTTTCAATAATTTTGTTTTTACACAGTTGGGTTAATTGCTTATTGATATATTTTTCACTCATTTATGTTATCTTATATGTTTTCTGCTTAACATCTTTCTTACCTTCTTAATAACCCTCTTCGGATTTGGATGTTATAAGTGACATTTATATTATTTTTGGTGGGGTTCAAGACATGGTTTCTCTGGTAGCTTTGGAGCCTGTCTTGGAACTCATTCTGTAGACCAGGCTGGGCTCAAACTCACAGAGAATCACCAGCCTCTGCCTCCTGAGTGCTGAGATTAAAGGCAGGTACCACCACTGCCTCGCAACATTTGCATTCTTATTATTTTAAATGTAATTTAATAAATAAATATCAAACTGTAAAAATTCTATCAAAGTCATCAATAATTCTGTCTTATAAACTATGGTGGGGTCCTTAGTATGCTTGAACTACCTGTTTAGTTTTTTATCATTCTTGGATATTTTATATTTTTTCATTTTGAACACAAAGTATTAAGCAAAATATGTTAGTTGTCTTGTCTCTTCATCTGTTTTCTCTGTCTTCATATCCTTATGGCTAAAAAGTATAGGCTATCTTTACATGTAGTGGTAATCTGTAAGAAACTTTTAACAATGTCTTTATTTTGTCTTCACACTTAACTAATTCAAAAAGTACAACGATGTAAGTTATTTTATTTCAGTATTTAAAATATTTCCACTATCCACTGTTACCTGCTCCAGTCTAGTTGATGATCCTTGAAAAGAAAGGTTTTTAAACCTCAATTGGTTCTGAAGATTATTTTCATTGTTATTATTACTGTGTAATAATAATTCTTTTTACATAAGACACAAGTAATCTACAGCAATAAAAGCTAGAAATGACCTGCAAGCATCAATGAACACAGACTAGAAGGAAGATAAGAAAATCCTCTATGATCAGATATATGTTCTAAAAATTATTCTCGGTGGCATTTACATATATGTATCCATTTGTCAAAATTGATCAAGTTGAATATGTGCATTCCATGCATTATAGGTATTGTTTCTAACGTTACATGTGTAAGGTGGTGACAGTACTTTGTAGTAAGCATCCTACACAAAGGTCTCAGCATCTTCTGTGTAGAGTCAAGTATTCAAGTATATTACTGTCGAAAGGTCCTGGTAGAGTCTATGTAAACTATAGGGAAAATTCCTTAAAGGAAAGAAGAACTGCATCTGCATGTTCTCCAAATTACACAGCAAGTTTGCATAAACAGAGCTGCAATCTCCAGTGTCACCATTACATTGTAAAAGAAACCGATGCCTTTATGCCTGCACTCCAGCTTTCTCAATTAAAGTCTTAACAGAATTAGTCTGCTTCTGCCCCAGCTGCAGCATCAGTATCTACTATTGTTTCACTGCTGCAGAGAGGGTTTAATTGTCCTCTCTTCAGTTAAGAGACATTCCTCTGAAGTCTGGATTCTAAGGGTGGTGTTAAAAAAATTCCTCATTGTGATGGAGTTCATTTGAAACAATCCTGTAAATATTGAGAGAAGATTATTTTAGATAAATAACACCATCAAGAGTAGAATGTGTCTGACCTCTCAGAAATTCTGAGGACCAACTTCTTCCATCAGCCCTTCCCGCTATCTCTTTTCTACTCTGAGATCTTCTTTTCACTGTGTCTAGGAGAAATTGATGCTTTATGCTGCTCATTTAAATATGAAAGTATGTGTCATTGTTTAAATCTAGAGAATTATCAGTAATTCCTTTTCAGTTATTCATTCTTCGTTATCCACCTTATACTTCTTGAAATATTCTATTAGATGAATGTTACATAATCTTGGTATAGCCTCTATTTGTCTTGACTGTGCTTCTGTATTGTTATGATTACTGATTTATGTTGACTGAGTCCATTTCCAGTTCATTGATCTCTTCTTTGACCATGACATTTTCATTTACCAACTGAAAAAAATGTTATATTTATTGTATGTGCATGTGTGCACACACTTGTACATGTACCATTTCACACAGATAAAGAGATCACATTAACTCCTTCAGGCATTTTCTGGGAACCCAAAGGCCACTCATGTGTGGGAGACAGGGAGGCCAGATACAGATCTTTGTCTCTTTCTCTGCTCCTCCAAATCCAACCCTCCCATCCCCAGCTCTTGAGCAGAACACCTGCTGCAGCCTCCCTTCCCCCTCTCCCCCATCCCTAGTCTATCATACAAATCTTCCCCTCTTAACCTCCCTCCCCCAGTCAATGCTGATCCGAGAGCTTGAGCTTCCAACTCCAACACTCCCTGGAAACATAAAGGCCACTCCTGCCAGGGAAGCAGGTAGGCTGACTGCAGATCTTCACCTCTCCCCATTCTTCTAAATCCAATCCCCCAGTATCATCCCTAGCTCTGCAGCAGACCACCTGCTGAGGCCTCCTTTTCTTCCCCTGCCCCCATCTCCACTGGATGACACAATGGTCCTCTCCTAATCCCCCTCCCCCCTGCTTTATCACAGACCTCAACTTGAGCAAGCAGTCCCTAGGATCCGAAGGCCACTCCTGCCAGAGAAGCAGGAAGGCTGACTGCAGATCTTCACCTCTCCCTCTGCCCCTCAAAACTCCAATCTCCCTGCTCTGGAGCAGACCACCTGCTGCAGCCTCTCTTTCTCCCCTTCCCCCATCTCCAGTGGATCCCACAGAATCTTCTCCTCCTAACCTCTCTCTTCCTATTCATTGCTTTATCCCAGCATCCAATTCCAGCAGACACTCTCTGGGAACCCACAGCCACAGCCACTTCTGCCACAGAAACAGGTAGGCTGACTTCAGAACTTCCCCTCTCCCTCTGCTCCTCCACGTCCTGCATCCCCCAGCCTCTCCCCAGCTCTGCAAGAGAACACCTGCTGCAGCCCCCCCCCCCACCTCTATCTTCAGTGTTCACACAGATCTTCCCCTGCTACTCTCTCTCCCTCCCCTCATTGCTTTGTCCCTGCCCCCAACACCTGCAGGCACTCCCTGGAAGCCTACAGGCCAGCCACTCTGACCAGGGAAGGAAGCAAGTATGCTGGACTGCAGATCTTCACCTCTCTCTGTTCTTCTAAGTGTGTCCCCCAGTCTCACCCCCAGCTCTATAGCAGAACTTTTGTTGTGACCTCTCCTCACTCTCCACCCCCATTCCTAGGGGACCCTGGTTGGAACACTCTGCTTTGCTCCCTCCTGTGGACCCCTTCATCTCTCCTAGCCTATCCCCATTCCTACATGTCAGTTCTCAATACCCAGAAATACATTCTATTTGGAAACCCCAGTGGCCAAACCTATCAGGACCCTAGATGAATTTCCTATAAGGCAACACACAGCCACTACATTCTTCTAAGAAAGAGAAGGCAGCACCTAGAATCACAATCTTCCAAACACGGATGCTAAGGCACCAGCATAACAACACAATAACAGCCAGGACAGTGTGTCTGTCTCCACTAGAGCCCAGAAACCCTACCATAGCAGGCACTGAATATTCCAACATAGCTGAACCACCCAAAAAAGACCTTAAAGCAGTCTTTATAAATATTATAACTGTCCTCAAAGAGGAAATTAATAAATTCTTTAAAGAAATTTATGAAAATACAAACAATGGAAGGAAATGACTAAAATAACAGTTCAAGACCTCAAAGTGGAAAAAGAATCAATAAAGAAAACCCAAACTGAGGGAAATGTGGAAATGAGAAATTTAACTCAAACAGAAACCATGGAGGCAAGCCTCACCTACAGAATACAGGAGATGGAAGAGGAAATCTCAGGCATTGAAGACACAATAGGATAAATGGATACCTTGGTCAAAGAAAAAGTTAAATCTAAAAAACTCCTGACACAAAACATCCAGGAAACCTGGGACACCGGGAAAACACCAAACCTGAGAATAACAGGGACACAGGGAGGAGAAGAAGAAACCCAGGTAAAAGACCCAGAACATATTTCCAACACAATCAGAGAAGAAAATTTGCCTAACCTAAAGAAACATACAGAATACCAAATGCACTGGACCAGAAAAGCAAGTCCTCTTGCCACATAATCCTCAAAATATTAAATGGAAAAAAAATGGAAAAGAAGGAAAGAATATTAAAAGCTGCAAAGGAAAAAGACCAAGTAACATGTAAAGGTAGTCCTATTAGAATTACACGTGGCTTCTCAATGGAGACTCTAAAGTCAGAAGTCTTAGCTAGAGCAATAAAACAACTGAAGGAGATCAAGGGGTGCAGATGGAAAGGAAGGAGTGAAGGTAACTTTATTTGTGAACGTGATTGGACATGATAGTATACATAAGTGACTAAAAATTCCATCAGGAAATGCCTATAGCTGAAAAACACTTTTCAGCAATGTGGCTGAGTACAAAATGTACTCACAAAAAATCAGTAGCCCTCCTATATGCAAATGACAAACGGATTGATAAAGAAATCAGGGAAACAACACCTTCCAAAATAGCCTCAAAAAATAAAAAATATTTGGGGGTAACTCTATCCAAGAAAGTGAAAGATTTGCATGACTAAAAACTTCAAATCATTGAAAAAAGAAATTGAAAAGGTGTCAGAAGATGCAACAATCTCCCATGGTCATGGATGAGTAGGACTGACAAGGTAAAACTGGCCAGGCTACCAAAAGCAATCTACAGATTCAATGCACTCTCCATGAAAATGCTAGTGCAATTCTTCACAGACCCGAAAGGATAATCTCCAGCTTCATATGGAAACAAAAACAAAAACAGGATAGTTAAAACAATCTTGTACAATAAAAGAACTTCTGGAGCTGTCACCATCTCTGACTTCAAGTTTACTACAAAGCTATAGTAATAATAATAATGGTACTGGCACACAAACACACACACAAATGTCAATCTGTAGAATCAAATTGAAAACCCAGACATAAATCTACACACCTGTGAACACCTAGTAATTTTTATAAAGAAGTCAGAAACACATTCTAAGGAAAAAAAATCAGTAAATAAATGATTCTTATGAAACTGGATAGCTGCATGGAAAACAATACAAAAAGATCCAGATTTATTCTCCTGCACAAAGCTTAACTCCAATGGACCAAGGACCTTAACATAAATCCAGTTACTCTGAATCTAGCAGAAGAGAAAGTGGGGAATATCCTTGAACTCACTGACACAGAAGATGACTTCCAGAACATACCACCATTAGCACAAGTACTAAGATCAACAACTAATAAACGGAACATCATGAAACTGAAAAGCTTCTGTACAACCAAGGACACCATCGGACAAAGGAGCAGTCTACAGAATGGCAAAGAATTTACCAATTACACATTTGATAAAGGGCCAGTATCTAAAACATATAAAGAATTCAACCAGATATCAAGAAAACGAGTGACCCAATTTAAAAATGTCGTACAGATCTAAACATAATTCTCAAAAGAAGAAACTCGAGTGGCTGAGAAACACTTTAAATGTTCAGCGTGCTTAGTTATCAGGGAAATGCAAATCAAAACTACTTTGAGATTTCATTGTACACCCTTCACAATGGCTAAGATCAACAAAACAAGTAAAAGCTCATTCTGGCAAGGATGTGGAATAAGAGGAACACTTTTCCACTGCTGGTGGGAGTGCAAACTTGTACAGCCTCTAGGGAAATGTTCCTCAGGAAGATGTGATCTACCTCAGAATCCAGCAAAATCACTTGTGGGCATATACCCCACAGAGACACTTGTTCAACCTTGCTCATTGCTGCTCTATTCATCCTAGCCAGTTATGGGAAACAACCCAGATGTTCCTCAACAAAGAATGGATAAAGAAAATGTGATGGTACATTTACACAATGAGTTTTACTCAGCCATTTTTTAAAAAAAAAATGGCATCATGAAATTAACAGGTAAATAAGTGGAACTAGAAAAAAAAATCATTCTGAGTGAGGGTTCCAGACCTAGAAAAGAAATATGTTATGTATTCACTTTTATGCAAATATTAACTGATAAGTCAATGATAACAAGGTGCAATCTGAAGAACTGCATAAGGTATATATTCAGTAAGAGACTATAGGGATCAGATGGATCTCATTAGGAATGGCAAATGTGATAGCTATGGATTGCTGAAGATGGGCTGGAATGGAAGGATCAATTGGAATGAGGAAGCTGAGGGGTAATATAGAAAGAGACAAATAAAACTAAGGGCAATTTTAGGGATATGGTGGAAACCTAATAAAGTAGAACCTTTGTAAAATATATTCATATATGAAGGTGCTCTAAATGAAATAGATAAATAATAATGCAAACAGAGACCCAAGTACCCAACTAGCTATCTCTTGTCACCAAATGAAGCTTGCCAAAACTATAGATTACTCTTAACTGACAGCAAGATCCCATTGCTAAAGATAACACCTTCACAACTCACTGGACATTGAGAAGTCAAGCTGGAGCCTATATAGAGTCTTCTCCCTTATGTTCTAGCATCTTTGGAAGGTTCTCTTGGTGTACTTGAGTACACCAGGCCAGCCACAAACCCTTTGAATGGTGTCCTGTGTAGGGAGATTATGTTGTTCCACTGTAAATAATTGTCCCTGCCTATGAGTTTAATAAAAAGTACTGATTGGCCAAAGGCAGACAGGAAGTGTGAGTGGGGCTACCAGACTAAGAAGACCGTAGGAACAGGCATAACAGAGCAGAATGCCAGAGAGAAGCCAGAAGAAACAGAGGACAACTATGCTGCTCTGAGAAAAGTTACTGAGCTGCATGGCTGAACAGGATATGAGTCATGGGTTAGATTAAGGATAAAGAGTTAGCAAGTTATATGCCTGGGCCTTAGGCTGATCAGCCTAAAACTATTGTAAGCGTCTGTGTGTCTCTGCAGGTCTGTGGGTCTGTGGGCCTAAACCTCGAGGCTAGGCCTGAAAGTCTGGGCCAGAAACCTCATACTACAGTCCTGCCCACAGGTTATGTTAGAACAATGGTAGCACAAAGCTTGGGTGGGTGGGGGGAGATAACCTCTTCAACCTTGTAGGTCCTAGGAATTGAACTTTGGTCATCAGATTTGGCATCAGGTATCTTACCAGTTAAACTATCTCACTGATCCATTTCTCACATTTGTAATGACTTCCTTTATGTACTTATATATTAATATATCCAATTTTCTAATATCCTAAGTAGATGGCTTTATAGTATCATGGTTTTGGTAATGTATTAATTATATCATTGTTAAGTTTTCTTATTAATAAATTTTGAATATTTCTTCATGAGTTTTCCGTTTAATTTTAATTAAAACTTGGTTTTTCTATTCTTATGTACCTTTACTCATTAGTTATGCACCTTGTGATAATTAATCTTGGTTGTTAACTTCATTGGATTTAGAAGCATCTAAAAGATTTCTAATGTATGCTGGGTATTCTGTGAAAGCATTTCCAGAAGAGATTAAGTACAGGAACTTCATCTTGCAATGATAACAGAATAAGGTGGGATAAAGGCAGTGGAGTCCAGGCTCAGGCTTTCACTCTCTGTTTCTGTTGGACAGTCAGGGTGTTCCTCCCAACTCCTTTTTCTCTCCTTCCTGACATTTGGAATCAGTTTTTGAGAGGAACTTTTATAAGTTGATGATATGAGCTAGTGTAAGTAAGCTGAGTAAATTAGGTAACAAAAGTGGGGTCCCACGCCAAAGTGCTTGTATAAATGTAGTCAGTGAAGACTATGTCTATGAGGCTTTAGGTAGCAACAAGAACTGTATTGGGGACTAAACTAGAGGGTACTCAGTCTGGTAAAGAAGTTATGTATATCTTATCTTAAATCCTGGACTTTGTAGAAGACTGGGTTAAAAGACAATGGACTCATACAGTAGAGGAAATTTTATGGCATCTGAGCATTGAGCTTTGGGAAAGTTGGACAAACTTGCTATTTGCCTAGACAAGAAAAACCTAGTGAAGGTAAGGAAATCATAGTTACTTTTAAGGATTAGGACCATTAAAATGAACTTAAGTACTTTGCATCATGGTAATAGGAAAAATGTCTTGAGGGAATCTGAGAAATTAACCAGACCCCACCCACTTCCTCATTAAGAATGCAAAGGATTTTTTTTTTAGTTCCTTGGAAATATTATTTTAAGAGAATTGGTAGAATAGGGCACGCATATGCAGGTAATCCCAGAGTTCAGTGACTCAAGCACAAAGATTTGTTTTTGAGGTTATTGGGACCAAAATTTTCCAAACTGTTGTGTACATGCGTTCTGTCACCAATGTCTAACATATACTTCATTTTTTTTTTCTAAAATAGTTTTGGTTGCTCCCTGGTGACACTTCAGCTTTCAAGTATACTACTAGATGTCAGGATGAGGATTCTGAGTTACTGCCTCACTCTGGATTTCTAACTCCTGCTTGCTATTCAAAAGGTCAGCAAGTCAATGACTTCAGTTTTATTCATCAGTTTTGTAAAGTTTCTGGTATAATGAGGGTTTTTTCTTTATATTTGAGATTTATTATCTTATGTGAGGTATCTCTTTCTCTGTGTAATTTTATTCCTTATATCTTTGAAGTAAACAGGAGGGGGTGTACCAAAATGTGAAATCACTCTACCAAATTGAACTGGCTACTGTATATGCAGACATTTAAAGTATGTGTGCTGTTGTGAATTGTCCTCTTGACAATGACAAAATGCCGATGATGCGCTATGAAATGTGTACTACACCTATGAGACCAACAGATCTCTATGTACTCTCTATATTTTTACAAGTCATTTAATACCTATCATCAAACAAACTCTTGTGCTGGACTATGCAAAATTTGCCTCTGGTAACAACCATCTAAACAAGCTTTTCATTTAATTTGATTTTGGTTTTGTTTCATAGAATCTTCTTTGCTTATCCAGGAATGTGAGGTCTTACCTTTGGAAAAAGAAGCAGTAAGAGATAAAGGAATAATTAGCCTTCAGTCTGTCTTGTAACTGAAAAAGGTATTACAAATAAGTTAGGGCATAATCTCAAGATTCTCAATATGTTAGAATAAAATGAAAGTTTGTTCTGAACCCTTTGAACTCCTAAGTTCAAATAATCTTCAAAATTAAACATGAAAATCGGTTCTCAAGAGTGTCAGGATTTCCTCATACAGCCATTAAAATTAGTCCTCCTTATCTCCCAATATGATTTATGTATGAAGCATTGGTGATTAGGAGCCTTTATTTCAGGCTGAAGAGATGGCTTACAGTTAAAAACATGCGCTGTTCTTTCAGAGGGCCCAAATTTGGTTCCCAGCATCTCTAGAGAGTCTCATAACCACCTGCAACTACAGTTCCAGAGGCTCCAACAGCCTCTTCCAGAGTTCACAAGAACCTACACACATGTGCACTTACATGCACACATATACACAGAAATAAATAATAAAATACATTTTTAAAATATTTTTTAAAAATCCATATTTCTCTTCAAAAGAATAACACAAATAAGATCTTATATTTATAAAACTTTATATGTCAAACATTAAAAATAGGTATATGCACTATAAATTAATGGCCTTAAATTATTTCATTTGATATCAGTGACCAATTGGAATAAGTCTCTTTCTTTCTATCTCTCTCTCTCTTTTTTTTTTTTTGTTTGCTTGTTTTTACAAGACATGGTCTCTTTTTGCAGTGCTAGCTGTGCTGAACTCATTCTGTAGACCAAACTGGCCTCAAACTCACAGATTTGCCTGTCCTCTGCTTCCTGAGTGCTGGGATAAAAGGTGTGTGCCACCACCACTGAGCAGGATAAATTTCTTATTATGCTTGTTTCATAGGTGAGGAAAATTAGTATGGCATGGCAGAGATAAGTTGATGAGTAAAAGAACGCCATGGCTTCAAACATACCTATAATGTGTTCAAAATTGAATTCTGTTGTGGGTTTCCTTTGTATTTGTTTGTTTGTATGTTTGTTTGTTTATGTGTGAGTATTGAGAGCACACAAATATGTGGAGGTCATAGGACAACTTTGTGGAGTCAATTCTCTCTTTCCATCATGTGAATCTTAAGGATCAGACTCAAGGTCATTGAACATGACGGCTACTGCCTTCACCAACCGAGCCATCTCACCAGCCCCCAAAATTGTCAATTTGGGTATATAAGTGCAAACTTCAGTCTGACTGCTGGATAGAGAAACTAATGAAAATAACAAATACTTATACATGCTCTTTACTGCCCAGTGGCTTTTGTACACTGGGGGCAACTCATTACTATTTGTGTTTTGTCTACTATTCAACTTTATTAAATTCAAAAAGTTTATGAACCTGATGTTTAAACTATTTTTAGACCACTTTTTATTGGCCATCTAAACATTGGTTATCAATTTGATGAACTGAATATCCTAAAAACTATAAACTGTAACCATAAATTTAATGAGGCTATTTTGGAAACAGGTTAAACCTCTTGAGTAGCATATTAAGTCTGCACAAGTACAATAATTAAAATACATCCTATGCTGTCTTTTAAGCCTATTGTAAGGTACAAAGATAGTGGGGTCCACTTCACGCTGTCTATTTCTGCTCTTGTACTTTTTGTCCTTCGTTTACTGCCATCCTCATTTTATTTTGATGTCTTTTCAGGATTTTACTCCTTTTGAATTTCATTAACTTTAGCCAGTTACCTAGAAAACACATTCAGACTTGTCAAGGTAAAAGTATAAAACTGATTTTCCAAGATCATAGATAATGAACCGTGTGTGGCGGGTTGGGAGCCTTTTAATAACAGCATTTCCTTTGTTATCTCTTAGAGCTGCTCCTTTGTATCTTGTTTTTATCAAAGCGGAGGCATTATTTAATCTACACATGTTTTGTAATCCCCATTATCATGACTTCTTACCTTGTACTAGTCTTTTAGTATTATTCATATTTATATTCATTATTTTCATTATATAATAATTGGCATAAACTTGTAGATAAGGGGTTGGATCTTTTTTATTATTTTCTTTTTAAAAATGTTTTCATCTATTGGATTTTTTTCTGCTTGATTATTATATATACCCATCAACGTTTATCATTCTTATAAGTTCTTAGTTATTTGTGAATTAGAAACAAGAGTTCCTTTTTGCAAGTGTGTGATTTCCTCCGTATGACTCAGAAAAAGGCACCTCCTGCACAATGATAAAGCCCAAGAACTTGGGCTTTGAAAACAAAGACTGAACAGATTTTCATATCTGTTCTTGGGCACCCTTGAACACAATCTATGTATTCCTACATAGCAGACGTTGATATGGTACTTGATTTTTTTTCTGAACTAATTTATTGATTTTCCTATGTTCTTTCCTGCTCAGCCATTGATAGAAACAAGTATATATCTATACTTGTGTATGAAGTATTTGTTCTTTCCACAAGCATGTCATCATATATTTGGTCTTTTACTAACTAAAATAGTTTCAGTTAATGACCATATGTGTGGCCAAACAAACAATTTAGTTATGGGAGTTCCTTCAAGGTGCTTTTCCATTCTTTTAATGATACCTCTGAACTTATTGGAACAATTCTGGGGATTCATAACAACAAAAGGATTTACTTGGATTTTTTTTCATGATATAAAACATCAGCTACCTCCTTTACCAGTTCTTTTAGTAAAAAGCATTATCAAGGCAGAGGGATGCTTTGGAATATTAAAGGAGCTGGGTTTGGTGACAGAGACAGCCTAATGAGATGTCCCAGTAGGTAACCACACTTGCTGCCAAGCCTGATGTCCTGAGTTTGAGTGAAAGGAGAGAATTAACTCGCGCAAACTGTCCTCTGACCTGCATTTCCATGTTCTAGCATGTGCGCATGTGCTCTCACTCTCTCAATCGCCCCCCACCACCACCAATACACCTGTGCCTGTATACATGAGAATACACATTAAGAGCAGGTTTTATTAAATACTCTTAGAATCTGGGCTCTGTTCTCTAAAGCCGAAAAAGACATTCTGTAATGGTAGAGCCTGCCTTTAAAGAATAATGGACTGCTGAAAACTTGGTTGACAGGATGTTTGGAATTGACACTGTGTGTGTGTGTGTGTGTGTGTGTGTGTGTGTGTGTGTGTGTGTGTGTGTGTGTGTGTGTGTATGTATCTACATTATATATATATATATATATATATATATATATATATATATATATATAAATCAGGTTCTATTCCATGCTTTCATGCTTTCTCAAGGCCTGTGGCCTTCAGTCCTAAAAGATGAATAGGGCTCCAGTAAAACAATTCAGTGGATAAAGGTGCTTTCTGCCCAAACTCCATGACTTAATATATATCCCTGGAAGGACTATAAAGATGGAAGGACAGAATCAACTCCTCAAAGTTTTTCTCCACACAATAGCATGAACAAACAATTCCCCCCTTCTCTCTCTCTCTCTCTCTCTCTCTCTCTCTCTCTCTCTCTCTCTCTCTCTCTCTCTCTCTCTCTCTCTCACACACACACACACACACTAAATAAAATTTAAAAGATGAGTAAGTATTAGCTAAACCAAGATACTTGGGTGTAGGGCATTCTATTCAAAGGGACACAGGAAAAAGATACGGTGAAAATCCTAGCAGGTTGCTATTTCTGATGCATGAATTGCGAAGCAATGATGCTAAAATGATAACTATGTTGTAGGAGTCTGTATTGTGAGAAACAACAGAGATTAGTATAGTAAGTAATAGCACATGCTCTGCATAGCTTTGAAAGTCAGATTCACCATTATCGTGTAACGTTTTTACTGTGGAAGGAAAAAAATGACTGCTTATTTCATAGAGTAATTTTTGGCATAGAGTTAAATCATGTAACATACATAGTCTTCAATAAATATCGACAGTTCATACTATCGTTAATTTTTATATTGTACAATAGAAAAGTGATTCTAGATGCTTCTATGAAGAATATTAGTAAATTAGTACCAGAAAATAGGAAAGCATAAGGAATTGGTACCTTTTAGTAGTGGCCATGGTCATTTGTTGGAACCTTTGTGATATAGTCCTATATCGCGGTTTTGGAGAAATCATATAGTGGGTTTTGTTTTTTTTTTTTTTTTTGGAGACTTGCTAAATGGCACCATCCTGTTTTTTTGCCTTCTTGAAGATTTATTTAATGTGAACCTACATGAAAGGTAAGTTCTCACAGGATATAGTAAACCTTCAGTGTGCAGTGTTTAAAGTATAGCTTCGAAGCCATGGCCTCAGAAGACAAGCCGGAGAAGTAGAAGGCAGCCAGTTCTCAGAAGAGGATTGAAAATAACATGCATGCGAGCCTTTTTGTTGGTACAACTATATACTGCAGCTCCGTCTTGTGTCTACTTCAGAAGTATATGGAGTGAGATCAGCAGGCTGTGGGTATTGTGAAAGGCTAAGAAAGAGCTGTCTATCTAGCTGGCCTATATTTATTTATGTATACAGTTCCAAATATTCTGTAAATGTCAGTTCTCATATCTGTGACATAGGGTTAATGATATGCACCATGTTATCTTACAGAGCTATCAAAGCACCTTTTGTGATCAACAGTGAGAAGACGGAGAAATCCGAAAGCAGTTTTTCCTGCTAAAATGATCTTCTCAGTTTGGAGCTGTGTTCCAGAAAACGGAGTCTTCTCTGAGCCAGACTTCTGATCAGTGAAGTGTCAGTGTTCTCGTGCACGCACTTCCAGCAGACCTACTGACACAGTGCAGTGTAGCTGAGACATCTTTTGTTAAACAGTGCCCTGGGAAAAAAAGCTTTACACATCACCAGAGAGATTTGTATCCATTTGGAAGGTTTCCTTCAGATATCTTTTTAGTAAAGATGGATGTAAAGCTGAAAGATCGGGACTTCTGGTACAGTCTCCATGGCCAAGTTCCTGGAATGCTGGAGTGGGACATGGGAAATGAATTTTTCCTGCCTTATACCACAGATCAGTGCTCTTTTGCTGAGCAGAGTCTTGCCAAATACAAAATTCAACTGCTAAAACCACCAGCTCTGCCTCAGGAGAAGAAACCCAATTCTGATGGTGATGACCCTCCCAGTGAACCCAGCTTGTGGATGTGGGTGAATCCCAACATTGTGTGCCCTGCCATCAACAAAGAGGCTCCAAATCCTAATCATAAAGTTTCACCAAGTGCACCAATCTCAAAGACTGATGACTGTGTCCTCTTAGGGACTCAGAGAGTGGAGCAATCCTTGTCTGTTCTCCACACTGAGCATTGTCAGCCACAAAAGCTGTCCATTGTCTCCAGTAACCCTGATTTAATAAATGAGGATACTGAAGAACAGGAATGCACATCTTCTAACAAACATGCCAAGAAGCAGACACCACACAATGACCCACACCAGGAGAAGGAGTCCTGGCCACGTCCCCCTCTCAACTACAGCCATCTAGTTGCTCTGGCATTAAAAAGCAGCCCTAACTGTGGCCTCAATGTGCAACAGATCTACAATTTTACTCGACAACATTTTCCCTATTTCCGGACAGCACCAGAGGGCTGGAAAAACACCATTCGCCACAATCTCTGCTCCCTGACGTGCTTTGAAAAGGTGCCAGTCTCCCTTGAGGATGAGTCTGATGGAAAACCTCGCTCTTTCCTGTGGAAACTCACTGATGAGGGACACCGCTTCTTTCAGGAAGACACCCGTGTCTTGGCCTATACTCGAAAGGAGACCATCAAGAAGTGTATGCGTCAACCAGAGCTGATAGACCTTCTCTTTCATCTTTAATATTTTCTTCTTTTCTTGTGTGTGTGTGTGTGTGTGTGTGTGTGTGTGTGTGTGTGTGTGTGTGTGTGTGGTATGTTTAAGTGTGCATATGCATGCTTCTGTGTGTGGAGGACCAAAGTTGATATCAAGAATTTTCCTCCACTGCTCTTCCAACTTATTCTTTGGGTCGGGGTCTTTCAGTGAAACCTAGAGCTTATAGATACCATTAGTCTTACTAGCCAGCTTGCTAGGATCCTGTCTCTGTTTTCCAAGGCTGAAGGTATAGACAGGACAGGTCCTCATACCCACCCAGTTTGGCTCTGGGGATCTGAACACAGGTCCCTTGCTTGCATGGCAAGCTCTTTAACTGCCGAGCCATCTCCCCAACCATCTCTTTCATTTTTGAAGTCCAATTGCTCACTTTCTGGAGCATTGCCCTGCTTACTGTACCGTACTAACCTTTACTCATTTGTCATCCTACCCTGTTTGATTAGTGCCAAGCCTGTCTCTAGCCACTGTTAAGTGGGCAAAAGTGACTACAGAGAAAACAGAGATTAAATCCAGATGTAGAGTGATGGAAAGTTCCAGGACAGCTGCAATTGCTCTATGCTTTAAGCAGAGACAGAAAGTCTTAGGAACCATGGCAGGCAAGTTGGGGGTAGAAGAGCATGTTGCTTTTATTGGAGTAGACTGTGAAACATAAAGTATGGATACAAAATAAACTCAGGCTATGGGAACCTTGGATGCCATGTGAGGGTATAGCTGCATCAAGAGAACTAGACTTGGTTTTGAAGTGTGGAAACTTACATATCCCCCTCTATCATTCAGTGATTGCATCTTCTTTTGGGGTGACCTATTTTATCCATCTCGTTCTCTTTCTAGTCCTAGACTTAACAGCTTCTTCTCTTGCTATCCAGCTCCTGTAGTGACAAACGCAGGCAGCTGTTGTTTGTTTGAATATTGAAAGTCCTAAGCTTTTTGGTGACAATGTATTGGTGCTTATTTGTGTTTTTCACCAAACTTTATTTGAAGAAACGTAAGGTCCGTCTTAGGTGTTAAAAATAAAAAGCAAACACATATTTGTGATGCCTAGATAATTTATGTGTAATTAAATAGAGGTGTGAAGTTGCCATGGAAACAGGGAGACATTCTTCCTGGAAACAGGAAAGCATTAAAAATGAAGTGCCTTTTGAATTAGTTTAGAAGAATAAATAGGAATTTTCTGAGTACATAAACTGGAGAAGAAACACATTATAGGGGAAGCACATTATAGGGGCAGCAGTGTGAATAGCATTAATCAGGTGTTTATTGAATTCTAGGAACACAGATACATTAGGGTCCAGAGCCATCGTATTAAAGGTACAGATACACTATAGAGTCCAGAGCCATTATATTAAAGATACAGATACACTAGGGTTCAGAGCCATTTTATTAAAGGTACAGATACACTAGAGTCCAGAGCCACTGTATTAAAGGTACAGATACACTAGGGTCCAGAGCCACTGTATTAAAGGTACAGATACACTAGAGTCCAGAACCACTGTATTAAAGGTACAGATACACTAGGGTCCAGAGCCACTGTATTAGAGGTACAGATACACTAGGGTCTGAAGCCATTGTATTAAGGTAACTAAACAGCTTGTAAGTAGTACTTTGGTGTTTAAGACTCTACAGAACTAGGGACCTAATTTGTACATTGCTAAAAAGCACAAACAAAATACCAACATAAATATTTCAGCCTTTGGCTTTCTAATTTCTAAATTCATTTTCGTAGGTACTAAGTTCATGAAATTTAGATAGATTTTTGCCTTTTGTGTTATTACACTTTTAAGTATATGCCGGCATCTAGAAAATGGCTTTTAAGTACGTATTTAGTTGCCAAGTATTTGATGACAGTATAAAAATGTCTGTACAATACAAAAGCAGCTAATTTAATATAATTACAATGAAGAAGACTTTATATTTTAATGACTTAACTACAGTAGACACAAAACTGTTTAGATTTAATTGCAAAGGCTGTATAATCTAACAAAATTATTTCCGAAAGTAATTGTAAATTTTACTTCTGTAAAACTATTTTCAAAAGTAATTGTATTCTACTTCTGTACCATAGTTACTTTGAAAATGTTGACACAACACTCTAAAAGTAAAATGGAAAAATTTCTAGCTAAAAGAGTTGATGTTTGTTCCTTGTTTTTCACAAAATTAGCACTTCAAAGTGAAAGATGCTGTTCTCAAACTCAGAAGGCTCTTTTCCTTATGATTCCTAATGTGTCCATTCTGTACTTTGTGCAAATGACGTTCTTCGTGGACCCTCTATGTCCTTTTCCTAACAAGGCAAACTTATATTTTCAGAACTCAATTGTGTGCATGTGTACAACCTGACACTTTTGGGTTTTTCATCTCTGGAGTTACTCTGGACGTCTAGTAAGACTGAATCTTTTGGGAAGGCAGCAAAGAGTAAGGGTAGCTGATGGGATCCCTGGCAGAAGCCATGGAGTTGTGTTCTTTTTTGTTTGTTTGTGAGACAAGGTTTCTCTGTGTAGCCCTGGTTGTCTTGGAACTCTCTTTATAGATCAGGGTGACTTTGAAATCACAGAGATCTGCCTGCCTCTGCCTCCTGAGTGCTGGGACTAAAGGTGTGTACCACCACCATCCAGGACAATTGTGTTCTTGAATGATTATGGGACCAGAAACAGAGCCTACTGACTTGAGGTTTCAGGAGGTACAGGACCAGGATGAGGCTTAAGGATGGAACAGGAGCCAGATGGGAGTTTGAAGTGTCCAGCTTCCCTTGTCTTCACAGCCATGAAGCCACCCAGTGTCAGTGAGACAGTGTCAGCATCAGTGAGACAACCATAAAAAGTACTCTTGGAGACAGCTGTTTCTCCTTACTGTGGAACATGTGGCTAACCACCCATATTGCCTTGTGGCTGCCACTAAGGATGATTTTGGAACATACATCTAGTCAAATATCAAATTAAATAGTGGCAGTCAAAGTCATTGTTGTCAATAGCACTGCAGCAGAGCATCCCTCCAAGGGCATTCTTGAAAAAGAATGACTTGAATGATTGAAACCTGCAGCTCAGGGCATCAGCTTTGAGCACCATAGTTCTTCCTGGTCTCCATTGCTCACCTTTCTGTTTTTAGTAAAACAGCAAGCAGCTCACCATTCCCAGTTTAAAGTGAGGGCCCCTAAAAAGATGAAATAGATAATGAAAGTAGCAGCCATTTCCATTCTGTTTCTACTCAGTCAACCTACTGAGATTTATTTTAGACAAAAAAATCTAATTTTTATTTCATGATGAATTGCCTGGTGCCTTCAGAAAGGTAAAACAAACAGATATGGGACAGAGTTTGTTACTCTAAGATTAGTCTGATAGTGACTAGAGCTAAGTGTAGAACAGAGAGGAGCACATAGAGGCCTTGGAGTTGGCCAGCTGTCAATGGGTATTTTACTTCTATAAGAAAATTATTTGAAAATCCCTTTTTGTCACCTGTAAAATGGATATAAAATTAACTTCTGGATATTATAGTACACTGGAGGAGTTATATGAAGTGGCCTGCTACATGATACATATTTATTCTTCCTCAGAATTTATTACCACACACATAATTACACATTCTTACCTAGAGATCACACTGGCCTAGTACTTAGCTCCTCACTGACATAGGAATAAAAATGTCTAGAGAAAGATAAGATTGGCCCAATTATACCTCTAAAACAGCTAGAAGACTTCATAGTAGATCCTTTAGGTCATGCCAATGCTTTAGTGAGAAAAAAGTTTCAACTGCATAATCCTATCATCTGGACAATAAATGGGCATATATCAATTATGCAAAGTGGAAATGACCTGAAAAGGTATAACAATAGAAAGAAAATTCTGAACCATTTCACAATTCGAAAACTTATTTACTCAATGTATTAAAATGTAAGCCTTAGAATAGGTAAAATATGAATCTAACACGAATACTAAATGAGTGACTATGGCTTAGGATATACCTCAGTTGGTAAAGTAGCTGCCTAACATGCACCAAGTCCTGGATTCAATCTCTAGCACTTTGTAAAACTGGTGTGGTGGCACATGCCTACATTGCTGACCCTCAAGAGTTGGAGGCAGAAAGATTAGAAGTTCAGTGTCATCTTTGGCTGGTGAGTTCACAGTATATTGTGAGACACAATATACTACCTCAAAAAGAAAAGGAAAGATTTAAAAAAATATATGATTGAGGCTGGGAAGACAGCTCATTCAATCAAGTGTTTGTCATGCAAGCATGAGAACATGAGTTCGATCCCAAATACACACCTAAAAATCTAGGCACAGTAGTGTATGTTTATTTTCCCAGCACCGAGGAGGTAGAGTCAGGCTGATTCCAGAGGCTCTAGCCGGAAAGCCTCAGTTCCTATGAGAAATTCAGTCTCATAAAGCACCATGGGAGGCATCTGAAGAACGACATCTGAGGTTGACTTCTGGCCACACACCTGCACACACATACAATATTTTCCCCCATTCTTTGAGAAAACTTCACATGTTACAACTGTTTCAAAGGAATAATCAAACTTCAGATTTGTATTGTTAAAGAAACACTGAGATGAATTGCAAAGGTAAGGCTTTTTTCTACTAGGGATGGGAGATCTCAATATATCTGAACCTAACATACATGTGTCCAGTTACCTACAATTGAAGAATTTTGAGGTAATTCAAAGACAGTAAACAACTGAAATGACAAAATGAGTAATTTCCCAGTGAAATGCAAAATATCTCTTTATTTAGCCTTCACTCCATTTTTATTCATAAATAATGTCAAGGAAGCATTATTCTGTTCACACAATGACAGTAATGGTTTCATAGGACTGATTCAGCCTAATAGTTTTTCTTCTTCCTCCGGTTTTTATGTGGATTCTCAGATGAAACTTTAGATAGCACAATCATTGTTAGATTTCAGATTCTGCCTGTAATACTAAAGTTGAGAAAAGTTCTCTTTTCAAAGTTCCCAAATACACTCACTGGGATTGTCCTTATTTACATACCTGAAATTTGCTGAGGGGAGTGGGGGGGGTAGGGGGGTGTTGTAAACTTAGTGCCATTCTGACTTTCTCAGAAGAGCTTTAGCAGCATTGGTCCTAGAAAGGCAACCTTAAGTCTCTAAGACTGTCTGGTCTTATCAAATTAAATGAGTTTATTCTCTAAGGAAGACCCTAAGAGGGATAGACAAGGGGAAATGGATAAAAATCTTCTGTGTAAGCTGGGAGGGGCCATAGTGGGGAGGAGATGAGGAATGGGAACATGTGGGATCCAGGTGGTCAAGTTGGAAGAGGGAGAGCAATGAAAGGGAAACCTTTATAGAGGGAGCCATCATGAGGTTAGGGAGAAACCTGGTGCTAGGGAAATTCCCAGGAACCCTCAAGGATGACCCCAGCTCAGACTCCACGCAATAGTGGAGAGGGGGCCTGAACGAGCCTTCTATATAATCAGATTGGTGACTACCCTAATTGTCCTCACAGAACCTTCATCCAGCAACTGACGGAAGTAGATGCGGAGATCCATAGCCAAGCACTGGGCCAAGCTCCTGGAGTCCAGTTGAAGAGAGGGATGGGGAGATTATATGAGCAAAGGGGTCAACCTATAGAGAAACCTATAGAGACAGCTGACCTGAGCTAGTGGGAGCTCACTGATTTTGGATTAACAGCTGGGATATCTGCATGGGCCTGAATTAGGCCCTCTGAATGTGGGTGACAGTTATGAGGCTTGATCTGGTCGTGGGGCCTCTATTCATCCCTAGTGCGTGAACAGGCTTTTATTGGTGCCCATTCCTTATAGAGGGATACTTTACTCAGACTTGATGCAGGAGAGAAGGGCTTGGTCCAGCCTCAACTTGGTATGCCAGACTTTATTGACTCCCCAAGGGAGGCCTTACTCTCTCTGTAGAGTGGATAGGGGTGGGATTGGAGGGAAGTGGGGGGAAGTGAGAGAAGGGGAGAGAGGGGAAACTGGTTAGTATGTAAAATGGAAAATAAATAAAAATTTTTAATGAGTTTAATTCTCAAATATGATATAGCCGTTGAAACTGACAATATAACAGCTATCCAGTTATATCCAGGTACCAATGAGGAGAGATTCTTGCTGCCTCTTCATATGCCAATAGTTACCTTACTATTAACAAAGTTTTATTCAGTATGAGTTTCCAAATTCTGGAGGAGTCAAACAAAGAGACCCCCCCAAATGTAACTGTTTTAACTTTGAAAATCAAGATGGCTAAATGAAAGTCCTTATTGCTGACTTCTTCCTGTATAAAGAGAACAACAATCTACAGCTGCATTTTAAGATGAATGACTATGGGGAAAGTAAACAAGAGGGTTGCATAACTTTCAAATATTCATAGACCTAAGACATCATAAAAAGAGAAACAAAACAACCTAGTATGTGCTACTCAAGCTCCACAGATGCAGGACTTGGAGTCTTCCCTTTGCGGGGAAGAGGCATACTCCCAGGAAACTCTCCCAGTGTCCATGCTGGCAACTAGAAAGTGCTACAGTCCTCTCACATCACTGTAGCCCTCTTCGCTAAATAATGTGAAAAATACACAGTAATCTTGCTTTGGGAAAGGACCTTACATCATCTCCCAGTGAGCCACCAGGGTGCTGGAGCCAGAAGATTTCTCAACAAAGAGCCTTTGTGTGAACTGGCTATTTAATGGGTCAGAAATTCCTGCATTCTCCCTCTCTGTGGGAATGCATAGAACCTGTTGCACTGGCTAAAGGATTAACTGCCTAAACCCAATCTGTCAGTAAGAATGACTGTGAAACAAGCCCACTTAGTGCCATGCACTGTAGGGTATGTGTGATGTAACACAGCAAGGATCCCAAATATCACCTGCCTAAACCAGGCCAGCTGCATGTAGACTCATGCAATGCCCCAGGCCTAAATACAGGTGTCCATGAGATTTGCACCATCCCTCCCCACTATTCTATGCTCAGGTGCTCCTTACTGGTAGGGTAATAGGGGATATTATGGTTCTCACTGCTGCCCTGCCCACAGGAACATGCTGAGGGGGCCTTGAGTAATCTTACAGTTAAGCCATCACAGTAACAGCCAAGGGCACAAAGCCAAAGAGATTGAGAGAAGCTATGCCCGATTTCAGCTCTCTTTCTGCTCATACACTGAGTCAAGGGGAAAAGGCCAGGCTTCAGCAGCTTCCCAGAGGAAAAAGTCATACTTCAACACTCAGGATAGGAGACTTGTGCCTCAGCATCCTGAGCAGCAGGGATAAGAAGCCCATCAATCTCATCAGCAAGAATAACTCTTTTTCAGGTGAGTACATTATCTTACACTATCTATGTCAGGAATTCTAGGAAAAATGAAGTTCTGAATCCTTTGTGGGAGTTACCAATTTCTACGAGGTGTTTTCTCACATGAAAAGCATAAATAAAGGATGGGTTCTTTCTACTATTGTGGGGAATCAAAAATGCCTATGTTTTTCCCAGTACAGTATCTTTTCATCACTTCCTCAGAATACTTTAACCTAGATGAGGTCTTCTACTATGTACTCATAGAATGTTTCATCTTATGGATCCTTTCAGGTCCTTCTAATATATCTCAGAGTTCTCAGACATTCAGAAGTGATAAAGTACCTTGCATCTTTGGGGACAAAAGCCATTCTGCCTTAGGTCATTTCTTTTCTTTGTAACAAGAAGATAGTATTTACAGAGCTTGCTTGTAATTTGTTTTTCCTACAACTAGTGATTGGAATATATGCAAGTACCTTCACTTTTCTCAACCTCAGATTACTATCTGTAAAGTACAAATTTAGTCTTATGCTCTTTGGAAGCTCCAAAGTTTTAAAATACGACCTCTAAAGTTGTGGCATTTGCAGTTAAGTTACTTCTCTTTTTCTTTGAAATATATCTGTCTTCGTTTCTTTTCTGTACCTGTGACAAGAAGCACCTTAAGAGAGAAAGGGTTTATTTTGTTTGGATCATAGTTCCATGTTACAGTCTGTCATAGCAGGGAAGTCACAGTGGCAAGAGTCTGATGGAGCTGGTCATATTAGATCTATAATCATAAGAGAACAATAAATGCATACATGTTAGTGCTTGGCTCAGTTTCTTCACTCTGACAGCCCAGGATGTGCTGTCCAGGGAATGGTGCCACCCACTGACCCAGCACTCTTCCCATTTTGATTAAAAAGCCAATCTTCCAGGTGGGTCTACATTTTTTTCAAGTTGGCAATTAAAATCAACCATCACAATGTTGTATGTGTTTAGAGTATATTATGAAGAACATCAATCTTCAGATTAAATAAATTAAATCAAATCAAGACAGAATATGCATAGTAAAACAATAAAAACCAACCATTGCATCACTCTAGGACTAGATATCCATATGTTAAAAACAGAAGTGAATTGAGATTTACCAAAATACAGTATAGTGATTACATGTGAGGAGGAAGATGAAAAAGCTCCAAACATATTAATAAATTCTTATGCTTAAATGCCCTATAGGATGAATAGAGTTCTTTTGTTTTGTTTTGTCTGTATTTTTCTTTTTAAAGATCTTTTTATTTTGTGTACACTGTTATGCATGTATGTCTTCAGGCCAGAAAGGGCACCAGATCTCATTACAGGTGATTGTGAACCACCACGTAGTTGTTCTTCCTCTGGAAGAGCAGCCAGTGCTCTTAACCACTGAGCCACCTATCTAGCCCTCAATTTGGGTTTTTAAAGACAGGGTTTCTCTGTGTAACAGCCCTGGCTGTCCCAGAACTCACTCTGTAAACTAGACCAACCTCAAACTCACAGAGATCTATCTGCTTGTCTCCCAGGTGCCTTAAAGGCCTGTGCCACCACTGCCTGCTGTGAATAGGTATTTTTGTTCTGTAAATTACACACAAAACGTATAATTATATTTCAATAAACAGAAAATCTGTGAACTCCTTCCATTATTTCCAAAGGGAAGAGAAATATTTCTCTCTTATTAATTTTAAGGAATAGCTTGGGAAAGAAAAGGAATATTTTTTAAGTGTTTAATAGACTTTTTCCATGAAGCTACCAGGTCCTGGATTTCCCCTTTGTAGGACATACTTGGATAGTCACTCTCCTTACTTTTTAGAAATTTGTTTCTATGGTCTGTTTTCTCACATTTCTATTTTGATAGGTTGTGTGTTTCTAAGAATGGGGGAGGGGTCATTTTTTAAGTGGCCTAGCTAAAGAATTGCCACTTCTATTGATTTTTAAAACACAATTCAAGTTTGTTGAGGTTTTTATATTGTTTTCGCTTAGCTCTATTTCAGTATTTTGCTCCTATCTTTACTAGATGAGAGTATCCTTCTAACTTTGAACTCTTTTGTAGTTACTTGAGAAGGAGCTTTGGGTTGTTTTGTTCTGTTCATTTGAACACTTTCTTCTTTATTGTAGGTATTCTTCCTATAAACATCATTTGAGTTTTTTGTAATTTCTTCTTTGTTCACTGGATAGTCATAGGTACACTGTTTAATTTTCACATATTTTACAAGTTTCCTTCTGTTATTTATTTCTGGTGTCATATCATAGTGGTCAGAAAAGAAACTTAGTACACTTAGTACAATTACAGTTTTCTTTAGGTTTCTTTTTAAAAAATGGTTCATTTTATTTTATGTACAGTGATGCTTTTCATGCATGTCTGTCTGTGTGAGGATGTCAGTCCCCTGGAACTAGAGTTATAGACAGTTGTGAGCTGCCATTGTGAGTGCTGGGAATTGAACTCAGGTCCTCTGGAAGAGCAGTCAGTGCTCTTAACCTCTGAGCCATCTTTCCAGTTCCTTTTTTAAATTTCTTATATTTTGTGATATAATATAACTCTATCCTGGAGCAATTTTCCAGATTGAATTGAGAAAATATCTATTGTGCTCTTTTGTGGAATAGGCTAGATATGTCCCTCAACTCCATTTGGTAGAAAGTATATTTCAATTCTTATTTATTTTGTCTGGATGATCCGTTTATTTGTTTTGTAAAGTTTGGTATTGGAAATTCCATGTTAAAGTACCACAGTCTGTCTTTTGCTTTAGAGTCATTAATATTTATTTCATATAACTAGGTAATATTATGTTGGATACATTTGAACTTAAAACCATCATATATTCTTGAGTTTATGCCTCTATTATGATATAATGACCCTTTTTTCTAGACTTCAGATCTACTTTATCAGATACTAGTATAGCCATTATTCTATTTGCATACTAAACTATTTAGTATTGATTGTCTTCTATTAATGGATTAGTTTTCTATTGTTCAAACATTTATGTCAATTGCTGTTCTATTGCTTTGATACAATACCATGGCCAAGACACTTCAGAGAAGGAAGAGTTTATTTGGTTTACTCTTCCTGAGGGATAAGACTCCATCATGGCAGGGAAGAATGACAGCAAGCAGCAGGCATGGCAGCAAGAGCAGGATCCTGAACCACAATCATGAGGCAGAGAGAGCAACTGGAAATGGTGTAGGCTTTTACATCCTAAAAGGCTGCCTTCAGTGACATACTTCCTCTAACAAGGCCACACCTCTTAAGTTTCCCTCAAACAAAACCACCAATTGGGGAACAAATACATGGGCCTATAGGGGACATTGTTATTCAAACTATCATTTTCTTTCACTAAAAGTGATTTAGCTCTTTTCACACTTGTTAAATTTCTTGGCGGATTTCAAAAAAACAAATATATGAAGGATTTATATTGTTCCTTATCCACACTAGCATTCAGTGAATATACAAAGATGACTGTTTTTAGTTAATTGTTTATTATGCATTACAATGTTCTGGCTGCACATATGACTGAATGACAGAAGAGGGCACTGGATTTCATTGTAGATTGTTGTTAGTTATCATGTGGTTGCTGAGAATTGAACTCAGAACCTTTGGAAGAGCATCCAGTGCTTCTAAGCACTGAGTCATCTCTCCAGCCCCTCAAGATGAGTGTTTAAAGTTCCTTGATTCCTTATTCTTGTTCCTTCAAAAGCCCTGGCAGAAGATTCAGAAATCACACCCAATTCTGTTTTAAAAGCATCTCCACTATGGTTGTTGCTACATCTACAACAAAACCCAAAAACCATTTATGAGTGCCATCATATCTTCCTATTTCCAAGCTTACCTGTTCTTTCAATATTGATCAGAAATTCTTGTAGATGTTTTTTATGCTGTTCATTCACTTATTCCTCAAATGGATAACATCTTAGCCAATTTCTGTAAGTCTAACCTGTGTTCATTTTCAGAAAATGACCTTGCTTCTACTACACTGATAATAGAATACAACAGGTAGGATGTTCCTCATTTACACGACCCATCACCAAGTTCAAGTTCATGCATACTGTTGTCTTCTTTAATACTTGGTTGGCTCCATAGAAGTATTGCCTTCTCTCAATAAAGACTTTTCCTCGCTGTGCTCTGGCTTCCTCTCCTTACCTCGTCAGAAATTTTGTGATAATTGTTTCCTCTTTTCATTGGCTTTACTCCCTGAAAAATGTTAGACCTAATCAGAAATTCCTTTTTTATTTTAATGCATTTGTCCCATCTTTATAAAAAGTATTCAGTGAATGCCAAGTCTATACCCACATCCTGGTCTGTCAACCTAGTGTATAGCAGAACATTTCTAAAGTAAGTGCTTGTCTTCACAGACTTTAAATAGAAATTCTGTACTCAGCAAATAAACACATAAGATTATTCATACGTCAAAGAACTATAGGCAATGAAGGAATGCTCAGAGCAGGAGAAATGTCTTCCCCAGGAAAGAGTACACTGGTTCGTTATCCTATACCAAACAGTCACCCTGAAAATATACATATAAGTAAGATTATACAAGCTGAGCAGGTAACATTGAGGACACACACACATATGCATATAATAACTATTAATGAAAAAGAAAGCATGAGTTTGAAAGAGTATGGAGGGTTATATGAAAGGGTTAGGAGGGAGAAAAAGGAAAGAGAAATTATATCATTATACTCTAATCTCAACAGTAAAAGAAAAAAATATCATGAACTAAAAAATCATATGATAGAAAACAACTAGTAGGGTATGGAGGATTATCCTGCTCTAATATAATTCAGATTGGGAAGACCTGGGAGGACATTATATGTAAGTTGAGAAAGTCAAGGTCATTGCAAAAGCAGAAGTAATGGTATTCCAAACTGTGACCGACAAATTCAGTCTTTTAAAGAAGTTATCAACCTATGTAGCTCCTTTCCCCAGCCTGTTTCCTTGAGGTAACATTTAAGAGTTTGAAGAATAAGAAGCTCTTAGGCCACCTAGGCTCAAACTTGCTGACCTAGGAAGGCAGGCCTGGAGAGAAGAGATATGAGGGCTGACTGACAATTCACTTAAGATGGGACAGAAATGAGAAGCTACTAACGTGTTAAACCAAGGGGTGCTGGGATTTGTTTAACCTCTAGAATATCCATTTTGGCAGAGTGTGGGAGGCAAAGGATGGAGGGGATGAGTAACAGCTCAGCAGGTATAGGTGCTTGTGGCTAAGCTTGAAGAACTGAGTTCAGTCAATGTGAGAGCACTAACCTAAAAGTTGTTCTCTGACCTCCACAGCACACCTTAGCATATCCCCACTCCCTCCTCCCAAAAGGAAAAAATTAAAAAATTAATTAACTGATTAATTAATTTCTCGCCTGATATCTTTTGTAATGGGCACATAACATAAGAAATATAGACAGATGTGTTTTCCCACATCATAATTTATTGAATTGCAATAAATTTATAAGGTTCCAGTGGCAATAGTCGGTCTGATAATCCCACCTGTCCTGGTTACCTGGTTCAGGCAAATTTTTTTTTTCCAAACTTGATTAGTAAAAGATTAATTTTCAGAGCACACAGCACAGAGTAAATATATTTATATATCTACATGTGTATATGGTTTACAAAATGAATACATGGAACAGAGGCTGTGGTGGAGATCAAAACTTTTCATAAGTAGACTGGGAGAGTGGCTTCCTTCATAAAATAATAATCTAGACCAGTAAGTATCAGCAGGGACCTACTGCTTGAGCTGCTGGAATCAAGGTTGGAGAAGAAGGATACAGACTCCAGGGTCTGAGAACAGGAAATAGGGAGTTCCACTTCTGCGGAGCAGGGGAAGAACTAGACAGATAGACAGTGGAGTAGGCTATGCCGATAGCAGGATTACAAACATAGTTGAAACTCCAGATGTAGTTGTGGAGTCCTCTGCTTGCTAAATCTAGATGCACTTAGAGGTTATCAGATAATAGGTTGGTGTGTTTCCATGCCATCACAGTGTTAGGTGTCCATCACTTTATATAGGCCATGAGAGGAAGTCACGCATATACAGTGGCAGCGGCGGAAGCTGCGACCCCTTGGCCCCAGCGGGGGTCCCCTGCGCCTTCTTCGCTTTAGTCTCTGCGGGTGTGGGAGACAGCCAACAACTGGCTGCATCAGGAATAAGTGCCTTCCGTGCACCTCAGTGGTACCTGCACCTGCCTGGCCTGGGCTCCAGCGCGGCTGCAGGCCAAGGAAAGTCATCAATGGAAAAAAAGGAAGTTATAGGAACAAGTGACCAGGTTGACTTGTTGGCTCTTGGCACAGCAGTCGATAACATTTTATTATATAGTACAGTTAAAGGGGAATTGCATAGTAAATTAATAAGTGGTGGGCATGAAAAAAAAGTCAATTGCATACAGTGGCATCAAGAAAATGACTGCATATATAGTTGTTCAGATGATAAATATATTGTGGAGTGGAATATACAGACATGCAAAGTAAAGTGCAAATGGAAAGGAGACAGTAGCAGTGTCAGTTCCCTGTGTATCAGCCCAGATGGAAAGATGTTACTTTTGGCTGGTCAAACAATCAAACTATGGGTTTTGGAGACCGAAGAAGTCTACCAACACTTCACAGGCTACTGGACACCTGTTTTGTCACTTAGGTTTACTACCATCAGACCTAACGAGAGCCAGCCATTTGATGGGATTAAAGGTCTCTATTTCTTATCTGGAGCAGTACATGACTGGCTACTTAATGTCCGGCAGGTCTGGTCAGAAAACAAAGAGAATAGTGCCGCAATGTCTTTTACAGTCACAGATGATCCTGTCTATATTGACTTGACTTTGTCAGAGAACAAAGAAGAGCCTGTTAAGCTAGCTGTTGTTTGCAGAGACGGTCAAGGCCATCTTTTTGAACACATATTAAATGGACACTGCAAAAAGCCTGTGACTTCGAATTGCACAATTCAGATAGCAACACCCAGAAAAGGCAAGAAGTCAACACCCAGACCCATCCCTATTCGAGCAGCTGGATTTTGCTTAGACAAAGTGTCCTTATTGCTTGTGTATGGCAATTGGTTTCAGCCTATCATTGAGAGAGTGGCTTTGAACTCCAAAGATACTCACATATGTTTGGAAAGGGACATTTCCAATTGCTGGGCTCCAACAGTAGAAATGGCTATAATCAAGGTGAGAACACCAGTGATAAATTCTGAAGCAAAAGTTCTGGTGCCTGGAATTCCTGGACATCATGCACCCATCAAGCCTCCACTTTCACAGCCTAAAGAAGTGGAGAACAAGAGGAAATTAGGTAGCAGTGAGGCTAGCACTGAGGAGCGCCTTGGAGCCATGCACCTAGAGAGGAAAAGGAAGGACGACCTTCTACAGACAAACAGCTTTCCAGTCCTCTCTCAGGGCTTAGAAAGCAATGATCTTGAAATGTTAAACAAAGTACTTCAAACTAGGAATATAAACCTAATAAAGAAGACTGTGCTAAGAATGCCTTTGCATACTGTTATCCCATTGTTGCAAGAGCTTACGAAGAGGCTACAAGGACATCCCAATAGTGCTGTTTTAATGGTTCATTGGCTGAAGTGTGTGCTGATGATTCATGCGTCATACCTATCCACATTGCCTGACCTGGTACACGGGCTGGGGACCCTCTACCAGCTGATGGAAAGCAGAGTGAAAACTTTCCAGAAACTCTCACACCTTCATGGAAAGCTCATTCTTCTCATCACTCAAGTTACAGCATCAGAAAAAATGGAAAAAAATGCCTTCCCCTGGACAGAAGGCAAAATTGGTGTAGGAAGAAGAATCTTCTGAAGAAGAGTCTGATGATGAAATTGCAGAAAAGGATTCTGATGACAATTGGGATGAAGACGAAGAGAAAGACAGTGAAAAAGAAGAGGGTGTTGATGAAGACAATGGAGAAGAGGAGGAGGAAGAAGACAGAGAAGAGAATGGGGAGGACAGAGATGTGTCAAGTGAAAAAGAATTAAATGGAGATTCTGATCTACATCCTGGAAAGGAAAGTGAAGAAGAGTGAAGACAGAGCAGCCAGTCACACTGTGAGCCCTGGCTCATCTTGCCCAATGCTGCCCCGCATCCTCCCAGGGAGGCTTGCCCTGTGCTGGAGACAAGAGGCCGCCAAGCACCAATGTGGTACATTATTTAAAAGTGAGTGTTTAGCTGGGCATGATGACACATTCTTTTAGTTCCGGATACTGAGGCAGGAAGATGGCTTCAAAATCTTCCTGGGCAACACAAAAAGAAAAACAGCCCAGTAAATCTGAGTACTAGAAAAACTAAGGACAATGTAATACAACAGCTGGAGGAGGAGCTAATAAAATATTTCATCACATTTCAAGTGGAAATTAAAAGATATTTTCTAATAAGTAATAATTTAATGAGCATAGGTTTACATGTAAAAAGCTATAAAGATAACTCTAGAGGTAAAACTGAAACAAAAAAGCATCAAAATTATCAAAGGGGAAGCATAAACTCATGTACAGGTACAACTCAAACAAAGAAAACAAAAGGAAAAGGCATAGCACAGGCATTTTTTTAACAGACCCTAACAAAGGCAAAAAATAAGGTAAGAGACTGAAGCAAAATATACCCACCAAATGCATAGAACCTGCTGTCTGGAACAATGTGCTGCATATAATAGTCATTCAGAAAATAAGTACCAGCTCTTAACTACTAATTCAGGAAAGCACTAATCCAGGAAAGCTGAAAACTAAAGAACAGAAGAAATTACCAGGGATATTTACATGAGCATAAAACAACATCTCCTTGGACCAATGTCTATTCAAGTATATGCTGCTTACTTTCCACAAATCTGAGTATGCTCCATGCTTCCTGTAATATTTATTTCTAATATTATTGCACTGTAGTCAGAAAAGGTTTTTTTTTGATGATTTTAATGCTCTTTTTAAAAGAATCATTTGTCAAACGGTCATATGGTTTACCTTTCTTTGACCACATTTTTAGTCAAGTAAAAAAATATGAACATTTCTGACTTCGTTGGCCAAAATAGTCTACATATTTTCGTTAGGGCCAGGTAGTCTACAGTTTCTCTCAAGTTCATTTTCTCATGCATCTTCTCCATAGTTTAATTTGCTTTTAAAACAAAGTATTTAAGTCTATAATTGCTATTTATTGAGACTTATCTGTTTCTTTCTTAAATTCTGTAGACATTTATCTCATATATTTAGAAGATGTTTGGTCCATATATATTTATATTTGTTATATATTCTTGATAGATGCATTTATCATTATAAAATGTCTCTTGCATAACTTATATTCAAAGTTTGAGTTTTAGGCTTGATTTAACATCATTTTTTACTAGCCATTAGTGTGGTCATGCTAGCTGAGATTTGGCCATCTGTAATGGAATATGTTGTACTATCTAGTCACCTTTGATCTACATATATTTTTATGTCTAAAATGAGTTGTAGATGGCAAAAATTATATCCTAATTTTTTAAGTTTATTTTGGTCATCGCTGGGTCTCTCCTCACCCGATTTGGACAGCTATTGTTTGATGGGAGGAGGCAGCCAATTTGTTAGCGAAGAAAGGGCATTCACACTATTTATTTTCATGAGGCACAGAAGTTGTGAACAGAAGAGCTCATACAGGACCTCAGCTGGGGTTGCTGGGAGCTGACAATACTTTTGCTTCCTTGCCTTTCTTCTTTCCTTTTTTTCCTGTTATTTTTTCTTTTGAATTTTCAAGACAGAGATTTTCTGTGTAGCCCTGGCTGTCCTGGAATTCATTCTGCAGACTAGACTGGCCTCCAATTCAAAGATCCACCTGTGTCTGCCTCCCGAATGCTGGGACTACCACTACTACCACTATCGCCACCACCCAGCTCCTTGACTTATCAAACTGATGTGTGCACACACATAATATATATGTGATATCTCTCTATATGTATAGTTTGCATATAATGCATAAGGATTTAAGATGAAAACTGGTTCCTTTGTGTCACATCTTACTCTCCTGCTCTTCAGAAGCAATTCTTTGGATTCTTAAGTGGCATCTTATTTCTGGTAGTCTCTCTACCTGAATATAGTAAGCATGGTCCATTATCAGTTTTATACTTTCCTAACTTATGAGAATAAGTCTCTTATGAGAAATTATTTTACACACTAAATTGTGTATAAACAAGTACTACATGTTAGTCATAAAATTTAAAATTATATTTGCAATTTTTTAAAGTGGTGAATGTGTTAAGCCCTGTATGTGTTTCTTGCCCTAGCAGGACAGCTTATTTGAGTTTTCTTTGTGAAAAACAGTGTAAAGCACCTTAGATCTATTAATTTTTTTAAATTGGTAGAACTGTCATAAGGATTAACTGAAGAAAAAGTTACTACAATAGTCTTTTCTACACACATCCCTAAGCATAAGCAGCAGTGAAAACAGGTAGCTTGCAGGTTCTGAAATTGCAACCTTCTCCTTTAACTCTGGGCAGCTAGGGGGCGGGGCTATTTCCGCCAGTTTCCCAGTGCCTGCGGGCCACCTTAAGAGCCTGTGGCAAGGAAATGAGAGCCCGGGGCCACGTGATGGTGGGTGGCACTCTGGCTTTCCTAGAGCAGTCTCTATGGTATTCTTCCTAGCTCCCCTCCCCCCCCCAGGGTAGCAGCACGTGACAAGCCCGGACTACGGCAGGTTCCCACGTGATCCTGGCCTGCAGTAGCGTGGCTGTGGCTGCGGTTTCTGCACTCCTGAAGGGCGGGCGCTGAAGTAAAGGCGGCCTCAGGCGGATTCTTACTGGAGGAGAGGTCGGGAAGAGCATCCTGACTGTGACCGCTTTGCATCTGCAGCTCGGGTCAGCTCATTCTGTTACTGCAGCCTTTGCGGGCTGCACAGAGGCAGACCAAGTTACCTTTTGGTCTAGAGACCTTGGAGAGTGAGGCCCAAACTCGGGACCAACTCCTCATCAACCTTGCCCTCCCTCTCCATCTTTTCCTTTGCACGCACAGAATCGCTTGCTCCTTTGGGCTGGCGTGCTGTGCAGCCTAAGTTCGGGTTTGTAAAGGTAACTGGGAAAAGCGGCCCCCCAGTGGACAAAGGCAGAGGCAGGGACAGAGCAGGCCGCCGGCTGCAAGCATAGGCAGTTGAGGTGAGCCAGAAGAAAAGAGTACTGCGGATTTAGAAGGCACAGTGAAGGACTTGTTGCGCGATGGAAGAATCTGACTCCGAGAAAAAGACAGAGAAAGAGAATGTGGCTCCAAGAGTGGAACCACCACTCGGGGAACCGGAAGGATCGCTTGGGTGGGTGAAGGGTATTATGTTGTACCTAGGAGGGAGGGTGTGCTAATTGTAAAGATTATTATAAAATGCAACAGCCTCTAACCTCCGGAGATAAATTGCTTTAATCTACCAGTATGGTTGATTGCTATCAGGCCCTTGATGATAGAAAACCAAAAAAGAGAGAGAGAGAGACCAGAACAGAAATAGCCTTTTGCCTTGAGCTGAGATTCTTGGTTTAAGCGTAGTGTTCTAATTGAGACAGTTCTGAATTGTTTTGCGTTTTCTATAAAGGTGATTTGGTGGTATCACCTTGTTAGTGAGAGAGAGAGGACAGACATTTACTGACCAATGACGTATAGTTCAAATGCCTCTTTGCGAACTGCGTTATAAGTACTTGGTGCCTTTAATGAATGAAATGCAGCTTGGAAGGACGATTGAAGGTCCAAAGATGCTTTCATATTTGAAAAATAAGGTGCTGAATTAAAAAAAAATAGTGTTCAGATGGTAAAATATTGTTTGATTTATAAAAGTGCCCAGAGTTTTGCTTTAGTTTTATGACAAAATATCAAATCTTGAATTTAAATGGTTTCCTAAATATGTCTTCCTAGGAAGCATCTCTTGAGCTAACGAAAAAACAGGGAACATAGACCCAGTTTTATAATTTAGAAAAATGAAGACTTCTGAATGAGGTCTCATAGTACTTAGCTGTTTCAAACGGTATTCTTCTGCTTCTTTCCATTTACTTGGTTTTTTTTTTTTAAAAAAAAAATTCCTAAGGCAATTAGATCATGGAAACACTGTCTCTTGGTTTATATCTACAGGTGGGCAATGCCAAATGCAGCCATGAAGAAAAAGGTAAGATGTATTAGGTACATTAGAAACGTGAAGAAAAAGGTAAGAAGTTACAATTTAAGAAATCCGTCTTTTTATGGACTATGGAAATAACCTATATGGCCTTTCTTACTCTCATCCTTTTATTTACTGTCAGATTCATTTGGCCAAAAGTCAGTCTCACAGAATCAAGCCATATACAAATATTACACAGCCCTCTGTGTGCACATTGATTCTTTAACCCAAATCAAATGTTACATGTGTTTTGCTAGCTGGAATTGGATGTTCTTTGCACTTTTCTTGGGACTTAGACAGTATCCCTAAGAATGTATCTCTGAAGCAAATTTCTTGACCTTTTTGGGATTTAGTATCATTTGTAAAGTAAAATCCCTCATAGGACTAGTAGGAACTTTACATGAGTAAACTCCCCGTAGAGCTCAAACATGATTATTCTTGCCTTTTCATGAAATGCTCTAATGTTTTTAGCCTGGCTTAATCTAAAATTTGATTATGTGCCTTAGATTTGCTAGGAGGAGGTTTTTGATGAAATATCTGAAGATGCTGTCAACAAGGATGCCTAAAAATGCCAGAAATCTCTCCATGATTAGAAGCAAAACCTAGATACAATGAAAAACTTAAAGAACTCTTCAAGAAGAATAAGGGCAAAAATTCATTTGATGTACATGCATTAAAGGATCAGTTTGTGCCTCCAGAAATATATAGTTATTGTTTTCAGTTAATTTTTTTTTTTGCAACAGACCAGGGAAAAGTTCCATATTAATTTTATACAAGCTAAGCACTTACATTTTCTTAGTGAGGCAAAGCTGTATAAAATTGTCAGATTGGATAAATCCATTTCCCGTGTCTTTTCATTAGTGGTCTTTATATTTGTAACCAGACACTTCAATAAAATATATTGGGAGGTAGACTAGGGGGATAGGCATTCCTTTCATTTGAAAAGGAGGTTATCAGAATTGTATTTCATAATCTTTGTGTTTAGAAGGATTCTTTAAAAGTCCTTTAGTGCAAGGATATATGGCATTGTTCACAGGTGTCTTTCTTTTGTTAATTCCTAACACAGAACGATATCTGTAAACAAGGCACAGAAAGCTGTCTGTAAGTCAGGTTTTGCTTTCAGACAGTTGCCATTGCATTTTTGTTTTAACATCTTGTTATTCTTTTGATGAACATACTTTAAGCTTTATATATATAAGGCACTGTAGAAACAAAAGGCACAAAGGATACAAAGATACCCCTTTTGCCCTTTAACAGTTTAGAGTCGTGAAAAAGCTCCAAAAACAAGGGACTGCAGAGATTTAGGGGCTGCAATGATATAATGATACCACTAGAGGGCAGGCAAGATACCTAAGTCAGTCTAAGGCATTGATTCTCAATCTTCCTAATGCTGAGACCCTTTGATACAATTCCTCATGTTTGAACTCCCAACCATAAAATTATTTTCCTTGTTTCTTCACAAGGGTGATTTTGCTACTGTTATAAATCATACTGTAAATGTCTGTTTTTCAGTAGTCTTAGGCAACCTCTGTGAAAGAGTCTTTTAACCACCCATGGTGACCCCACAGGTTGAGGACCACTGGCCTAAGGCATCAGGTTCTGAGAAACTATGGAGATAACAATGGAGATTGAACCCTGGGTTGATAAATAGCCTAGTGCTGAGCTACATCCCAACTCCTGAGACAATCCCTGAGATGATGGTTGAACCAAGTGTTGAAGGATAAGTGGAACTTAGTTGAAAGAAGAATAAAGGATGGTTGAGAATACAGAGTAAATACATACTGGGTCAGGACTTCCTAGAAGGCCCGAAAAAGGGGGACTACACCATTCATATAAATATGATTGGATACTAAAAGTTCCAGGCTAAAAGAAGCAGGAGGTAAAGGCAGAAGTAGATAAGCTAAATCAAGAATGGTTTTATGGGCAATTTTAGTGCATAATCTTGTATGATACAGGAAAGCTAAGAAGAAGAGACAGAAACTGATGAAAGTTATAGAAGCATGTGAAAGGAATGACATCATGGGCTGGAGTGAAAAAAACTGACCTTGAATAGAAATGTAGGAGGAGCTTTTCAGTTATTCTGAAATCTGCTAGTTAGGTCAGTGTATATATAACCTTGCATTATAAGAGAATAGGCTTAGTTTCCTATTAAGATGGTATTTTTCTCTATTTATTTTTTTTCAAGATTTGTTTTTATGTGCATTTATGTCTTACCTGTCTGTATGAGGATGTCAGATCCCTTGGAACTGGACTTACAGACAGGTGTGAGCTGTCATGTGGGTTCTGGGAATTGAACCCAGGTTCTCTGGAAGACCTCTCTCTAGCAAGATGGTATTTTTCTAACATAGTTCTAAGTAAATATTATGTATAATACCAAGGGGCTGCAGAGATGGCTCAGGGGTTAAGAGTACATTCTGCTCTTCCTGAGGACCGAATTTGATTGCCCACACCCACAGCAGGTGGTTACAACTGCTTCTCATTATAACTCCTTACAACTCTTAAGGGATGACCTCACATCTCTGACCTCTGTTGTATGAGGTTTCTGGCCTAGCCGTGTGGCCCAGACTTTCAGGCCTAGCCTCAAGGTTTGGATCCACAGACCCGCATACCAGCAGTCCTGCAGTCCCATAGACCCATAATCCCACAGAGACACACAGATGCTTGCATTAATTGCACCCTGATTGACCTGGGGCCCAGGCATATAACTTGCTAACTCTTGCTCTTAATCTAACCCATGATTCTTATCCTGTTCAGCCATGTGGCTCGGTACCTTTTCTTAGAGCAGCATAGTGTCCTATGCATCTTCTGGCTTCTCTCTGGCATTTCCTGCTGTCTCTGCTTTGTTCTTCCTGTTCCCAGAGTTTTCTAAGTCTGATAGCCCCACCCACACTTCCTGTCTGCCTTTGGCCAATCAGCGCTTTCTTTTAAACTCATAGGCGGGACAATTATTTATTATGTAACATCATAAATCCACTACATATCCCCTTTTCTCTTTTTAAAACAAGAAGATGCCCAGATCTAACAACCTTTTTCCCCATTATCTATAACAACTTACAAACAACACTGTAAACAAACACAAACATCCATAATCCATGTTTTGGGATTGTGGGCATCATTCTCTTGGCTAAATACCTTCTTTGCTCAGTTGTTTCACATCAGGTTAAGATTAGAGGCTTGGCACCACAACTGCCTGCCTGGGAGCCTGGAACTCCTTCTGTAAACTAAACTGACCTCAAACTGGTTATTTTCTGGGATTAAGAGTGTAGGTCACCACTCCCGGACATTCCCTGTGGCTGGGATTAAAGGTGTGAGTTACCACTCTCTGATCCTCCTAGACTGACTGTGGGTAGATCCCTCTGATATCTCAGACTGGTTTTTATTAAATTTGAAATGTCCCCACAGACCTCTGTAGGCACTTGCTTTTATGTACACATAGAGCTCCCACACATAACATAATTAAAATAATAAAAATACTTAAGAAATATGTATTCCAAACTCACTGCTGTTGTACTGTTAAAATGATATGTAACTCATAGCAGGTAAGTGCTTGGTATTTGGAATGTTATTTGGGGAAGAGTTTCATTAATTACAGGTTTCCATGCTGAGCATTGGTGCTTGCACTTCTAGAAAATGTCAGCTACAGAGGAGAAATGGATCCCTTTCCACTAGATTTGCTCTAGACTGCTAACTTTTTTCCCTTTGTCCTTAGGTGCTACTGATGGGTAAAAGCGGATCTGGTAAGACTAGCATGAGGTCTATTATCTTTGCAAACTATATTGCCAGAGACACACGTCGCCTCGGTGCAACAAGTAAGATATGTCATCTTATTGTCAAGCAAGGTGACCTTGGCTGTTAATAATCCGCATAACACACCTGATTGCAGCAGCTTGGGAATGCACAGATTGATGAATTTGCTTTGGAGCATGCTTTCCCTTTTTGCATTTCTCCTCAGAATATGTGGCCTAATTCTGGTTTTTATTGCTCACTATCTTTGGGAGCTACTTTCCTTTCTAGGATGCTTGCAAAGTGGGATGCTCTTAGTTAACTTTTTGTGTAGCCTGCTGTTTCTTAGGTAAGAATAGGGACCCTTTGTCTACTTATTTTGTGGGAAGAATGCTTGTTTATAACTTTGTATACAAAAGGGAAAATCATAGGCATTAACTAGCATACAGTAAAATTTAGGATGTTTTTAATGTAGTAGTTAGTCCTTGTTCTTAAAAGGAAAACTTGGGCATAGTAAGGAGTTCTGCCCTCTACCATTTCTCTTTAGAGCATCTACTTTGAGTTGGGAAATACCTAATTAGACCTTTATGGCTAGAATGTCTGGGCTATCATGGCTACCAGAACAATGAATGAAGAATCCTCAGCATGCCCAACTTTGAAGCAGATTGTTATTTCATTCTGAAGCATTTAAGCATTTCTGAAGTCTGCTTTTGTTCTTGGCTTCTGACTGAGGAAGGCATTGTTCTGCCTAGCCTTCAGAGATTTCAATCTGGGCTTCTAGCATCTTTAGTACTTTTAGTGACAAGCTAGCATTGTTCTATAAGGTGCTCCAATCTGGTTTCAAGAATAATAAACATTATTTCAGTACATTATGCTCCAGACTTTGAGATACAAGGGAGAAAGAACTTTATTTCTCTTTGATGCTTCATGTATAATGTAGACGTCTGTAACTTGAGCAGAAACTTGTTGATTAGAAAACTAATTTCTAGATAGAGTCCCAAGTCTATTTTTCTTTCTTTCTATTCTGTTCTCTGCAAATATTTGAGAATATTAAATATCTCAATTTATCTTACTCATTCCCTGCCTTCCAGATTTTGTTATCCTTGCCTTAAACATCTCCAGGTCCTCATTTGACATGATTTTGAATATTTTTAAGGATTTGTTCAAACTTGTCTAAGTTTTTCTTATCCAACATGAATGCAGATGTGGTCTAATCAGAGCTGCTACATCTCTTATTCTAGGGATTACTTGGCTGGTAGCATGGTGAAACCCCACCTTCATGTTTTGGAGAAACCTTCATTTTACTGAATCATAACAAAAGCCCCAATTTGTCTTTGCATATATTATTTTATTAAAGCATATATAGCCATTGGTTTCTGTACAGTTCATAATTTGAACTTAATATCCTTACATTAACTGGTTCGTGTTTCTTTATTTTGGAATTCAAACCACTGAGATGCAGTTTTCTTATGCATAATATAAAGGAATTCCTATTTTCATAGGAACTTATTCTCTTACCTCATATGTTTGCTTTCATTCATAGTTATGTACAGTTTTATATTTAAGAAGTATCTGAGTTACTGTCAAAAATGTTAGTTTTCTGTGGCTTTTCATACTTGCAGAGTTGGCATCTAGCCTCTAGAAAGTGCTTGTCCACATGTTTTTCTGTGTCTTGATTTGATGTATTCATTTTTTTTCCTCTTCTAGATTAAATATATGGGCCTAGAATCTGTGTTTTTAGTAGAGAAGCTATGTATGTCCTATAACTTTATTCCTGTGCCTGTTTCCTTTAGGTTTCACATTACCTTTATCCTAATAGGTGATGAAAGTATAACTTAAAAATTAATCATGTTCAGTTAGTGTCAGAGTTGGGATATTCGTCTGCGGTCTTCTATTTATCATGACAGAATCGTCTATATTACACTTCTCAATTCCTGGAAGACCTTTTCTTCATATTTTAAATTCTGCACACTTTGTTGAAACTTCTTATCTAAACAGATCAGTAAAATTGGCTTATTACCCTGAATCCAAGGAGTAGTCTCATAGAAGGATTTTCAGAATTTTAGAAGCTGCTGAAATAGTTTTGATAGAATTCTGCAGCATCATTATAAGCATAATGTTTCAAATTATATAATCCTATTTGTTAAAATAGGCCCTCTATTCAACAAGTAGATACTTAGAAGTGTCTGGTGACAGATCCTGTCAGTGGGATGAGGCTTTTGCCCCTGAGAATATGTCAAGTAGTAAGTAGATTGGTAATTACTTGGTTAGTATTTTGTGAATTTCCTTAAAGGAAGTAAAAATATAATGAAAAATATTGGTTTTGATGTTTTTATCACTAATGAAAGAAAGGTTTGTGTTTGTTGCTAAATGTGTAGACTAGTTCGGAGTTCACGTAGCTTTTTATTTGTTATCCCTTTTGATGCAGGTACTGATTTTCCTTAAAGGTAGTAAAAAAGAATACTACTTTTAAAATGTTGTTTGACTTTAATGTATTAGTGTTTCCCCGGTTTGTCATTACTGAAAAAAAAATGTCGTTTATTTTGTTAAATTTAAAACCTTTTGCATTTTGAAATTTAAAATAAAGAAGAAATGATAATGTTATTAATGTATTAAGTAGATGTTAAAATGTGGTTTGGGGGATGGTAAATTTGCCACTAAAATGATTAAGTATTTAGTATCAAAACACTGTTGACAGCTCCAGGATTTTCTGTCTTCTCAAAATTCTGTTCTCTTGGCTTTTATTTAATACTTAATTCCCCTGATCTTCTTCCTTTATCTTTAACCAACCCTCCCTGTTTTTAAAAAAAGATAATCTTTATCGTAATGTTTTCTTCTTTCTGCCCCATAAGTGTATATGATTCCCCAAAGCTCTGTTCTCCGTTCTGTTCAGATTCTCTCATGATAACAGAGCAGAAAGGTTGTAGGAGAACCAGACGGACACACTGAAACATAACATTTAACAGGGAGCAGGAAAGGGGATTTATATGTAAAATGTCTTAGAAGCCAAGATTAAGATAATCAACCTATGAGAGAAATCTAAACAATAAAAAGTAACATGATCAGAGCTATATTTTAAATTCAAAATGATACTTATGAAAGCTTCAAACATTAAGGATAAAACGTCTGTTTTCTTCTTCATTGTCAAGCCAGTTTCCTAAACGCAGCCACCATTAGTACTTTTGAGATTCCCATTCTGATTATATTCTCTTTTCGGTGTATACAATTATGTATGCGCAGACTCAGTCTTTTTAAAGAACGGTATGCAACTCAGCAATTTGGAGCCATAAGTATATCTATGTGTATGTGGAGAGCAGACCAGAGTGATGCAAGGCTAGAAACACATACCATCTATAATCCAGAGATCTGCTTTTCCCTAGATTCTCACTCTGCCAGTGGCTGGGTCTCAGAAGCTTCAAGATTTTGGAACTATGAAAAGTAAATTTCTATAATTAAAAAAAAAAACTTGAAGAGATGGCAGGGGCTTAGTTTGGCCTAGGGGAGTGGTAGTAGATATGGTGTGAAGCTACTGGGCTGGAGGGTATGCTAAGGTGGCAGGGTCAACAGGACTTTTGGGAAGTGTGGAGAGGATTGTGAGGGGAAAAAAGGCTGGAGGGTAAAAAGTTTTAGATTAGGCAGCTGACTAAATTCACCAAGATGGAGAAAACTAAAAGGGGAACAGATTTGTTGGGATGAAAGGCAAGATGAGTTCTGCTGGATATATTCCATTTGGACTACTCATGGTACAGACATACAGTATATGAGTCAGAAAAATAGTAGGTAAATCTTCAGTAGTGTTCCCTAGTGTAACACTTCAGTAGTGTTTGTGATCAATGTAATATTATCTTGCCATGGGGAAAATATTTTCATGAGAAGGTGGCCACTGTTGGAGTCCCAGAGAACCCTAACATTTAAGGGACAGAAAGAAGAATAGGACCCCATGAGGGAGGATCTTCCCGAGCATTTGTAGATGTGATGCCAGACACCAAGAGAAGAGAATTATTTCTGAGGAGAAGAGAGTGGTCAACAGTGTCATGCTGTAGAAAGTAAGACAAAGACTAAAATGTCCACTGGATTTGGCAGTGAGGCCATTGGCCACTTGATGACAAGGCTTCTATGGGATGGGAGAAGAAATCTGATTTCTATCCCATATGCCTCATATCTAAAAGGTCACTGAGTCCTGTCACTTCTTTTGTCATTGTCATTCCCCCTTCTCAGTAGCATTCTTTCCATTTTTTTTTTTAGTACTAGACCGTATTCATAGTCTGCAAATTAATAGCAGTTTGAGCACCTACTCTCTCGTAGACTCTGTTGGAAATACAAAGACATGTAAGATATGATTCCTTTTCCAAGGAGGGGGAAGTAAAGGGGAAAGTGGAAATAGTTTGTGCACCTACTATGTGCCAGGCACTTTATGTATATAGCTCTTTGGATCCTCACCACAGTCCTGTGAGGTCAATACTATGTTCTTCCTCTTTTACAGAAAGTGGAAGCAAATTCTAAAAGCCTTCATGGCTTGCCCAAAGTAATATACAGGAAGAACTGTCATATGAACTAATTCTGCTTGATTTTCAAATCTGTATGATTTACTTTATCATGGTTGGTTTGTGTCTATACATTATGAGACGATAAAAAAGTATGAAAAGATACAAAAATAGATAGCAGTTAGTTTAGGTAACAGCTTGGGGGTAGGCACAGGAAATATTACACTGTGATTGAATAACATAAATTATATAGAACAAAGTTGCTAGACTGAGAGATATTCTTAGTAAAATCTTAAATTATCCCTTTCTTGAGGTTTTTAGTGCCTGGCAGAGAGTAGTTGTATAATAAATGTTTGAATGAGTTCAGAGGGAGAGATGACAAGTGGGATTTTTGTCAGACAAGGAGGGATTTTGGAGGAGGTGGGAATTAATCTGGGTTTTCAGATTACCTTTGAAAGGAAAAAGGGATGATGCTTTGCAGAGAAGGACAAAAAAGGCAATGGATGTGGGATGGAGCAGTTAAGCAGAGGTCGCAAACACACAGCCTGTGTGCTGGATAAAGACTATTGATGTGCTTTCTTTGGCCTGCACATTGTTTTAGAAAAATTGGAAGTAGTAATCTCTTGTAAAAAGTTTTCATAAAAACCTAAAATTCAAGCTACTATTTAAAATGCTAAAAATCTAGTAAACCCAAGCCAATAATTTTGCATGTCAAATGAACAAGAGTTGAGTAACTGTCAACTTCTGTGCCCATGGTAGATGTTTACCCTCACATTTAGTCAGCTTTAATGGTATGGGTTTGCTCACATGGCCTGATTTAGCGAGTTTGCGACCCCTGAATGTAAAATAGGAGGGGGTGGGAAGATAGCAGGGTTGGGAGGACTATGAATAAAAAACATAATGGGTTGAAGTGAAAAGATTTGTTAGTGTAAATTGCTGGGGATTTTAAAGGTAGATTTGAGGTCAAATTGCGAAGGACCTTGAGTACACCCCAATTAAACATGGAGGAGCCATTGAAAGTGTTTTGAATGGGGAGTGATATGTTCAAAGTAGTGTTAAGAAGATGAACTTTGCAGTAGCCTGATGAATGGTGTAAAATAAGTAAACCTTTCTTGTAGTGTAGGCATTAGGTGGTAAGGGCCCTACTTGATGTTAGGTGATGAATTATAAAATAAAGAATGAAATTAAAAGATACTAATGTGGTCAGGGAAGTCAAAAATATTAAAACCAGTAGAGTCATTAACTGAAGAGAAAGTCAGTACAGGAGATAGTTTTTGTTGTTTTATGTTTGTTTTGTGTTTGCTTTCTGTCTTTAATTTTTGTGGGGAAGTGAGTGAAAGAAGTTGAGGTTGGGAAGATCTGTTAAATGGTGTATGCCACTGTCTTGCGTGTTAAAACTTAACACTAATACTATAATTGGAGATTGTTTCTGCTTTGGGTACTAAACTACTGAAATTTTAAAATGACTGACAGAAGAGCCAATTCCTTAGCTTAGGGTAGTATAAGTGCCTACCTTGCCACTAAACCACTTGACTAAGCTGAAAATCACCTTCTTGTTCTGGCTTTGAGCATTTCACTCCACTTTGGTCCTTCTAAACACCATGGGTTAATGTTTTTCTTATCTTAATGTTCTTTACTACAAATACTAGACTTACAACATTTATCTTCCAGTTGATGTAGAACATTCTCATGTTCGATTTCTGGGAAACCTTGTTTTGAACCTGTGGGATTGTGGTGGGTAAGTACAATGTGCCTATTTGTTTGTGAAGCTAATAGCAGTGATGCTGTCTGGTATAATCAGCATGGCAAATACACCTAGAATAACTATCATTTGCATAGATGCACTGTCTAAAAATATTTCAGAATTGTCAGTTGGTTAATAAAGATCTGTGTTTTTTACAACTTTGAAAATGCACTCTATATAAAACATATTTAAGTAGCTCGAATATAAATGCCATCTAAGTATGTATACTATAGGGTACATCACCTCTCTTTTTGCATTGGCATAAATCAAATGTTTCGGGTTGACTGACACCAGTATTGAGTTCTTAGCTTTTATTTATTATACTAGGCTATTCATAGTCATTTTAGTAATTACTTCTAGGCAGTCTTATCACTGTAGATTGGATTCTGATCATATGTTATCTGGCCAAGTTAACCTGTGTTGGAAGAGTGAGAGAGTATACTTCCTTTCATAATCAAGTCAGTCATTGAAAATCCCAGCACAAATGTACAACAGCAATGCCTGATGTCGCCCTCCCTGAGGTCATATATCATCTCTGTGCTGAAGCAGCAGTGTGTAATGCACAGTGATTAAGAGCATAGCTTCTTTGTCTGATGTATACCATTCAACCTCTCTGTGCTGTAGCTTCACCTATACAATAGAGCAAAATAACCCACTCTTAGTTTTATTAGGATGATTAAGCATGTTAAAATATATAAAATGTACACTGTGATATCTTATTATCTGTGGGTATTTCACAACTTCCAACATACAAAAAATGCTTAGGAACTATTTTGACAGAGTAATGTAAGAACTAAATGCTCTTAAGGAAGTACCTCTTGCCAGCAGCTGTATTAACACCCCTAGGATATAAATCTTCCCTCATTGTAACTGCTTCCAATTCTCTAATCTATGTCAACAGACTTACCCAAGTTCTTTGATTTTAGCTACTAAAGTATGGAATTCAGTTTTGTAGATCAAGTATCTAGTTTAGGGAAGTTATGGTTCTTCCAAATTTACACAACTATAGTTAGCAAGGTACAGGATTAGAAATATGTGAACACTACCCCATATATACCACTAAATGACATTACTGTTTGATTGCTATCCAGCTGTTGAAATCTTTTTGGAAAATGGCACCCAACCTAGGAGCAGAGAGTAGCGTTCTGCTGAAAAGTCATCCTTGAAGTAATTTTCATATAATTTAGAATATTTGACTGTGAAATTATTCAGCAAATATTCATTAAACATTTACCACCCTTCTTTTAGCTGTGAGACAGTGGGAGACAGTATCAGGAATGGCCCTTTTCTAGTTGTATAGAAGATTGAACACTATTAATTAAAAACTCATTTAAATAAGTGTAGTAAGTGCTGTGCTGGTAAGAGCCTACAGTAAGTGATCTGGCTCAAGGTATGTGTGGTTCCTATAAGGACATATGGATTAGATTGAAATCTAAAGGAAGAAGGTAGAATTAATCAGATGAAGTAGATCAGTAGCATGTGAAAGAGTGATCAGTATGTGTAAAAAACTCATGAGTTAAAACATCAGCCATTCGAAAAATGAACAGAAGGTAAGTGTGTTTAAATTCAAAGAGAGGCCGAGTATTGTAAGCATGCAGAGGTATGCAGATCTTTGTGAGTTTGATGCCAGCCTCGTCTACATTATAAATTCCAATCCAGTCAGTTATACATAGTGAGACCCTGTCTCAAAAACAATAGCAACCATAAAACAAAACATAAAAAAGCAGAGCATTTTATGGAATTGCAAGTTATGACGGAGTGTGGTAGAAGTCTCTGAATTGAAGTTGATTGTCTTTCTTTTGATCAAATTAAGAAAATTTCAAGCAGGAGTGAGTGAACAGAGGATTTGTTTACTATGTAGATTTTCTTTCCTACCAGACAAGACACCTTCATGGAAAATTATTTCACTAGCCAGCGTGACAACATCTTTCGAAATGTGGAGGTTCTGATTTATGTCTTTGATGTGGAGAGCCGTGAACTTGAAAAGGACATGCACTATTATCAGTCATGCCTTGAGGCCATTCTGCAGAATTCTCCAGAGGCCAAAATCTTTTGCTTGGTACACAAAATGGATTTGGTACAGGAGGAACAACGAGACTTGGTAAGAAGCTGAAAGGCTGCTGTATCGAATAGTAGACTTCCTTTATAAGAGTATTGGTTAATTTGTAGCATTCTGTACATCAGAACTAGGTAAGACCTGGCCACATGCTTTCACTAAGTAACCTTTATTATTTTATAGTTTGCTACCCCTATTGTATTGTCACAGCTAAAGACCCACCAGTAGTAAGATGAAGAGAGGTGGTTACTGTCACTGGACCAGTTCAAGCACGTGCCACACCTGTATTAAGACCTATTCCCAATCTTGCACAATTGCACTGGCATAAATGAATTTGTATGCATGAGTGTAATTCAGAGATGACCAAAGATGGTAGAGTAGGAAATATCACCTTCACCTCAACAAAAACATGTAAAATTAGTAACCCATAGTTCAGAGAGAATTCGGGCTCAGTACAGAAGGGATGTAGTAACACAGACAAACTCATATATCTATGAGATCTGGGTCTGTTAAGACAGGCGTAGTCTACCTTCATTTTCTTGAATGTAAAATAAGAGCATTAGATAATAAGTACAAAGTAAAAAAAATAAGAAAATTCTTCTCTATGTCACAGAAAAGCACTAAGGAAATCAGTTTTGCATTATACTGCTTGTATAGAAGGTTATAGTTTCTCCTTGTCTTGGAGAATGTCTTAAGGAGCATCTCATACTAAAGGATTTTGCTTTTGGTGATAGCTTTTAGTAAGGAAACATGTTATATAACCCACAGAGGGTGTCGGATCACCTGGATCTGGAATTTCAAGTGATTGTTTGCCACCTGGTATGTATGTGTGCTAGGAACCAGGCACTGACCTTGAGACCTCTTCAGGAGCAGCAAGTGTTCTTCACTGCTGAACCATCTCTCCAGCTCTTTATTCTTTGATTTTTAAAAATAGTTTCAAGAGCTGGGGATGTAACTTAGTGGTAGAGTGCTGCCTTGCCCATTTGATGCCTAGAATCAAATCCCCAGTACACCACATTTTTAAAAAATCATTTTTAAGTCAAAATTGCAATAAAAGGCTAAAACATTCCAATAAGTGAGTTCCTTGTCAAATTCCAATCACTTGGAGTTTCTTTTACTGTTTTAAATGCTCATATAAAAATTCTCGGATATATATCAATAGTCTCTAATATATATTCAGTTAATATATTTAAGCTAAAAATGAAGGTTTTTAAATTAATTGAGAAAATCATTAATTTCATTAAATATTAGACTGAAAAGTTTAAAATGAAAATGACCGTGCCTCTCAAAATAACAATTTAAGCTAAGATAAATCTTTCTATGTATGTTTACTTATGTTTGTGTTTTCTAGAGAAACAGACTCAATCGGATGTGCTTATGTACAGAAACACAAAGACACAAAGGACTAGGAGGGTATTTCATTTAAGGAACTAGCTCAACTGATTCTAGAAGCCTCCTTTGGAGAGGAGGGAAAATAGGCTACGGACCCAAAAATGGGGGTATACATATAAGAAAGGAAGAAGGAAAAGTATCCTTATTTTCAGATATGTTTCTGTACATAAAAGACCCGAGAAACTCTACTAGAAAACTCCTAAGCTATAAGCACATTCGGCAAAGTAGTGGGATACAAAATCAACACACTACAAATCAGTAGCCTTTTTATATAAGGGGAAAGTTGGTTGCTATATCAATAGAAGAATTGGTATTTTAATCACATCTGGTCCAGTAGTTGTAATTGCAGTTAGAAACTTCTTAAGCATATGATACCCCACTTTCTAAGAGCCATGTCTTCTACATAAACTGAATAGGCAAACTGAATGGAATTGTATCAGCATCTTTCCTTAAAGTTGACCCAACCTCTTCTTTCGTTCAAGGGTTTCTGGATTTATAAAGTGGCACAAATCTGTATACCAATTGAGAAGATATGGTATTTTACAATTTGTGCTAGATTTTTTGATTATTTGACCTAAATTATTTTATTTATGTAGGTCAAATAAGAATGTATCCCTTCTAGATCATTTATAGGAGCACCACGATCAGCTAGCCAAAACTTTAGGTTTCTGTGAGTTGGTACTTAGGCTCTTCTAAAGGATACTTTCCTTGTATTTGCTACTATGCTACCCACTTCCCCTTTGTATTTAGGTTTTCCAACTAAGTGGTAGCAATTACCCCTGTAAATTTTGGCCTACAGAAAAAAAGTTGATCAGAGAGCTAGAGGTCCTCTTCCAAATTTGTTTCTCATCATTGTGCTCTGGAACCTCCCACTATGGATGGAGAGATTGTAAATAACAAACTTTGAGCATTGGAAACTCCTGAAGCCATTAGATTCCTTCCTATGTAGTAGATCAGTGCAAGTGTGACATTTTAACTTCAGTTAGTATAGGTTATGTTTTGATTCATCTATCGGGCAGGTACTAAACAAGCAGAACACTTTCTTAACCCTTCACCTACAAATCCCCTGCTTATTGGATCCATATCAGTAAATTTGGCCTGAGTGAATGTTATTATGTTCCTTCCATTATATTACACACCTTTAATATCTATTCTCATAGTTATCCCTGTATTGGAGTCTATGTTTATTAGAAAAATCATATAGTTCTTTTAGAGAGTAGGATAATTACTCATGGTTCATACTTTTGATCTCACCTTTAGGAATCTTCTAATGCTTGAATGTATAAGCTATAAGCAAGGGGGTATAATAGGAATGAATCAGAACTCTCACGTAGCTACTTCTAAGGAGTCCATTTCAGTTTCTTCAGGAAAAATTGGATTATTCTTAGATAAGAATGTAGTGGCTGCTTCTGTGTGCAGAGAATTGAGAATTTAGGCATCCCCAACTTCTTCGGGCTTTTACTAAATGACATGAGTTCTTCCACTCTCCAGAATCATGTTCCCTCCTGGCCAGTAGTGCCCATGATTTCCAGTCAGGTACCTCGTGGAGTTATGCATTAATCTGCACTATAATTTATCACAAGATAAGATTCCAAGTTTACTTTGCAGCAATCTCAGGCTTATGGCTGTAGGAAGTAAAGGTATCTTTCAGGACAAATAGAAACCTGGTCATCTATATTGTAATTGAACTGGATATTCAATCTGAGCTCATCCTTATCATTCCCATTTTATATAGCAAAATTAGGATCAGCTAGCAAATCTGTTATACTCATATTGACAAAGATAGTCACATATGTGGTCTAAGTATTTATTGCTGTGAGTCAGTATCTGAATTCCACATCACTCACAGACTCTTGAATGTTCTCATTTTTTTTTTGAGATAGCATCTTTAATTCTAACCTGATTAAAGAACTAATTCCAGTTATATCAAAACCAATTCAGAAAACTCATCCTTAACATTGTACTCTAGGGGGCTAGATAGCTTACTGTTTAGGAGCACTGGCTGCTCTTCCAGAGGTCCTGAGTTCAATTCCCAGCAACCACATGGTGGCTCACAACCATCCATAATAAGGTCTGGTGCCCTCTTTTGGCCTGCAGGCAAAATACTGTATACATAATAAATAAATAAATCTTTAAATAAAAGATTATACTCTTAGAATCTTTCTGCCTCCTTTTCTGAGTAGATTCCCTGAGCCTTTGGTGTCAAGGGTAGAGTTAAAGACATTCCATTTATGGCTGAATGTGCCAAAGGCTCTCACTCTGAGCACCATGTCTGTTGTAGGTTTCTGTATTAATTCCCATCTACTGTAAGAATAAGCTTCTCTGAGGAGGGTTGAGTGATGATCTGGTCTATGGGTATAGCAATGTGTTTTGCTTTTCAGGAATAATGACTTACCTTAACCTCTTGCGGGGAGGAAGAGAGGGAGGGAGAGAGAGAACATGAAGCTGAGTAAATAGGAAAGAAGGGAGGCTCTGGGAGAGGAGTTGGGGAAAAGAATTTGATCAAAGTTATCATGAAAATTTTTTGAGTAATAAAGATTGTACTCTAGAACCCACTCTCACTACTAAAATCTTGTATTAAAAGTTCTCCAGAGCAACAAAATCAACAGAATGCCAAATAGGAGAAGAAGGGTAGAAGTTGAGATTCATTTGTTGTAAGCAAGTAGTTCAACTGATTGTAGAGGCTGGCAACTATGAAATTTGGAGAGTAGGACAACATTCCTGAGAACCATAAAACTTTGATGTTGCACTTGAAATAAAAAGGCAGTCTAGACGTGTCTAGGGAAGAATGTTTCACAGTAGACTTCCTGTATTCTGGCTTTTACAATCTTTCTGCTCTCTGTTCTGCAATGTAGAATAGATAAATTGAGGAGTTGTGATGTAGAATTATCCATTGTCACCAGGTTTTCCACACTCTGTTGATTTCTGCATTGTATCCAGTTGTGGTTTTCCGTGATGGTCTCCATTTGCTGTAGAGAGAGGCATTTTTGAGGGGTAGTGGCTACACTTACCTGTGGGTTTAAAGACAGGATTTAGAATATAGTAGAGAATTATACTTATCTAGCAAAGCTGCAGTAGTAGATTATTGTCTAAGATCCATGACTTCACTAGTCCCTGGAAGTAGACTAGATTTCTAGTACCAGGCCTGATTTCCATCTTGCTGGTCTTTAAATCCAATTAGACAGCAATTTACTGCCTAATACAAGGTGGCAATCCCTGACATAAAATACATACAAACAGCGAAAATGAGCTCAGGCTGGGTGATAGGGGTGCACACCTTTAATCTCAACACTTGGGAAAGAGACAGAGGCAGGAGCATCTCTGTGAGTTCAAAGTCAGCCTAATCTGCAGAACAACGTCCAGGACAACCAGAACTGTTATATAGAGAAACCCTGTCTCAGAAAACAAAAAAGGGTAAACCCAGCAAGGGGGGTTAGGGGTGTTGGGATGTATGTGACAAGAAAGGAGTTGAAAGGAGAAAGGAGACTGGGGAGGGGCTGGAGTAAAGAAAGGGAGGGGGAAACGTAATTTTAATTTAATTCAATTTTCATTTTAAATGTAATTTAAGGCCTGGATAGGTTGCTCAGCGGTTAAGCGTTCTTCCAGAGGACCCAGATTCATTTTTCAGCACCCACATGGCAGCTCACAACTGTCTGTATCTGTATCTCCAGGATCCATCACCCTCACACAGACATATATGAAGGCAAAGTAACAATGCACATAAAATGAAAATAAATAAATTAATAAAATGTAATTTAAAATTGAAGAGAAATAGCCATCACTGTGTATATACATATACTAGCAATCTACTTAGGGAAACATATCAGAGTATGCATGTTTTATATACCTATTTTTTCTATATATGTGGGAATGTATACATAGAAACAAATCCTATCTGACTAGAGTTTAGTTGTTTGTCTGGGTTATATATTTTTGCAAATTAAGTACACTACACACAGATACATATGTTTGCATATATGTATGTAATGTATGTTATTAAGAAATATCTCTAGAATACTGGAGAACGAAAACATTTTGATTTGCAACATTTTAATATTGGTGTTGCCATCTTAAAATGACCTAGGTTTGTTAGATTGGAGGCACATATATTTTAAGATACCTCTATTTGATCAATTGTATTTTCTAGCAGTGCTCTGTATGAATATTTAGTAAAAGTGGGCTAAGCCTGAAGACATCTAATAGTCATTAACATGCTGACATCCTTGTTTGAGAAATAATAATACTCAAGGTTCGTACGAAGGCAGAGTAAGAGGTCCTTGTCAAAATGTGATAAAATAATTACACCTCCGATTTTGAAGTGAAGGAGGAGAGCCGTTACATGCTGACCCCTGTGTTGGATTTTTTAAATCAGATTTTTAAAGAAAGAGAAGAAGACTTGAGGCGTTTATCTCGGCCGCTAGAATGTTCTTGTTTCCGAACCTCTATCTGGGATGAAACTCTGTATAAGGTGTGTATGTTTCCTCTGTTTCCTACTTTAAGAGCATGAATAGAAGGATTGTAACAAAACTAGAATATTTAAAACTATTTCATAGCCATCTAGATTTGTTGTACTAAAAAGAAAATAATCTATAACAAATTGTTCAAAATACGTCAAACTTAACACCATAGGAGCTTGATTTTAGTTTTAGATTGGGTTGACATTGTCACCAAGTTTGCCAATTGGGATATGATTAATCTGCTACTGTTCTTTGACATACCAAAAATGTTGTTTAACATCCACCATCCATTTTGACACATTGTGGTCTCAGTGATTATTGTGGTATCTAATGTGCAGGATCTTCTACATGCTAATGCTATAAACTAATCTTCCTAAGTTCAGATAGCAATAGAAGAAAAGCATTTAGTGGAGAAATGGGAGAAGTGAATCCAAAATGAGATCTGATATGTATAAAGTATATTGTACCTACAGCTTTCGAACCAAATTGGAGACTAGCATCCGATCCTCCTTGTTAGCATTGCTGGAATGATTATCACACTGTTTGCAATTCTAGAGGTGATCTCAGTAGTTCTGTGGATGAAGTTGAAGTTACCTTAGTGGTATATAGGCATCTGCTTCTTCCATTTTTCTTGCTTACTAGTGGTTTAAAGATTGACTACTTCGGTGTCCTCATGTGGTCAGACCTTTCCTTCATACTGCCTCTGGTACAAATTGACAAGTGTGATGCTGGGTGGCAAAGAATCCTTCTCTGTCAATGGTAGCTAGAGCTTCAGTTTCAACTCATCCGACAAGTGTCTACAACCAGATGCACAGAAACCTAACTTGCCAAGGAGAAAAGCCATTGGACTTGTAAAAATAGCAATTGATTTTCTTTAACTAATTCATTTTCCCCCAATATTATGTTGACCCAGGCTCACTCTAATAACAATATTTTGAGATACCTGTCTAGGAAATACTGTTCTAGATTAATATGGGCCGAATTTCTCTCAAAGCCTTATTCCCATAGAACAGGTAACCGTGAATAAGGATGGACATGATGCACTGATAAGAACCAGCTGCGGTGTGAAGGATGGCAATACATAACACGACCAAAGACAATTGGCTAATCACAACACTGCTGTGAGTGACAATGTCTCTGCTGTGGTTAGCTTTGGTGCCTTCTCCAAGGTAAATTCAGCAGTGACATTAACACCGACCTGGGAACTTGGAACACTATGCCTAAGTAGTAAAACTAATTGGAACAGAGACATGGCACTACTACTATCTCTTACATCAATGTTGCATAGGACTGATTTACATTTTTATATTGTTTTATTCAACAAGCATTCGTTGTCTCTTATCTGTTGGATGCTGTCGCATACACAAATGGCTGAGATAGGTTCCTGACATCTTATAGGAGACAGAAGAACAAAGTACACCTACCCAGAAAAATTGGAGTGAAAATAAAGGAAATGTCATAACAGAAATACGAATACAAGCACCTTAAGAGAATACTAGGAAGGTGAAACTAATCTCATCTGCATGCATTACCTGTACTCCTGGATGAAGTCAGTTTTAGGCAGTCATATGATAGACCTTTTAAAATTCACTTGAATTTTTACAGATGTGACAACGCTTGAAAATTATAATCCCAGTTGTTTCTTTTATGACATGTTATATATTTGAAGGGAGGGGCCACTTGTCATTGTGGCTCTGATATATTCACAAAAACTGACTTTTGGATGTATGTTAAATATAGCATTATTTCTTTTTAAAGCTGTGTGTAATGTTGGACTTCAATATTTGTTGGATTTCTGGGTTAGAAGGGTTTAACACAATAGATCATACCTTATAACTTTTTCCCGAAGGCTACATAATGGCATTAAATTACCTGTTTACTCCTGCAAAGAAATTTCTCCAGCATTTCTCAAGTGTTTGAACTCTAAAAATTCAACTCAACTCAAGTATTAGGCTAATTTTCTTGTTTCATGTTTTGTTATATTTGACATCTGTATTTGTTTTGGACTCAATTATCAATGTATTTTGCTGTTGGTGTCTTGTAGGGTACTTTACCCATTTCAAAGGCCTGGAACTAATATTACCTATTAGTTATAGTTAATTGTGCTTCTGTCCTGTTAGGCTTGGTCCAGCATTGTTTATCAGCTGATTCCCAATGTTCAGCAACTGGAAATGAACCTGCGGAATTTTGCTGAAATTATTGAGGCTGATGAAGTACTTCTATTTGAGAGAGCTACCTTCCTGGTAAGGACTTTCTGCTCTATAGATAGATGCCAAACTGTTTTCTTCCATTCAGAGAACAGGGTGTCACTGTTTTTAGGATGAACTATCCCCACTATCGCATCAGCATATATGGTCTTGAGTATAAAGCAATATTGTGTGCAAGTGATATGGAAAAAGTCCTTTGGTGAGTAACCCTATAGTAATCAGTAAAATTGAGATTTCTGCAGGTATGCCTACAGAGATTTAGAGACTTCAGATTAGTTCTAGTACTGATTATTCACATATAATAAAGGAATCTTATTACCTACTGAGCTTTATTAAGAAATGTAGGGCATTTTTATTTTAAGAAAACTCTTCCTCCACACATTTATCAAAAAAAATGATACAATATGAAAACTTCTAAGATGTAAAAGGCTCAGTGACATACTTAAGAGTTCAGATGGAGAAGCAGAACAGGTAAGAGGCGTGTTGGTAGTTCTGCTTTTCTTATAAATTGAATTTAGCAGTGATATCAGAATTTACTGTACAGCTGTGAGTTGGTGATGCAAAAGCCTGTATGGTACATATATATGTTTACAGATTTTTTTGTTTATGTGCACAGGGTGCCACTTAAGTATTGTGTATTTGTGGAGGCCAGAAGAAGGTATTCAGATTTCTTGGAGCTGGAATTGCTGCCTGGCATGGGTGCAGAAAACCAAACTTATGTCTTCTGGAACATTAAGAAACACCCCTAATCACTGTGCTGTCTCTCTAGCCCAGTGAATAAATTTGAAAAGTTGTACTAATGGCCTCTAGCCTCTAGGCAGTGGTAGTACGAATAGCCTCTAGGTGGTTGATCTTCCTTGAAGGAGGCAGAAGCAGTAGGTCTCTGAGTTTCAAGACATCTTAGTCTACAGAGTGAGTTCCAGAACAGTCAGGACTATACAGAGAAACCATGTATTGCAAAACCAAAAACAAGTAGTAAGAAAAGCTAGCTTGTGAGGATATATTGCATAAGTAATTGGTAATAAGCTAACTTTAATGTACTTTTAAAAGCAGCTCTCAGTGAAGAATCTCATTTCTGATCTTTACCAATGCTGGGTGAGTTTAGACAAATGTCTTAGTCATTCTGTTTTTTCCTATTACAAAACCAGAGTAATAATGCTTATATCATATACTTATTGTGTGCATTAGAATGGGACAGTATAATAGGAAGCAACCAACACACACCTTGGCATGGAATTAGCAACAAAGGATAGGGAATATATGCCTGTAGCTCTGCATTTGATATAAAAATTACATTTCAGATATTTAACACCATGTCAGAATTTCCACGTGAATTTTCTTCTGGAAAAATCTGTAATTTATTTTCAGATTTTAGGGTACTTGTGGTTTTATTAAAATTGGAAGGTGCTATTAAAGTATTTTTTTTACCCACTGTGGTCCTGAATACATTCATTTATGATAGTACTTAGGATCATCTGGTAAAGGTTTTTTAATATGATTCTAACAGCTAGTTTGTTATAGACTTCATTAAAATTATATGTTAGGAATTGCCTAAGAATGGCAGGATATTTTTATTTATACCATTTTAAATAAAAAAAATCATCTTGTAAAATGTTAATAAGGTAAAAATTAGTGATTAAGGTAATTTAGAAAGATGCCAAATGCTCCTTGACTAGGATAAACTCTTAACTTGAAAACCTACCAATCACCATAGCTTAGCGAAGCAAACACTCCAAAAATGATCAGTTCTTTATTTTTATAATCTGAGAATTTACCTTTGTAAACTGGGGACTTAGAGCTCACTGTTGCTGTTCAGTATTACAAGAGAGTATTGTACAATATAGTCCAAATACAGTGTATGTGCAGTGTGTTCCAAGCCTGGAAAAATTCAGAATATGATTTCAACTGATTGTGTATTACTTACTCACCACAGTGAGTAAAAACCCTTTCTAGAGAATACACAAGTTAGCTGATAATGTTCTAACGAAATGATCCTGAGTATGTTATCTAAATGAATATGGAAATTGTTGGCAAGGATATGGGGCAGAGAATAAGAAACAGGACGGCAGGTAACAACTCAGTTCTTAAAATCAAGATGACCAAAAGACTCATTCACGCTCTGTTTTAATTAGTAACAGTGATATGAGTGTTTGCATGGATTCAAAGGATAATATCCCTCTTTACAGGTCATTTCTCATTATCAGTGTAAAGAACAGCGTGATGCCCACAGATTTGAGAAAATCAGCAACATTATTAAGCAGTTCAAGCTGAGCTGTAGGTAAGAGACTTTAATAAATGTTAATTGCTGATTTATGGGTAATATTTATCAGTTTTAAAATTCAAAGAAATTAGTTGACTGTACATTTATGTTTATACTAGTTCACTTGGTCAGATAAAAAGTTGAGTCCTAAGAGGGCCTACAACTGTCTTAAATGTAGTCAATTGTCTTTTTAATATAAGCATAATAGTGTTATATTTTGAACATGAAAAGTAATTGGGCAGGATATTATGTTCTTCCCGGGAACTTCAGAGAGTAAGTTAACTAAATTTAGGACTTTTAGAGAAAAAATAATAATAACCCAAATCCATGGATTATATGAACCAAGCTGGTACAGAAGCATGTTAAAAATACTTGTCAGTGGTGGTGGTGCACATCTTTAATCCCAGCACTCAGGAGGCAAAGGCAGATGATCTCTGTGAATTTGAGGCCAGCCTGGTCTACAGTGTGAGTTCTACAACAGCCAAGGCTATTACACATAGAAACCCTGTCTCAAAACAACAAAATTACTCAAGTCAATTATCTTTTTGAGATGTTTGGAACCATTTAAGAAAGTAAAAGTCGAGTATCCAGGAAAGTTTCCAAAGGGAAGGGGGAACTTGTGACCTGGTGAAGGAGTAAAGCCTGCGCTTTTAAGAAGGAAACACTGCTGCTAAGAGAGAAAGAGCGTATGACTATTAGCAACATACACTAGAACAGCTGAAAAGTGTTGGCCTGGGAGAAGTGAGAGGTATAGAAAGAAAGTGAGTTGAGATCGAAATAATTATCTTCAGCAGAATCGGTGACAACTAAACCGGAATATCCCACACTGCCTCTGCTGGGATCAAGGGCACTGATAACACCGGGAAGAAGCTGTTCCATCCTGAGCATGGCTCTCATAGGAACAATTATATGGAGATAGATAAGCTATAGAGACACAGCAGCTCAGAGCTGGATATACCATGAGCATCGGGACCTCCAGGGATACCCGAGTAGAAATGCAACAAGGAGATATGAAGCAAGATTCCCAAAGTGACTAAGCTGAAGGATAAATGAAAGGCACCAACAACATGGTAATGCAGACATTATGCTGAACCTGGCATGCTGTTAGTGATGAACACAAGTATATTTTTAAGCAATATGTATGGATTATTAGTGAATAAACAGCAGGGGTCTCAGTTCAAAGACAACATTTTATTACAGAAGTGAATACAAGTATAGACCCTCCTTCCACATTCCCTCAGAGCCTCTGACTTAAAAACTCCTCATGGAAACTGTGATTAGGAATAATCCAAGATAAGTCAGTAAAGGACAGATGGATTGTTTCAGACTCGGAAATTCCTAAGAAAGCAAGGACAACACAGAAACACTTGCAACAGGGAAGACATACTCATATAATGTGTTAAAATTGCTCTACCTGCAGAAACAGCTAAAGGAGACAGCCAAAGTGGAAAGGAACCATATTTGTCTCAAAGGAAAAATTACTAACATAATAATTGTTGTCTCATTTAGATGCTTGTATTTTAATTGTGTAATAGTTTTGTTTGAGTTGGTATCTTGCAAGAATAAGCTTTTATAACAATTTTTACTTTTCTCCACCTATTCTTTGTTTGCTCTATTGTTTCTCATACCTGTAGCCCTATTATTTTTATTCCTTTTGTTATACTTTACTCTTCCCTTTCCTATACCCTTTTCTCTTTCTTACTTTTTAATTATTAATAAACTCAGCTGTAAAAAACTAAGATACATTTCCCCACAGTACCCTAATCCCTCTGTCTTGATCCTTAAAGCTATAAGTGGAGCACACAGGGTTTTTTCCATCATGTTAACATCAGGGCTTCTATCAAACCATTGTTTCTGTTACTGGGTTGGCTTCACATACCAAGTGAAGGCAACTCACTGTGATGACTCACATAAAGTAAACCAAACTCATAAGAAAAGAAACAGGAAAAGTAGAAGCTACATCCAACAGATACACAAAATACAACAAAGCATCATGAGAGGGAGAGAATGAACCACTGTGTTCATGTGTATAGATGCTCACAATCTCCCCACACTGAAAACCAAAGATAGTGAAATACTTGACATGCTGGATGGAAAATGACTTCAGAGCCCTGCTTAAAAATAAATAAATAAATAACAGTGCTCAGCTGGAGGACTCGAAAAACAAGATGAATGAAATAAGGAAAATCAATTCAGGGCCTATATATAAAACTTATAAACGTAGCTGGAAAGATCAGCTGTGTGGAGGAGAAATGTAAAAATCATGTAGAAAATATTTACTAAAGAAACTGAGATTCTGAAAAAAGAACCAAATTGAACTTAAGAAAATAAAAGAATCAATTTAAAAACACATAAAGCCAAGCAGTGAAAAGGATATTAAAAAGAGGACAAAATGTATTCAGAGAGAGAATGAATGAATGCATGGATGGGTGGGTGGGTGGATGAGTTAGGATGACCAGCCAGGCCATGGTGGTGCATACCTTTAATCCCAGTACATGGGATTTTGAGGCCAGCCTGGTCTATAGAGTGAGCTCCAGGACTGCTAGCACTACACAGAGAAACCTGTCTCAAAAAACCAAAAGAAAATAATTAACATGACCAAACCTTGTAATCATTATTAGGATATGTTCAAGAGCCCAAACCTAAGAATCTGGGAGACGACCTAAAATAAAATGTTAAGGCATCGAGCTGCAAAGACGGTTGGTTAGTGGTTAAGAGCAGTTGTTGCTTTGGCAAAGGACCTGAGTTTAGTTCCCAGTGTATTCAATGAAATTATAATAGAAAGTTTCCAAAGTCTAGGGAAAGAAATGGACAGCCAGACACAAGAGGCATTTACAGCCCAAAGTAGCCATGACCAAAGAAGAGCCTCTCCATGACAAATCAGCAAAAATGCAAAGCAAAGAAACAATATTAAAAGCTATAAGGAGAAAATGTCAACCTTCCGACAAAGGCAAACATTAGAATAACATAAAATCTCATCACTAAGCTTAAAAACTGGAAAAACATCCCATGATGTATTTCAAGCCCTGAAACTGAACAACTGATACCTAAAATTGCTATGTCCAGGAGAGCTGCCTTTTTAAATTAATGGCAAAATAAGAACATTTCAAGGTAAGCAAAAGCAGTGGGAGTTTATGACTACCAAACCAGCACTTTAAAAAAAATATGAAAAAGAATACTACACACAGCAGAAAGACAGTCTCAATCATGAGGGGAAATGCAGAAAGGAGAACTGGGAAGCAACCCATAATATTTAACACAATAAAATAGCCCCATAGGAAATAGTAAACCTTGAATGCAAATGTTCTCAGTTCCTTATTTAACTGCTGTATACAATAAACACATTTCACTGGCAAAGAAATCTGTCTATAGACACATAGCTAAAGAAGAGAAGTCAACTCCTCAGGCAAATGGAAGCAGAAAATAAGCTGGCACAGCTATTCTGATGCTTGATGAAAAGTAAAGAGATAAATTGGGACACTAAAAAATAATATAAAGAACATCTTATTAATAATTTATAACAGTTGTAAATGTATATGCACTAAGCATTACAGCACCTAATTTCATAAAACAAATACCTAAGAACATAAAAACTCAGTTGGGTCCTTATACTGGTGATTTTAATATTCTTCTTTAAATAGGTCATCTGCAGTGAAAATTAACAAAGAAATGTGAGAACTATACCATACCATAGATTAAACAGACTTTGTAGATATCTGCAGAATATTCCATCTGACATCCATGGAATATACATTCGTTTCAACAGTCTATGGTACATTCTCTGAATTTGATCACATAAACTACTACTGAGCCTTAACAAAAGAATTAAAATGATTCTTTTATTTTGTCAGATTATAGTAAAGCTAAAATTAGAAATACAAATAACAGAAACACAAAGAATTGTATAAAAATAATACAGTGAGTGATAGAATAAATCAAGGGGAAAGTTTAAGATTTCCTAAAATTAAGTGAAAATGATGGTGCCACTTAGCATAAACTGTGGTATGTAGCTAAAGCAGCTCTAAGAGAAAAGACTATGAGCTATGAATGTTTGCATTAAAAGTCAGAGACATCTTAAATAACAATGATGTACCTTGAGGTCTTAGAAAAAATACGAATGAGGGCAGAAGTTAATAAAATGGAGACTAAAGGGCAGAGACATAGAATCAGGCAAAAAGATGCTTCCTTATAAGGCTAAATATGGTTGATAAACCAATAGCTAAACTAAACAGAAGAAGAGAAAACATTAATAGAATCAGAGATATAAATGAGGATGTTACAACAGATTCTAATGAAATGTAGATTATTAGGGAATAAATTGAATGCTTCTATTCAAAAACAAAACCCCCAAAATCTGGAAAACTTAGACAGATTCCTAAATATTTATGACCTACCTAAGTTGAGTTAAAAAGTTATAAATACCTCAGACCCATACATGTAGCTAGACTGACGCACTAATCAAACATCTCTCCCCACAAAGATGCCTAGAACAAAGTGGATTCACGGATGAGTTCTACCAAACATTTAAAAGACAGCTAAATCTAATACTTCTAACCTGTCCCATGAGACAGAAAGGGAAAGAATACTAACCCCAAAATTAATTCAGTGAAAGAATTATGCTGTTACATTAATCAGATAAGGACACACCAAAAATCACTTAGGCCAATTTTCCTGATGAACAGAGGCACAAAAACTATCAACAGAGTACTTGAAAACTAAACTATAAAATGCTTAAGATTATATATCATGACCAAGTTGCTTTCATCCCATAGGTTCAAGGTTGGTTCAACGTATAGTAATCTATAAGTGTAATATAGTCTATAAATGAACATAGGGATAGAGCTCACACAGTTATATTAGTAGACACAGGAAAGGCTTTTGACAAAGTTTAGCAACTTCTCATGATAAAAGCCTGAAAAAAACTAGGAATAAAAAGAATGTATCTTTCTGGGTTGTGTGGGCACACACCTTTAATCTTTGCATGGAGGCAGACACATCTCTGTGGGTTTGAGGCCAGCCTGGTCTATAGAATGAGTTCCAGGACAGCCATGGCTGTTAAGCAGAGAAGCCCTGTCTTGAAAAAGAAAAACTCAATATAATAAAGGCTGTGTGTGTCAAGCCTATAGTCAACACTATACCAAAATGGGTGAAAATTGCAAGCATCTCCTCTAAAATCAGGAATTAGGAAAGGGTGCCTACCCCCTCCATTTTATTCAGTATAATGCTCCAAACCAGAGACAGAACACTGAGACAGAGGAAATAAAAGGAATGTAGCAAAGAAATAGAATTATCTGTTTGAAAATGGCATATTAAACTGGATAACTTTTTAATCAACACAGTCAAAAAATTAACAGGATACTAAATCAACATTGAAAATTGGTAACCATATAGAATGACCAGGTTGTGTTTTTAAATTTAGGAATACACACACACACACACACACACACACACACACACACACACACACACACACACACACGCAAGGGAGATATGTAGATCAATAGAATAGTATAGACTATCTAGAAAAAAACCCACCTTAATACTATATGCTCCTATCTTCAACTAAGATGTCAGAAATACACACTAGGAAAAAAGACAATTATTCCACAATTTGTTCTGGGAAAAATCATCTGGATATTCACATGTAGAAGAACGAAACTAAACCCTTATCTCCTGCCCTGCAAAAGAAAAGTGATCAAAGACCTAATTGACCTGAAGCTCTTAAACAGCTAGATAAAAAAAAAAAAAGTACAACTACGATATGATGTAGCTAAACTACTCTGGGCATATACTCAAAGGACTCTGTATTTACAGAGATTCTTGCACATCCACGTTATTGCTGATCTATTGACACTATCTTTAAAATAGACTCAGCTTTAGGTACCCATCAACAGATAAACAAATTTTGTACATAAACAGTATGGAATATTGTTTATCATAAGGAAAAGGAAAATTATGACATTTTCAGGAAAATAAATGGAACTGGTAATACTATGTTAAGTGTGTTAAGTGAAATAGATTATTCAAACAAATGCCATTTTTCTCTCACAGTGAGGAATCTATGTTTAAATTTGTGTCTCTGGGTGCAGGTCATAAAAATAAGAAATGGGACCGTGAGAGTATAGGAAGATACCTTAAGTTGGATTAGAGAGAAGTGTGGGGAAATGATGCACATGAAATGAAAACAGATAGGTACACACTTTGAGGAATAAGGAACCTAGCAGTAGTGAGTAGAGGTTTTAGGAGAATGGGGGGGCAAATAAGAACAAAATGAGTGTGTGTGTGTGTGTGTGTGTGTGTGTGTGTGTGTGTGTGTGTGTAAAAAATGCTATAATGAGACCCATTACTTTGTAGGGTAATTATAAGAACTATTAGAAAATATTCGGTAACACTTTTTAATATTTAAGTCTAGATTTAAGCCAATTTTCCCTGTTTGGTCTCTATCAATCCATATCCAATTTCCCAGCCTATTCACTCTCTAAACATGTTAAATTCATTAGTACAGTTTCCTTGAAAACTTAAAAGGTGAATTGAGGTGCAGTGCTATAAAAATTTCTAATAAAGAACAACTTATTTTAGTCTTTTATTTAACCCCCATTTTCCTTTCTCCCATAGCAAGCTGGCTGCCTCTTTCCAGAGTATGGAAGTGAGAAACTCTAACTTTGCTGCTTTCATTGACATATTCACATCTAACACTTACGTCATGGTCGTGATGTCTGATCCATCCATTCGTAAGTTTGAACTTAGCTGACATAGTTTCAAAGGCTCATAATTTTTAAACAAAAGCTGAAGAGGTAGTACTTTATTTAATATTCAAAACAGTTTTTATAATGAGGGTGATTGTACAATAACATGAAGGTACTTAATCTCACTGAACTGTGTACTTAAAAATGGTAAGTATGGTAAATCTTATATATTATACATATATAATATAAATATACATATATATTAAAACTACAGTTAAAAAATAGTAGTAGTAGTAAATAATTTTATTAAATAAACTTACATTTTGGAGCTGAAAATAATTTTTCTCGGGTATTATATTTTTCTTAATGAAAACGTAAGAAAGCGGGTGTTTTAGGGTTTCTATTTGCTGTGAAAAGACACTATGACCTTGGCAACTCTTACAAAGAAAACATGTAATTGAGGTAGTGGCTTACAGTTTCAGAGGGTCAGTCCATTACTATCATGATGGGGAGCATGGCAGTGTGCAGGCAGACATGGAGCTGGCTGCATCTTGACCAGAAGACATCAGGAAGTCGACTGACACTGAGTGCCATTCTGAGTATAGGAAACCTCAAAGCCTACCTGCACAATGACACATTTTCTCCAAAAAAACCATACCTATTCCAGAAAAGCTGTACCTCCTAATAGTGCCACTCCCTATGAGCTTATGGGGTCCAATTGCATTCCCACTACCATATCAGGTTACTAAATTGAGGAGTTTTAAAGAAAAAAAACCCAGAACCCTGAACTTTTAAAAGACTAGTCATATAACCTCTGAGTCATTAAAAGATGAGCCTTGACATGGATCAGCCCGTGTTCCACAGCTGAATACTTCTGTTATGAGCATTAAGGGGTAGAGTATTTGTTATTTCCATACCATGGAAGCCATGTCTGCTATAACTGTTAGATTAAAGGTTCTCATTGTGTTTCTAGAATATTCCCATGTGTTTAAATTATCTGTCTTCTGGCTTTATCTACTTCAATATTTAAAGGTAACTTAATTATTGAGGTTTATTCTATTAGTCTCAAACCAAAAGACTGAAATTTTATGTTTAGGATATGTGAAAATCTGCTTCAGAAATATCAAATCTTGATAACTTGAGGCTTCCTGCTCCTGTATGTTCTCTGGCATACATTGAAGGATTTGGATCTTTTAATTTATTTGCTTTTACTAGAGAGACATTCCTTTGACTGCTCTTCTTACTCTGTTGGGTGTCTCCCTACCCCCACCCTCAGCTTCTGCAGCTACTCTGATCAACATCCGCAATGCCAGGAAACACTTTGAAAAGCTGGAGAGAGTGGATGGACCAAAACAGTGTCTTCTCATGCGCTAAATATTGCTGAATATTGTTTCACACACAAAAATTGAAACACTGTTTCTTAAGTTTATTGTTGTATTCATATATGTAGACTCTACAATATTGTGATGCTTACCACTCTGTATTTCTTCTCTACTCTCCAGTCTTACCATTTAACTTTGAATGCTATTATTCAAATAGCCAGTGAGGAGTTACAAGATGGGGTGTCCATGAAGTTGGTGTAACATATACGTAGGTGATATATGTAAGTGTTCTGATAACATGATTCTAATGGTGTTTGTGTTCTGATAACCTGCTTCTAATAGTTGTGTATGCCAAAGTCCTCCCCAGCATCCTCTTGTATTCATTATCAAATATATACATGTAAGCTTGAAGTATTACTGTTCTCTCAGCATGAATTAAAAATATTCCGTAACACAGCCAGGCATGGTAGCTCATGCCTATAATTACAGCATTATGGGAAGCAAAGGCAAGAGGATTGCTGCAAGTTTGAGGCCAGCCTGTCTGTATAGGGAGGTCCAGGCCAGCCAGAGATATATATCAAGATCTTGTCTCAAAACACTGTGTGTGTGCGTGTGTGCATGTGTGTGTGCGTGTGTGTGTTTATATATACACATATATATATATATACATCTATATCTATATGGATGTATTCCTTAACTTGGATTGTAAATAAATGTTTGCTGTTAGGGATTTCAGTGTCTGTGTTTCTTTTTCTTATATCTTGAACTTTGCACTATGAGTTAAAAGTTTCATTTATTCTAGAGAAGAGAACTCGCTTATTAGAAAAAGTATAAAATAAAGTTAATTGAAGAATAGAGCCAGATTTTAGCAGCAAGTTCCAAGGAAGACTTTAAATGTCTGATATCTGTGATTTCTGAATTTTGTAGTAAAAGAGAAAACACAAGGAGCTACTAAGCAGGATAATTATTTGAAATCAGTATTTCAAAATAATCTATGTATTGTATATTATGACAGTAGTAGGAGAAGCTATGGTAGAAACCCAAGCCTAATCTGGATTGAAAGTCTCCATTGCTGGTAAGGTAGCTAGGAAAAGCCCTGACTGCCAGGCTGCATGAGCTGAGTTCCATGTCCAAAATCTATGTGGTCGAAGGTGAAGACAGATTCCTGCAAGTGATCTCTACATGCATGCCCACAATATATAAACACACATGCACACTGAATAAATAAAATGTTAAAGGATTTAAAAAATAAGTCTTAGGAAGTAACTAGAGAGGTAATGAGTACAATCTGGATGAAAAGTAAGATTTACAAGGTGAAAATTTTTGAGGTCCAGCAGTAGTTACCATTTTATTTATGTATCTGTAACACCAAATGCACCTTAAAACATTAACTACGATTGTTGTAATCTCAAGCCTTTTCAGTTTCCATTAACATGACTCATGTTTAGGAAATACACAGCCGTATGGACTCATCTCATTGCTCCTCTACTTGATGGCATAAAATGTCTTGTAGTGCCAGATATGATACTGTATGCCTTTAAGCTACATAAAGAAATCTTGTCTCAAAAACTCAAAAGAAAGAAATGTCTTCCAGCACTAGTCTTCCCTATCGATTTGTTATTTTCAGTTGGAAAACCAGTAGTTTTTATTAAGTAGTAAAACAACATGTTTTCAAGTAGCCTCTGCTGCATAGACTCGAACTTCATGGCATTAATTTTAGAAGCTGTATTAATGTACAGAAGAATTCTTATGGGTAGATAATCCAAACTCTTTATTTCTTTAGCATGTAGAAAAATGAAAAGACCAAATGAATAGAGGTCTGTTCTGTGACTAATGTGAGTCATGGTTTGACCTGTTCTCATCTTTAGTGTTTAGGATGTGATTCTGAAAAAAATATTTGACAGGATTCTGTAAGTACATACGTAGTCAATGGATGCGTGCATTTGGAAATAGGTGGATAAAAAAAAGAGATATGAAAATGGCACAATAAAGCGATGCTTTTAATACTGTTATATATATTATAATCACAAGAGATAGCTTGTTAAAAAATTATTTGTGGCTCAGCAGTTAAGAGCACCTGTTGAGTCCAGTACCCATGTGATGATTTGTAACTATCCATAAATCAAGTGTCAGGGGATCCAGCACTCCTTTCTTGACCTCTGCAGGCACCAGGCACACATGTGGTGCATATATATACGCAAAACACACTGTCACATAAAGTAAATCTTAAACAAAAATTTGAAAAAATAGATTGCTGCCCCAGAGCCACCCTGAACGTTCATTCAATAGGACTTGGGTCTCATGCATCGACATTTCTGATAGGTTTCCAAATGGAAAAGGATTGGAAGGAAAAGAAATGTAGATATGGAAGCAACTGTGAAAAAACATGTTCACCAGACGTTAGACAAAGAAAAAAATGTTTTACATCACTGGTTCTTAAATGATCATCAATTTTGAGATCAAACCAGCACAATTTTAGATTTTAAAAAAACCACAATTGTTTGGAAGTTTCTATTTCATAGGTAATATATTACAAATGAAAACTAATTAGCATAAGGGGTGTGGATACTGATTCGTACTGACCTGGCATTGTTTTCCTTTTCGATCAGTTTATGAATCTATAAAGTGTGGAAAGTTAGCCAGATTGCAAAATGAATACAGTACTACCTCTCTTTGATTACTGAAGTTGTATGTTATAAAGATTATCTTAGTTTAATCTTCATGAGAACAAGTACCCTTATGACTGTTCCCATTCTACAAATTAGAAAACTGTTTAAGAAGTTAGAAACTTAAGCACAGTTCTATATTATTGGAGAAGCTGAGGTTTGAGCTCCACTATTCTAATTCACAATTCATTCACAGACCTGAGCTTCCATTTAATGATGGAGCGTATGAGTTATGTCTTCATGTACTCATGTATCTAACATATCTATTAGACTCTGTAGTAGCTCTGTAAAACTAGTAAAGCAAACACTTCCAAATCCATCTCACTCTTTTTTCCCTGGGACTTGGCTGCTTGGATTCAGAAACTCCCACAGTAGAAGATGAAAAACAGTCATCAGGGGGAAATTCTAGAGCTTCAAGGATTTAGGTCACACCTAAGCAATTCTGCAGTATTTAATTTTTCCTTTACTAGCTACTGTGACGGATTATAGTCTCTACTTCCCTAGGACACTGTTAAAAGAGGGGGGCAAAGTGCATAAATGCTTTATGTCTCCACAAACAATCCTTTGCAAAACACAGCTTATGTTCTACATAAATTCCTGGCTTCTCTTTAAAGCGGGAACACTAATTCTTCACTAACAAAATCGCAAGCCTTATTATTTTAATCAAAAGCCATTTTGTTCACAATCTATTCTGGTTCAAATAGTATCTTCAGACCTGAAACACAGGAGTGAACAAAACAAACTGTAGTATGAAGTTTCTGGCCCAGATTTTTGGGCTAGCCTCAAGGTTTGGATTTGCAGACCCGCAATCCCACAGAGACACACAGATGCTTACATTAATTGTACACCGATTGACCTGGGGCCCAGGCATATAACCTGCTAGCTTTTGCTCTTAATCTAACCCATGATTCTTATCCTGTTCAGCCATGCGGCTCAGTACCTTTCTCAGAGCAGCATAGTTGTCCTCTGCTTCTTCTGCCATCTCTGTGGCATTTCTGCTCTGTTCTTCCTGTTCTCAGAGTTTTCTTAGTCTGTTAGTCCCGCCCACACTTTCTGTCTGCCTTTGGCCAACCAGCTCTTTTTATTAAACTCATAGGCAGGACGGTTATTTGCAATGTAACAACATAATTCCACTACAACAAAACTGTTGAACTCATGGACATTTATATAAGTGAGATAGATGGTAACCAATTATGTATGCAGTATTGGGAGGAAAAGTACTATGGAGAAAATTCTGAGAATGTGGGAAGGCATTGGGGTAGGCAGAATAGTTACCCACTCCTAATGGGTAATTGAATATGTCAATATGTTGTCTAGCAAGGAGAAATTAAAGTTACTTACATAATTAAAGCTACTGATCAGCTATCCTTAAAGAGGTAAGATTTTCTTACATTATCCATGAAGTGCAACATATATTAAATTTGGATGAGGAAGGCAGGACAATTAGTATCAAGAGTGGCTGTGAGAAAGGCTAAAATCACTGTTATGGACTTTAAAAATCCAAGCAGATAGCCACACGCCAAGAAATATTGTAGAGCCACTAAGAACTGACAGAGGGGTGAAGCGACTTCTCCTCAACTGCCTTACAAAGGAAATAACCACATTGACACTTGGAGGTTAGCCCTGAAAAACACACCATTCTTCTGATCTCCAGATAATTTCTGTTATCTCAAGCAACCAAATTCCCGATAATCCGTTAAAGCAGTAAATGAAATATATTTGGGCTTCTCAAGATAAGATTTATGGTGTGGTGTGGTGTGGTGTGGTGTGGTGTGGTGTGTGTGTGTGTGTGTGTGTGTGTGTGTGTGTGTGTGTGTGTGTGTGTGTGTGTGTTACAATAAGGTTTCTTGGCCCCGGGTGGCAAGAGGTCCAAACCCACAGACCTGCCTCCCCAGACCCCTTAGCTGCCTGTGGCTGCTCAGGCTCCCAGAAATGACTCAGATGCTTATATTAACTTCATGCTATTTGGCCTATGGCTCAGGCACATTGCTTGCTAGCTCTTACATCTTAACTCAACCCATTCTCATTAATCTGTCTGCCACATGGCCTGTGGCTCACCTGTGTTCCTTACATGTTGCTCCTTTGGGCTTCTGGCTCTGTCTGCCTGACTTTGCCCTGCTTCTCCTACCTACATTGTGATTTCCCTCCTACTTTTTCTATGGTGCCTGTCATGGGCCAAAACAGCTCCTTTATTTAAAGATTGATATTCACAGCATACAGAAAGACATTCCCACATCGTGAGTGAGTGAGTGTGTGTGTGTGTGTGTGTGTGTGTGTGTGTGTGTGTGTGTGTCAGAGAGAGAGAGAGAGAGAGAGAAGGGGTTGGCTTATGTGATTGTGGAGATCTGAGAATTCCCAGGGCTCCGTAGCTGGCAAACAGGAGACACATAGAACAGCCAGCCAGTCATGTCTCAGTTGTATTCACATGTGACCAGGATCTTGGTCTAGACTCTGTCTCTCCAGCCCATGTGATATCCATCAAAAGAATTCAGATGAGACACACAGAATTTGGTGTCCAAGATAGACAAAATAGGGCAGGGAGACCAGAGCCTTGATAGGCAGTTTAGGCTGGCTAACTATTATTTTCTAAGAGTCCCTATAATAAGCAGCTATTCTTGAGTGACTTTGTTCTGTCCAGGTGACTGATAGGCCTGTTTGGGTTATATTATTAGTTAATTTTCCATTGCTGTGATAAAATACCATTACCAAGGCAACTTACAGAAGGAAGCATTTACTTGACCTTAAGGCTTTAGAAAGTTAGAGGCTATCCTGGTAGGACAGCATGGGCAGCAAGCAAAAGGTATGTTGGATGGAGCAACACCTGAGAGCTCATATTTCTATCAGATTCCCAGAAGCAGAGGGTATGAAAGTGGGGTGGGCAGGGTCTTTTGGAGCCTGAAAGCACTTCCTACTCTTTCCCAAACAGTTCCATGAACTGGAAACTGAGTATCCAAAGATGAGCCTATAAGGTCCATTGAAACCACCACAGCTTATGTCTTACAAGAGGGGAAATGATACATCTTTCTTTATTAGTAATCGCATAAGGTTTAAGGGTCCTGGTACCAGGTTTAAATAGTAACCTATTTAACATTTCATGCAGTTAAGAATATCATATTTCCTCCCAGGGCCTGAGATGTGACTTGGGTCTTATTTTTCTGACGGCTATTAAAATCCTGATAATCAGTTTTATAAATTATTTTCATTTTTGAAGTTGTTGACGATGAAGGAAGGAAATCCAAACGGAATGTCCACCAAGCCTCTAATACCTAACCTACTGTCTAGTACAAAAGCTAGAGAAACAGTGGAATTGATGGTGGAAATTCCAGTCCAAATGCTGGCAAGTGTAAACCCCAAGAAAGCCAGTGTTGGTTCAAACAGGAACAAAAAGGATGGCTCTCCACACTTATGTCAGCCAGGCCAGTCTCCTGCTACTAGAAGGATCATCCTTTCTTTTCTATTCATCTTCATTGGATGAGGCTTCACCCACATTAGAGACCCAATCTCTTTTATTGAGTCTACCAATTCAAATGTTATTTTAATACAAAAAGATGGTCCATTCAAGCTGACAGAAACTTAATAACAGGTATTCATTTTGTTAGAGAATGCAGAGATAACCTCCATGATGAAATGATACTTGAACAAAAGTATGAATAAAATTAATGAGCATTAGGGAACCATTGTCCAGGGAGAGGAGATAAAAAGCATAAAGTCTATGGTTTGGGAGGATTCTTGAAATATTAGAGAAGCAGCAGCAAGGTCAACACAACTAAATAGGAAGCAAAAGTAGTGATGATTAGATGAGGTGGTATTGTGGGTGAGTTTATTTCTAAATTGGGGGTGAGCAAGATAACCTAGCAGGTAAAGGCACTTCCTGGACTGGAGAGAGATGGCTCAGAGGTTAAGCGCACTGGGTGCTCTTCCAGAGGTCCTGAGTTCAATTCCCCAGAACCTATGAGGGAGAGGGAGTGAACTCACTCCACCAAGTTGTCCTCTGAGCTCCATCGTGTGTGTCCACAAGCACACATAATAAAACTTTAAAATACAAAGTGGTGAGAGAGTATCAGGTTCTTGGGGGGTGAGGGACTTGAAACAGGGTTTCTCTGTGTAGCCCTGGCTTTCCTGGAACTTGCTCTGTAGACCAACCTGGCCTTGATCTCCCAGAGATCCACCTGCTTCTGTCTCCTGAGTGCTGGGATTAAAGTGTATGCCATCGCTGCATCTTAGGTGACTGAGGAGTTTGATGATTATGCCTGTTAAAGTAGGAAAACCACTAGAAAATTCTTAGGCTGAGGACTGATAGTATCGTACTTTCAAAAAATGATTGCCACTAGAAAATAGACCTTTTGGAGATATTAGGAAATGCAATGTGGGCATTTATAACATCAAATAAGATGCTGGGATTTTAGGCCAGAATAAGGAAAATTAGAAGGATTCTGGCTAGTTTCTTAGCTCCAAAGAGAGTTCTTAATGAGGTGTGCCCAAGAAAGATCAGGTAAAAGGCAGGGTTTTCAACTTGAGCAACTAGGTTAATGGAGGTGTCTCAGACTAACTGTAGGAAGATCCAACTTGAAAAAGGAGTTAGGAACTGTGTTGCACTATGTCAGGCACGAATAGAGACACAGCTCTATATTCCACTATGCCAGTTTTAACTCGGGTGAAATGGAGCTTAGACATTCACATTTAGTCTAGATAGTGTATGAAGCAACTGAACAGTGAGTATAGGTAAGTGAATTAGAAAGATATCTAAAGTATTAGCTCTTGCAAAATGGAAATGATTTTTTATGGGCATTATAATAGATGAAGGATCTTAGTGTGGCTCTAGAAGGAAAATAAGCAGGGAAAAGCAAGCTTCCATGTTCTTTACATAGGCTGTCAGAAGAAGGCATGGCCAAGATTAAAGGTCAATCATTTTACCTCATAAGATCTGAATTAAGAAAAAATTCCCACTGGGCAGTGGTGGCTTATTTTTAATCCAAGCACTCAGAAGCAGAGGCAAGCAGACCTCCATGAGCTTGAGGACAGCCTGGTCTACAGAGTAAGTTCCAGGACAGCCAGGACTACACAAATAAGCTCTGTCTCAAAAGACAAGAATGAGAGAGACAGAGAGAGAGATTTCATACATTGTACTCAGCCACTTAGGTTTTTGTTAATTACAGATGAAGTCAACTTGACAACCAAATATAGCCATCAAAGTCTACCCCATGTCAACTTGTTGCACAATTCTATCTCCTTATACTGTGCTTTATTTCCAAATGAAAACATTGACTGGGACATAATTACGTGATAAAACTATCCCACTTATAATTGTTAACACATTATATGTTTAACCAGGTCATAATTATGCCTAGCATTATGTAACTATCCCTTTTACCACTACAACTGCAAAATGAATTATGAATTTTAGGATAGATGACAATGTCCCTTGAGAGACGTTCTTTCAATATCTCAAACTTAAATATGTTAACCACTCATATTCTCTTAATTGGTGTCCACAGAAGTTGTCATCCTATCTACTTTGTTATTGAACTCCTCCTCTGCTGAAGTCACCTTTTGATGAACATTTGCATGGGACACAGATATCTTCATATCCTTCATCCATTTGGAGAGATCTATCACCATACTTCCCCAGATGTTTTTCTTACTAGCTTTCCAGTCATATTCTTTCCAAGTCCTCGACCATCCAGCCAATCCATTGGCTACAGCCCATAAATCAGTGATCAGTTTCACATCTGGCCATTTCTCCTTCTAAACAAAATGTATCACCATGTATACTGCCTGAAATTCTACTCACTGTGAAGATTTCCCTTAGCTGGTGTCTTTCAGGGTTGCCCCAGAAATGGGTTGTAATGCTGCAGCTATATACTACTGGGTAGTACCTGCATAATGTTCAGAACCATCAGTAAACCGGGCCCTGTCTTCACTTCCTTAGTCAACCAATCTTAGGGACTATTCCATGAGGTTATAAAGTGCATGCTTGGCAGCAGGCAGCATTATAACAGAAGTAGAAACCACAGACATGTGGGCAATGTCTTCATGTGACTTGTTCATGCCTTCAGAATCTGCTCATGCCCAATCATATATATACCACTTCACTTGATAATATATGGCTGACTTTATGACTTGATGGGTCAGATAACACCCAGCTCATGATAAGCACCTCAGGTCACATGGTAACTTAATAGTCCATTGTCAAATGTTCAGTTTCCAGTAAGAACAAATAGCTGGCCAAGAGCTGTCTCTCAAAGAGAGAATAGTCATCTGCAGATGGCAGTAGAGCCTTGCTCCCAAATCCCTCTGGTATCTTCTGTGATTCACTCACAGGAGCCTGCCAAAGCTCCAAACAGCATCCCTACCTTCGACTGATACCTCAAGCACCACAGGATCTGCTGGATCATATGGTCCAAATGGCAGAGCATCCTACACAGCAGCCTGGACCTGTTGAAGAGCCTTCTATTCTAGGCCCTACAGAAAGTTAGCAGCTTTCCAAGTCACTTGGTCTATGGGCTGGAGTAACACACCCAAGTGAGGAATGCACTGTCTCCAGAATCCAAAAGACCCAACTAAAGACTGTGCTATCTTAATGGTGGGAGGGGCCAGGTGCAATAACTCATCCTTCACCTTAGAAGGAATATTTTCCCATGCCTCATACTGCTGGACTCCTAAGACATTCTCCAAGATAGAAGGTCCTTGAGTTTTGGTTGGATTTATTTCCCATCTTCAGATGGGAATATGTGTTAGCAACAAGTCCAAAGCAGTTGCTACCTCCTGCCCACTTGGTCCAATCAGCATAATGTCATCAATATAGTGCACCACTGTGATATTTTGTGGAAGAGACAGAGGATCAAGATCCCTTCTACCTAAGTTGTGACACAAGGCTGGAGAGTTAACATATTCTTGAGGTAAAACTGGGAAGGTATACTGCTGCTAGCCTTGCCAACTGAAAGCAAATTGCTTCTGCTGGTCCTTATGGACAGGTACTGAGAAAAAGGCATTTGTTGGATCACTAGCTACATACCATGTACCAGGAGATGTGTTACTATGCTCAAGTAAGGACACCACATCTGGTACACCAGCTGCTCAGAGTCACTACCTGATGGAGTTTTTCCTAGTCAACTGTCATTCTCCATGATCCATCTGTCTTCTGCACTGGACAGGTAGGAGAGTTAAAGAGAGATGTGGTGGAGACCATCGCTCTTGCTTTAATGGTGGCTCTAAGTTCTTCAGTTCCTCTGGGGATGCCATACTGTTTTTGATTCACTCTTTTCCCTGTCAGAAGCAACTCCAAAAGGTTCCCTTTATGTTTTCCAACCATAATAGGCCTCACTTCACAGGTCAAGGAACCAACGTGGGAAGTCTGCCAACTTCTAAGTATATCTCTCCTAATTATGCATTATAAAACTGAGGAAATAACCCCAGGATGCGCTTGGGGACCTATAAGACCTACTGTGAGTCAGACTTCAACCAAATCTCCATTAATCACATGACCTCCATAACCCTATACTTTGACTGGAGGGCTACAGTGCTTCGTGGGATCTTCCAAAATCAGCATCAAATCAGAGTCAGTATCCAACAGATCCAGAAAGTCTGATTGTACAGTTACCCTGGTAAAAGGCTGTATCTTCCTCTAGCGAAGGACTGGAGAAAGGCTAACAGTAAAACTCTTAGGCATTTAATCCTTTCCTCAGGGAAACCTAGCTATCCCTTCATTCAAGGGCTTCTGGGTCTACAAACTGGGAGGCAGAGTTTTTCTCCCCCACTTACACTGATCAAGCAAAAACTCACCAGGCTTCTTGTCTATTTCATGCCTGGAAACACCATGATTGATTAGCCAGGACCAAAGGTCCATATGAGTCATTGCTACTATAAAATTTACTCCGCCTATATTGAACATTACAGGTCAGACTATTATGGACATTGTATTGTCCATGCTGCCCATTAGGATAACTAAGATCCCCTTACCCTTGGTGGTGATTCAGTGCTGCCACATGGCCCCTGCTACCTCAGGGCCAACTAAGCCCATTGCATTTGATTCAGTCAACTGAGCAGCAGTGGCTCCAGCCCTGAGGTCCGGCACAAGGAAAAAGGCAACAATGAAGCTCATCAGATGTGCTGATGCCATTTTGTCTTACAGGATCAGTGATCAACACTAAGCCAATGGATATCAGGCATCCTCAACTCCTTTTCACTAGGCCATCTTTTGACAAATGCTTCAGCCAACCATTAAAAAAAAAAAAAGCTTTAGACATCCATTTTAACTGTATGAACTTCCATATTAAACCTAGACTCTCCAGAGGGTCCATATCAATAAACTCAGCCTCGTCCAATTGTATATTCCTTCCACCACGATCCCATTCACTTAAATAAATGCCCATACATAATTCCCAGGCTTCTGTTTGAGTGAATTAGCAGATTTGTTAAGCTCTTTAATAGTGTAGCTTTACTTCCTCCTGGACCACACTTTCTACATGCCCTCTAGAGCCTGCTTAGCCTTAAGTCTGCTTATAGGTGTATAGGCAACTATGGACTCTGAGAGACTAAATTGTCTTGCCTGGAATCTCCTTCAGAGAAAGCCACTGCTGGTTTAGCAATGAAGGATGAATTTCCTCAAAGCAAAAAAGGCAATAATTCTGGGGGTGGAGGTGAGGGCACATCTGCTCAGGGTGGGGAGACTACTTCCTCAGGTGAGATAAGCCCTTGAGAGTCTAAGAGTTCAAAGTTCTCAGTGCCAGTGGTGTCCTCCCATACATCCTCATCTCAAGTTATAGAATCCCATTCTTCGGCAATCAATGCCCCCACATTAACTACCAACACTCCCTGGGGCTGGGACTAGAATTTTTGCTTTAATTCAGCCGGTTTTAGGAGGGCTTCGCTTTGATTTCTCGCAACTTAAACTCTAGCTGCTGGAGAGAAGATTCTCTTCCTGGCACTCTTAGAAGCCTTTAGACTGTTTAAGAGCCTCTGGAACTGGTTAATTTTATCACTAAGTTCACTGTTGTCCATCGCCATACCCTGCGATGCTAGAAGCTGGTTAATTTTTATCATGGAGCTTATTCTTCTTTGTCAGTTTATCCAACCAGTGTCATCATTTTCCAGAGTTCTACAAATTGCCTAAAGTTGTATATACATCAAGATAATCAGATCAATTTGTCTCTTTAAGTTTGTAGAATAGTTCACACCTCTCTGTAGTCTATGAGCTAGGAGAGGCTTCAGTAAAACCTATTCCAAGTAACTTAAAAAATGTATCTTGGAACTTGAGTGATGGATGGCTCAGCAGTTAAGAGCATTGGTTGCTCTCCAGAGGTCCCGAGTTTAATTCCCAGCAACCACAAGGTGGCTCACAAACATCTGTGACTAGTCCCATGAGATCCGACGCCCTCTTCTGGTGAGCAAATGTACTTACAGAGAAAACACTCAAATACAGAAAATACATAAATAAATATTCTATTAATTTATTTAGGCTTTTCAAGGTAGGATTTCTTTGTGTAGCCCTGGCTGTTCTAGTACTAGCTATGTAGTCCAGGCTGGCATCAAACTCAGAGATCCACTTGCCTCCGCCTCCTCAGTGCAAAGATTAAAGTTGTGTGCCACCACCAGCCGAGCAAATAAATCTTTGAAAAGAAATTTTATCTTTATTAATCTGTTGCTTTAGAACACTAATTCACAACCTGTGGGTTGTGACCCCTTTGAGTTTCATACCCAATATCCTGCATATCATGTATTTGCATTACCATCTCATAACAGTAGAAAAATTACAGATATGAAGTAGCATTAAATCATTTTATGGTTGGGGATCATCACAATATGAGGAACTGTATTAAAGGGTTTCATTAAGAAGGTTGAAAATCACTGCTATAGAAGAACAGAACTGCTAGGATATATCTATATGGGGTTTATTGGAGTGGTTTGCAGGCTGTGGTCAGATAATCCAACAACGGGTGGTTATGAACAGAAAGTCCAAGAATCCAGTAGTTGTTCAGTCCCTGAGTCTGAATGTCTCCGTCTATGTATCTCAGTATATTCTGGAATCCAGTAGAAGTAGACTCTAATGCCAGTGAAGGAATGGACTCACTATCAAGGCAAGAGCAAGCAGGCAAAGAGCATAAACCTCCTTTTTCCAAGCAAACTTTCTTAGAGAAGGAAGGTGTGACCCAGATTAAAAGTGTGTCTTGCCACCTCAAAAGATGCGGGTTAAAAGTGAGACTTCCCACTACAAAATGATTTAAGAAAAAAAATCCCTGCCAGGCAGTGGTGACACACACCCTTAATATCCCAGCACTTGGGAGGCAAAAGCAGGCGGATCTCTGAGTTTAAGGCCACTCTGGTCTATAGAGTAAATTCTGGAACAGCTAGGACTATACAGGGAAACCCTGTCTTGAAAAAAAAAAAAAGAGAGAGAACCAAAAAGAGCAAATCCCTTACAGATTGTACCCAGCCTATTGGGTTTTAGTTAATTCTAGATGTAGTCAATTTGACAACCAGAAATAGCCACCGCACAATCTAAATATGTGTCTAAATTTAGTATTGAAATGTATAGTTTATACAACAAATGCTTACTTCACGCTCCTCGGTGGGTATAGTTCACAGCTTCCATGCATTCATGTAGCCCCTTCCATGAGTTTCAGCTGCATCTGATGACTGTTTCCTACAAATAGAACTGTGTATAACTGATACAATGGCACTTTTGGAATTAAGTGACAAAGCTTTCATTTTCCCCTCTCTTGCATATTTACCCAGACAAACTGAGGGACTGACAGAGTGACTTTGACCAGTAGCCAGGGAAAATATGAGACTTCGGTTTAAGTTTCCAAGCTTGTTGAGTCCTATCAGTCACATAATGAGCTTGGAAGCTAATTTTCTTACAGCTTATCCTTTAAATGGCACCACAGTCCCTATTACTACCGTAAGTACCAGTTATAAGAAGACCTTGAGATAGAGATATTTGTTAATGCTATATACCTAGTTTGTTCACCTACAGAAACTATGAAAATAGTTTTTATTGAGTCCATAATTTTATCGCGGTTGTTACTCAGAAATACATTACAAATATAATAGGTAAATTAAAGATGTATTGGATTGGGCTCTGTCCTATTAGGGAACCTCCTTTCCAGGGTGAGTCAAATCATCCAACAATATACAAAGATAATATAAAAATGTACATTGCTTCATTGCTCATCAAAAATGTGTTTTAAGATACCACTGTGCACCTTTGAAAATGCAAAACAAAAAATTAGTTTTATACTTGCATATTGCTGAGTGTCACAAAATTATTGTCCTTTCTTCGAAAAAAAAGTTACTAATTTTTTGAACATTTCATACCATTTATTTTTAGCATATTCATTTACAACTCCTTCCAAATCCACCCCTACCCCTGTGCTGTCCATGTATTTCTGGGCATGTGATCATCCACTGGAGTCAACTTACTCGGGGCCCCAACCCTATAGGAAACTGACTCTTCCAGAAACCAACTATCAATAGCTCCTCAGCTAGGGGTTGGGCTTGTGAGCCCCTCTCTATAGCATATTAGAATGTTGGTTTGTATGGGAGCTCACAAGTGCAGCAGTCTTGTCATGTCCAGAAGACACTGGCTTCTGTCCTTCCTCACATCTGTCACTTAGGATCTCTTTTGCCTCCATTTCTGTGATGGTCTCTGAGCCTGGGAGTTTATCTAAGTGTTCCATTTGTGGCTGAGCACTCCACTGACACCTCTTCTGTGGACCCTGACCAGTTATGAGTTTCTCTGTTAACCACTATCCCTTCAACCTTGTTGCTACATGAAAAGTACAGGGCAGAAAGAGTGTGACACAATGTTTCTAACCCTTTGATATAATTATTCTTGTTACTTGGAAAAATAACCTAAAGAAACGGTCAAAGTATATTTGAAGGATTTTTTTAAAGAAAAATAATTATGCCCTACAAATAATAGCAAACAGTGGGAACGTTTCAAATACTAATGGTTAGCTAAAGATGGAACACAGTAGAACATTGTTTTGTCCAGAACTGGACTGCTTCCAGAAAAGACCCAATTTTCTTGCTTTGTTGCTCTCTCTCTCTTCTCTCCTCTCTGCAGGGTGTGTGAGTCTGTGTTTGGTATATTCGTTTGTGTTTGCGGATGAGATTGAGTAAAGGCCTGAGGTCAAGGGCAAGAATCTTCCTTTATCACTCTCCACCTTAGTGCTTAAAGCCAGATGTGTCACTGGCTGGCCAACAAGCCACCTATGATTTGCTTATCTCTCCTCACTCCCAGCAGAATTATAGACACATGTCAGCACGCTTGGCTTCCACGTGAGTGCTGAGGCTCTGAACACAAGCACTGCACCTCTTAACTCAGTGAGCCACCTCCAAACTTGCCTGTGCTTCATCATTCTTAAAATACCACCGTTTGGTTTAATATAACCATTGAACTGTAGCTACCACATCTATCCTCCACAGAGCTGAATGTTTTAGACTTTGAGGAAATATCTCCCTCTCTCTCTCTGTCTCTGTCTGTCTCTCTCTCCCACCCATACACACACACACACACACACACACACACACACACACACACACACACACACACACACACACACACACACACACCATTCTCATTTCCACCTCATTGGTCAGAATCCAGTCATAAGATTAAGATGTGTCAGCCTTTCATTAAGTAAACTGATTCCCAAAATGAAATAGCATGTTTTTCTCTACAGAAATTGGAGAATGGATGTTAGAATGTTATGTCTGGCATTCACGAGTGCTTCTGAGTGTGCTGCTTGTTGTACTTACCAGGGCTTCTTCCCTGTGTGTCCTTGAGGAGCTGTTTGGACAGATACCAGAAAAAAAGAGACTTTGTGACTATTGTTTTGATGTTACAGGATGGGCCCAGTGGCAGTACATTTTGTTTTTAGGAAGAGTTGACAACCCTGCTTTCATAGTTACTTTGCTATTGCAATGATAAAGACCATGCCTGAAAGTGTCTTGAAGAGGAAAGGGTTTGTTTCAGCTTACACTTCCACAGAGCAGTTAAGAAGCTGGAAGCTGCTGCCCAAGTCATGGAAGAACACTGCTTATGGGCTTGCTCAGTCGGTTTGTCTATAATGCCCAGAACCAGCGGAAGGGTGGTACTGCCCCATTGAGTTATGTCTTCCCACGTCACTCATCAATCCAGAAAATGCATTATAGGCTTGCCCACAGGCCAATTTGCTGAGACATTTGCTAAGAGTTCCCTTTTCCCAAATAACTCTCTAGCTTGTGTCAGACATAAAACAGATAAAACAGCCAGCCCACCTTTCTTTTATGTCATACTCCTCTGAAAGTCATCTCCAAAGGCTTAGAGCTATAGATGAGACAGCAAACTAAAAAGTGAAAGAGAAAATTCTGAAAGGAAACATATCAATATCTGTCACAAGGCCTTTAGTAAAGGACTTTTGTAAGCAGACAATGCTTTGACAGCAGTTTGGGAATTCCCATAAAGTACAGAGTTCCATACCCTGGATTCCCTCTAGTTTTCACTATAAGCAACAATTGCCAGTGTGTGGGCACATTTGTTGCAATTGATGACCTGACAGTGATAAATTGGGATTCACTGTTTTGTGCAATTTATGAACCTTGACAAATACATAAGGACAATATGATCCAGGATGGTTTTCTCCAGCCAACCCCATTTGTTCATTCTTTCTTCCTTATCTCCTGCTCAGTTCTCTGGCATCTACTCTTCCTTTTGGAAAATGTCATTTAATTGATGTCATACTGTAGAATTACATTTCTATTTGTGGGCCTAGACAAAGAGGGGTCTCCTTCATAGTCACCAATGTAAGAAAAGCCCCTTTTATCCCTGGAGCACCTACTTAAGTCTTTCCCATAAAGATGTAAAACTTAAGTCTTTGGGGTAAAAAGATTTACTTTGTTTCCACATACTTCCCCAAGGAGCATCTTATCTCTCTTCTTTTTATAGCCAAAATGTGTTAAGTTTCCATTCATTTCTTGGCCTCTTCCAATTTGCTGTCTTTCCTCTTCATTTTACCAGAACAGCCAGTGGAGACCATCTTAGAAAACCCAATGGATGAGTTCTCTATCCATCTTACTTGACTATAAAGATAATCCGTGGCACTGTTTACTACTCCCTTTTTTGGAACACTCTCTCTATCTCTCCTGATAGCACAACCACCCCTGCCTCTTTGGCTAGTCTTTTCAGTGTCTAGTTTCTTTTCAAGTTGAGGTGAGGAAACCTCTATTGAGAATTAAGGCTGGCCTATGGGCAGGCCTATGGTACATTTTCTTAATGAATGATTGATGTGGGAAGAAGCAACCACCCCTGGGCTGGTATTCTGGGTGCTATAAGAAAGCAGGCTGAGCAAGCAAGTCATGAGGAGCAAGCCAGTAAACAGCATTCCTCCGTGGACTCTGCATCAGCTCCTGTCTTGAGTTTCTGCCATGTTTTCCTTCAATACTGGGCTGCAGGGTCAAAATGAGAAGGAAATTGACTCTTCCTTCCTGAAGTGGAACTATGGTTGTGGTATTTTATCACAGCAGTAGAAACCCAAACTAAGACAGTTTTCCAAAAAAAGCTTACTTACTTTCTTCTCACTGTATATCCTGCATAGACAAACTCAAAGGCTTTAAATTTCAATACATATGAAGCCTTCCAACTTGCTTTCATGATCTACCTATATCACCACTGCAAATGCTCACACGATATCTCTACCAGAATTCTCTACAAACTCTTCAAATTCACTAAATTTAAAAACAAGCTCATGATCACCTCCCCTGACCCTCTAGTAAGATCTAGTAACAAATGGTCATACCGGTTTGTACACAGGTCATATGTTATGAAAAACAGACTAGAAAGGTTAATTCAATGCTCTGTGCAGTGTTGAGTGGGATAGTGAACTCAAAGTAAAATGTGGTGCAAGTGGATGACTCTTGCTTTACCTGGATTGTTCTGGTCTGATAAGATGGGCCATGTGAAAATATTTAGAATATTACTATAAATAATTAATTTTTACTGGTCTGTTTAGAGGCAGTATTTTACTACTTCATGTTAGATGGAGAAATTTAACTACCATATAGTTTACTTTGTTTGTGCAGTGCACTTCTAACATTTCTGACACCAGATGTGTAGATTTTTGTAATTGAAAGAAAGTAAAGAGATAATGGAATTTTTTCTCTTTTCATTGCTATGACCAAATTCCTGGCAATATGTACCCCAAGGGAGGAAAGGTTTGTTTTGGTTTACATTTCATGAGGGCCATCCCGAGGCAGGTATAACAACAGGATCACTTCCTGTCTTTGACAGCTGAAGGCTGCCTGCTCACATCTTGGTAAATCAGGAAAGAGACCTAGGATGATGCTGGAGCTATGATGGTTTCTCCTTTCCTCATTTTTATTTGGGTCAAGACTCCAGGCCATGGATAGTGCCCCACACATTCAGGACAGTCTTCCTTCCTTTATTAATCTTCTCTAGACAAAGCCTCAGCGACATTGGAAAGTAGGCTTTAGTGATACCCCAGGTGTTTCTTATTTAGCTTGTCACTTGAAATGAACCATCATAATTTCTGAATTTATGGGACTGGAAATTAATATAATTGGAATCATTTAATTGATTTGATCTGTAATTGACCAAGAAATGACTCCTGGTTGTTCCAGAATGGATGTCACTTTCTAGTAGTGACCCAGATATAAAGTAGTGCCGCTGTTGCTTGTCTGCCTTTGCTCCTTGCTGATCAGTGTGCATCTACTATGTTGCTATTGCTGCTGCTACCACCTTCACTGACATCAGAACCCATCTTCTTCAGCCTTCTAACATAAACTGAAGACTAACACTTTCCAAGAATCCCCCAGGCTTCAGCACCAGATTGGGACTGCAGAGGTACTTGTGGATTGAGCGACTACTGGATTCTCAATCTCCCCAGCATCCAAACAGCCATTTTTGGACTAACTGGTCCATATAATGTAAGCCAACCCCTTTTCACAATATATTCTCATTGTATTGGTTCTGTTTCTCTAGAGAATCCTCATTAATATAAGGAGCTATACCTGTCACATATTTATATAGCCCTTGGTATAACTGATTAAAATCTATCTTTTGCTGTGTATCTGTACACTCCATAAGTATAAAAATCATGCCTTGTGGCCTACTATTACATCTTCAGAATTACCACAATGCATGGAATGTGGGAGGCTTTCAATAAATCCTTGCAAAAAATAAAAAATTGAATGAGTCATCTGTGTCTCCTGGTGCGATACTATGCACTCATGTAGTCAAGTTTTGCCCTTATCCTTTACCTGGACATGCTTGCCCTCTTAAATTGAAAAAGTGAAATTAGGCAAATTTGGCTTGAGAGTAACAGGGGAATGTTTTCAGGCTGTTTTGTTAGGTATGAGTGATGTAGACAGAACCGTTTTTATCCCCAAATGAGCTACCTCTTACTTTATCTTTCTTTTTTATTCTTCATTTTGATCTTTTCCTGATCTTTCTTTCTGCTCTATCAAATAATGTCAAATTGTTGTGTATTTTAAAAATCAGAACCTAAAACATAATAGATGCAAGTGAAACATTTGAATATGTAATGTTTGGAAGGCTACCAGAAAAAGTGCCAGAATGTCTCCATGATTGTATTACCTAGAATTTTAAAGTATAATTAGCCTCCCAGATCACTGACATGAGGGTCTGCATCTGCACGTTTTCCTTTTGGTTCATGCTGTTATGTTGAACACACCCAACATAAAGAAGTGCTTATGATCCAAGCTCTACAAATTGTGAAGTCCTCGATTCTGGCCAAATGATTTGTGCTTCCATTGAGGATCACCACTGAAGCACTTTCTGGGAAATAAAAGTGGAAAAACTGTATGGCCACTCACACAAGCAGACAAAACATTTCTGTACCAGTTTGCACACTCAGACATATTCCACTGGGGCACAAGGAATCATGCATTCAAATTCTAGCTCTGAGGTAGTGTGATGACCATCCTTGGTTGTCAACTTGACTCCATCTGGAATTAACTAAAACCCATCTGGCCAGTACACCAGTGAGGGATTTTTTTCTTAATAAAATCATTTGAAGTGGGAAGACCCACTTTTAGTCTGGATCTTTTGAGATGGGAAGATACACCTTTAATCTGGGCCACACCCTCTGTTAAAAGCCTGTATAAGGACATGGAAGATGGAAGTTTTTATTCTTTGCCTGCTTGCTCTCACCTTACTAGCAAGTTCATTCCTTCACTGGCATTAGAGCCTACTTCTTTGGGATTGCAACATACACTGATGACTACTGAAACATCCAACCTCACAGACTGAACAACTATTGTATTCTTGGACCACCCATTGGTGGCCATTGTTGGAATAGCTGGACCACAGTCTATAATCCACTATAAAAAATGCTTTTTCTAAACACAGATTATTTCTATCTGCTCTATTTTTAGAGAACCCTGACTAATACAGGTGGGTTCTGCCTAACTCATTTGATTGCTTTGTAGTCAGCAGGAATAATTTTATGTAGTATGGGAATAGTTTTTCTGGGTTTACAAAATTCATTTCCAGTTTTTCTTTTGCCTTAAATACTTTTTCAGTATTATTGGCAAGGCAAATAAATAGCTATATTTAGTGTGTGGGGGGAGAAATAATATGATTGTATTTGTCTGTGAAAGAGGTCTAAAATCTTAGCAAATGAACACATACACATACATGATAATTATATTGCAGTTACAAAGTTACTGGAATATGTTTACCAATAGCCCAGAGTCACGTGTATTAGAACATTACCTTCAAACTAAGTAAGTAAAAGTTTTCCTCCATCAGATTCCTCTAGAAGCTCTTGCTGAAAACCAGAAAAGCCTGGAAGTCAGGCTAAGGTGTTAGCTGAGAGAGATGGTCAAAAGGAGACAGTGGCATTATGAGATTACCTGGCCCAGCTGTTTACTGACCTCACTGTACCACAAGCTAATTAAGTTGAGAGACAGGTGCTGAGACAAGGATGGTGGCTTTATCTTAAAAGACTGCTACTGAATGCCATGGTCCACTTTGATAAGCCCAACATTTGGCAGGATCAGAAGTTCAAGACTGTCTCTTGACCAATTTGGGCCTGTCTCAAAACAGAACAAAATGCCAACGGATGGGGTTCAGGAGGTTCCTCAATGGTTAAAAGCAGTTACTGTTCTCACAGTACACTCAAGTTCAGTTCTGGACAACCACCATTAAGTCCAGCTCCAGGGAATCAAATCCCCTCTTCTGGCCTCTGCACTATGTACACCTGAACTCATGTATACAGACCCACACAGAGACTCTACACATTTTTTAAGTCTTAAGAAATAAAACCAAAAGAAGGGCCAAAAAAGCCCCACAGATGAAGAAGTTAAAAGTCGGTCATCCAGAGTCTGTTTTCTAACTGAGCTTGATGGCTCACACCTATAATCCCAGCATTTGGGGAGCTGTGGGGGATGATTGACAGTTTGAGACAGGCAGGGGCTACCGATTAGTGAGTTCAGGCCAGGTTTAAGAGTAAGACCGTTTCTCATGAAGAAGCAAACAAATAGAACAGAACAGAACACCACACATAATAAACAAAAACAAAATTGGTCTTCTTTCGTTGGGGGAACAGTGGTAAAGGAAGAGGTATTTTGTGTTGTTGCTTTCTTTTAGGGGGAAAAAAATAAGACCAAGATATTATTTCTGGATTTCAAGATATGGGCATCAGAGTTGGTTACCGCCAGTTGACACTGTCTGGACCTCCATGGTTTCTATAACTCAAACCATTCCACTAGTTAGGATGGCCGTATTAAGTTGTACAGTAACGGACCATATGCTTCTTGTCACTTCAATATCTAAATATTCAGGTTGTTGAAAGATGTGTTTTGAGTTTCATCATGTTACTGATAAGCTATTACATTTTAGCAAGCATTTCTCTTCTAGAACAAGCTTGAATAAATTCTTTAATATAATAACATCTTTCTCTTCTCAAACACACATTTTATGCATGTGTCTTAGGTATGGAGAATGAGAATGATAATCTTTTTTATTTTTGTTTTTCTGGTGTTTTGAGGCAGAGTTTCTCTGTGTAATATCCCTAGATATCCTGGAACTCACTACGTAAACCAGGCTGACTTCCAATTCACAGGGATCCTCCTGCCTCTGCCTCCCTTGGAGAACAATAATCTTAGCTGACCACAGCCTGACCATTGTGAGTAAAGAAAACAAAACTACAAAACTGTCTAGAATCTTCTGAGCTTCTTGATGAGCGTATGTATTGGTACTTGAAATGGGAGCAGAGGCATGGATCGAAGTGCAAGAAAAACCAATATTTCCTAATCAAATAGTATAAGCTCATTTTATCTTCCCCAAAATCCTATGAAATATGGGACTTAGAATCTTCTTTCTCTTTACACAGATGATGAAATGGAAACTCAGAACAAGTAAAATAACTTACCCAAGATCAGACAGACAGAAAGTGAAATTTCAAGCCACATCCTTCTAAGTGTAAACTCTTTGTTATTTCTACTATACTCCTTGGCATGAACTGTGAATTATGGGTAAGTGGTAATGAACAAGGATTCCATCTAAGATGAAAAATTGCAATCTGGTGTCTTAGCTTTATTATCGTACTCCCTGATGTAGTTTTAAGATGGAAAGAGTTAACATAAGACTGCAAGCTCCCATTCCCAGAACATTTCCTGTTCTGTCTTAATGCTTTGGGTCCCTTATTCTCTGCTCTTAAAAATTGCCCAGGGCAAGCAGGATTTAGTTAAAGATACTAGGCTCTGTCCTTATGACCCGCAATGAACTTAAAATTTATTTAATAGATAAGCTCATCTAATTGGCTTTTCTGGGGGAAAAAAAAAGTCAGACATATTTGACTCCGTAACAACTATTGCTTATCCTCTTTAGAAAAGTATTAATTGAGAATTTCATACATCAGTATAATGTGTTTTGATCAAAACTCCCTCCAGCTCCCTCCTCCCCATCCAACTCCTATACTTTCCCCCCACTTTCCCCTCCCAACTTCATGAACTCATTTTGTTCTGTTTTGTTGAGACAGTAGCTCACTGTGGAGCACTGTCAGGTCTGAAACTCACTATGTAGGTCTGGATGGCCTAGATTTCACAACACCCAAACACTTATTCTTTTTATTTTTATATTCCAGTCAAAAAATTCAGCAATTAAGTATTTAGGAATACATGTAACAGAAGAAGTGAAAGACCTCAGTATCAATAGCATCAAGATATTGAAAAAGAAAGTCACGCAAGATACAAGAAGATAAAAAGATATTCCATGCTCCTAGGTTGACACAATATTTGGAAAATGCCCATGCTACCAAAATTAACTTACAGGCTTAAGGAAGTTACCTCTCAACATTACTATGTCATATTCACAGGTTCAGAAAAAAATAACACAGAATCTATATGGAATCAGCAAAGACTGTGACTAGCCAAAAAGTCCTAAGGATTGAGGACAGAACTGGAAGTGTTATAATAACAGACCTAAAGTTATAACAGAGCTGGAGTGATACAGTCTGGTACTGACATGAAATAGAAAGGAACAACATGGAGCATAGTAGACGTCCTGTCTTGTAAGTTAAAACAGTAAACTACGCCCACTTATTTCCCCCCTCCCAAAGGAAGCAAAAACATACATTGGAAAAAAAGCCTATTTAACAAATGGTACAGGCAAAACTCTATTTCTCCCCCCAGAAGAGCAAACATAAATTCTTATCTTTCACCTTGCTAGAAAACCAACACAAAAAGGGCCAAAAGCCTTAATTTAAAACCTGAAACTGAGGAGGGGGGAGCGGGGAAAGGCCTGGAGATAAGGCTCTAGTTAAGAACACAGAGGCCCTGAGTTCAATTCCCAGCATCCACACGGTGGCGCACGACTCCACTTCAAGGGGACTCAACACCCTCAAACAGACATGTGCAGGCAAAACATCAATGTACATGAAGTATAAATTTAAAAAACCAGGATGATCCTTCAGTTCAACTAGGTCACCTAGATCCATTTAATAAATAAATAAAAACAAAATCTGAAACTTCTAGAAAAAAGTACAAAGATCTTTTAGAATAGAGCACAAATAGGCCAGGAACTAACCCGAAGTATCAACAGGTGGGAGTACATGAAAATTAATACTTTCTGTACAATAAAGGAAACAGTAAGCAAAACAAACAGCCTACTCGATGGGGGAAATCTTTACATGCTACACTTCAGACAAGGGACTAATTTTACAAAATCCAGAATTTACAAAAAGACAAATTAAAAATCAAAAACCAAGGAAATAAAACTGCCAGTTAAAAAATGCTCAAAGGAACTGAATAGATAATTTTTTTTAAAAAAGAAAGAAATACAAATGCCCAATAACTATATTTTAAAGTGTTTAGATAAATTCAAATTAAATTATTTTGAGATAGCATGTCATCTCACTGCAGTCAGAATGGCCATCACCAAGAAATCTGGCAACCAAGGATGTAGAGAGAAAGACCCCTTAAGATCTGTCAGTGAGGATTCAAATTAATACAGCCATTGTGGAAACAAGTTTGGAGACTTCTCAAAAATTAAAAATAGAACTACCACATATGAGCTAGCTATTTCACTCATGGACATATATCCAAGGAACTCCACACCGAAGCACAGAGGTATTTGCACCCCTACAATTCCTGCTGCTTTATTCATTTAGTAAAGACCTGGGATCAACCTAGATGGCCATCAACAAGTAATGCAAATTTGCTGTATTATTAAAAAGGTATCTGGGTGAAGTGGCACACACCTTTAATCCCAGTACTTGGGTGGCAGAGGCAGGTGGATCTCTGAGTTCAAGGGCAGCCTAGTCTACAGAGTAAGTTCCAGGATAGGTGGTACTCTTACACAGAGAAACCCTGTCTTGAAAAAAAAAAAAAAAAAAAAAAAAAAGAAATACCAAATGGACTCCATTTGGAATACCAAATGGACTCCGAAAAATTTCAGGAAAATGTGTGGAATTTGAATTATAATATTAACCAAAATCACACAGTCTCAGAAAAATAAACAGATGTCTCCTTTATATGCAGAACCTAGACAATAATACATACATGTAAACAAATGTACACTATAACGTGGAAAGAACAAGGAAAGTTACGTATTAGGAGATGAGGAAGGACTGTAGATAATGGATTCAAGTTCTGAAAGAAGACAGAAAGCTAAACTTTTTCTAGTTCTAACTATATTCCAGATGTTTTGAGGTTGGTGGTGGGTAACTGCAAAAAAAAAATCGAATAGTTAAAGTGTAAAATCTCTGTGTTCTTTTTAAACCCACTGAGTTAGTTCACTTAGTGCTGCCAGTATGTGCATGAGTGCATAGCCACCCACTGAACATGGGTAGTCTTCCAGGGCCCATATCCAAAGAAAACTGACTCCTTCCCACAGAAGCCATCGGTTACCAGCGGAATGTCAGTTAATGTAGATACTCAGACATGGTCAACACGTAGAGAAGAGACTCAGGAGTGTTCCGTCCTAAATGAGAAGTCTGCATAGCACCCCTTCTCCGCAGGGCTCTGGGGTGAACTCAGAAGACTCAGAAAGACTAAGAACTAGAGGCAGTAGAGGACTGGTTAGTGATCATTTTTCTAACTCCACAGGGCTTGTTGTACATAGTCACTGTGACTGTGTGTGCAAGTCCCACATAAGAGGATGGATGCAAATTATGAGAGAAGACATAATACTAAGTGTTCTTCTAGTTCTAACTCTATTATGAACTTTGGGGTCTTATAAACATGGTTACTGCTAGATCAGGATTGATCTAGGTGGCATAGAAATAAAATAATAAAGCAATCCTCAAGAGTAGTAGATAGTCCTTTGATCAGAACAATGAGAGGTGAGAATAGTCTCTCTGTGGGAATAGGGACCATGCTAATGTGGCAGGTGAAGCTTGGGAATTCTTGGGCTGGGAGAGTCCATCTGCCGGCTGTTATCCATCCCCAACCCCACTGGGAGGTCTCAGAACTGTAATTACCAGGAGAGGTTTGTGTGGCCTTATCAGGAGTGAACGTTCTTGAGGGGAAAGGAGATTGGTGGTTTACGAAAGCAGACCAGCCTTTGGGCGCTCTAGTCAGGAGCCTCCCAGATCCTTGAGGCCTGCAGATGCTATCAGTGTGTCCTTTGTCAGAGTGTCCTTGGTGTCTGAGGCTCCACAGCCTTAGGCTTCCTTATCAGTAGCTTCCAGAATCCTAGTGGTCTGCAGATGTTTGCAGCTGTCGGTATCCCTGGCCAGATTTCATAAGCAGCCTTAGGCTTTGGGGTCATTTAGCTATAATAAGCATCTTTCCAGAATAGCTGTGGAAAATTACACAGAATTGGACTCTGTGCCATGAGTGCCCTGTACCAGAAACAAACATGGACATGTTTGTGTCTTTCCAAGGTGTCAGAATTTGTTGAATAAAAATTAATTTCAAGCTTTGTCAGAGTAACTTTGCCAAGTAATCCCAATTTCCTTGAGGTCTGGCTGTTAGAAAACACAGGTTCTTTGATTTAACTTTACTTACTAATGTTAATTCGTAGATCACACATCACACAGATTATTTCTGTATAGATGTCTATGTGTAAGTTTCAGACTGGCCACAAAGGGTTACCAAAGCCACAGAAGTATCTGGGAGTTCAAAGAAGGCTTACTGGAGGCAGAAGAGAGATGGTACAGACACCACGTATAGGTGCATAAACAACTTTGCTGCAGATACCGCAAAGTCGAGCCACAAGGTCATAGGATTGAGCCAAGCCACAGAGCTGAGTTGAGATGCAGGATGTCATCAAGACAGCACCTGGAGTAGGCTGTGTCAGGAGTGGAGACTGAACTCAGCTGAAGCCCTTGAAGCAATGCAATTCTCTGCCTGACCTTTGATACACAAATGGGTTTCTTAGTGGATAGTCTGGTAGGCTGTCACGTCTCCATGCTACCTGTCTTCTTTCGCTGTGCATATGTTCATCTGAGTTTTCATTCAGATGTATGTTACACACTGGCCACAGTCCCTGCCTTCCCCCTTACTCTTTTCCCCACCCCCCTCTTAGTTACCTTTGTCATACTAGAGAGTCTCCCTTCTACCTTCATGTCAAGTATGCATACATACACACACATACATACATGCTTTTTCATGTCTCTGTGTAAAATCGAGAGCAGTGTGTGAGAGAAAACTTAGGCTAGTTATCTTTCAGCCCCTTTTTTGAAAATGACCTAATGTTATTCTTTATGGCTGGGAAAAATCCTTTGGGTATGTATGCCACATTTCCTTTGGTAATTCCTTGGCTACCGGGGACATAAGTTGTTTCCATGACTTGTCTACTGTGGCATTACATCTTGTAAATTTAGATCTAGTAAATCGTGAATCAAATTACAACTTGATTCAGGATTGCTTTGGCTAACTGCATTCTTTTGTGCTTCTCTATGAATTTTAAGATTGTCGCTCTTGTTCTGGGAAGAATGTTCTGAGGATGTTGATGAGCATTGCATTGAGTAAAGTCCTTCGGCAGCATAACCATTTTTCACTTATTGATCCTTCAAATCCATGAACATAGCAGAGATTTTCATCTTCTAGTATCTTCTTCAGTTTCCTTCTTCACTATTTCCAAATACTCATCTTGGAGGCCTTAACTTTCCATGTTTAGGTTCATTGCCAGGAACTTTTTGAGGAAGTTATCAATAGTATTGCTTCCTGTGTTTTCTCCACTGCTTGGTTTTATATATATATATTAACTTTGTATCCACCATTTGCTGAAAGTGTTCATCAACTCTAGCAGTTTTTTTTTTTGAGAGAGAGGCTTTAGGGTCTTTTATGTATTGAATCTTATTATCTACATAGGATATTTTTTGCTTCATGGAGTCCATATGAGAATGTGGCATCCTTCTTTGGTCTGGTGTGTTTGATAAGTCCTTGGTCCTAATTTTTCTCACATGATTTGAGTACCTCTGTGTGGTGATTTAGTATGTTTAATCTATGCTAATCTACCAATCTACTTAGTAAGTTTCCAGGATGGTTCCATTTGACTTTGAGGAATAAGTCATTTCTCAGTGTGGTACTATTGGCTAGTGTTGGTATTTATGTGTGCAATGGAACGTGCTCCTCCTGCCTCTGCATTGACAACAAAGTGGATCATTCAAATTCTGCTTGTCATATGGAGTTGCCCATTGTTTGCATGCTATTCAGTTATTTAGAGCAAGAACAGCTTGGTTTCAGTTCAGGGTAAGTGTGCTTTATTAGCGTTGTTTCTATATACAAAAACACAAAGGTCCATTGCTTGCTCCCAGTCTTACCAAAACCAAACAAACTAAAAACAAAAAAACAGGAGATACACATTACTAAAGAAAGATAGGTTCCTTTATGGTTTGGGCCAGAACTAGAGTGAAAAACTGAATTTCCTTTTCTCCTATCTCAGTGTTACAACAATTTCTCTCACTGTAGCAAAAGCTAGGAAGTATCTCTGTGTTTAGCTATGAGCTGTTATTAGAAGTGTTAAAAATCTCTTCCTGGTAGGTCTTCTTCTGACATTAGAGCTTCAGGATTTATCCCTAACATAAGATAATATGAGGAATTTTTAGTTTTTAAAGTCTAATTGTTGGGTTCCTGTTCAACTAACAGTATTGAGTAACATATAAGTTGATGTTTCTGGGAAAAGCTACCAATATGCAGATGCACTCATTAGAAATTCCTGATTGTGAAGAGTTGGAATGCAGCAGACAATGAACCCAAATCATCTTGGGCAATTATTGCCTGTTTATCGCCCATTCACTTCTCACCTCTGTATCTGACCTAACATCCTTCCGACTACCAGATAACCCTTTTAAAATTGTGGTAACTTAGCCTTAGCAGACCTTCTGCTTTCCCTGAGCCAAAGGCTAAGGATGAGATAGAACTTGAAAGCTCTAACAGATTCTTCTGCTTTGCCTAACCATTGGCCTGATATCACCACCAGTGTATGTTGTAAGTGGTTTATGGTGTTCTTTTGTTCCATAACTAGAAGAGGTTCATAGAAGCATTTCTGTGATAAAACATGCCCTTCACAACAACCAGAATCATTCCTGGACCATGGTCATTGATAATTGGTTCAGAATAAACTCCATTTTATTCCTTTTGGAATGGCAGTTGTGATTTAAAACTATTGTTGTATCTTCAGAAATTCTCTCCTCTATAAAAAAAATGAAGCAGTAGAATAACTCAGTTTTTTCAAAATCCTGAAATTTAGCTAAAGGCTGACAGTAATCTGAAAACATTTATTCAATTCAGGTTGGTGAATCTTAGTGAGAACAGCAGTTTCACACCCTTTAGCTTGTCCTGTCCAGCATGAACTTGAAAGGCAACCCTCATGGTGATAAAACATAGCCTGGCAACCACTGGAGCAGTGACAGGGAGCATACCTTCAAAGCTCCATCCTTAAAAAAATGGGCTCATTATCTGACCGGTCTGGGAGTTTCCTAAAAAATCTCGCTCACAATGCTTATCTGTATTTGACTTCATTCAGAACTCGAATTCTCTGTTTTCCATCGGGTATTCACAAAAACCCACCACAGAAGGTTGTTGAGCTCTGAGCTGAGTCAGTAGCATCATTGAGAAATAATTGCCTACCAAAACCAAAAATTATAAAAGGCAATCTGGAATGAGGCAGACTTTGAAAATTTTTGCTCTATTCTGGGAAGCTAGAAGTCTACATTTAGTCTTCAAGTTGGTGAACATGCTCAGTGAAGATTCTCATTTTCCAGTGAACCAGGGAATCAGATATGTCAGAAAGTAAAGCCTGATGCAGACTGTTAAGGAACCCAATTCTTAAAGTAAGTATCCTAGGGTTTCTGTTGTTGTGATAAAACACCAGCCCCAAAGTAACTTGGGGAGGAAATGGCTTATTTTGCCTATTATTTCCATATCACTTATCAAAGGAAGTGGGGCAGGGATCCAAACCAGGTAAAAAGCATAAGGCAGGAGCGGATGCAAATGCCAGGGAAGAGTGCTAGGGACAAGCTCATTCCTCTGGGCTTACCCAGCATGCTTTGTTACCACCCAGTACCACCAGGCCAGGGTCAGCAACATCCATTCCAGTCTGGGCCCTCCCACCTCAACTGTTAATTAAGAAAATCCTCCACAGGCTTGCACGTAGACCAGTCTTAGGGAGGCAGCTCTATTGAGGCTCCCTCCCCTCAGATGACTCTAGTTTGAGTCGAGCTGAAAAAAAAAAATAGCCAGCACCATCTACCTCTTGTCAATTAGACACACAAACATACCACTGATAAACTACAAACTTTCTCATTTGTTCCCAAGACTGCAGGTTAATTTTAATTTTAATTTTATAATATGAAGCATTCCAACCAACGTTGAAAACTGCTGAAATCTTTTAATATTGTAACACTTTAAAAATTCAGTCTTTTTAAATTATGCAAGGTCTCTTTAAAATTTCAAAGCCTCTCAACAAATATCCAGAGATTTTCTAAAATGCAAAGTCTCCATGAAATAGCAAAATTTCTTAACTGTGAGCACCTGTAACGTGAAAAATAAGATACATGCTTTCCTCCTCCAGAAAGGAAGAACCTGAGCACAGTTACAGTCAAATCTAAGGAAACCATAGTCCAGCACTGTAAGTTTCAGTGTCAGACTTCTGGGACCCACTTATGGGGCATTTATTTTCAACAAAAATTATAAGCCATACAAAGAAACAAATAGTCCGTATAGATGCTTGCTACATAAATAATCCAAATAAGCTATCAAAAGATGTCAAGTTGAGGACTAGAATGATTGCTCAGCAGTTAGAGAACTTACTACTCTCACAGAAGACCTGGGTTTGGATATGCATGTACACACACACACACACACACACACACACATACACACACACACACACACACACACACACAAACTGTAGCCCATAACACCTTTAATACTTGGGAGGCAGAAACAGGTAGTTTTGAGGTCAGCCTGATCTACAAATTATGTTTCACAGCCAGGGCTGTTATACAAAGAAATTCTCTCTTAAAAAACAATCAATCAATCAATCAATCAATCAATCAATAAACAAACAAACAAACAAACAAATAAAGTGGATAACTAGTGAAGAATACAATTTTGCAATTGGCTTCTAGCTTCCACATGCATGTACATATATTTGTATGTATAACATGCACACACACATCCACGTGTATATGCACATACATGCACACAAGCACTTACACAATATATAATAAATAGATAATTCCTAGAAAGAGGCCCATGTGAAACATTATGGGATATTTAAGAAACAGCTGGGATAAGACCTAACTGCTGGACCTTTCCTAGGGACTACCACCATCTTCCCTATAGACTGTCACACATTGCCAAATTTGTGGCCAGATGTGTGGTACACTATACCAGAATACTAGAAGATGAAAAGAAATTTGATTCTTCCAAAGACATAAACAAGCCTTTAAGTTTATACCAGAGTGTGTGTGTGTGGGGGGGGGGGGTAACCATGGCTTTTCCCCACCTCTGACACTATGAGTTTCAGCTTTTGTTATTGCAGTAAAAATGCTTTATAATGGCCTTTCTTAAAACGAGGGAAGGAAGAGAAGAAGGAAGAGGGAGAGAAAACTATGTTAGAGAGTGAAAAGAGATGACATCCTCAATTTCTATTTGTTTCACTCCTATTGCTGTTTAAGAGCCAATTGAGATGTCACTGCCAGTGACACTGTCTTGGTTTCTGCCCCAACCCTGCTCTTTTAGCATTCCAGCATTGTGTATGTATATTCTAACCAAGAGAGAGGTATGTGTAAGTCATTTATGTGCCTTTTGATATGCAGTGCCCAAACAGTGCTTTTTAAGCTAATGAACATCAAATGGATATGATCCAACCAGTAAGATTTAGTGTCCATTAAATAGCAAAGCTCCAATGCCAAATGGGGGGAGGATGGACCCCATTCCATTTCCAAAGGCAATTTTCCTGGAAAGCTTTTCACCAAGTTTTGTGGACTATCCAGGATAGCTATGAATAATTTTCAAATCATGGGACTTTCATAGGCTCTAGTATCAGATATTTCTTTTCTTTAAATTTTGTGTCTGCTATATCTTTATATCTAACCTTAGAGAAATTATTTAATGCTTTACATGGCTCAGTTTCATAGTCTATTTGTCAGTCTTTAATTCCCACCTACTTTGCATGCATATTAAAAGTTATTCTCTTATTGCATCTAAAAATTGTTCATTTCATTTCTATTTTTGTTAGTTAGAATTTATACTGTGTGTTTTGATCATAATCACCCCCAACTTCTTCCAAATCCACCCACCTTCCCCTACTCACTCAACTTTGTGTACTCTTTCTCAAAAGGACCATTAAGCACAACTTGTGCTATTGATATACTATTGGGTATGCAGCCATCCAGTGATGCATGGTTGACCTACCAAAGACTATACTGTTCAAAAAAACAGATTTGGCATCTTTTAGAAGTTATCAATTGTCAATAGCTCCTCAGCTAGGGGTAGGACTTGGTGTCCACCTCCCCACTCCATGGTGGGATTGGGGAGGGGGTTGAATTTCATAGGACTTGTGCATGCTTACACAATATCTGTGAGTTCATATGTGCAACTAACCTATTGTGTCTGCAAAACACTGGTTTAGTTATCAACTATCTCTGGCTCTGAGAATCTTTCAATTCCCTCTTCTGAAATGACCTCTAAGTCTAGGGTGGAGGAGTGTAATGTAAATATCTTATTTAGGTCTTATATTCTCTGCACTTCAATCAGTTGTGGGTCTCTTTTTTAAGTACCACATACAGCAAAAAGAAATGCCTTTAATGAGAGTAGAGCGATGCACTAATCTATAGACATGGCAATGCTGTTAGGAATTGGTTTAATTCTGTGTCCATTTAGCAGAATAATAGTGATAGGTTCTTCCTTAGGGCCTATAACCTACCAACCAAATGTTTTGGGCCTTGATAATGGTGCCAGGTATGAGTTTCATTTTGTGGAGAGGAATTTAAATCCAGTCAGAAAGGTTGGTTACTCACATTGCATTTGTGCCACTAATCCACTATTTGGAATGCCTGGACTGGGCAGAAATTATTGTAACTCACAAGACTCATCTGGGTAAGACTGATGATTATTTTCCCCAAGTAGTATACATAGCACCTTCCAGCACTACGAAACCTTGCCATTGTGAGTGGAGCTTCCAGGTCAGTACCAGCTTGATCCATATTTTTTGACTCAAGGACACAATATCCTCAAAATGGAGTCTTAATATCAAGCTCTGGAGGCTAACCAATGGCATTGGCAATAGTCTGTTTAGGGATCCCTGAGACCACACTGGCCAACAAATTTAAAAGCCCGTTTCTAGCATAAGGCTTTTATTTGTTAGCATGTGATGTCAGTCTCCCAGAGAAGTTTATCTCTCATATTTTCAAACTACTTCTTTATTAGTGTTTACCTCACTCCTTGGTATTTGTTATCTTGATAGGTCAGTTTCTGGTCATTACAAAGATATTATGAAAGAGAAAAAGAGAGGTCTTACCAGATCTCAAAGACAAATAGTTTCTAAATATTGCCACTAGAGGAACAGTTCTCCCTAGGACCTAGAATAAATTCAGTATGTCGACAGGATTAAATCTCTATGTCATAAACACTGAGTATTATGTATGACAATAACAAAAGCATCCAGCACTTATTGCACTTTTACTGTATGCCAAATGCTATTATGAAACACTTCCACAAGCGTCATCCTACCATTATTTACATGTATTTCTTTCTGTCTCTGTGTGTATGTGTGCGTGTGCGTGTGCGTGTGCGTGTGTGTGTGTGTGTGTGTGTGTGTGTGTGTGTGTGTGCACGCACCCCTATGGAAGTTGGAAGTTTTGGATTCCTTGAAACTGGAGCCATAGACAGTTGTGAGCTGCCCAGTGCTGGTGCTGGGAAGCAGACTAGAGTCCTCTGCCAAACAGCAAGTACTCTGAGCCATCTCTCCAGCCCCAGTCTCTAGATTCTTTATGATGTCTAATATTAATGTCTAATACAAAGTAAATGTCACATAAATATTTTTATAGTATAGTGCTAAGAAAATTTTGATAAAGAAAATCAGTCAAAGCAATTTTTAAAATATTCTCAATCCATAGTTTGTTGAATCCACAAATGTGAAACTCATAGATACAGAGGAGTTTTTATTGTTATGCTTCTTTGCTCTTTTATTTTGTCTTTCAAGACAGGGTTTTTTTTATATCTTAATCAGCTCTTAATCTCTGAGCTACAACCCCAGAATTGACTTCCATAAGTTCATGTATTTGAGAGCTGCTTTTCATGCCAACATTCCATCCTGAAAGGAAGGAAAAACATAAGACACGAGAACCCGGGGCTGGAGTGATGGCTTGCAATGGCTAAAAGTTCTTACCTCTTGCAAAAGATTCAGGTTTTATTCCTAGCACCCATGTAGTAGGACAAAACCATCTGTAATTACAGTTATGGGGGAGTCTAATGCCCTCTTATGTCTGTGCACAGAAATACATCAGGCAGAATACCCATACACATAAAAATAAATAAATCTCTCTTTTTTTTTTGAAATATCAAGTACCTAAAGGAAACAACCAGGCTCAGAAAGCTCACAAATGTTGCAAATTTCAGAAGCAGTAACTTCAGAGGAGGTACCTCTTTGGTAGAGAACATTGCAGGTTTTCCTAGGAGCTCCAAGGATGCAAATTTCTGTGTTTGTAGCCATGCTTTGTATTTGATCACACAAATGCCTTTGAATCATCTATTCTCTGGCAAGTAACACACATTCATTCTTCTGTAAGTCACCTCAATAAATTTAATTGGTTCGTCGATTTAGACTAGGGAGGAATGTTTCTTTGGTCCCTCCTCAATTCTCTATCTGGTATGAATAGATATTTGTGGATGTTTCCCCAGGAAAAGTTGAACAGAAACACTCTTCCTTCTAAGTTATTTGAGACTCTCACACAGACATACACCAATGCACATAAAATAAATAAACGTTTTAAAAAAAAAAAACTCATTGGTTCACCAAGATGGGCTTTGATAGTACCCGTACTTTGTTCCATTATGAGCTCCCTTTGTGGGTGAGCAGATGTGTGTGTTGCTTCTCCCCAGGAAAAGTTTAGCCACATAACAGAAGCTGAGATGAATTCCCCTTCAGATGGGTTTTATTAGGGAAAATGATAGCATCGTGGTCACCCAAGCAGCCATGTTTGAAGGGAGAGAGTGAGTGGGCTTTCAGGTCTGAAGACAGCTTCATCAGGAGAGATAGCCACCAAAGACAGTGTGGTGGCCTCCCAAAAGAAAAGACCCTTCGGTTTCCCAAGGACTGGGAGAGTTAACACCATTGCAGAGTGCAGTGAGGCATAAAGAGGGAAATAGATTGACCTTTCTTTCACAAAGAACAAAGGGCTTGCTGGCTCTCACCTAGTCTGTGTGCTACAAGTCAGGAAAGCAGAGATAAAAGGAAAGTTACAATTCAAGGTTGTTTGGGGTCTGAGAAGGAGGGAGATGAGCCTTGTCTGCAATTGCAAAGGGGAGGGACAGAATGCAGCTCTGTGAGAGCTACAAGGTTGCCAAACCCAGGGCCAAACCCTGACTTCTGAGAGGGAGAGCAAGCAGAGACTTCTGGGACAGAGACTGGCTAGAACAGTGGTTTTCAACCTTCCTAAGGCTGAGATCCTCTAATACAGTTTCTTCATGTTGTGGGACCCCCAAACATTTTCGTTGCTACTTCAGAACTGTAATTTTGCTACTGTTATGAATTGTAATGTAATAATCTGTGTTTTGTGTTGGTTTTATGTGACCCCTGTCAATCATTGAGTCGTGAGCCACAGGTTAGGAACCACTTGACTAGAAGGTCTGTAATGTACCAGTAGTGGTATAGTAAAGATCTGGTAGCTAAGACAACTTTGGGAGTTGAGATCCCATGGTTTGGCCCAAAGCTTTGCGTTTCTATTTATTGCTTTACCTGGTTAGCTCATAACCTGTTAAAGGTCTCAGAGAAATACTGTAGCATCTTCACATTGAATCTTAACACATACCAGGCTCTCACAAATTTCTTATTCCATTTTTCCTCAGAGATATTCTTGTTCTCATGCATGCAGCATAAGTCTCTGCATCTATCCCAAGCTACTATCTGCTTGTCTTTTCTTATGTTTTTCTCATAGTCTTCTTGAAAAATGTTGCCATGTTGCACTGGAAAGGAGTGTTGGCCTATTTTTTTTTCTGACAAAAAAGCAACTTGGGGAGGAAAGAATTACATCTGACAGCATACAGTCCTTTATGGAGAGAAGTCAAGGCAAGAACCTGGAGCAGAAACTTAAGCACAAACTATGGAGGAACACTGCTTAGAGGCTTCCTCCTCCAGACTTGATTAGATTACTTTCTTATGCAAGCCAGGGCCACTTTCCCAAGGATGTCACCTCCCACTGTGGGCTGGGCCTTCCCATACCAATCTTTAGTTAAGAAAATGGCCCCACAGACATACCCATTAACTGACATAAAGGATGCAATTTCTCAATTGAAGTTTTCTCCAGTGACTCTATTTGATAAAACTAAGCAGCACAGATCTCAAACTTGATGGCAATGGGATCAGTCTAAGACCATAGGAGACTTTACTATCTTCTTGGAGATGGTTGTCCTCTTTGAGAGAGCTCCCATTAGAAAGTAGGTGCTTTGGCACCAAAGTGTAACTCCCTTGTCAGCAGATTGCTGGACCTCATGAAAAATGAACTTTCTCTTTGAATTCTTGAATATTGCTAGATTCCTTTAACACACTCTGAATAATTTGAATTATTTATCCCAGTAATGAATGGCATCATCACTGAAGTGGAAACATCACCAGGGGCTGCTGTACCCATGCCAGTCATCTGAGGCTTTCCACTTAATTTCTTGCGGTCTCTGTGGTTCTGTCATCCATTATGGCTGTGTGAAAGACTCTGTGTCCCCTTCACTCCAGAAGCCTCATTGACTACAATCCTTAACTGTAGCACCTAGGGCTATTGTCCCTCTTCTGCCTCATGCCAGTCTCCTCCAATGAAATGTTCTTGCCCAGAATTTTTAAACCAAATTAACTTCCATGAAGCCTAAACTAAATATAATATGCACTGTTGAGTGTATGTGGCAGTAACTATTTTCATAAATGTACCAATTTATTCCACTATTTAATATGTCAGTCTTAGGATAAAAAAGGACATTTCATTTTTGTTTTAATTGGTTTTTCTCTGATGACCGCAAAAGTAAAGCTAGCTTTTCTTTTGTTTGAGTTTTTTTAATTGCTCATATATTAATAACTCTTCACTCACTGACCCTTGGGGATGTTTTTTCCTATTTCTTTTCTTTTTTTTATTTGAGCAGGTTTTTTTTTCCTTTTGCATATCACCCACTGTTCCTGCTCCCTCCCCTTCTCACACTCCCCCCACCTCCTCCTCTTTACCCCCATCCACTCCTCAAGGTCTCCCTTGAGTAGTCATAGCAAACCAGTTGAGGCACTACCCAGCCCCTCCACCCACTTTTTTGAGATAGGCTTTCAATGTGTAGCTTTTCAGGTCCTGGAGGTCATTCTGTAGGACAGGCTGGCCTTGAACTCTTCCTGCCCTGACTACCTGAGTGTTGTAATTAAAGACATGTCACTCAAGAGAAGAGATAGTGATACTCTCCACCCAGGTACATTCCAACCCTTTAGTGATAGCTTTCTTTTAAGGGGCCTTCAGTACTACTATAACAGTTATCAATGGTAGCTAGTGGGGATGTGTTGTGTTCTGGACACAAGTATGGAAGCAGGCATCCACTAGAGGCTGGATGATGGTAGAAACAGTCGGGGCTGCATTAGATGTGGAGATTGTGGTAGAGTTGTGACAGAAGAACCTGAAGCTATGATCCTCCAAGAACACCCAGAGTGAATTGCTCAAAAAGGCACCAGGTTTGCTACTGTCTGGTCAAACAGTAATATGGTAATGGAAGAATTAGGTTGAACTTAGCCTAGGCAACAAAACCAAACAACTTGAATTGTCCTTGGAAGAGAAGACTCAGTTACAAAGAAGCAGAAGAATAGATAGGTGGTCCTCTAGAAGGCCCACAAGAATGTTCTCAGGTTCCCCTTTAAATTATAAAATAAACTGGTTGTACCTGGAGGGAGAGAAGAACAAATCATTAGACTATATTAAGTATTACCCTAAATATAAAGAGTAAGTTTCCACTCCCCCAGAATGGAAAACAAGCAACAAATGCTACTTCTTGTGTGAATGTACAGCCACTTTGGGAACCCGTGTAAAAGGGTCTCAAAAAGCTAAAATTTCAACCATGTGATACATGTATATTACTCCTGGGAATATACTCAGATATGCACAGACAACTGCACATTTATGTGTACTGATAGATTAGCCACAACAGCCAAGATTTGGGACTAGCATATGTGTATGTGTGTGTGTGTGTGTGTGTGTGTGTATGTAATTTGTGTATGTAAATATATAAATATAAAACACATTTCAGCCATAAAGAAGATTGACATTAGCTCTTTTGCCAAAAAAAATATGGATAGAATCACTGATCATTGTGGTAACATTTGATTGTGTACTTAAATTGATATTTAGGAATTCCCAATAGAAAATCCTAGCACTAAGAAGGGGAGGAGGATGCAAAGTCTCACAGTAACCATAAAGCTATTTGCAATTTCCTCCTAGGAAAGAGAAATTCCTCTGGTTTTTCCCACGAAGTGTCACTGGGTATATCAATCATACTTCAGGGCAGGCCCTGTGCCCAGGAGTTGTTGACTAAAATACAATGGACTCCAAGTTTACTTCTGTGTTTGTGTGAAGCTCACCCTGTTTGCTTGGTTTTGCTTTGGTATTTCTTTTGTCTTGGTGATTTTTTCTTTCTTTTAGTTTGACTGTTTTGATGCGCATTTCTGTTGTTTTTTTCTGTTGCTTTTTCTTGGGGTAGGGTGGAGCAGGGTGGAGCAGGGTGGGGTAGAGGTAAAGACCGAAGGGAAAGAGTGAGAATGAAGGTGGGAGGAGCCAAGAGTCATTGAGGGAGAATATGATGAAAAGAATATCATCAAAATATATTGTATGGATAAAATTTTTAAATAAAAATTAAGACTATCTTGGTAGACTCTCTTAAAATGATAGTCTACTTACCATTACCAGCAGATCAAAAAGGAAAGTGTGGTAATACATCCTCTGAACATAAGGGTCACTCCTTAGGTACTGGTGTCATCCATTTGCTTCTTTGGCTTTTGTCCTTGACTTTTGTCCCCACATCCGCTGCTCTTGTATGAGCACATACATCAGTCTGCCAGCTAGAGGATGATGTAGGGAGTCTTTTACTCACCTGGATACTCCTACTGAACATCCTCTGTCATCCTAATGGCAGTGGTCTCAAAGTCTTTCTTACTGTCCATCTCCAGTCTCCAATTCGGGCATTTACTGCAGCTAGTGTTACTTCTCATGGTTTTCCCTGTGTCTCAGACTTTACTTCCTTGTTCAGTCTGAGCTCTTTTATCCTCAGACTTCCAGATAAATGTTTGGGAGGCACTACAAATATCAAAGGGACATACCACTATTTATTTTGCATAATACTGAAACAGGAGCATTTCATTTTAAAAGTATTTTTAAAATACATAAAGTAATGGGCAAAACCAAAATTCAGTGTATTTAAAGTAAGTTGGTTGTATTAAACATGAAATAAAATTATTATAAGGCCAGTATTAGTCATGCATTATGATAAAAATAATTATAAAATTGAAAATTAAAAATATTTCAACATAATGAACTTATGAAAAATTAAACAATGTTCAATAAAAGTGACAAGGCAAAACTGGAATAAACTTGATATTTTAAATGGCTGAATTTTCTGATTAGCAAGTTATATTTTAATGAAGCTATTTTTAATAACGAATATCTGACAATGTGGAGATATATAACATATTCATGACTGAGACAACATAATATAACAATATTAATTATCTCACAAATTATTTGAACATTTAACAAAACTAGAATTAAAATTCCTTATAAATAATGGAAGGATGGAAAGCAATAAATCAACTAAAACTCAGGACATCCAATAGAGGATATTTATAACCAATTTGCCAAATTGTAGGCCCAGCTGGCTGTTATGAAGGAGTACTCAGCTTTACTATACTCTGAAATACACATAGTTCAAGCTCCATGGATGGTTAATGCCATTATGACAGAGATTAGAAGATGCCCTACTTATATTCCCCCATGGCAACAATAATTTCACAGATATTCATGGACAAAAGTGCCTTTTTGAGAGTTTTGGAATTGAGGTGGGTCTTTCTGATATCTATGTAGTGCCTCTACATAGCAGAGGTCTTTTGAGAGGAAAGATGTAACTCAGATAACAGGCTCATTATCTGCTGTCTTTTCTCCAGATCCACAAGTAGCTGTACTATGGGCTTTGTTCTGCCCATTGGGCCTTAGTTCTTTTATGAGAACTATCTACCAAAACATCCAGTTGAAGCTATGCCTAATTATACCTTAGGTGACAGGCACATAAATATCAGTCCCAGCTAGAGACCTTGAAATCACCTTGAATATTGACTCCAGTTCCTGAGATCTGCAATCTATGAGTATTTCTGACCATACAAGGGTGAAGAAATTATGTTTGAGAGCACAGGGATGCTTGCCGACATCATTCTCACAGCAGATCCTAAAGTGGCTTTGTATATGTCTGAACCTATGGCAAGAGAAATATGTATGAGAGAGAGGAAAGAGGTTTGGGCATCCACAAGGAAGCAAAAGGATGCCCAAAAGGATTCAGAACAAATGGGCAATATAGCTCCCTGGTAGAGTGAAGGAAAACAACTGTTTCAGATAGTTAAACCTGGTTGTTTAACTCTCAAGGCAAGCTTACAGCTGTCAAAACTCAAACTCAGTTGGGACCTTTGATGAGGACAGTAGACTCCTGGTGGATGGGTCATCAGTAGAGAGGAATCTCACTTGATCGAGTCATATGGCTTGAAGGCAACAGCCAAGTGTCACCTTGAGCTTAAATATATATAAATATTATTATTATTATAGATATTATATTATAAATATCATTATAGAATAAAACATTGTGTCAAATGTAGGTAAGTAGCACTAAACAACCTCTGGATCTGATTTCTAAAGGATTTTTTAGAAGAATTAACATTAATCTGTACCAACTACCTAAGACATTGATGAGGAAGAAATAATTCTGACACACACCACAAAGCCAGCATTATTCTGATATAAAAGCTGTAAAAAGGTACTATAAGAAAAATGTGTTAAGGGTCCCCAAAGAAACCAATATGAGCCCTCTCTCCCCACCCTGTGTGTGTGTGTGTGTGTGTGTGTGTGTGTGTGTGTGTGTGTGTGTGTGTGTGAGAGAGAGAGAGAGAGAGAGAGAGAGAGAGAGAGAGAGAGAGAGAGAATGTTGGAAGCATTCTTTTTTTCTACAGTCTCCCCAAAACAAAACAAAATGAAAGGCAAAGATGCCTGAACAGGAGACAAACTTTTTGGATTAGGTGACTGTGGATACATTCCTATCTTCATTTCTTGATACCCAGACATAAGAAGTCTAGTTTTGGTAGAAACAGTATCAAACAGTATCATATATCAAATAATGATTCAAAGCGCATGCATTCCCATGGAGAACCTTGCTCTAACCTTGCCAGGAATCACCTTCTGTATGTGTTATATATAGTGTCTTCAAAAGACCATTCCACTGTTCCTACATTGTGAAGGGGACTCTTGTAGTAACAATTCCGTAAGTACAGAAACATGGTCACGTGTTCATTTTTACAAAATTATTTGTAAATATAATTATTTAAATTATATTTAAATATATTTTTACTTAAATATTTTAATTTTATTTTTGTTAAATTATTTATTTAATATTAAAACATAATATACTATATAAATAATTATATTAGATATAATTATTACATGATAAATTATATTATGTAAATATATTATTGTATGAATTCCATAATGATATATAAGAATCATTAAGTATATAAATAGGAACTCTGACATAAGTATTGTATTTTAGAAGGACAACTTATTTGGGGGAAATATTTGATTTTCATCTATGTGTATGCATGTGCCTCTCTGTGTGTATCGTGATGTGAGTATAGGTACCTGCACAGACCAGAAATGTCAGATCCCCTCGACCTGGAATTACAACTGGTTGTAAGCTGCCTGATGTAGGTGCTGGGAACTAAACTCAAGTCTTCTGGAAAAACTGAAAGAGCCTTAAACTGCTGAGCCATCTTTCCAAGCCCAGGAAGACAAATATCTTGAGTTATTTGCAGCTTTAAAGAATTAGGATTCTATGGCATATAATGTTTCTTTTCATACTCAAAGACCAGCTAGGAGAGATTGTTGATAATATGATTGCATTTGAAATACCAAAATATTGTATTGTGTTCAGGGCTCTGAGCATTCGGTTCCTTGTGTGCCGTGTTTCTCCCTTCACTTTCCTCAGAGTAGACTTAGGGATTCTGAAGAGACCAGGATTCTCTGTCAGTATTTGAGGCTCATTTCATATCATCAAATGGGCCTTGCTGTTGCTACTGTCTGTAAATTCATTAAAAACTTTCATGAAGAGGTCAGCATGGAAATTCATGATGTCTGATAGATAGGGTCAGAAGCACAGAAATAATAGGCATGATCAATTAAATGCATCTTTCTCTAACCTGGAAAATGTCTGATCATTTTGGTCATTGATATTGAATACAAGGAAAAAAATGTACACGTGTGAACACATCTTCAAGTCTAGTCCTTTCTCTAGTGGCTTCCATAGGTAAAGAGGTTGAACTATAGTAGACTGACTGGTATTTTCAGATTTAACATATTTCAAAGACCTATTACAGTCCCTATCATATGTAATTCCAAACTATCTTGAAGCGAAATGGCATTTATGACTACTATGCCATAACAAATATTAAATATGATAGATCCTGCTGCTCAAGTGCTGGAATTACAGGAGTGCACAAGCACTTCACATCATGTTTTATGTTTTATTCATTATCATATTTCATCTCACCAAGTTCCTCATGAAATAGAAACTATATACATCCATAAATGTACAAATAATAAAATTTGGATTATATACAAATTTATTTGAAAAGATATCAAAATGTATCTTTTCTAAATGTATTCAACCATGTGACGATGGTAAAAATAATGATGTAATATTTGGTACTCTATGATATATGTGTGTGTCTGAAGCAGAGGTATCTCTGAGCAATTGTGTAGAGAGAATGAAACCCTGAACAAATTTGTATCATTGCTATGAGCACAATCATATCAAGGACCCAAAGCCCCAGACCCATGGAGATGATAAAGCCCTCCCCAGGTCATGCTCAGGGAAATGGCAGTCTTTCTCTGTCAGAGTAGGAATATTGACAGCATGTGCTGAAAGAATCAACAGCAGATGTTTGCAATCTAAGGCTGTTCCTCTACGAAGACCTCTCACTCAGAGTAGCTAACCATACTCCTTCTGCTACACATAATAAATACCTTGTGTTTTCCAGTTGTGTAGTAGTGTCCTCAACCAGAGCTAAGTACAGGTCACCCAACCCAGATTTGCTGTATATGTATCTGCTATTTATCAATTGTATGTTATATCTTCATTGCCAACTTACCCCAGTCAGTCCTGAATTGTGCTTACTGGATACAAGTTATAATTAAGAATGCCCAGAAATAAAGCTACCCTTATATGCTACAGCTTTTCTTGGGCTTCTTGAATCCAGGGTTGGTTCATCTATAATTACAGGATAACTAACACTGGATCTCACCGTAGCCACCTCAGCCAGATGCTGCTAATCTACAGGGAGTGGATAAGGCATGGATACCATCACTAAATTCTCCCATGGCTTGCTAAGATGCCGAAGGTCATTAAGGTATTTTGAGGCCACATGTCCTGCCCAACATGCCTATGAGTTTATGGCACAGATACATCTTGAGTCAAATGGGGATCCTTTGTTTAACCCAAACCACACTTTCTTTCATCAGATGCTACACCAGGGATTTAACCCTTTATGGGGGTTAGGTAAAACTCAGCAAGGTAAACCACTCCAATAAATACTCAAAAGTATAAAAGGCTGGGATTGGTGTATCCCATGGCTGATTCTTTTAGCTAACAACGCTGGCCCATGCTGCAAGGTACCTCCCATGGAAATATCCTTCCCAGATAGGCATGGACCAAACGATGCCCATTTCTGCTTTATGAAATTCCAGCATTTTAACATTTTAGACCATACTTTCCAAGCACCTTTTTACTTTCATTTTTAATGCTTCTCAATACTAATGCTTTTCCCTTTGGGAAATATTGTGTGGGCTAAATAAAATGTGTATAGTGGTAACCTTTCTAAACAAAATAATTCTTTGGAAAAAAATCTTCACCACCATAGAACCAGGAATTCCATTGTACTCTCCTAATTATACCAAGAACAGAAATATTAGAGATTTACTAGACTCACCTGATCCCAAGGATGAAACAGGTACAATTCAGATCTAGACCTTGAGACCATTAAGGGCAAGAATTCAGTTAATAAATCAAAATGGTACAGTATAATGGAAAAAGAGTAAGACATCAGGACCTTCCCTTTTGTGGGTATTATGATGGGGAACAGGCCCATATAGTAAGACTAAGTCTGCTGCCTAGAAGTCCTTTTCCCAAGGTCAGGCATTAGGATTAGGGTCTCCATTCCCTTAGGGGCTGAGGAAATGTCTGGTTTGGTAAAGCACTCATTCTTATCTGTAGCAAAAGGAACTTGTGGCCCTTGCATTAACATATGACTGCTGCCTATTGTCAAGCAAGGTCAGTGCTAGATTTCTTAACACCTCCTCTCAAGCCATACCTCAGCTCATACCTCCTTGTCTCCCATTTAAGCACTTATGCAACTACAGAGTAAAAAAGGCATGGTCCTTTTTCAGTTCACCCTCAGATCAGATCATGCCCCTCACTATCAGATTTAAGAGCTACAAATAAAGTTATGCAGTAGTGGAGCTATTGCTAAACCACCACATTTTTATTTAATTAGAGTTGGCATAAAGGGTCACCATTCTACTACATCCTGGGAGTGTGAAAAATGTTTTTACCTTTCTCTTGCCTAGCACTTCCAATGGAATGCTCTTCCCTAGGATTTAGAAAACAACTCTACTATGTGTCAGGAATTTGTTGCCTGTCAAACCCATATGTAGCAAAATCTCTAAGGCTTATATTATCCATTGTATGGATGATATTCTTTCTAATCAGCCATCCTGGCTCTTCTTAATTGACAGCCAGCCATTTTTGTTTACATCAAAATCAGCTTTTAGACTTGAAGTCTTCAAATTGCTTCAGAAGAGGTTCAAAAGACATCTCTACTACATTATTCGGTGAACTCTATACCCTCAAAAGGTAAAAATTTATAATTTATAAAATTTATGTCTCAAAACTTAATGATTTTTAAACACTGTTGAAAGATATTAATTGGCTCAAATGCTCACTTAAGCTTACTAATAACCAGTATTATTCTCCACCTTTCCAGACTTAAGAAGGAGATGCTAGTATTTTCTTCTTACTTTTGAGAAGCTGGTGTCCTGGCTAGTTTTGTGTCAACTTGACATAAGCTAGAATCTTCAGAAAGGAAGGAGCCTCACTTGAAGACATGCTTCCATGAGAGCTGTAAAGCATTTTCTCAATTAGTGATGAATGAGGGAGAGCTGAGTCCAATGTGAGTGGGGCCATCCCTAACCTAGTGGTCCTGGGTTCTATAAGAAAGCAGGTTGAGCTAGCCCTGGGAAGCAAGCCAGTAAGCAGCACCCGTCCATGCCCTCTGCATCAGCTCCTGCCTCCAGGTTCCTTCCCTGCTTGAGTTCATGTCCTGACTTCTTCCAATGATGAACAGCAATATGAAAGTATAAGCCAAATAAACCCTTTCTTCTCCAACTTGCTTTTTGGTCATGGTGTTTCACTGCAGCAATAAAAACCCTAAGACAGATGGCTCTAGCTAGAGTGAAAGCAGCCATGTCCAATAGTACAGAGATGGGATCTGGCAGCACCTCTTTCACTAGCAATCCTAAAGTCAGCAATGTCCCCTACTTGGTACTCTGGCAACTGTAGAGTGCTGTGGAATGGTTGCATTTGGGACTTTCCCCTGCCGTGGGTTTGAATACTTACTGTGATTTGGTGGTAAAATTAATCTCAGAAGGACACGAAAGCTGTATAGAAATGATAGAGAGCAGAGACAATTATCATCACATATTCAGGAGCTCAACAGCATTGGCTATGACAATAGTCCATGACCGGGTGATGCTCTTTGGCTCCTTACCTACTTCTGCCATCCACAATATCACACCATGCATCCACACATGGGTTTGTTTTTCCCAGCATCTCACAGTTCCGATCCCTTGTTTTGGCTAAAACTGTCTTTATATATACTTCTTATAGCAATGGTGTAGCTGCCTGCCTACCACTCATTCTCAGGTTATAAGGTACAATGACCATCCTACATCAGTTCAGTGACAATTCTTTGGGTTTTAGAAGGTCTTGCCTGTTGCCCCCATCAATATTTACAGCAACAGCTCCTGAGTAGTAGGAATAATTTGAGCCGTGGAGACACTGGTCAGACCCCAGATCAAGAGTGGAACCATCGTTTCCATAGAATCCCGGAATTCTTGTGTCACCACCAGAGCCCTGGCTATGTTGGCCATATTCAGTCACACTCAGATCTCCAGTGGCCACTGGCTGAACCTAATGCATTAGCTGATGCCTCAGTGTCATAGTCCCTGCACTGCTCTCCTGCTGCTCTGTAGTCTGCCTTGATGAAAGCTGATGAGAATCATGTTCTGTACCATTAAAACTCCGCTTTTTTGCAAGGAAGTTTCTGTCTTCAGGTAACAAACTAGGAAAATGATTAAGCAAGCACCCACTGCTGCCCTGTCATGCATGATGTTGTTTACTCTAGAAGGTTATGTCTCAGTGCTCTTTGGCAGGTAGGTGATCTTCATGCCCCCTCCTTTGGGAGAGTCAAATGTGAATGTTTCTGTTGATACTTATTCTCATTTTGTTTATGCCTCTGTTCACACAGGGGAGGCTGCAAAACATACATTTGCTCTCTGCTCTGGCGCATTTGCCTTCAGTGCCTTAAGATGGGCAGTACTCTGGCTTATAACCCTTCTGCATTAAAAAAAAAAACAAATAAACAAAAAAACCCTTTGTCACACAACATGAACATTCCTTACAACCTCCCTTAGACAGGCTACTGTTGAAAGATCCTCAGAAGGCTCAAACAACATGTAGAGGAGAATTTCCTACCTTACCTATTTTCTAAACAAGGTCTTACATTAAAATTTTAAATTATACAGAAGATGACCTGACAGACAAGGAACGACATTGGTCACCAAAGAACAGGAGAATAAAATCTAGGTGCTACGGCAAGATGCTGTAGTGCGAAGATGGTTTGGCCCATCTTCTGAGCTAATATAGCAAGTAGAGAGATCTCTGAATCCAGCGAAGAGCCTGATTCCAGGTATAAAGAGCCTAAGACTAGAGCCCACAGGAAGCTGAAAGGGTGGCTCTTAAAGCCAGTTGAGAGGCTGCAGAGGGAAAGGCCCCTCTAAAAACAAGGAAGATGCCGGCACCAACCTGGGGTCATGTAAGAAGTAGAAAAGGGGGCACGAGGCTTGGGGTTGGTAAATAACCAGTAGCTATATTTCTGATGTGTCTAATAATTACACCCATGTGGTTATTGTAACGGGTGGGCGCCCCTAACTTTAGCGCCCCTAGACACCCCAAGACCACGGCTAATGACCACTGTTAACTTTGAAGAAAAAGAGAGTTTAATGAATGATATACTGATACATATACGTGCAGGCTCTCAAGGCACTGTGGAAGCCAAGAGTCCCGAATATTTTAATGTAGCACAAGGGTTACCAACATATATGGATGACAACAGCTTCTTATAATGAGAGCAGATATATTTGGGAATTAGCTGGGTATTTGGATTCACAATAATGATAACATGGATGTGCCCCGATTATGTCAGCACATCCTAGCAGCACAAAAGGCCTATGATCAAATTTTTTTCTCTTATTAATGTTGTAAAAATCGTCCTTGATGAGAGTCAAGGCTTCATTTCCTTTAACTTGTTAAAACATTTCCTTTGTTTTTGTTGGAAACAGCAGCTGTTATGATCTTTCTTATCATCCTTACACTGAAGTGTTGAGCTTTGTAGTGAATTGCCCTGGACTAATCATGAAGCTTGATCTAAATATCTAAGAAGAAACAGGTAGATGTGAAGAGTACCAGAAACCTAGATGTTTTAATGTGAGTGCTTTTAGAATGTCAAGGACTCACAGTCTGGGGGACCTACTTTAAAAAAAAAAAAAAAAAAAAAGCCCTTTCCAGATTATGGCAAAGGCTTCCTGCATTCCTCTCCAGGTAAGTGCCAATGTTGACCAAGTGCAAAAAGGCTCAACAGGAGCTTCCTCCTCAGGGGTGTTTACAGCCTGGGACTGCTTTTCCTTAGAGAATTCCCACTGAAAGCAGACAATCCCTCCTCATTCTGCTATGCATAATGACTTACCTGGTTGTGAAGTAGATTACCAAGTCCGGTTTCTTTGTGGGCCGAGTCTTGTCCAGGCTGGGAGCGACGAGATTAAACAATCTGCACTCAGGAATCATTTAGGTTCCATCATTCAGGGCTCACAACAACACTGAGAGACCCGAGCTTTATTCAGTACATCTTATATCTTAGACCTGTTTCTCCCCTAGCCATGCTTCTGTCCTGCCACTGCATCTCGCCTAGCTTTTTCCCCTCTAGCTTCCCGCCATGCTGGATTCCTTCTGCCCCTTCTACTCACACTGACTCTACTACCTTACTCCATGCTTGTCTCCCGCTTCTGCCAGAGTCTCTCCCTCATCCCTCTCCCTATTACCTTAACTCTCTTTCACACCCTGCCCCCTCATCCGGGCACGCCCAAGGTCTCGGAGTCTCCTAAGAGGCTAGCACTCAGCAGTGGCAGCGTCTATAGTGCAGGAAAGCTTGTTTTTCCTTTTTCCCCCTGTAAACATAAGGCTTTAGTCCTTAGGGGAGAATGGTGAGCCATAGAGGCCAGAATGGCACTTATTCGGGAGACAACAGTAGATGCTGTCAATCAGAGGCAGCATAGTCATTGTGTGTTGATCTGTTGTTTCTTCATTGTCTGCCATGTCTTCATTCCCTCCTTGTCTCAGGTAGGTTTCCAGACTCAGCAAATTTTCATGTATTTATTTCTTGCAGCCACTATCTGAAGTAGACATCGTTATTGCATATTCATATGTGTGTGTGTGTATACAAATATATTTTTCACTAAGAGATGGTACTCAGAAAAAAAAATCCTGTTCGCTGTCATTACCATGTTCCACAAGGAGGGAGGAACACTTGTTAGGGTCATGAGAAAAAAAGAGTACATACTTGAAACTTAGAACATAAGCACAAGCATGAAATAAAAAATGCCTCTTCCATGACACCTCTAGAAAAACAGTGATTTCTTGTGCTTGAAATATAGGGCACATGGAAGAGCTGGGAAGATACGGTTGAGGTCTCGGTGCCCTTCATACTTTATGAAAGGATCAGGTAACTCATGTGAAGAGGGACTTCCCAGATGGTGCACATAATCTGGCAGACAAAGCTTTTCCGGACCAAACAGATACTTAGTTAGATCTTACCACAATAAACAAAAATATCTTGGGGTTTCTACAATGCTCTGTCGATATTTATCATGTGGTGGGGGCTGTTGTGCACTATCTGGAAAGCACCCCCGCCCCTTTCAGATGGTGCATATAGATTTAGGCAACAATAAATAGAAGGCCCAGCTAGATATTTGAAGCCCAGGAAAAAGTCAAGGAAATAAAGGTGTGACAATAACCACATTGAGAGCAATGGCTAATTGAAACTATGCATTGAGTGAGATCTCCACAGGCAAAAGTGTGAAAGAAGCATCTTTTATAACAGATGGAGTTTATCAGCCAAGTCTACCACATGGGCCTCCTGAGTGCTGGGATCAAAGGCATGTGCCACCATCACCTTATATAAGACATTTTTATGTGTGTCATTTGGAGAACTTTTTAACCTTTCTGAATCCATTTCCATAGGTTTCAAGTAGACACAACAGCATTACTTACTTTTATTCAAGATATGAAAGCTATCATTAAGACCAGCTTCCTTAAGAGAATTCATGTGAAACAGTTCTTTTGCTCCAAGGCTGCTGGCACTCTTCACAGTCTTGGCTCTCCAAGTTTGTTAAGAACGCAGATCATGCTGTTGCTGTATACACTCCTTCATAGCTTTTATTTGCTTAACCACTCTGACTTCTATTATAAAGTTATTTTTCTTAATCAAGAAAATATATTTCTTAAAAGCTTTCAAGAATAACATACAAAATAAAGCAATTCTATCTTTAAATAATGTCAACTATCATACCTGTCCTGGCTAGCTTTTATAAACTTGACATAAGCTAGTGTCATCTGAGAGGACTCAATTGAGGAAAATGCTGCCATCAGATTGGCTGGTAGGTAAATCCATCAAGTCATTTTTTTCCCCACCTCACTGCCAGTGGTACCACTGCTGGGTATATGGTACTGAGGTGTTTAAGAAAGTGAGCTGAAGAAGCCATGGATAGCAAGCCAGCAAGCAACACTCAACTACAGCTTCTGCGCCAGTTCCTGACTCCAGGTTCCTTCCCAGTCTTCCCTCTGTAATGGACTGTGACCCAAGAGCTGTAAGATGAAATAAACCCTTCCCTTCCCAAGTTGCCATTTTGGTCAAGGTATTTTATCCCAGCAATGGAAATCCTAACTAAGACAAGACCCACAATCTACTACTAATTATAATCACTTCTCATATACATATATATATTTTACTTATGCACATATGCAAGAAAACAGAGCAGAACAAGCTCTGGATCCACTGTAACTGAAGTCATAGGTGGTTGTGGGCTCTCCCACTCAGGTATTAGAAACTAAATCTATTCCTCTAGTAGAGCAGAAAGCTCTCCTAACCCCTGAGATGTTGCTCTAGCTCCTATAACTACTTTTTTTTGGTGGGGGGGGGGTTAAGGGGGCAAGGCACAGGGTTTCTCTGTGTAACAGCTCTGGTTGTCCTGAAACTCACTCTGTGGACCAGGCTGGCTTTGAACTCACTGAGATCCCCCTTCCTCTGCCTCCCAACTGCTGGGGCTAAAGGTGTGCACCACCCTTAAATTCCTTAAAATGTCATTTGAGAAATACACCATACCAGCAGGTGATAAAACCCAACATTTTAAATTGCTTACAGTTCAAATTATAAATGTGTGTATTTCTCAAATGACATTTTAAGCAATTTAACTTAATTTAAGTTATTTTTACATAGACAGTAACAGGCATATAATTCATCATTAGTAATTAAATGGAAAACTTCAATTTCAAAACAAAAATTACAAAAAAAAATACTTCTATGGGCACACACAAAAAGTCAAGTTTACTTAATAGCAAAAATTCAGTATCTATTAATCAGTGACAGGCTGTGAAAGTGCCCTTATCCAGAAGAGGAAAAAGAAGAAACATTCTGCTATTTGCACAATTGAATAGCTGCACAAATCAGCACTACAATCTTGAAAGGTATTCTTAGTAAACAAAAAATTGATCATATTTGCCCTTTAAAATGCCTGTGATATGTCAATAATTTCTGCTTGCAGCTTTCCACTGGTCCCTTTTCCTTAGGGAGCTGATACTGTGTATGCTGATCAGTTCTATGAGGCTGCCTCTTGACTAGGCACCTCTCCAGAAGGACTTGTTTAGACTCTCTCTGGCATAGCACCCCATCATAGATGTGTGTAGCATCGACTCCGTCCTTAGTTGTGTCCCATAGCCAGAAATATATATGGTATGTTAACACCCCCCCCTTTTTTTCCTTTGGACAGAAAATAAAAGTATCAACAGCAATATAACCTTAAGGAGTGGTCTTTTCTAAAAGCTACCTACTCCTTTCTTGGGGCTTATTTGCTTAAGCATATGTTTTCCAAAACTTTTTAACTATTGAAGGTATGTGCTTAAAATTAAACTCCCAGAGTTCGTAATCCTGGCATTTGACAAAGCTCACTTTTAGTTTTGTGTTGTTCAGGATGATGAAGATTTGGCACCAATGTTTAGAACTCTTTTCTGTGGTGCTGGGAATTGGAACCAGAGCCCCTTGCATTCGCGGTGGGCTCTCTACCAGAGATACAGTTGTTGCCTCATACATTTTTTCTTCGATTCAGCACTAACACTCGCTTTTCATCTAGGATCATATTGCTTAAAATCTTTTCTATAGTAATTATAATACCAAAAAGTACCATCAAGATTATTTCCAGAAGTCACAAAGTACACAATTCACAAGATACTGACAAAGTACGAAGTCCTGTTTTCCAGCCTAGGTGGAATTACTGTGAGCAATAGTTTGTTGTTCCTTTAGGTCCTGATTTTGAGATTAAATTCATGGGTTTTTTAGTTTTAACTCTTTTTTTCCCCTTTCAGTTTTCTCTGTGTAGCCCTGGTTATCCTGGAACTTGCTCTGTAGACCAGGCTGGACTCGAACTCACAGAGATCTGCCTGCCTCTGCTTCCTGCGTGTTTTAAACAGGAGAGTAGCTGGCTAATGGAGTCTGTAGCCTGGTGCTGGCAGGTATGCCATGCAGGCAATGGTGACAGTGGTTGGCTTGGGGTGGAAGCCTCAGAAAGAGACATACAGGCTACACTCATGTGGAGGGACTTTATTAGAGTGAGGGGAAAGTGGAGGAGAGAGAAGAAGAAAGAGAGAAAGAGAGGGGTTCAGAGATATGAGTGGTCTCTGGCAGGAAGAGAGAGTAAAAAGATAAGAGAGGGAAAGGGAGGGGTCTTTTTCTTATGTGGAGCTTGACTCAGGATGTTATTGCTTATTGGCCAGGGCTCCAGAAAGTAGGTTTAGAACACTAACATTGAGTGCTGGGATTAAAGGCATTTGCTACCATTGCCCAGCTGGGATTTTTTTTTAGCTTTCAATCAGGACAGATTTTTATTACCTCTAATTTCATGCCTAACAATTTCTATGCTACTGTGTGAATTGTCAGCAGTAAAATTTGCATATTGTACAGCTTTGCTAAAGTATTGTGACAACTTTATCACAAGACATTGTCAATGAAGATTTTGGAGAGGAATCTTAGAAAGTATTGCTTGAATTAACATTGACCACGTGGTAAATGTTCACAAATGGTATTTTATGGTCTTCTTGAGCCTCAAGCATTTCAGAAACTGTAGATGTTTGGGCAGAAGAGGCAGTTTGCAAAATTGTATTCTGTAAAAATATCTTATAGTTACATCTATAAATTCTTCATTTGAATTAACTGAATTTCTAGCCCACTTTTTCTTTAATTAGGAACAATATCTCTACATTTTTCAATCTATATTCCCATCTAGTGGCCCACAGAAGCAACTGCCTACAATTAAATTTTCTCTAGATTTTATTTTCTAAAACCTGGGGAAAAAAACCAAGGAAGATGTTGTGCCCTCGTTAAAAATCACAGATAATCTCACTAATCGAAAGGCGTCTATTAGGAAAACTTGGATATGTTTCTGCACATTTTTTGGTGGATTGTTTATACCAGAGAACTGACCTCCACCATTATAGACTGTCTTAATGGCATTTTGCTTTAGTACTATATTTGAAGTCATGCTCCATATCATTAATCACTTTGCAAACATAATATTAAAGACTATCTAATGTTCTAATCTTTGTAACATGGATTGTTCTTAAAACTTCAACCCAACTATTGCATCATTGTACCTTGTATCTCCTTGTCCATATTTTCCCATTCCTTAAATTTGAATTCTAGAATAGAAATAACTGTCGAAATGTGTTTGATTTAAAAGGAGAAAGGACAGCCTGGTTGGTGGGGATGTTGTACACCTTTGATCTCAGCACTCAGGAGGCAGAGGCAGGTGATCCCTGTGAGATGGAAGCCAGCCTGGTCTACAGAGTGAGTTCTAGGACAGCCAGGGCTACACAGAGAAACTCAGTCTTGAAAAATCAATAAATAAATAAAATAAAAAGAATCTTGTCTCTATGTGAATTGAATATAAAAAGGAAAATAGGAAGGACTATGCATAGTGATGATCCCCATAGTCAAGAGGATCACAGAAAGTCCATTCCATGAAAGAAGGTAAAGGCACTTGCTGCCAAGGCTGACAACCAGAATCTGGTCCTTGGAACCCAAATTGCAAGAGAGTGTACTCTGACTTCCACTAGAGCACTGTAACATGTACACACAGACACGCATGAGCATACACATCCATACAAGATAAACAAAAACAGTTACAAATCTCAAATTAATTAACTAGTTAACTAACTCACTATGGGTAGGAGCTGCCCACTGTAAATTCCTGGCTATGGAAAAGAGCTACCATGTTGGAGTAAAGATGGTAGTGTGAGCCCCACAGCCTGAGCTTGCTTCTGGCCTGGGGAAGCCAAGTGTCTTCTGGATCCTGGGAGGAATGCTTATTAAAGAGGGGGGACATTTTCTTGACCCTAGGTGCCTCTGGGTTCATCTGAATTAAAATTCTGAACTCAGGACTTGGTGGGAATGTCCATGTTATGCCTTGAGTCAGTAAACCTGCTTCTTTTAGCCAGTCATTTTCTCTGTTGAATGTGTCTTTTTACACATTACCTCCATGTTTTAGAATGGAAAACCAGCTATCTCTTTGCCCTACCTCTCTCATTCAATATGGAGCAGCTTCAAGGATGCCACCGTCAGGCTTACTGAGGACAAAAACAACAATGAATATGGATCCTGTGCTTCAGTCTGTGTAATAATAAATAATTTAGCATGCAAACAGAAGTTAATGTCTAATGTAAAATAAGTGCTTGGGTGCATATTTGTGAGTCCTTTCTCTTTTAGTAAGACTAAACAATGCAAAGACTATGTGGCTTCCAGGTTTTTAAAAAATGTTTTCTAGGATTGGTGAGTTGGATCACTAGGTAAAGGTGTACACCACCAAGCCCCAGAACCTGAGTTTGATCCCTGTAACCCCTGTAGCAGCAGGAGAGAACTGACTTCAGAAAGTTGTCCTGTCATTTTTTTTAAATGCCTTCTAATTGGGTCTTTATGATAGTGCATTTCAGGATGAAGTAGGAAGTTCCAAGTATTTGTTTCCATTTAAACTAAGAGAGATGATAAAATGTTATAGAAATCTACATCTTGATTAATCCTGTAACCTAGATTTACTGAATAAGAACAAAAATCAGATTGGCAGTTCAACCTTTAGTATGATATGCTTTTTAAATATATTTATTTAGAGGTGCTCTGTTTGAGACAGAGTCTAGCTGTGGGCAGATAGCATCCAGCCTCAAACTCATCATCCCACTGTAGCTGTAGGATTATATGTGGACCAGCATACCCAGTCTCCATTTCCAGACTTCAGATCCCCAGAAACCCTGTAAATGTTGAGTGAGTGTGGCAGCCTGCATGTAATTTGGGGGCACAAAAGACAGCCAGTCTGGCTCTTGATTCAACTGAGATGAGTAAGGTGGAGAGTGATGAAGGAAGACCCTTGATGCTGACCTCTGACCTCTTGAGCATATGCATACAGCTATGAGAAAAAGGCACAAAGAAGATACGATAACCCATAGTCCATCTCCAACTTTAGATATAAAAGTATGTAGGGGGGAAATGAGAAAGCTTTCTATTCAAATCTTTTCTCCTAAGAAAAAGAAAATAGTAAAATCATTATTTAAGAGTCTGGGATCAGAGAAAACTGAAACCTTATTAAATAAAATCAAGAATGTGTAACATTAGAGCCTGTTTTTGTTTTCCAAAATGACTGTCCAGAACCATGGGTTCACTAATGCCTGCAAAATATGACGAATTTCTCATAATTTGAGAGTGATTGTAATGATATCATATAGGAAATGTTGAAAGTTCCAATATTTAGTTATATTGGTCGGCCAATGTGAATTGTAATAGAAAGATCCAAAGTGAATAATAATCACAGCTGAAAACACAATTAAAAAGTTGTGCTGAAGTTACAGATTACTCTGCTGATACCAAGGACAAAAAATTATGTTTGGAAATGCAGCTATAATAATATAAATCCATTAAAAAGCTGAGAATGATGCAGCTTGAGCTGTGCTTTAAAACATATTATTTGTAAAAAGAATTAGGGACATAAAACTGAGTGAAAAATTGTCATGCCTGGGCATGACAAAACTTGAAAAAAATGTAGTCTAGAGGTTTCTTAGCAATAGTTGAGAATATATGGCTGAAGAGATGGCTTTGTCCAAGATTTGGGACGGGAAAAGCAGAGGTGCCTTAGAGTTTTATGTTGGACTCCTTCACCAAAAACCACAGAAGTTGTGGTCCAGGGACATGAGGCAGTAGTAGAAAGGTACCAAAGATTTGAACTAAAGTCCATGCATAGAGTCCTGTTGCACAATATTAGTTTAAGATGTGTCACATCCGTTTACACTGTGGAACATGTTTTTAATGATGCAAAGATGTGTTGCATTCTTTTATGTTGTTTGTTTAACTCTGTGAAGCTGTGTTACTTTGCCTGCCTACAACACCTGATTGTTCTAATAAAGAGCTGAATGGCCAGTGCTAGGCAGGAGAGGGATAGGTGGGGCTACCAGGAAGAGGGAATAAATAGGAGCCAGAGAACAAGGGGAGAAGAACCCAGTTACACAACCAACCACTGAGTAAGATTGAAAGTAAGATATACAGAAGAAAAGGAAAAATCTCAGATGCAAAAGGTGGATGGATAATTTAAGTTAAGAAAAGCTGCCTAGAAATAAGCCAAGCTAAGACCGGGCATTCATAAGAAAGAATAAACCTCTGTGTATAATTTATTTGGTAGCAGAATGGTGCCCCCCCCAAGCCAAAAGACTACAAACAAAGCAACAATAAGAAAAAACTACAGGTTGCCTCTGAGAAATTCCACTTATTATTATTATTAATAATATTAATTTAGTTTAATGTGTGTGTTGCCTGTATATATGTCTGTGCACCATATACATGCAGTGTCAGAAAATGACATCAGATTATAGTTATAGACGGTTGTAGCTACCATATGGGTTCTGGGAATCGAGCTCAGGTCCTCTGGAAGAGCAGCCAGTGTTCTCTAGACCTATCAACCAGTTATTATTTTTTTCTTTTTGAGACAAGGTTTCTCTGCGTAGTCCTGGTACTTGCTTTGTAGACCAAATTCAAGAGATCCACCTGCTTCTGCCTCCTGAGTGCTGAGATTAAAGACATGTGCCACTATGTCCTGTCTTTGATCAATTATTTTAATTGAAATTTTTAAAGTTATTCCAGTGTCATAGAGACTTGGATTAGAGACACCAAATTTCCTTGATTCTTACTTTTGGCACCTAACTCTTACATGAGCATGAGATCTCACAGAAAATTTAGGTCAATTGTCAATACACTTTTGCAAGCCTCATTCTATCAAGTTTTTTTTTAATTTTTTTTGAAAACATATCTAAATCCCATCTATATTACAATCCCAAGTATATTCTAAAATAAGAGTGATACAGGACTTATGAAATATCTTAGGATATTTGGCTATTTGTGGAAAAAATGAAACAATACTATGTAGGCTAGAAATGTGAAAGGCCTCCGGAAGGAGATAACTGTTTAATGAAGCTTACCATTAACAGATAAACTAAGTTAACTATCTTTGTACTCTTTAGGTATTTATTTGCAGGGCTATCTCATTCATTCATTCATTCTCTCTGTCCTCTATCTCTCTCTGTGTGTGTCCTTACTAATTAATAGCTATAATTTGAAAATCAAATGCCCCACACAGGGATATGTACTGGAGCTTGGTGTACAACCAGTGCCACTCTTTTTGAAGGTTCAGAAACTTCAGGTAGAGGGGCCTGGCTAGAGAAATGAGGTTCCTGAGCACATTCATGTCTCACCATCTTCTAAGCAGTTACCTCCCTCCCTCTCCCTGTCCCTCTCTGTCTTCTCCATTCTTTCTCAGGCTCTCCTCTCCCCTCGTCATCTTCTTCCTCCCCCTTTCTTTCTTCCATCTGCCATGCCCTCCTTTTCTTCTCTGCTCCCTCTCTCTTTCCTCTTCCTGCCATCCACTCCCTTCCTCCCCTACTACTGCTTTCTGCACAAGTGTCTCTCACCTAGCAACCATGGGCCAAGCAAACTCCTCTGCTACATGTTTCTCTCTCTAGTATATTCTGCCTCACTTCCGGCTCAAAAACAACAAATCCAATCAATCTCTCTCCCCACCCCCTCCCAGCAGGATTCTTTGTATAGTCCAAGCTGTCCTGGAACTCATTCCATTGACCAGGCTGGCCTTTAATTCACAGAGTTCCGCCTGCCTCTGTCTCCTGAGTGCTGGAATTAAAAGTATGTGCCACCATTGCCTGTCAAATCTAGCCAATGTTAAGTGAAATAAACCCTTCTTCAGATCAGGTGTTTCTTGGACATTTGTCACAGTTTATTACTCAGTCATTTCTTTAATAATACAACAAATACTTTTTAACCTGTATCATCCAACCCCAACACCGGTACATTACCAGTAATTGATATCTACTTCTGCTTATCTTTTCCCATGTCTCCCCGAAAAGGCCCAACTAGTTATGCATTTGCTATTTTATTTTCTGTGTGTGAATCCACTGTACTGTTTCATTCTGTTAGCTTTCATACTCTTCATACCTATTAGGCCATGTCTGGGACTTACTGTGTGTCTTGGTTACTATTCCTGCTGTTGTGATAAATACCCTGACAAAAATAAGGGGCAAGGGGTTTCTTTCAGCTCACAGTCTCAGGGTGTAGCTTATCATGGCAGCGAGGTCAAGGCAGCTAGTCACACGGCATCCACAATCAGGAGCAGAGAGTGTTCCTTCCTGTATTCAGCTCACCTTCTTCTTTTTATATAGTTAAGGAAACAGCCCCAAAATGGTGCCATCCATACTGGGGGAGGGTCCTTTCCATTTCAATTAATCTAATCAAGATAATCCCTCACGGGCACGCCAGAGGCTCATCTCCCTGGTCACTGTGAAACTCCTCAAACTGACAATTAAGATTAATTTTCTACACTTTGCTTATTCAACATTATGTCATTAGGAACTGGGCACTGTGCTGCATGAAGAAGTAGTTATTTTTTGGAACAGTTAATAGACTCACAGTTAATAGACTCAAACCAAGGAAAGAGTAACTGTAAGAGTATTTCAAGTGAAGAAGAGAGTAGAGAAGTGTTCACTAGTGGCTAGGAAAGGTTTGGTAGACAAGAGGAGAAAGGTGTTAGATAATGGTTACCAAAATATAATCTTTTAGGATAAATTAATTTTGGTGCCCCCATAGCACAAGTGTGAAAATATAGTGCAGCAAAATTTATGACACATTATCATAATTAGAAAACAGGATCCTGGGTGTTGGAGAGACAGCTCAGTGATTTGGGGCACTTGTTATTCTTACAGAGGACTGTTATTAGAGTCCCAGTCCCCATGTGGTGGCACACAACCATCCATAACTCCAGTTCTGAAACCCTTTTCTGACCTATAGCACAAGCCTTTGATGTACATACACACATTCAGACAAAATACTCCTACAAGTAAAGTAAAAGAAATAAATCTTAAAAAAAAATTTTTAAAGAAAAGAGGTTCTGTTGGGAATTACTACTTTAACTCGCTAGAGATGGGTTATATTCATTTCTGCTTTGATACAATGCAAAAATGTGTTACAGTTAGTTTCCTGCTGCATTTGTTTAATTCTGTAAAGATGGGCTGCATTTGTTTCTCCTTGCCTGCCTAAGGCCCCTGATTTGTCCAATCTAATGCTGAAAGGTCAATAGTTAGGCAAGAGAGGGTTAGGCTGTGCTGCCTGGCAGAGCGAATAGATAGGAGGAGAAACCTAGGCTAGAGAGAAAGAGAAGCAGAAGAGAATGAGGAAGAAAGAGACAGACAGACACACCTGGAGCCTGAAGCCACACAGCTGCAGGCCAGCCAAACACAAGAAGCAGTAAAAGTAAGAAATTGAGAAGGAAAGAAAAATAAAATGCCTCAAGGCAAAAGGTAGATAAAGAGACCGGTTAAGTGAAAGACCTAAGCCAGAAACAAGCTTAAAATAGGCTGAACTTTCATAACCAATGAGAAGTCTCTGTGTCATGACTTGGGAGCTGGTTGGTGACCCCAAAGAAAAAGCCTGCTACAAGGTTCCCAAAGTTTCCCAGATATAGAAATGGTGTGTGTTTGAAGAGGTAGAAATTCTCAGTTGTCTTGATTTGATATGGTATATACATGTGTTGATTTATCACACTTTAGCTTATACATTTCTGCAAATAATTATGGGTCAATTAAGACAAGAAAGAAAATGAGTGCTTTACACGGAAGTAGAACATTTGTGACTTATAATAAGAGAAGTCAGAGACTCTGAGGCCTGAGGGAAAAGCAATAGAAGATGACTTAAGACCCTCCCCTAAAGGCCAACTCACACAGAGCTGTTTAGGCTATGATAAAGACCCAGGCTTCTATCTTAAGTATGACAAAAAATAACTAGGCAGAATAATGACACAATCTGGTCTTTAATTAAAAATCAATTTGGCTATGTACAAAGAAAAAATTGAGAAGAAAAGGTGGTAAGAATTCAATCCTGAAGTAGTTTCTATTATTATCCCCATTGTAAAGGTAAGGAAATTAAGACTTGGAAATGTTAAGTAAGTTGCTTAGGACTGCATAGTTGCTACAGAACACAAAGGATTTATACTTTAGGTGCTAGTCAGAATTCTCTTAAGGAACAGTAGCAATAGAAATTGATTTATTAGATTGACTTACAGGATGTGGTCCAGGTAGTCCGTCAATGTCTGTGTCACACTAAAAAAGTCCTCAGCAGTTGTCCTGTCTACGAGGCAGGATGTCTCAGCTGTTCTAATCTGGTTCTAAAGGCCTGGAGAATTCTTAGAGAGCTGCTAGGCCTCAGTTTATGTTGAAATCCTGAAGATTTAGAACCTGAAGAATCTCGATTCTAAAATTGGTGAAGGAATATCAAAGCAACAAGATACACGGATTTGCCAGCAAAAATGAGGACCAGCAGGCAAAAAGCACTTTCCTTCTCTAATGCCCTTTATATTTGGGTTGCTACTAGACAGTGTGAATCAGAGTTAGGGTCTGTCTTCCTACTTCAAATAATCTGATTAAGAAAACTGCACACAGAAGTGCCTCATATCTTTGCTCGTAATAGATTCTAGATTCAGTAAATTTGGCAACCAACATTAGTCATCACAAGTCCATCTCTTGTCAGCTTGACACATACTTTCATGTATTTATATCATGTATCATTTCTAAATGAAAACAATAATCATGCCATAATTCCATCAAACATGATATAATTATCACACTTACAATTGCAGGCATATTATATATCTTAGAATAGATGGCCAAAAAACAATCACTTGTAATTAACAATGGTTCAGCATTATTGAGGCGAAATCTCGAAAGTGTTTCCTCAGGGTTAGTATACAAAGCATGTTCCAGAGCAGAACCAAAGCTGCATCCCAAGCTGGCAGATGAACTTGGTAATGTAGAACAGTCTTCCGCATGTTACTAGTTTTGGTAACATGTGAACTGCAGTATTAAAGGAGTCTTGGGGAATCAGCTGAGGCTTGGCATTGTGAGAAGCCAGGAGAGGCCACTGGTAAAGGTGCAGCCTCAGTTGCAATGGAAACTCCCAACTTGAAGGGGCCATGGAGTGATGTAGAAACTTGGCACCATGTAGCATGATTCAAATCACTGCAGATATGTCAGGGGGCCATTGGTGAAGGCAAAGCCTCGGGGATGATGGAGAGCTCTACATACTGGAGACACCAGGGCCATAGGACAGCTTCTAAGGACAAGTGGTAGTTGTAAATTAGAGCTGACCTGAACCTACAGAACAAGCTGCATGTGCAATGAGCTGTGAAATCAGAGAACTAGAGCTTCCCAAAGCCTTTGGAGCCCAGGAGATTGTGAACCTGAGCTATCAGTCATGGAGCTATTAATATCTCTGGACCTGGGTTTTGCTTTGATTTGACTGGGACTGTGCCCTGGTTCTTCTCTTTAGAAATATTAGAGGCACTGAATACTGTAAAGAAACTGAACTTTTAATGTTTGAAGCTATTTTTTTAAAAAAAATGTGTACTGGTATTTTGCATGTCTGTGTAAAGGTATTGAATCCCCTGAAACTGGAGTTACAGACAGTTGTGAGCTGCCATGTGGCTGCTGGGAATTGAACCTGGTCCTCTGGAAGAGAAGCCTGTGTTCTTGACTGCTGAATCATCTCCCCAGCCATTAGTGTTTGAAATTTTAAAGACTGTGGGACTTCACAAATTGGAGTGTGTTTTGATATTGATATGAGATTTCAGGAATAAACCAGAAAATAAAGATTATGGTTTAGCAGTGGCACATTGGTGTCTCAAGTTGGCAAGTGGACAACTGTCCTGGTTAGGTTTTTTTTTTCAAACTGGCACAATTAGAGTCATCAGGGAAAAGGAACCCCAAATGAGAAAGTATCTCCGTCAGGTTTCCTGTGGGCAAATTTGTAGGGAACGTTTTTGATAATCATGTGGGAGAGTCCAGCATACTGTAAGCAGTACCACCTCTGGGCTGCTTGTCCTGGGTGGTATCACAAAGGAGGCTGAGAAAAGTATAGAGAGTATTATTCCAGGAAGTAATCATCCTCCATGTTCTCTGCCTCAGTCCTGCCTCCATATTCCTGCCCTGTCTTTCCTACCTTGACTTTCCTCAATGGCAGGCTGTGATCAGGACATGTAAACCAAATAAGCCCTTGCTTCTCAAAGTTACTTTTGGTGGTGGTGTCTGCATTACAGTAATAAAATGTAACTCGGATTCATCAGAACCTGTCCTCTGAATTGTGGTGCCATATATGGAGGTAGAATTTAGACAAGTTTAGATTTGAGATCTAGATTTAGGACTTTGTCGGCTCATATTCAGAGCCACGGTTCGGTATGAGATGACACAGGAAGATAATATAAATAGAATACAAGTAAAAGAGAAAACCTAAGAAACTCTGGAACGTAGAGCCCAGTGAAGTAGGAGAATTGCAGTCTGAAGAACAGCCAGCAAGGTAAAGATCAAAATACACATTTAGACCCAGCACTCAGGAAGCAGAGGCAGGTGGATCTCTGAGTTCAAGGCCAGCCTATTCTACAGAATGAGTTCCAGGACATCCAGGGCTATTATACAGATAAACTCTGTCTCAGAAAACAAAACAAACAAACAAAAAAGGAAAAGAAAAGAGAGTATTTCTATAAAAAAATTCACGAGGAAGAGAATCCCAAAGAGCATCATTTCCTGGTCAATTGTACCAAATGCTGCTGAGTGGTCAATTGTACCAAATGTTGCTGAGTGCTGAATGGCAAAAACATCTAAGAACTGAAAAATGATCATCTGATTTAGAAACATGGAGGTCACTGTAGATCTTCAAAATAACCACTTCAGTAGAGTCTCAAGGAAGAAAAAAGAGGCTGTGTTATATTTAAGAGTAAATAGAAAGTCTCAGAGAGAATTAAATTTTCACAAGGAATATTATTACAAAAACCATAAGTAGAATTTGAGACTGGAAGCTTGTAAAGGGAAATAAAAACAAGCCTAACTTTACATGGCTGGTAAATTTCTTCCCCTTGACGAATGTGCAGTAAATATTTTTAAAGTATAACTAAATCCCATGTGTCTCCTATTCTGCATTTGAGGGAACTGCATTTGAGGCAGAGTGGTGGCATAGCAATAGTATACCGACATGGTATGTTTTCTGCAGAAGCAGTCAGGCCATATATTGAATGTCCCTTCAAAATGGGTACATAATCTTGAAGGCAAAGTCCTTCTGAAAAATGCTTAAAGATCTGCTCGCAGATATTTAAGGGTTATTAGGAGCTTTCAAATGCCCACCGTTGTAGTCAGTTATTATGTATTAAGAATTAAAACTAAAATGCCCTTCCATGCCAAAGTGATTGCATAAATGAGTGAAATGCTCAGGAAGAGACTATGGTGAGTTCACGAGATCAAATGACATCTGAAGAGGCCAGGCACTGATTATTTCCCACCAATTAAAGGCCCATTAGAAACTGCATAAGGGTGGAAAATTAATTTTGTATAGAATATAATTTTTATATAGAAATCTAATTTTTCTATAGAATTTTTCAATGTTGGTAATCTCTTCAATTTGACACATACATGTGTATGTTTGTGTATATAGTTGCACACATATACTGTAGGCTAAAAAATATATCTGTTGATGTTTAAGCTATGACTTGTGGGTTTGTGATTTCTATTTCAGAGCAGTTCTAACTCTTGCCACCAGACTGCCAGGAGTCTCTCTGCCATCCTTACTAACATGCCTGCTCTGATTTTTATAAAGTATACAATGTTGGAGCTGGGCAGTGGTGGTGCACACCTTTAGTCCCAGCACTAGGGAGGCAGAGGCAGGCGGAGATCTTCGAGTTTGAGTGAGTTCCGGGACAGCCAGGGCTACACAGAAGAAACCCTGTCTTGAAAAACCAAAAACCAGCCAACCAACCAACCAACCAAACAAGCAAACAAACAAACTAAAAACAATATTTTCTGGTTTTTAAAAAATTTTTTTGATGTCTTAATTTTTTTGATGTCAAGAATCATCAAAGGTTCCTATATTTCTGCAAGACCTGTTTCTTCGCTAAAGTCTCTACCTTCTTAACCACCATAGTGAATATGCAGAGAAGCCCCATAACAATACTATTTTCCTCTATATTTCTGTGTGACGGGGGTAGTCAATGCTCTTACAGGACCTAGAGATTTTCTCACAACTAAAAATCCACTCTTTTTTCTGAATGAGTGGGTGAAATAAAAGAAGGACAATCACGAAAGTATGGAGAAGATTTTTAGTGTAGATAGGGAGAAAGCAAGGAGAGGGAAGGTACAGGCTGAACGTGGCTGGTAGACTAAACCACACCCTGAGAGGAGAGAGGGGGAGGGGGAGAGGAGAAGAGCAGCCCATACAAGAAAGCAGTGGGGGGGGGGCAAGAGGAAAGAGAGCTTAGTCTAGGGGAAGAGAAGACCAGCCCCTGGGAGGTTAACGGCCAGGTGAGAAGTGCTGGGAGGAGCCATAGGTACAGACAGAAGCTGGAAGTGTTAGAGGAACTACAGGTACTGAGAGAGGCTGACAGAACTGGTCCCCATCCACTTTGATCTGTTAGTAGGCATCCTGGTTAGCTTTTTGACTGAGACCTGACACTCTCCACTATAGCACAGCTGCCTTTCACATCAATCAAGGCTATATTTTTGTTTGTTTGCTACACAGCTAAATGAAACTATATATATTCAGTTCAATACACCAAAGCTCTGTGTTAGTCACTACAAAGTGTTTGAAGACCCAGAGCAAACTCATAAGGAGCTTGTTTGTGCCATCTAGTAAGACAGAATCTATAGTCTAAAATAACTATAGTCTAAAACAAATTGCAAAGTAATGGAAGATCAGAAAAATCAGGATCTGAATTGGATTGGGGCTACTAAATTGGCAAGAAAGAACTTCAGTTTTCATTCATTGATTCATACTTCTAAGAGGAATTTATTAAACACTTTTATTTTGCCATCTATGTCCCAAGTTTATAATAGCAAACTAGATGAAGACTGGGTAATATTTGGGGCATTTATGATCAGAAGTTTGGAGACTTGGGCCTGGTAACATCTGCAAGCAAAATAACATTGAGTTTAGAACATATGTTGACTAAGCAATTGATGTGTTCATAATGGCTCAAGACAGCTCTTAAAGACAGAATTCTTATTCTTATAATTTGATTTTTGAGATGAAATAGCTTTATGTCCTTCAACTGGCAAAAGAACATGTGTGCATTTGATAACCTTGTATCAAGGACAGAGTTTATAAAATTGCTTGAACGTTTTTTATAACATACCCAATACCCTTCATTTGCCTTGCCTACATTTCTGACAAATTAACATTCAGAAAATTGGCTTGTCTGTTTTTCTTAAAAAAAAAACTGTACACTACAGGTTTAATAAAGACATATAATGGGAAAGTATTTGTCTTCAGAGCCCTACAACCAAAATTCAAATCCCAATTTTACCATTTCTCTGGGTTGAGGTTTTATACTAGTAATTCTACCTCTTCTGTTTTCTCATCTGAAAATAAGGATAATAATAATAATAATAATAATAACTCATTGTGAAGTTGTGTAATTAAATGAGGTAATATATACTGGGGGGTGCGGAAGAATAACAATATAAAGCAAAGAAGATTTTATTAACTTAGGTGCTCTTAAGTCTCCAAAAAACTATTCTTACTGAAACTTTTAAGAACTCTAAGTAAACAATCAGCTACCAACTGCAAATACTAAAGACAAGCTAAAAGCACAGTGCCGGTAGCCACAGCTTCTACCAATTAACCCTAACATTAGCCATTAGCCCAAGGATAAAGTATCTAGACGGATAGTTTAAGAGATAATAAAGGCACATTGTTCATAAAAGGCATTTATGCCTTTGATATCATCATTTTTGGGTATGTTTAAAAATAGGATATTATTCTGGGCAGTGGTGACACTTGCCTTTAATCCCAGCTCTCAGGAAATAGAGGTAGGCAGATCTCTGAGTTTAAGGCCATCCTGGCCTACAGAGTGACTTTGAGTGCAGCCAAACCTACACAGAGAAACCCTATCTCAAAAAACAATAGCAAAACAAAAAACACATGATATTAAAATAAAATAAAAATAGATATATACAACTCTGAAGATACTGCCCATAATATTTTTAAACATATTTATTGGATTCCCACTATATGGCAGCCACTACTCAGTATGTTAAGGATCCCTGATCTTGCCAAGCTTCTGCTGGTACAAACTTGCAAATACCATTCATTGAGATTATGAGCAGCGTTACAGTAAAAATAAGATAGGATTAGATCCAATTTTATCATCCTGTGTTTTGTGAGTTAATCTTGGCTGTCAGGTCAGGGAGGAAAACCCAAGTTGTGTGAGGCAAGTTGAGCGGTGTAGGATGCGGGAGTTCACGATGGATAGAAGGTAACAGAAAAGTAACATGGAGGCTGAGCTTTGAGACAGATCTTAGCATACTGGACTAAAAAGAGTCAGCCTGTCTATACCACTATGAACATGATTATTTATAAATTAAGGAGGTAGGAAGGGATGAATCTTGTTTCCAGTAGAATTGGATGGCAAATGCAATGGGAAGTAACTGAAGATTTTTAAAAAAGAAGTGCCTCTCCAGGCTGTGGTGGCGCATGCGCCTTTGATCCCAGCACTCAGGAGGAAGATCTCTGTGAATTGGAAGCCAGCCATGTCTGCAGAGTGAGTTCCAGGGTAGCCAGTGCTGTTACACAGAGAAATCCTGTCTCAAAAAAAAACCAAACCAAACCAAAACAAAACAAAAAAAATAAAACCCCAAATTTAAAAAGTTCCTCCTGTTCAGATTTGCCATTGAAATCTGCCCTGTAAAATTTTTCTAACTAGAGAATGGGTTTAGGGGAGTCAATGTAGAAAAGAGAAAGATCTTTGAGGAGACTCTCATAGACATCAAGTTGAGAGACAACAGCAGCTAGAGGTGGAGAATGATGAGAAGTGGTCAGCTTCTGGCCATATTTTAACGATAGAGCCAACAGGATGCTCTGAAGAATTGAAAGTGATTCAGGAGGGCGAAAGGGTCAAAGTTGGCTCCATGATTATTTTTGTCTGAAAACCAGGTGTTATCATTAACTGAAACAGGCATTAGCAACAAATGTAATTTCTTTCTTTTTTGTTTTTTGTTGCGTTTGTTTTTTGAGCTGGTCCTGGAACTGGTTCTGTAGACCAGGCTGGTCTTGATCTCACAGAGATTCACCTGCCTCTGCCTCCCAAGTGCTGGGAGTATTTATTTATTTATCAGCCAACACTGCCAGGCCAGTAAATGTAATTTTCTGATGGCCCCCTGTAGAGCTCCATTTTATGCCGGTGCGATGGCTCCTCAGTAGTCTTTCCTGACTTTTGAGTTGCCTGTTTGTAGAATGGGGTGGCGGTACTGGAAGACATTTTATGGTTTATTAAAGGTACCACACAGATTTCTGGGGGTCACTGTAGTTTCTTTTTTCAAATAGTCAGAAATCTGGAGATTCACACGGATGAAAGATGAAGACAGTATCTTCCCCGAGACAGGCAAAACTGAAGAAGCCCCAAGGCCAGGAGAGCTATTAAGCCCCCACAGTCTAGAAAGTGCACGAGAGTGGGCGGTGCCAAGGAGGGCGTTAACAGGAACTTTCTTGGAGTTCTGGCTGGCTAAGGGAAGAGCTTTCACCAGAAACAAAGTTAAGAGACTCGTGGGGTGTGGTGGGGCTGGGCCTGGCTTGGCCCGGAGGAGTTTGGGTGGGGTAGAGTGGGCAAGCTTCAGGACAGAGGTGAGGAGGCCTCCACTAGGAGCTAACCCCAGCTTCATAATCCCAACAAAAAGGTCTGGGGCATTGTTAAAAAGGCCCCAGGATTCCATCCGCCCATCAAAGAGGGAGGAAAACCCAAGTTGTGTGATGCAGCTTTAAAGGGGCTGGTGATTGACAGAATGTGTAGCAGTGGATGGGGTGGAGCCGCTGGGTGGGGTCTGGGACAGGCAGCTGGGAGAAACCAAAAGGGAGAAACAAGAAAACCATTGCCCCTGACATTGCTAATGCTGGGCGAGGGACGCTTGTGCAAATGAAGGGAAAGGAGGGTTTTAGATCTTCCCACCACTCCCACCACTGACTAACTCCTTCACACCCCTGTGTCTAGCCTTAAGATCTGTACTATCGAGTGTACCGGCATCTCCCTAAGTCTCCCTGGGCTTGGTTTGCAGTGTAAGGCGGCGAGGACCCCGAGCGCGCTCTGGCCCTGGAAGGGGCTGGAAGGAGAAGATGCCTTCGGAGGCGCGGAACCCCAAAGTAAGTCCCTTTCATTTTGCACAGCCAACACCTCGCCGTCATGGGGTCTCGGCGGGGGCGGGGACGTGGCCGTATTTCTGCGGGTGGCTCACTCCAGGAGGAAAGAAGGGTGGGGCAGGGTGGAGTAGGGTGGAGGAGAGGGGTGGAGGGTGGTACTCTGGCACCCAGAGCAGCCACGCCGCCAGCATGTATGCACTGAAGCGTGTTGTGTGTTTACAGCCTTGGTTTCCACTCCTAGTGTTACAGCTTCGCTACCACCCTTCCAGCTACCACCCTTCCACCCTTGCTTTTTGTCACACTCCAACATCCCTATCAGGTTGCTGGAAACCTCTAGCTGGGAGCTGGGAGGGCTCCATCTTGCCTGGCGTCTTAAAGGGACAGTGCACAATTTTACCTAGGGGATGTTTCTACTTTGACTGGAAATTCAGTTTCAAGAATATCACTGTCTTACCTTGTTATAACACTATGTGTTTATTGGAAGAAATGTATGCGCAGAGGACAGTTTCTCCCTCCACCAGGTTACTTCAAACTTGGTTCTGATATCTAGTGGATTTTTAGGAGGTGCAACCTGGGCACTGATGCCAATATGCACATTAGTTAACCACAGAGGCAATTGGCTTTGCAGTTTTAGCTGAAGGGAAACATTTTTATTTCTTAAGAGGCAGCACTGCTGTGTAAATGACTTGAACAAATTAATTCATTCTACAGATATTTATTTAATGCCAATTTTATTGCCTGTGACTGATTATGCTTCAGGACAATGTGTGTAAAATCTCAAGGCCCTGCAGAATGTTGTCACTGACTCCTTTATTAGCTGATTGGTGGCCCAGACCACCTCCCAGGAGATGGAGAGGAATGTTGAATTTGATTCCAGCCTTTGCCAAGCATCTCAAACATATACACCCTAGTACACGTGTATTTTCTTTCTGTCAGTGCTGGGAATTCATATACTCAAATCAAAGGAACTGGAAGCACAGACTGGAAAACATAGGCTATCAAATCAAAATGGTTTGTAAAGTGGGTGTGGTGGTGCATGCCTGTCGTTTCCGCACTTGGGAGGCTGAGGCAGGTGGATCTCTGTGAGTTCAGGGCCTGTCTTGCCTGAATAATGAGATTGAGACCAGCCAGAGCTACAGAATGAGACCCTGTTTTTTGTTGTTGTTGTTGTTGTTGTTGTTTTTTGTTTTTTTTAAAGCTTTGGAAGAGCTTTGTACACTATCATTTTCATGTTGGTGTATTATATAGTGTTGGGAAGGAGGGCTTCACTAGCTCCCTCCCATTAGATAAAGAAAAGAGTTGGTATAGCAAAAATTCAGTACAAATGGCTTATTTATATAGACTGATGACATCTTTTACATGTGTCTCTTATTTCTAGCTGGCAGGATTTTTGATGGAACTTAATGATGTCTCCACAGACCAAAGAGATGAAATTGTTGTTCAAGGATTTAGGGCTATTATTTCACCATGAAACACTTTGTGTGGTGATGGAATGTCCCAGTTCCCATTGGTTTGCAGTCCACCAGTTAGCTGTCTGATATTAAATGTAAAGTACAGTCACTTTCTTTAATATGCTGAGTTTCATTGCATCTCTAGGACTAAGTCTCATCTTGTCATAGGTATCTGTTCTAGGTGCCTGGGCAACATTTTAAAGCAAAGAACAACTCTCTATCCTACATCTCTTCTCCTGTATCTCGTGTCTCCTCTGTTGATCTTCTAAACTTCAAAAGAGTTTTATTCCAAACAGCCCATATTACTGAGTTGGGTGGATTCAGATAAAAACAGAACACATACACATAAAACCCCCTAACGACTCAACATTTTTTCCTACAGCCTCCTGAGAACAAAAGAAAACACACTCAACAGAAACACTCATGGTTGATTTGACAGTGGGAGTGTAGTCTTGCCACTGAGTCAAAAGCCACTTGTACATGCCATACCTACCCTTGAATGGAGGGCGGAGAAATAACCATGTTGATTCTACAGCCAGTATTTTGCCTTTGGTGTTGGTGTCACTTGTTAGGGGCTGCTAGATTTCTATTTTAACATTTATATGTGTCTTGGTGTTCATGCTTGTTGATTTTCTCTGTGGGGAATTTCTAGTTGTATATATGGGAACTAAGAAACTCTGAGCTGTCATATTGTAGCTGAAATATGCTTATTGTCTTTATAGAATAGTGTAAACTTTATGAACCTACTAAGAAGTGCTCAAAGAAACCAGTAGGATTTTTCTCCAAGGATTTTAAGTGGCTTCCTATGACACTTGGTGTCATTTTTCTTTCTAGAATTTTCACTGATGACAAGGAAAAGGGTTTTCATGAGAGAGAATTGTAAAAACCAAACATAAACCAAAAACAAAAGAGAGAAATTACCTATCTAGGTCTCCGCCTCTGTTTTCACTCCCCCGCCTTCTTGTCTCCCCTCCCCTTCCCCTTCCCTTCCCTCCCTCTGCTTTCCACTGCATTTGTAATTCTATAGCACTAGTTTCAACCCTCAAATTGCCTTTTGGAATCTCTAGACTTTCCTATACTAGGAAAGTTTGGACAGCTTTGCTTAAATCCTGTTCTGGTTCTTACTCAGCTTCCAAAGGTAGAAAGCTGCAAAAGAGAAAATTTCAATACAAAATTATATTGTACTATGATTGTCATTTATTCATTTAATGAATATATGCTAAGAATAATTTCTGAATCATTGTACTATCTTTCTAAAAATTTTAATTTTTTTCTTTAAGACATTTTTATTCATTTTACATACCAACCACAGATGCCCCTCTCATCTCTCCCCACCCCCTCCCCCAGCCTTCCTTCCCCACTCCCATCCTCTCCTCCAAAAGGGTAAGGCCTCCCATGAGGAATCATCAAAGCCTGGTACATTCAGTTGAGGCAGGACCAAGCTCCTCCCGGTTGCATCAAGGCTGTGTAAGATGTTCTGCCACTGGTAATGGGCTCCAAAAGCCAGCTGATGCACCAGGGATAGATCCTGGTCCCACTGCCAGGGGCCCTTAAACAGACCAAGCTATATAACTGTCTTCCATATGCAGAGGCCTAGTCTGGTTCCATGGAGCATTCACAGCTGTCAGTCTAAAGTTCATTAGTTCCCACAAACTTGGTTCAGTTGTCTCTGTAGATGGATTTCCCCATCATGATCTTGACCCCTCCCCCCTTGCTCTTTTCCCTCATTGTACAATCTTGGAGATTGTGATGGGTGCTCTTGGAAGGGATAGACAAAAACAAAGATATATGTTGAGTGAAGATCTAAATTAGTAGGAATACAATATGACATGGTGGGGAGAAGCTAATTAATACAGAATAGTCAAAAGAAGGCTCGTTGACATGATGCTTCTTGATATTTCTCATGAAATAAGGAAAATAGCTATGAGGATATTCGAGAAGGATGTTCTACTTGGTGTGTTCCGGGAATAGCAGGAAGCTCATTATTGCCAGCCTTGATAGCAAAGACCTGGTATCCCAGCACTTTTAATCCGAAGACAGCCTTGGGTAGCTTGAGATATAGAGTAAGGCTGTCTGAGAACGAAAGGAAGGAAGGAAGGAAGGAAGGAAGGAAGGAAGGAAGGAAGGAAGGAAGGAAGGAAGGAAGGAAGGAAGGAAGGAAGGAAGAGGAGGAGGGGAGGAGAGGGGAGGAGAGGAGGGTTAGTATCACCGCAGAGTCATAGGACATGAGGTCAGTGAGATAGAGGAAGCTAGATTCTACAGGATTATATGTAAAGAGTTTGGCTTTTATTCTGAAGGGATTAGGATGTATTTTCTGTTCTTTAAGATTATAATTATCTTTTTGCTTTTAATAGAAATAAAATTGCATCACTTCCCCCCTCCTCTGCCTCCTTCTAGCCCTTTCCAGGTACCCTCCCTCTAACCACTTCCACCAATTGATAGTGTCCTTTTATCCAATTATTCCCGTTACAATATATATGTGTATGCACAAATATATAAATACACCTGGCTGGGTCCATTTTGTTGCTTGTATGTAAAGGATACATTTTTTTTTTTAAGAAACCATCATCTGTCATTTCAAATTCCATGTCACTAAAGAGTGTGGAGCTGTTCATTTTGACAAAGTTGAGGTACTTTGTCTTGGGGTTTAACTGCCACGTTCATTGTAAAAAACTCTTAGTAGGAACTTGTTTTGCTGAGTCGTTCTTGCCAACTAGTACTTAATTTCATAATGGCTCTTATTAATTATCTGAAGATGGTTTCAAACATGTGAAAATGCAAACAGCTCCTGTGCCTTTTAACAAAAATATCATCGACAGAAATTTATTAACACTAAGGAAATTCTTAACTTTAATTACAGAAGTGTCAGTGATTTTATAATGCTATTTATCATGGAAATATGAAATATTTGCCTGGAAATCTTTTTAAAGGTTCAGTTACTGCCAGCTCATCATCTCTGTTAGGTTAGTTGGTCAATGTGCTTTTCAAGTTTAGGTATCTCACTAGCCCAGAGGAACTCTGAGAGAATGAGAAGAAAAGAAGTTAAAAGAGAAAAAGGACCAGAGTCCAGAGAGGAAAATGTAACAAAACAGTTTTCAGCATCTCCATTGTACAGTTTGAAAATTTCATAGTTTTTACCCCTTGAAAATTCTCATTCCAGGTCCTCTTTAGGGGTAAGGTAGGTATCTATACTGGATAACTATATGTTGGATATATACATGAAGGATTGTTTCTTCCCCAAATAATCCTCAATTTGGCCTCATAGTGGACTTACTTGATGCATATTTTTAAGAAAATTCGAATACCTTTGCTTATTCACAAAGACTTGGATTATGTACCTGTGGAGTGACCTGAACAAAGGGAGTTTTGAATATAGTCTTTAGTGTTCTGAATGTGGAAACAAGGCTCCATAGCACTTTCTTATATCTGAGGTATTCTAGTATGATATCCAGACCAGAAGCAATGTCAGCTACCTGAAAACCTTTTAGAATGTCAAATTTCAGGCTGGTGTAGTGGTGCATGCCTTTAATCCCAGGAATTAGGAGGCAGAGGCAGGTGGATCTCTGTGAGTTTGAGGGCTGCTTGGTCTACAGGACATCCAGGGCTGTATGGAGAAACCCTGTCTGGAAAAAACAAACACACACACACAAAATGGGCATAGACAACAGTCATTTAAGATGGGCATGGTAGCCATGCCTTTAATCCCAGCAGTTGAGGCAGAGGCAGGGCAGGCAGATCTCTGAGGTGGAGGCCAGCCTGTTCTACAGAGCAAGTTCCAGGACAGGCAGAGAGACCTGCCTGTGTAGAGAGAGACCCTGTCTTGAAAAAACAAAACAAGGAATTTTAAATTTCAGTCTATGACTTAGATGAACTGGTTCTGAAACTCTTAGGGGTGGGACCCAGTAATATGGACTTTAACAATCCCTCCAGGCCTCATTGCTTTAGAATTTAGAGGTTCTCGCCCATTCGCTCCAGGCCCAACATACCTGAGGATATAATATATTTCATTGAGCACTAGAAACTCTCTATGCTTATAGATGATAGGCAGGAAAAATATACCTGCTCCCACCCTGTGAGGGGATCTCATTTTCATGCTACCCCCCCAATATGTGTATTGCATACATCACCTGCCCACCTTTCTTTTAACTTAAACATTCTTTGTTTATTACGCATTGCTTTATTTAATCTTCACAGTAACTTTGTAAGACAGACGCTATTATCATCTCTATTTCACAGATGAAAAAACTGGGACTCAGGAGAGTCATTACTAAAGATCACACAGCTAGTCAGTGAAAGATATTTTCTTTTTCTGTTGAATCAACTGATGTCTTCCTGTCCTGCCATGTCTACTTTTTCTTCTCTTTGTTGTCTCCCGCCTACCCCACCATGCCTACATGGTGTACTACTATGCATCAGATTCTCCATTAAGTACTTTATTTAGATGCATCACTTAAAAAACTGATCACAGCTCTCCCTTGAGGTAGGTGCTGTTATTTTTCCTGTTTCCTAATTGGAGCACAGGAAAACCAAGCGACTTACCCAGGCTTCCAAAGCTTCTAAGTAGCATAGAGACATCTGGTACAGAGTGTGCCAAATCTGCACACTGACCATTTTGTTCTATGGCCTTATCTTTGGCAGTTTGAATGAGAAATGTTCTCCGTGGGCTTGGGTATTTAGATACTTGGCCCCCAGTTGGGAGTACTGTTGGGAGATGTTGGAACATTTGGGAGATGAAACTTTGTTAGAAGTACATCATTGGGAGCAGGCTGTGAGAGCTTATAGCCTCACCCTACTTCTTGTTCACTGTCTGTGTTTGGTGTTGTGGCTCAAGATACCTGCTACTTGCTGCCATGCTTTCTCCTCTATCCTTCAGGAGCCATAATCTTAAACAAACTCTTCTCTAAGTTACCTTGGTCATGGTGCTTTATCACAGCAACAGGAAAGTACCTAACTAATACACCCTGCTAGCACATACTTTCTTTCCCAGTGTTAAGCGATCTTTCTTTTTTATTAATTAAAATTTATTTATAATTTTTTTCTCACACACCCTTCAAGGCTCCTCCGCTCTCCCTGTTCCCTGTCCTCCCTCAACCTCCCCCACCCCATTTCCCCATTCATTCTCCAGGGAGGGGAAGGAATCCCAAGGTAAGTCATTTCCATCTGGCATATCCAGTTGAGGTATGTCTGTGAGTTGTGCCCCCCCTCCCCCGCAAGTATCAAAGCTGAGTAAGTTGTTTCTCTGTAGGGAATTGGCTCCAAGATGTCAGTGCTTGTACCAGGAACGTACTCTGGTCCAACTGCAAGAGGCTGCACAAACTGCCCAGCTGTCTGATTGTCATCTGTCTTTGCAAGGTTTAGTTCCTTCCCATGAAGGTTTCTTAGCTGCCATTTCAGAGTCAGTGAGCTCCCAATAGCTCAGGTCAGCCATCTCTGTGAGTCTCCTCCTCATAATCCTGATCCCTTTGTTCATGTAGAAACCTTTCTTTGATAACATGCAAATAATAGCTACTTTGTCTTCACTTTCAACTAAAATCTTTACTGAAACTGCTCTTAGCAAAGTTTGCACAGGCTTCTGCCTAGTGGTAGGTCTTTAACCCACTTGACTATTACATTCAGGGTTGCAGATTATCTTTTCTTTAGAGCCTCCCCTTCCTCATCTTTCATATCAGTTTTATTTCTTGGCTTTCCACTTGCCTCTCTGATTGCTTTTTGCACTCTCTTCTCTTGCTATCCTGCAATCCTTAAATATTTCTACTGCCACTTGTATGATGTTGTCTGTCTGCATGGCAAGTCTCCATTTTCAAATGGAATGTTTCTCCTGAGCCTAGACCATCCATCTGTTAACTGGACGAATGACATTTCAACATCTCACATGTGGTGTGTCTAACACCCTTTATTTATCATCAAACCTTCCATTTCCTTTTGAGTCTTCTGGTTAACAGTGACCTACCAGAGTCAGTTACCCTTTCTTTTCCTTTGTCTTCTAAATGATGCTTAATTTGTTATTTAGCCTGTCTCATTAAAACAGCTTCTTTGCTGCTGTTCTCTCCACCTGCAATGTCTGTGTTCTCTGTTGAGTTGTATACTCCAAAATGCATTAGAATGTGAGTGGATTTGGAGATTTCTGGTTTTTTGCCTTTTTGGAGACAGTTTCTCTGTGTAACAGCCCTGGCTGTTCTGAAACTTGTTTTGTAGACCAGGATGCATTGAACTCACAGAGATTCACCTGTCTCTGCCTTCGGAGCTGTGGGATAAAAGGCCTGTGCCATTGCCACCACCACTTGGCGAAACGTTTTTTTCTTTTAATAGAGGCAACCAAGTTAAAATGAGATCAACAGGACAGAACTTAATTTAATCACTGGAAACATAAGGTGAGAAATCTGGACACAAAATCCACACAGGGGTGCTAAGTGAAGAGATGAACAGTGAAGAAGGCTATGGGCAATCCAAGGTGGGAAACCTGTGTCTGACCCCCCATAGCCATCAGAAGAAACCCCTCCTACCATGGCAATTTCACATTGCTCCTTTGTAGAACGTTAGGACAATGCATTTCTATTGTTAAATACTGTGTGATGCTCTCTTACAGTAGTTCAGATAAACTAATATAGATTCCAGTCTGTTCTATAAACTAGGCCATTTTTGAGATTTTAAACCTTTCCTGTCCAATGTTCAAAATCTTTCAGAGATGCCTTTTCATGTGATTAAATTCATGCCTCTTAATGAGACATTTGTGTTATATCTACAACCTATTGTGTATATAGCTGTGATATTTTCCCCTGCCACAGGAGTCCTGTTAAACTTATTAATAATGCTTGGATATGCCATATTTTTTCACAAATTCCATCCTTAGTTTATGCTATTTAATTTCTCTTAAATGTCTTTCAGGGACTAGGAGCATACCTCTGGTGAAGTGCTTACCCACTCCAGCACTGCAAAAATTTCAAAAGTCCTCTCTTCCATATTTTCTACTTCAGCCCACCCTTTCATCTTAGTTTTCTCTTTTTGTCAAACTCCTAGATGTATCATGACCTTCAATTCAAATTCTATGATATCTAGCTGAATGTTGAAGTATATGTAGGACTTGGATAATAAGGATGAAGGGTAAAGGATGTTCCAACCAGGAAAAACAGAACCATATAAACAAAGGCAGAAATATAATACATATAATATGGGTTGAAGGAGGTTGGAGAAGAATTCAAGGAGTGAATTTATGGAATTCCTTCCAAGGGTAATAATACCTGTGAAGCAGAAGCAGCTGCCAGAGAAGACAGTGCTCAACTTATACAACATTCACTCATTTAGATTCTACATGTGAGTGTAGTCATGTTTTAGTATACCTGGCTTAGTTCACTTAGCGTAATGCCCTTTAACTTATGTATGTTGCCACATGTGGCAGCATTTCATTCTTTATATGGACTAAATAATTCCATTTCAGTGGGTTTTTTTTCTTTTTATGGTTTTTGGAGACAGAGTTTCTCTGTCTGGCTGTCCTGCAACTGGCTCTATAGACCAGGCTGACCTCAAACTCATAACCTCTCTGCCTTTGACTCCTGAGTGCTAGGATTAAAGGTGTGGGCCACCACTGCCTGGATCCATTTTATATATGTATCTTTATGCCACATTTTTTTTATCCATTGATTAGTTAATGTAGACTCAGTTTGGTTTCATTTCCTGGACACTGTGAAGAGTTTTGCAATGAACATGGGAATACGGAATTCTCTTGGAATATTAGATTTAAATTCCTTTTAATTTCTGCTCAGTAATGCTATTGTTGGTTAATATGGTAATTCCATTTTTTAAAGTTGTATGGAAACCAGTCAGTGGTGGCACACTTGGGAGGCAGAGGCAGGTGGATCTCTATGACTTTTAAGATAGCCAAGGCTACACAAGGAAACCCTGCTTAAAAAAAAATGCTTTATGGATGCGCTATATTCTTATTGGTAATGGCAATGCTAATTTACATTTCTGGAAGGGCTCGTTTTACCCCAAACTTTCACCAGCACTTGTTAGTCTTTTTCATGATAGCCATTCTTGTAGTATGAATTTCTGGCTGGGACTTTTGGGCCTAGCCTCAAGGTTTAGACCCGCAGACCAGCAGACCTGCAATCCCACAGTCCCGCAGAGACCCACAGATGCTTATATAATTTTAGGCTGATCAGCCTAAGGCCCAGGCATATAACTTGCTAACTCTTTACCCTTAAACTAACCCATGACTCTTATCCTGTTCAGCCATGTGGCTCAGTACCTTTTCTCAGAGCAGCATAGTTGTCCTCTGCATCTCTGGCTTGTCTGGCAACTCTGGAGTCTCCGTGGCATTTCTGCTCTGTTCTTCCTGTTCCCAGAGTTTTCTTAGTCTGGTAGCCCTGCCCATACTTCCTGTCTGCCTTTGGCCAATCAGCGTTTTTACTAAACTAGTAGGCTGACAATTATTTACAATGTAGCCTCATAAATTCAGTGCAGAGTATTTCAGGCTTTTTTTGTTTATATATAAATTTTATGAAAAAGCCATTGGCATCATAACAGCGTTTGGTATTGAATATGGGGCTTGCTTTAGGTAATATGCATATTTTAATGTTATTTATTCATTTTTGTTTTTCTTGACAGGGTTTCCTTGTGTGTAGCTCTGGTTATCCTGGATCTTGCTCTGTAGATCAGGAATGCCTCAAACTTGAACTCAGAGATCCACCTGTTTCTGCATTCTGAGTGCTGGGATTAAAGGTGTGTGTCACCACCACCTGGCTAATAGGTTTTTCAAGACAGGGTTTCTCTGTGTAGTGTTTACACTTTCAATTGTGATATCTTTACATATTTTGATTTTTTAACTTTCCTTCACTAATTTTCACAGTTTTTGGTATAGATAGTCTTTGCTTCTTTGATTGACTGTTTTGAAGGTATTTTGGGGGGCCATTTGGAAATGAGATTATGGAAAGCTAGACCTTTTAATAGCATGTACTCTCTTTAGCTCTGTTTATCTGTCTCTGTGTGTGATATGTACATGAGTGATTGAATATAACAAATTAAAACTGGGTCATAGTTTAATTTGGGTGTATCTTTGGTTTAATTAAATCTAATTATGTAGATTATCCATTTCTTCTCACATAATGCAGATGATAAGGAAAGAAAGAAATATTTAGTGCTTTATCTCACTCATTCATTCATTCATTCATTCATTCATTCATTCATTCATTCATTCAACATTTACCAGAATCCTGTGCAGTCAGCTCTTTACTACAGCTTGGGAAATTGGAGACAGACAATAAATATTCTAGCATTTCTTGATTTATGCTGGAGACCATGTTAACCTCTTTGCATAGTTTTCAATTAAATTTGCAATAGATTTATACTCATCTTTCAGATAAAGATGATGAAAGTTAGAGAGAAATTGGGTCAACGTAAAGAGAGGAATTCTGCCAAATATGCCTAGTGAGCAGATCATTAATATGAGCAGGTAATATGTGGGTGTCATTTGGGGAACACAGGATAAGAGAAGGCATGCTACAGAAAATGATGGCTTGTGCCTTTAAGAAAATAGGATTTTATTTCAAGATACATGAATTAAGAAGTTATGTTGTACAACAGATAAAGGATATGTGTGAAGGAATGGAAGCTGTAGAGTGATGTGTGCTCAGGAAATAGTATTTCATTATGGCATATAAGCCATGGCAAGAAGACTCAAACAGTAGGTAGAATCTAGGGTACAGCCATAAATAAAACAATCCCTTTATTTTTATAGATATCATACTATGAGTCCTTTATTCATAAGATGTTCTTTACCATTCAAAACCTTTGCATAAAGCAGTTAGTCCTAGCACAAAAGGCAATTTGAAGGTATCCTTGGTACCTAGGAGTAGTACCAGAGACTTGAAAAATTACTGACTTCGTAAAGTAGACAGAAATCTCAGGACTGACAGGACCACCACCAAAGGGATGAAATCGGTGCTTTGTGGGAGGCTGGGTGGGTAGAAATGGCTATTAGGCATGATAGGTAAAGCTGTACTACTACTGCCACTACTAAGATGGTGAATATACTCAGCGATATTTAAAAACTGAATTTGTCATCACCACTTGAAAAATAAGAAAATCCTACCACTCTAGAACTCTGACAATAATTATAAAGAAGCTGAGAAAACTCTACTGATAATTGACACAGTTTGAATTTAAACTCAAGTAATTTAGTCCCATAACTCACAATTTTAGTCATTATGGTCAATAATTGATGATTATTTTTATTATTACATATCTAGCTAGAAAGTAAGACTGGAAAGGAAATTGAGTCAAGATGGATTAGTTACTTTGGATCACACTACCAGTCTGACACAATTGAATATATAATGGAAAGAACAGATAAAAGATTTTAAAAGTGAGAAAATGGTAAGAAAACTTCTTGACAAGTCACAATTGAAACACCTACGTTCCACTATCAGGGTACACATGTCCATCTTTTTTAGAATGTTTTCTCAAAATTAGAATTCATTTTCCATGAAAAAGAGATAGAGCTCATACAGACCTTTTTGTGAAAATCACCAGAACCTGAGCAGGTGCTTCAACTTTAAATATTTTATTTATTAATTAAAGTTAGTATATTTTGGTGATGATGTGACTAGAGCTTTTGCTGTTGTTTGCTACAGTGTCTCATTATATACCTCTCGTTGTCCTGGAACTAACATATAGATTAGGTTGGCCTCAAACTCACCAAGCTCCTCCTGCCGCTGCTTCCTAAGTACTGGTGACTAGATGTTAAGAATGGACTGAGTTTAAGAAATGGGAAGTTGTGGAGTGGTGGCATTCCCCTGTGTCTGCCTCTTGGCCCATCATGGCAGAAATTGCTCTGTTCTATCACAACTGTACCATGATGGACTGATAGCTGAAACCGTGAGCCAAGCTGAATCTTTCCTTCTAATATTGGGCATGCGGGTAGGTACTGACATTTTAACTAACTCAAGTAAACTGATATTTCTTTAATCCAATTTAAGGAAAAGTCAGAGGACATGAAAAGAAATGAGAAGTTGATGGGAATCCAAGGCCCATTATAAATATTAGCTATCTCTTCCTCTGTGTATCTGTTGATATTCTCACTCTTAGAAAGCCATAGCACCCAGTGGGCAAGACATAACTTCTTTGTGTGCTGAGTTCATATTCCAGTTGTTATGATTCAGTTACTTGGAAAGACATGCATCTCATCGTTCTGTTTCCAAACTCTGATATGCCTGGCTTTGGTCCATTCTGAGCTGCTAGATGAGTTCCTAGGACCATGTGTTATGATCAGGGTTCACACCTTTGCTAAACAGTGAGTTTTCAGGGGACAATTTCTCCAGTCTCTGTTACTCTGTTCTAGCAACAGAAAGCAGCTGAAGATAAGTTCCTAGCATAGAGCATTCAATCAATGAATGATACATGCATGTGTTTTCTAGTCTTTCTCCTATTCTTTCCCTGTTAAAACCTACTTGGATCAGACCTACTATAAATACATGCTTTTTTTTCTCACTCTCCCAGTAAAGATTCAGAGACAGCTTTATATCTGTCACACCCTGTTCAACCTACTTGCAAATTTGACACCCTAATTTGCTGATAAAACGTATGTATTCCTTCATCCACCCTTTGCTTCACCCGGATATGCTCAAACCTGTAGTGCATATAAATTCCCTGCAGTTCTGCTTGTAATGCAAATTGAGTCCAGAGATCTGGGCTAGCTAGTGCCTAAGGAAAGAAACTCTTTTTTCTAATGTCGGAATGGATCACACGTTGTATAGTAAGGAGAGAGAAAGGTTAAAATTTCATCAAATCTGTTTTCTTTACAGGGGAGATGATTGCTATTTAAATATGTTCTGAAGGTCACAGAGCTAGTCAGTGACAGAGTCCAGACTTCAATCCAACAATGTTTCTTATGTTGTATTTTTTTTTAATTCTTTGTTTATAATTGTTTCTTGAAGCAGTTCCTTGATTTTGAATTACTTTTTATACCTCACTTTAGCCTATGAAAGAAATTACAGTATAGGAGTCTTATTGGGTCTTCATTGAACACAGTTTTGTTTTATAGATTTATTACTTTATTTACATTTGTTTACTTGAAAAACAGATTTAAGCCATTTCATTTCACATGTGTATTACTTTATGAAAGGTTTAAGTAACTTAGTAAGCAATTTATTACATAATACATACAACTTTTTATTGGTTCAAAAGGAGAAGTAAGTCTGATTCAAATATTTGAAGGTAAGATTCATAGTTGCTAATGAAAGAGAGGTAAAAATCTTGAAAGTGGGCTCTCACTTCTGGTCTTAAAGCATGCCTCCTCTATCTGAATGAGCCTGAAGTCCTCATGTCTCAGTACATGCAGGGGTCAATGGACAGTTTACTCATTATATAAAATGGAAAACCCACAGATTTCCGCAGATGCATCTTTCCAACTATTTCTTGCCAGGTCCTTCCACTCAGAATATCGACAAATTGTTGAACTTACTCAAGATAATTTGATAGCCCAGGAATCTGACATTTGAGAACCTGCAAAATCTTCTTCAGTATCATTAGAATCTCCCACTTGACTTCTCCTTTTTCAGCTGTGCTGTGATGCCTGCGACCATGTTTATAACACCTGGTGGTGGGCCCTTTAATATTCCTCAAAATTTCTCATTTTTAAAAGTGAACTTAATGCAGTTGTGTTAAATTTGTTCTTTTTTTTGACTCAGTCAGGGGATATAAAGTATAATGTTCATAATTAGGTAGGTTTAACCTTGTGAATCTAATTTTATATTTTAGCCCCAGCTAGTGAGAAACAATACATTCATCCAAGAGAAAATATTCCAGCAAAACAACCTCTTGTTGAGTAGTCAAGGGTCAGGGCGGCACAAGCTTCTGAATGCCCAGCATTGTCTCTTTTTTCCCATCTGTGTAAATGTTATTTTGTTGAATTTACTTAATACAAACCTGGGAAATACCATTTTCCTGTGTTATGAATAGGTAAATATAGAATCAGTGAAGTCAACTAAAGATCTGCCTCTAGGTCATTTGAGTAGAACTTTAAGTGATAGATCATGATACTTTTGCTCAGCAAAGCTAGTGACATGACACATTCATATGTCATAGATCTCTTTAAAAGTATTTGCTGGTTACCCATGACTGACCCATTTGCTTCTCATACCCTTACAATGCGTAGAAATTAGATCATAGATGTATAGGAGCCTCTGGACACCCATAGCATTGGACTCAGTTATTTAGCAATATCTGGCTCTGTGTCTACAATGTCAAAGGATTCCAGAAAACATATGTTGAGTGAAGTAGTGAATAAATAAGTGAATGAATAAATCTGGGTTTCTGGAATCATCTACATAGTTTGTAACTTTTTGGTAGATTATATATCATTTCACATCTTTTTTAATCAACTCTATATAAATCATTTATGTATTTCTGTAGACATAAATAAAACTATTCACTCAGAAATTGTTATCCTGGTATATACAGACTTATACATCAAATAAATGAGTATATTTTGGTATCCTGATGCTGTAAAAATCATACCACCAATACTATCTTAAGCTCCATTCATACTACTTTAAACTTGCCCTCCTAACTGTCTGATGAGATACACATCGTGTCTCCTGTACTCAGCTGTCAGTATGGTTCAGATTTTCTGTGCATAAATTACCTCTTTCTCTGATTACTGTACAGGTGGAATCAGAAGATCAGAATGGAAACTGAGGAGAATATCTAAGGCCACAGAGTTGGTGGTTTAAAACACAGGAATTCATTCTCATAGTTCTGTAGGGTAGAAGTCTGCCATGAATATGATGGCAAGGCCAGGGTTCCATTCAGACCTCTACACTGAGATCCCCTCTGGGCTTTTCTAGCTGTCTGACAATGTAACTGATTTTTCTATCTTTTTGTTTGTGTGTTTCTCTCTCTCACATGGTGTCTTTTTCTTTTGAGGACATAATCATATTGAGCAAAAGTCTGCCTTAATCACCTCATCTTGATTTTATCCGCAAAGTTATTATTTTCAAGTAAGGTCTCATTGGCAAGTACTGACCCCAACATATCAGGGATACAATTCAACCTGTAAGGGAATGTCCTCTAGCTCTCCAGGATTCATGTCCTTCATAAGGGAAAAGACTTTCAACCGATCCCAGTATTCTCAAAGGTCTTAACCCAGTCAGCATCAGTTCCAAATCTAAAATGTCAACTAGATAAAAAAAAAATACAAAAGTCCCAAGTTTGATCTGTCATTCATTTAAATAAGATGTAGTTGACTGAGAGGTCCCTCCAGGGGCAGAATTCTTTTCCATCTACAGACTTATAAAACCTGGAAGAAAAATTAAGAAAGCCAGGACAGGGACAAAACAGGCATTGCCATTCCAAGATCCTTCAAACTAAAAGAATACAAAGGATCATGGGGTCAAAGCAGGTTAAGGAACATTGTATTAAAGGTCAAAGCCTGAGAATAATCCTGTGGTGTGGTTTTCTGTCCCCTTGCCCTGGTAGTTTTGCCCTCCCAGCCAATGAGGCAGTGACCCTGCCATCCCTACTTAGGAAATGTTGTTTGGCTCAGGCCTCTAGCCATGTCCTGGCCCTTCAACTCTCTTTCATTTCTGCTCTTCTCTTTTCCTCTAAATCAACACTAATAATGCTTATGCTGGCACGGGATTCTCATAAACCTGTTGAATATCCAATTCACAGGGGTAGAGCTTCAAGATGTCATCTGGGAGAATACAATTCAACACAAAACATTTAGATAGACGTGTATAAAGATATATCCACATGCAGTGGAAAGATGAGTTGGGGATTGATAAATACCTTTATTCCGATTAGCTATTTCTTGCTCACACTAAAACATTTCTACCTTGAGACTGTCTTGACATTTCTCTGCCTAACACATCTACCATCACTCCTGACATCCTTAGTCTCCTTTGGCTGCTTTGTTTTTTTACCCATCTGAGGACTGTCTGACTGTCTATGTATTCATTATACCTTTATATGTTATATACCTTATATTTATTTACACAGATGAGTATCTGACTGTTTCATATTTATTTTGTTTATTGTTTGTTTCTCACTACTGACTACCCCTTCATGAGGGCTTTATCTTTTATTTGTTAATATTCAATGTTGTTGTCCCCAGAACTTGAAATGATACATAGCCCAGTGTGAGCATTCCATATTTATGCGAGGAATGCAGAGACATGAAGATGGTTTCCATGGAACATTGAATTGATGATGGATATTTTCATCTCATTTCTTTATATTTATTCATTTTTTATTTTGTGTGTGTTTGCTTGCATAGATGTATTCATACCTAATGAATACCTGGAAACCAGAAGAGAGTGCTAGATCCCTTGGACTAGAGTTGCTAATTGATGGTGAGCTGTCATGTGGGAGCTGGGAACTGGTCCTCTGCAAGAGCAGCAAGGGTTCTTTTATAATCAATATAAGCCTTGTCAGCTAACACCTCAATTCCACCACAATTATTATTTATTTTTCTTTCATGTGTACTTGTATGTTTACCTGTGTATATGTCCATAGGAGGGTGCTTTTATTTATTTTATTTTATGTGCAGTGATGTTTTTCCTGCATGTTTGTCTGTCTGTGTGAGGAATGGAGTCACATACAGTTGTGAGCTGCCATGTGGATATTGAGAGTTGAACATGGGTCCTCTGGAAGAGCCATCTGCCCTGCCTGTGTAGCAAGGCTCTTAAATCACTGAAATGTGCTTGAGAGATTTTATGACACCAGATAAATAAGAAAGGATCAAGCGAAAGCATGTGTAGAAATTAAGTCCTTCTGTTTATCTCATAGGACAAAGTGGTGGCAGCTTCTCCTATTATGTCAGTGACTGGTGGTTTATTCCATTAACAGTTGTATTGTAGAGTTTCTAATTAAGAAACCATGGGCCCTTTCCTCAAGGAGCTAAGAATTTGGTGTAAAACGAAGGTGGCATTTGACTTGTTTTTGAAAGGGGTGTGGATATCATCCACAGAAAAACAGTGAAGGGATGATAAATGTAAGGGTGTGGGTGTAAACCAAGCAAAGCAATGGCATACTGTATCATTACTATAAATACCCCCACAGTGTACTACACTATCTTAATCAACAGTAACAGCAGCCACCCTTGCACCATCTGTTGCATTTACTACATGCCAGGCACTGTGCCAGGCACTAGGATAAGGATGAATATGGCTTAATGTGTCCCGTGAAGATATTTCTGGTCCACTAGGGTGGGTGAGGCCCAGAAGGAAGTAGTTATAGTCAGGCAGTGCTGAAGGCCCAACTTGAAGGGAACAGACAGATGATGCTCCAAGAATTCCGATTTAAGATAAATGGTCAGGATAAGGATGGTTGGAAAAATACTTCAGTGACATCTAAAAGCTTGAATTAAAGCTTTAAAGATGAAACTTTTGTCAAGGATGCAAGCATGAGGACAATTTTTGTGAGGGCAAGGTGTGATCTAAAGTCTACCTGCCTAACTCCAATTTCCGTGGGGCTACAAACATGCCTACCTGTTTTAACACTACATTTTTGGTGCCTAATGCATATTTGACCACTCTAGAGAATGTTTCTAGAATTTGTGGTCACAGGGCAACACCTCTGAATTGACATTTGGATGAAGCACAACAGTCTAAGTGAGCGGTTAGAAATAAGGAAATATTTTGCATAAAGTTTCCTTATGGGTGATTCCCCATCAAGAGTGCTCTTTTTACCAACCCTGTGAATCTGAGGAAGCATTAGAGGAGAGGAGAGGGCACCTAGGAGCGCAGTGCAAACTGTCTTTGTGGTCTGCCTGTGTCTCCCATCCTTCTGTTTACCTAGACACTCAGTTTCTCACTTACCATTTGCTCTCTTATATGCTCAGTTGCACACCTTTTGATCATTTCCTTTGTATGTAGTGGTTAAAAATTGGGGTCAGGCCAGACGCCGGTAGCACACACCTTTAATCCCAGTATTTGGGAGGCGAAGACAGGCAGATGATCTCTGTGAATTTGAGGCCAGTCTGGTCTACAGAGTGAGTTCCCAGACAGGCTCCAAAAGCTACAGAGAAACACTGTCTCAAAAAACTAAAAAGTAAACAAGAAAGAAGAAAATGTGTTGCTGTACCATAAAAGAAAGTATTGTTGTTTTTTTTTTTTTAAAAGAACATTTTAATAATGTTAGGAACATACTATACTTAAGGATTAGAAGGTCATTTGATCGCCTTTTCTGACTTGATAGCTAAAGAGGCTAGATCTTATCCAAATTGAAGTTGGAGCTCACTTAAAGCTCCCTAAACTGGGTCAGATTCTCAGATGTACAAAGAACAAGTGTTAAAAAGAATATGAATTCTAGGGAGAATGGAAGCTGATGTACAGAGAAGAATTAGAGGTTTAGGAATTTTTACTGCGGATAGTGATTATAAACTGATGTGCCAAGCAGACACTACACAACACATCAGAGAACATGCAGATTATAGGCTATGGGCTTTAGCCAAGTCCTCAT